>CM038674.1:270377536-270977536 GCA_021605145.1 Aegilops bicornis
AAAATCGGCCCAGTCGCGCCCCCAAAGGCCCAATTTTCGCCGGCTCGGGGCCGAAATTGGCGCCGACGGACCCAGGCCGAACCCGGCACGCTGGGGGCGCTTGGGGGCGCCGGCCGAATCGTTTTTGGCGCGAAAATCGGCGGGCCCTCCTTGGCAGCGACTCAACTCTTCTAGTCGCTTCGTCGTCCTCATCGCCTTGGTTCCCGCGGCGGAATCAATGCCAAAGCTGCCGCGCGCTGCCGCGCCGGTCAGCCTCCTCCATTGATGCCTCACGGGCGGCGCGGTGAAGACCGAGCGACGCACGTCCCTCGCCCGCCACGCATACACACGGCGGCCACGCGTACAACGGCGGCTCCGCCTATATAAGCCGCCCCTCCCGCACCGGTGACGTACAAACTCTCCACCGCCGACGCCCCCGTTCCTCCCTCTCTTCTCGCCGTTTCCAGTTCACCCAATGGCCGAGCTCTTTCCAGGCGATGGCGCGGCGGCGAACGGCTTCGACCGCCGCCACCTTCACGAGGACGAAGCTCGGCTTCTCTATGAGGCCGAGTACCCGGTCCCGCCGGACATGCGGGTGCCCCCGGCGTGGAGGATCACCGCCGGCGGGGTCCCGGTGCCACCGCCCGCAAGGCGGCGTCGTCGGAGATCACCAAGATCCGGTCCTCTTTGCAGCGGCGAGGGAAGGTCGAGGTACATCCCCGGACAGCCATTGTGGGGCGATACTTCCATCGCCGCCACGCCGAGCAGCTCGAGGCCACCAACGGCGTCGTGCCCTCCAGAAGGCTCAACTCCGACGGCCGCCGCCGATGGTGGGGCATGCCCGACCGCACGCTGGAGGCCGTCCTGGAGTACATCAAGGGCGGCAACACACCCAGGCTGGAGTACCCCGCTCCCCCCTCCTTCTCCAGCCGACGGGGGAGCTCGTGGACGCCGAGACGCATGGACCCGGCATCCTCCTCCTCGTCCGGCCGCTCGTCCGGCTCTCCCTCCCTCCTCCCCGTCAAGCCTGAGCCCCAGAACACGCCGATCAGCCAGCGCACCCGCAGGTCCGGTGTCCGCATCGCCGAGTCCTCCCCCACCTCTGCCCGGCTCGTCAGGCCGAAGGTGGAGCCCGACCTCCCCGTGGAGTACGAGGCCATAGTCCGGCACGGCTTCTCCGACGAGGCCGCCCTAAAGTGGGTGCGGGACGACTACCTGCGCGACGAGATGGCCCGACATCGCCGAGCCCTGTAGGAGATAGCCGCCCACCAGCATGGGCGCGATGACGAGAACAACGTGGTGATCCTCGACAGCGACGAGGACGAGGACGCCCCCGGACCGTCCAACCCGCCGTGCGTCCCTGGGAGCGGAGCAGCAGGGACGGCGGCCGCGGAGGAGGCGACGACGGCGGCGACTACACGTAGTTCTACAGGCTCCTCGGCATGTGGAGCTTCAAGGGCGGCGGGCAGTAAGGAACGACGAGGCGACTGCGGGTCTATTAGTGTTTTTTTCTTCTTTTGCAAAATATTTTTATATATGTATGAACTCACCGAAGTTTAATTGAATTTGCGCTTTGTTTGTGCTGAATTTTGTTTCTCAAAAAAAAACATGGACGCGGTGACTGGGGAACATAACGCCCCAACTCGCGGTTAACATCGGTACGTCCCGGGCGCAATTTTTAGCGCCTACTGGGAGGCCAACGGTTGAAGATGCTCTAATAAGAAGCCCTAAACTCCCGTCTCCAAAACCCAGAAGCCCGCCACGAGCTCCCCTAGGGTTTAATCCGTCCCCCTCCCATTCCGCCGGCCACCGCCGATTTATAGGGTTACGACGGGAGAGCTCACCGGCCATGGCGTCGCCACCGCCGCGCGAGCTCCTGGCCGTCGTCGAGGCGGCGCTGCTCGGTCCCGCACCGGCGTCGCCGGCGCAGCGCGTGGAGCTCCTCCACGCCGTCCGCGATGCCGCCCCCGCATTCCGCGCGCTCCTCTCTTACCCGGTTCGTCCCGTGCCCTCCTCGTTGTATAATTAGGCTGGTGTGAGCTTGGTTTGATTCGGCTCGGTTTTGGTGTCTCTGCCGTGTGCACGCGTGCAGGGGCCAAAGGCGTCCGATCGGACTCAGGTGGAGGCCAAGGAGGTTCGGCTCTCGGACATGCCACCAATCACGCTCGATGACACCGACGTGCAGACTGTAAGTTTCCCCCCTCAGTCCAGATATATTGGTGCGAGACACGCAAGGAACGCTTGCAAATTGCATAATTTGTTATATATGCTGCTTATGTTGATCACTGTGTGACATTTTGTGCTGTTAATTGGAGCTCAAGAATAGAGATGACAACTTACTATTGTTAGCTCTTGATTCCTGGAGTAAACTTGTAACTTTGATTAGTCTGTGGACCGTGGTAGATAACTGAGTGGGATTAGCTATTGCAAATGCACGAATTTTGTTGGGATTTTAAGGACGGGTTTGATTGATGTTTTCTCAGGTGGTGATTGTGGTGCTAAGTAGCTTATTCAACAATGTTGCATGAACAGATGGGTCTACTTTTGGTAGGCCATGCACAATTTTTTAAACCTACGAGTTGTGAATTTGGCTTATAGCGCTCAACTGAGATCGTGTACAATTGTCTTAGCTTAAGGTGCCTATTGAACCATGGAAAACTGCTGTTCACGTGTCCTGTAATTTCATACCTTCTAATTATACTTACGTTTCTTTACATTCAGTTTGTAGGATGGCTCCTGGCATCCTTTTTGGTAGCTTTGTTGATGCTAAGATTTGCATCTATGATTTTTCAGGCCCTTAAGCTGAGTGATGAACTCAATCTTAATGAAATTGAGTGTGTTAAACGCTAGTTTCTGCCAACAGAGAGGTATAATTTGCAGAACTAAAGTTTACTTTATGTCCACATGTTATCTATGTTTGTATTTGACCATTTGCCTTACATGCACGCCTTGTTGTGATTTTGTAGTGGGTTCTATATGGTCGGGAGTCACTGGAAATATATAGGCTTGCAGCTGGCCTTTGGTACATGGAGAGGAGAGATCTGATAACTTCTCTGTACATTTTGTTGCGGGTAGTCTACCAATCGAGTTCATCCTAGCTACATCCAAATTTGAGATTAAAGGGCACTTTCATTGGTTTTCTTTATCTTCTGTAGTCTGTTGTACTTGACCAAGGGCTTGATGCTGATCTGATGTATGAAATCCAAAAATCAAATGGAGGCTCTTTTTAGCGACGGTCTCCGACAGCGGATAATCACCCTTGTAAAGGTTGGACTCTATGGAACTTGAATATGCCATATGCTGCATCCTTCACATTTTATTTTCCAAGCAATATTGACACACATTATATTACAATCATGGGAGGTAAGAGTGTGACGATTTGGCTCCTAAGTCTTGGCCCGAGTTAAAACATGCGATATTAGATATTAGAAAATTCTGAAAGAAAACACACATACAAATGCTTGAGTACTTGATGCATAGCAACTGAATTTGGTCGCAAAGTTGCTAGATTTTCTGCCTTTTATGCACAGGGCACACAATTTTTTTCATGAAAATTTGCAGGCAACATAAAGAACACACACATCTACAGGTTCTTTCTATTTTTTTTAAAACATACTTATGTTTCCAGTGGCAACAAGTGAACACAGGCTCCATTTGCTGATTTTGTGTACCTCCCTCCTCCTTATGAGTAGTTGGAGTTTGCTCTTGCTGAGCTCAAGCTTCAAGATTAATTTAAAATCAACTAAATAGTGGACAATAGGAGGGGGCTTATGCATCAACTTCACCATAACCTGGCCCTGTTGCTGTTGCTGGCATTGCCCCCTTCAAATTCTTGTAGTTGTATTCCTAGTCAGACCATAAAAGTCATGTCTTAGTGTCTACTCTGTTAATAATATATATATTACATTCGAAAATGTGTAGCCAGTTTTCTCATACCGTGTCCACAAGTAAAGAGCCATCTAATTTGACACTGCGAACTAGTGCCATTTAATTTACCACCAGAAGTACTTCCATACTATAGATATTTACATTATTTTGTCAATACATTACTATTACAGAAAGTGATAGTCTTAACATATCACGGATTGCCATATCCAAAGCACCGTATATCTTTGAAGTTTGAATAATAGGAGTAGAGTATTGAACAAGTCATTCCAGGATGATGCATTAGTACAGGTGTCATTTCTCTTTAATTTCTATGATGCATCTCTCTTTCACTCTATTGAAAAACGGCCACTGACAGTTTTATCTTTTTCCCCATAAAGGAGCTTAACCGAGAAGAACCATCTGGTATTGGCCGACCAAGCTCTGAGCGCTATGTGCTTGATTTCAGAGGAGCTCTTGTCGAGAGGCGTGCCATTGTCTCCCGAGAGAGATTAAGTTTGAGTCACTGCCTTGCTCTTTCTGCACTTATCAAACTAATGGGTGAGTTAAATGCAATATAAATTTGAATTTGCCATATCACCTGCTATGATCTTCTGATACGTTTGTCCGATGACTTAAGTTGTTATTCTTCCTGAGGGAAATGAATCATTGTTATTCATTAGCCTTCCTGGGCTGGAAATGTAGGTGTATCCTTCTGTTCACTTCAAGTTAAAGTGAACCACCACTAATGATCTGCAACTTCATGTAGGTCCCAAGGAGGTTAAGGATACATTTTCAATATTAAAAGACTGCGCAGCTGAAGTAAATGAAAATTCAACTGTTGAGCTTCAGGTTTGAAGTTTGAATTAGTTACTTTGACATTTGTAGACATGGTATTTGTGCAATTTTTAATTGTTTGTGCTCTCAACTTGTGATGCAATGCATAGCTATCATTTACCTTTGCAGATCACCTATGGTGTCCTATTCTCTCTTGTAATAACTTTTGTTTCTGATGCCCTAAGTAATTCCCATGAGAAAACATCTCTGCCATCGTCTGATTCCTCGTTCAGACATGAATTTCATGAACTAGTAAGCTTCTTAAAAATATGCTTAAATTTACATATTAAACTAATCTATGTTGGAACATATAGCAAGATTTATGCTCATTGCAAGCTGGTATTGTTGTCATTGCCAGGTGATGAAGACATGTAACGATACCACCGCTGAAGGATTTGTTGGTGTTGTGCGGCTTGCATGGACTGTTCTTTTGATGTTAACACAAGATCGAAATAGCGCAAGAGACTCAGTCATTAATGCTTCCTCCAGAGCTGTGACTGATATTTGGTCATGTCTGGATATTATCTGTCGCCTGAATGCTTTTAAATTTTTACGGGAGCGAGTTATGCAAGCAGCTGCTTACCAGGTATGGCAACTCTGCTCTTGCACTCTGAGACCATCTGGTATTCTGATTTGGTAATGGTATACCCAATTAACCATTATGACCACCACTGGTTGAGCACAGCAAGCTTGTTTTGTACATAAGAATATAAATGTTTCTCATTCAGTATTTTTATTTGTACAACCGTGTCACCTTAGGGTCATTTAGAATGTTAGATAGACATATAAAACACATGACTAAAAAAAAGGGAACTTAGGGCCTGTCCGAATCCTCTCTGTGTAACACCCCCGTTATGGGCTGTCACCCTATGCTTCGTAACTGGGCCTGGCTACGAGATAGGCCGATCATCGGAGGCTGGTTCCCACACGGCACATGCTACATATACAACCGGGAGAGCAGAGGAGAAGGCCAGTGAATGAATGAATGTTCTGAATCCTATCTTGTGTTCTTCTGGTCCTCACCCCCTTCTCTGATTTCTCACCCAATTCTCTCAAATTACCCCAAATCTATCCAAATACTGAGCTGATTTGTGCGTCCTCGATCCATCCACGACCTGGTCGTGACACTCTGGCTCCGCGCTTAACCAAATCTGCGCGTGGTGCTGGCCCGAATGCTGCAGCTCCGCGAAGCCCATGCCTCTTGCAGTGTAATTTCGTGGAGCTGCGTTTGCCCAACTTCGCCAAAAGAGGAAGCGTGGAGTTGCTCGAAATTACGTGTGAATGCCCTCCCGAAGTTGTGCTTACCGTCTCGTCTTGCTAGAAGGCACCCTCGACCTCGCCCAGTTAGACCGACGCCAGCGCCTCTCCTCGCGCGCTAACCCTAGGCAGCCGCCACCCCCATCGCCCGCCGTCGTTCTCCTCTCCCCAGGGCTCACCTGAAGTCGTCGTCCCAGGCTGTCCGGATCCCAGTCGCCTTCCTCTCCTACGGGAGGAGGCGTGCTGTAGAGAGGCATGCCGCCGACACACATTTGGAGGAACCATAGAAGCCCAATGTCAACGCACGGAGGTGGAAGAAGACGTAGTAGCCGCTGGATATGGTGAGGTGGACGAATCACGGCCATCCACGCCTTCACCCCAAATTGGGTCTCAGAGCCCATGTCTCCATCTGCCTTCCCTAATCGGGCTATCTGCCTGCAGCCCATCCACAGCCCATGCAGCGTGGGGATAAGCTGACCACATCCTCTGGCCGGACGCAGCTCCTCGTGGGAAGCTGGCGCCTGGCCGAGTCGTGGATTTGATGAAGCTAAGAGACATCCGAATGGGGCCTTAGTGTTATGCTGCCCAGTTCATTGTACTGTTCTGCAGAAACCGGCGTTAAAGAAAATATTAAAATATTCAAAATATGTGTTTGATGCACCACTAAAAATGCAGGAATTTTGAAGAATATGTGACGAAAGTAGAGATAGAAAGGAGAGATATATTGCACTTGCCCTTACACCCCATATGGATGCTGGAATTGAGCTGAGAATTTGGCAATTGGAGTTGTATTGCAGCCATATCTGCTGTTTGGATGGGCAGGGCCAGGACTGGATTTCGAGCCCATTTTGACAGGCTTTGCTGAACAATGAGGACCAATAGTGAGCTTGATACTCTGTATCGTTTGGAAACAGCCACCTCTCATTTCCTTCAATAACTCATGTCGACCCGCCACCACTGCCGCCAAGCTCCTGTGACACGCCACCACCACCTGATCCTCTTCTTCCCCATTGCTGGCCCACAACCTCTTCTTTCCCATTGTCGGTGCTCCGTCTTCTTCCCCGTCACAGGTGCCACCTCATCCTCTTTGTCTTTGCCGATTAAGCAGATGAGTGCAGAGTCTGTCATAATCCGAATCTGACTCCTGCATGTTATCTGGTGAGCTCAAGATCTGCACCTCCCCTTACCTCCCCGTCTCCATCTCTCGAGGTTACATCTGGAGGAAGTTCTCAATCTCTATTGTGTGCAGGTTTACTGGAGTTCGGTCATGTTGCTAGAGCCGCAACTCAGGATGCTAGGGAAGCAATGGCCATGTATGGAATTGGGAAGAGCGACAGGGGGAAGATGAGAAGAGGAAGAGTGGCATGAGTTTTTAGGCGTATATATGGATAGCCAGCAACAAAACAGAAAATGGAACCAGGCTGTGATTTCATTTCCATGATAATATTCCTGAACCACAATAAAATAATATCAAAGTATGGGATGCTCCCATTTTCACATGAATCGAACTGGTACTCTGGTTTCAGTAGACCAATTCAATTTCAACATCCAAACGGACACTTAGGGTTTTCACCTGCACACACAGAGCCACGGCATGATGAGAAAGAGCTCGACACCATGGCAGTTAAGGGCACATTGCTGCCCTGATCTCGACGACAGCCATTCTCTCTCCCCCTCCTGCACTCGAGTCCCCTTAGCTAGTTCGCCACCTAGGTGAGCTGGGTGCTAGTTAGCCCTCTGCTGCCCGACCAGCACCTAGCACCATTTAGAACTTTGAGCTGATTAGGCGCTGCTCTGTTGCCTTGGTGAACAAATCAGCTATATTATTTGCTGTTATATTGTTCATGAATACTTGTAATATGGACAGCTGAGGTTATCATTAGATGCCAAGTAATGGTTAATATTTTGCCGATACAATGCTACCATTTTCTGTTGTACGTACCTGTGTGTGCGTGTGGCGGCTCAGCTGGAACGAGAGAGCTGGGGCTCCTCTTCTAGGTCAGCCCCATATGGGCCTGGGCCACTTGGGCCTTACATTCAACACTCCCCCTCAAGAGGGGTGATAGATATCTATCATTCCCATCTTGTCACACGCTAGATTGCATTCTTTAGTTCCCAATCCTTTAGTCAAACAGTCTGCAATCTGTTGCCCAGAACTCACATGCTCAATCTTGATGATCCCAGCGTCAAGCTTTTCTTTGATGAAGAATCTGTCTATTTCCACATGCTTGGTTCTATCATGCTGCACTGGATTGTGTGCTATGTTGATTGCTGATTTGTTATCACACCACACATTCATACAACTTGTCTTCAATATCTTTAATTCTGCCAATAGATTTCTGGTCCACAACATCTCACTCAGTCCCTTGGACATGGCTCTGTATTCAGCCTCTGCAGTTGATTTGGAAACAACAGGTTGTTTCTTGCTTCTCCAAGATACTAGATTTCCTCCTACAAAGACACAATAGCCTGAAGTTGATCTCCTGTCATCCAGACAGCTAGCCCAATCAGCATCACAATAACCATCTACAACAAGGTGTCCATAACTCTTGAACAACAGTCCCTTCCCAGGAGAACCTTTCAAGTATCTCAAGATTCTATGTACTGCGTCAAGATGTCCACTTCTAGGCTCATGCATGTATCTGCTCACAACACTTACTGCAAATGCAATGTCTGGTCGTGTATGACACAAGTATAACAATCTTCCCACCGATCGCTGATACCTCTCCTTATCCACTGGCTCTCCTGATTGAGCAGTCACTTTGTGGTTTTGATCAATTGGGGTTGGGGCTGCCCGACATCCTAGCATTCCTACATCGCTTAGGAGATCTAAAGTATACTTCCTCTGAGATAGCGCAATCCCCTTGGCAGACCTGGCCACTTCTATGCCCAGGAAGTATTTGAGTTGGCCCAGATCTTTGACTTCAAAGGCCTTACCCAAACACTCTTTCAGTCTTGCTATTTCTTCTTTGTCATCCCCTGTGATAATAATATCATCCACATATACTGCAAGTATAGTGATTTTCCCTTCTTTATGTCTCAGAGAACAGTGTATGATCACTGTTACACTGCCCATACCCCATATTACATACAGCACGTCTGAACTTGTCGAACCATGCTCTCGGAGACTGTTTCAGACCATAAAGAGATTTCTTTAACCTGCATACCTTGCCAATAGTCTCAGACGTAGAGAACCCGGTGGGATCTCCATGTAGACCTCCTCCTTCAGGTCCCCATGCAAGAAAGCATTCTTCACATCAAGTTGATGTAAGGACCACCGAAATTAAGCTGCACAGGAGATCAGGATCCTCACGGTGTTCATCTTTGCTCTTTGGAGCAAAGGTCTCATCATAGTCAATGCCGTGAGGTCCGGCTGTACCCTCGCCACAAGCCTTGCTTTGTACCTTTCAATCTTCCCTTCGCATTCTGCTTCACGGTGTATACCCACTTGCAGCTGACTGCCTTCTTTCCTCTTGGAAGAGGTGTTAGTACCCATGTCTTGTTCTTACTTAATGCCTCCAGCTCCTCTATCATAGCTGCTCGCCACTTTGGATCCACTTTTGCTGCCTTCCAATTGGTCGGAAGAGACACCAGCTGAAGAGAAGCAACAAATGCTTTGTAGGCGGAGATAATGCTTCATAGGAGACATAATTTCCAATATCATTTGCATCGAACCCATACTTTGGCTCTGGTATCCCTGCTTTTGCTCGAGTACCTTTTCTCAAAGCAATTGGCAAGTCCTCTGTGTCGATGAGCTTGCATTGCTGCCTTGCTGCTACTGCACATTATCTTTGTCGTCTTGAATATACTTGAGGATTACACTCCTCATTCACCTTCGCCACCTATGAGAAGCATCACCTTGCTTCCGTAGTACACCTTTAGCTGCTCCTCTTGCTCTGCCGTCCACCTTGGTGCACAACCGATCCGGTGGGAGCACCGCTTGCTGACTTCGGCACCCCATCGGTCACAATCGGTCCTTCACTCGGCCCACCATTCGGTGGTGTTATCACTCTTTGGGGCTGCTGCCCGCTTTGCTGTGCGGAATATCACCCTCAATAGGGGGTTGCTGCAGCACCGAATCGGCACCACCACACTTATCATCACCACTCTCCCCCTCTTGACCAATTTCCGGTTGGAGACATTGGTCAAGTTCTTCAAACAAGACACTTAGATCAGTTTTCTCACCATAAAAGGGTTCCGACTCACGGGCGTAACATCCATGCTCACAAATGTCCTTCTCTCAGACGGACTCCAACACTTGTACCCTCTTTGTCTGAAGAATACCCAATAAAGATGCACTTGACTGCCCGAGGATCCAATTTGTTGACTGATGGCCTATGATCACGAACAAAACAAGTGCAACCGAACACCTTGGGGGAACTGGGAATTTATTTTCTGCGAAAACCAACTCACACGGTGATTTCATGCCTGTCACCCGAGATGGCGTCACGGTTGATCAAGAAGGTGGCCATCATGACAGCTTCACTCCACAAGAACTTGGGCACATTCATGGTGAACATCAATGCCGGGCCACCTCCAGCAGGTGGCGATTTTTCCTCTCTGCCACCCCATTCTGAGGAGGTGTGTCCGGACAAGATGTTTGATGCAGGATGCCCTTATCCGACATGAAGGCACCAATGGCCTTGTTAACATACTCAGTGCCATTGTCAGATCTGAGTGCTTGAATTTTCACATTAAATTGAGTCTGAACAAGGGCATAAAAACTTTGAAACACTGAAACACTTCATCTTTATGTTTCAGAAGATAGACCCAAGTCATCCGAGAATGGCAATCAATGAGCGTAACGAAGTACTTCATACCACTGACAGATACCACAGGACATGTCCATACATCAGAGTGGATTAACACAAAAGGAGATATGCTCCTGATCCCCTTACTCACATATGAGTTTCTGGTATGTTTAGCAAACTCACACGCATCACAGTTTAGCTTGCTCTTGTCCACACCACTCATGACATCAGGAAATACTTGATACATTTTGTCAAAAGACACATGTCCCATCCTACAGTGATGGAGTAGGGCTCTAGTCTCCTTATCATCAGCAACTGCAGCTAGCATGTGCATTCCCTCCTGGTCCGTCATGCTGCGGTCCATGTACCACAGCCCCCTACGCCTGCTCCAGTCCCAAGACTCCTGCCCGTCGACCTCTCTTGGATCAAGAACACAACCTTGTCAAGAATTATACGGCAATCAATTTGGTCAACCAAAGCACTCAAGGACACTAAGTTCACGGGAAAAGCTGGCACATGCAGCACAGAGGATAATTCAATACTCGGTGTGCAGCTAACTGTCCCAACACCTGTGATGGGCTGGGCTGTGCCATCTGCTGTGTGAATGGTTTTCTGATGTGTGGGAGAGTGTGGGATATAGGATTTAAACTCATTGAAGTCTCCAGCAACATGTTGTGATGCTCCAGAATCAAGCACCCATTCAGAATTTATTTTATGGGCTGCTATTGATGCATGTTCAGTGTCACCCTCATTTGTATAGACAAAGTTGGTATAACTGGTAGCAGTCTCCTCGACTTTCACCGACATGGACACGACTTGTATGATCTTCCTCCTGATCTCTTCCAACCCAATCCTCGCCTTTTCTTTCTCATTTGCAGTTTCAGATTCAGCCACAATCACTCTCTTGACAAGAGATTCCATGACATTGGTCACCACACGGATGGACTTGAGAATATCATCAATATCTCCATCATTCTTGGCCGGCTGCTCCAGCCCGGCCTTGAAATCCTTCACCAGGTCCTCTGCCATCAGCAGCAGCAGCAGTGCAAAGACAGCAGCAGTTCCAGCAGCTTGCAAACAACAGCAGCAGTAGCACTAGCAGTTCAGCACCACTGAGCACTTCTCTCCACCACCGCTCCTCCTCTGCTCCTCCTCTTCTCCAACCAGCTGACACAGCAGCAGCTCAGCAGATCACAGCTCGCTCCTCGCCTCCTTCCTCTTCTCCTCCCGCAGCCTCAGCACGCAGCAGGCAGCACCTCCAGCAGCCACACTCCTCCTTCCTCCTGCCGCAGCAACCAGCAGCTCCAGCAGTCTGCCCCAAGCAGCAGAAGCAGCAGCCCTTCTCCGCTGCCTCCTCTCCGTCTCCTTCTCCTCTGCCTCCTCTCCTTCTCCTGCAGCAGCAGCTACACCAGCACCTCCGCTTTCTCGCCGGACCCAGCCAGCCGCCGTCGCCCAGCGCAGCCGGCGCACAACCCGCCTTGCCTGCAGCACAGCCACGCCTTGATGCGCCTCCGCCTCCACGCCGCCCGCCGCCCGGCCGGCGATTAGACCGCCCGGCGCCACCGTCGCCGCCTCCTCCAGTGCCCCTCCGGCCTGCTCTGCCTGGTCTGATACCATGTTGTACGTACCTGTGTGTGCGTGTGGCGGCTCAGCTGGAACGAGAGAGCTGGGGCTCCTCTTCTAGGTCAGCCCCATATGGGCCTGGGCCACTTGGGCCTTACATTCAACATTTTCATATCAAAATTTGGCCAAATCTGACCACAACACATGCAGAAGTACGTAGATTTGGGCCATTGTGCAGATGCAAAGTGAGATCAATATCTCTTTTGGCCCATCTTGATTTTTTGATATTATTCGTCAAATTTGTTGTGTAAGAATAGTTTTTGATATGGAGGTAATATATCATGTTTCTTTCCATTTGATGCAGAATGACGATGATGACATTGTTTACATGTACACTGGCTATGCGCACAAGTTGATGATGTGCTTTCTCTCCCATCCGTCTTCTAGAGATAAGGTTAGAATAGTTCCTCAATGTATGTTGACACTTGCCACAACATGATTTCTAATTTCTTTGTTACAACCAAATGTGATCATTATTAGTAACTGTTATAACAATGCTTATAACGTGCTAAGTACCTTTAGTCACTCTTGTTACAGAAAAAGGAAAAGAAAACAATAACATTATCTTCTTTAACAGATAAAAGAAATCAAGGAAAAAGCAATGAATGCTCTCAGCCCATACTCTCTACCACGGGATCATAGAGAAGATCCTAATATAAGTGGGGAACAGATTGGTCAGCCTATTAACCAGCCTTTTGTATCCCTATTGGAACTAGTTGGGGAAATCTATCAGGTATTGCTTCATTCATTTATATGTTCTTCCAGTCAAATGTATGGACCTGAAAATGTACATGAGATAGCGCGATGTCATGGTGTTTAACCTGTCTTCTTGGTTCTATGATAATTTGTGTAATTAGCTATAGTACTTTAGTATTTCCTAAAGACACAGGGGTCATTAACTATCCTGTGCACCATACGATATAATGTGTGATTTCGGTTTCTTTGCTAAAGCTATGAAACTATTTATGTATGATGTGCATGTTTTTGGGATATTTTTGCACAGATTTGACATACTATTTAAATCACAGACAATGGTTCTGTCAATATTTCCATCCACTCCAGCAGTACCGACTCAAACCACAGTTTGCTTTCCTAGTTAGATGCAACCTTTGTTTTTATTGGTTAGGAAACCGTATCTACAAATATGAAGTGTTTGGCGCACCTAGATTCCTAGGCATCCAATTCAATACCTGCTGGTGTATATTGATGTCTGTAATGCTCAAAGATCTGCAATTTGTTTTTTTGTTGCCAATTGCAGTAATTTGACCAGGATTTAGTGTGGTCAAGCTAGTTGACACACTGCTTGTACTGACTGAATCAATCAATGTTTTCTCTAAGTTGAGTTTAGGTTTAGGCTTCAGCAAACCTCTTCTTGACCAGTTTCATCTAGCAACTGCCACCAGCCATTGCCTTTGTGACAATCGAATGAATGTTTTTGTATCAATTGCTTGACCTTAACATGGAATTCCTGTTTTACATTAAAGAAACTTCACTGCCTTTGTTATCTCTTTCTATGTACTTTTTAATTATTGTCAGTAAAAGGACCTCCAAGTGTGCTCACATTTACGTTTAAAAAAATGTGCTCACATGATAATTTTTGTTGCTTTATAAGCTTAGTTTTGATAACTTGTTTCTATGATTACTCCATCCTTTTGTGTTCTCATCAGAAAGAGCCTGAGCTAGTGCATGGAAACGAGGAACTGTGGACTTTTGTCGTATACGCAGGCGAAGATCACACCAATACACAAACCCTCGTGGCCTTCCTTGGACTTCTAAGTACTTTGGTATGCAAAATGTTTACTAATCTGTTGAATATTCCATCTTTTGCTCTGACTGAACTATTTGGACTTTCAGGCTTCCAGTGACGTTGGTGCCGCCAAGGTATATGAATTGCTCCAGGGAAAAATTTACCGCTCAGTTGGATGGAACACTTTGTTTGACTGCTTATCTATTTACGAAGAGAAGTTTAAGAAATCCCTTCAATCTTCCACAAGCATGTTGCCTGATTTTCCAGAGGGAGATGCACAGGCACTTGTTGCATATTTAGCTGTCCTTCAGAAGGTTTGCAATGTTGGCTGCTCTTATTCTTGTGCCTTCTATCATCTTTCATAGTTGGAAATTTTCAAATCTATATTTTTTCAGTATTAGCTCCCCCTGACATATTATACATGCTGTAATTCTCTAGTTCTGGACAAATGTTGTCAAGTGTATACTTTTCTAGTGAAGTTGAGAAATCATAGTAAGATTATATGTTAGCAAATTCAATCTGTTCTAACCTTTTAACTACTTCCCTCGTTTATGTTATTACCGGCATTCCAAAATAGTAGGATTTTCAATAAAGCTAATAAAACATTTGTCTTAGTTCTAAGTTATCTCACTGATCCCTGCTGCCTATCATGGTCCAAGTTGTCCTTCGCCTGATGTTCCTCTCTGTATATGTTGTATTTAAGCTAGACTGTTCTTTTCTATAGGCTTGTTTATTTTTGCCAATGATGTATTAATATTTAAATTCATGCTGCTTTTGGTACTTGTGCACATGCATCTGTTTCTCAATTAATCTGTTTCTGTTGTCTTAGTCTGCTTCTTAGATATGTTCTTTCTGAAGCAAGGAGCTATTTGTGGCTTGCCTAAAAAAGTATGTTTTTTGGTTACGAAGGAATACTCACTTCCGTTTTTTTGGAAATTGTCAACATACTGTAGGTGGTGGAAAATGGAAATCCATCTGAAAGAAGGAAATGGTTCCCTGACATTGAACCTTTGTTTAAGCTTCTAAGCTATGAAAATGTGCCCCCGTATTTGAAGGTACATGTTTTTTTTATGCCTACATGTGTACTTTTTGCATCTTTTTTTGTTGTTGCTTTTCATAATTTGTGCTAATTCATGTCCAGGGGGCTTTGCGGAATTCAATCACTGCATTTGTCAAAGTTTCACCCCAGTTGAAAGATGCTGTTTGGAGTTATCTTGAACAATATGATCTTCCGGTGGTTACGGTACCACCTGGGCAGCATGCGGCAACACAGGTACCCCCAAAGTTCACTGTGAAATTACTCATGTTTACCTCACATGGTTTATATTTGCTACTCAGCGACTTGAGTTCTAACTTGTCGTAAAGCAATACAAAGTGAAGGAAAAATAAATTATTCCTATTCTCTGTCCTGTATGTTAAGAACGTAAAATATAATATACTCCCTCCGTTCCTAAATATTTTTACATAGACATATTTTAGAGTGTAGATTCACTCATTTTGCTCCGTATGTAGTCACTTGTTGAAATCTCTAGAAAGACAAATATTTAGTAACGGAGGGAGTACTACCCTTGACTACCCTTAAATGGACTGTAGTTCTTGGTAATTACATTTTTGCTTGTTCATATTGCTGTTGTTTAGCATGCTAGTGCATGTTTTTGGTTCTTTTGAGGCATATTTGCGTCCTTTGACTACCCTTGCTACTTGCAAGTTGGCAATGCAATCACTGTTAGTGGAGGTGATCAATTTGTTTCTTCCTCAAAAGCAAGTAATTAAGGATGTCCTACCTCACTTTGCCAAAAGCAAAGATTACAAGTCGTAAAGTCAAGTGGAGTCGTGGGGGTACCGACTTGTGGATTGGTCAAGACTAGCTAAGATTTATCATGGCTGATCGTTTACTAGTCGTTGACTACTATATCCTACAAATACAATACCTAATAACAATAAATAGGAAAAATAGGGAGAATGACCGTTAGTTGTTGGGCCAGCCCAGCTAGTGCCATTTCCTCTCCCATTGTCAAGAGCCACTGGATGCTACAACTATTAATCTGCACCATCGACTCAAGCCCCTATCTCTCTCTGCTCTAACTCCGTGAGAAACTGTGACCAAGCCACCACTGCTCAGTCCTCACTTCCACACGATGGATCTCTCATGTCTCAGCTCCCTTGCAGCAGCTCTCTTGCCACCGCCCCTCCTCTCTTGCTGCTGCAGCGGGGAATGCGGTGGGGGCGCAGCAGCAGCGAACTAGCACAGCAGCAGCAGCTTGACGGCGTGGGTTCCTCCAGATCCAGCGCAGCCTCAAGTGGGACAACCAGGAATCTCCGATTAACAGCGCCTAATCGATGATTAGTCACCCAGTTGCGCAACCAGGACCGCAAGTGGAGTCGAGCCCAAGTCGAGGCTGCTTCTCTGGCCGGTGGATTAATCTCGACGATTAGTCGTCTAATTTTTTTCTTTTGCCAAAAGTAAAGCTAGGCAACGGAACCACACTTGTATCCGTTACCTCCCATTTGCTCTTGTTGTGGCCGTGAGCATGCTCACCTCCTTCTGTACGTATGCAGTGGGGGATGATGACCTATGTGTTGGAGCTGTTAACACTGCCACCACTGCTCCCTTCCTTTCCCCCTTACATTTCATCTTTCTTCATTTCACCCCCCTTCACTTTCCTCTCTTCTCCAAGCCAAGTCAACAACTTGGAGTTCAACTCGCCGGCTAGCTAACCTAGTCAAGTCGCTGAGTCTAGCATGCTGGTCTGATACAGAAAGTGAGGTGGCACTTTTCTGGTCACTGGCAAGCCCAAATTGGTGAATAGAAGAGGTACACCGAAGGAGAGGAGCTCAGCAAATACCAGTTGTGTAGCTGCCAACATGGCAATGACCAGCGTACGAGTGATTTTGCACCAGTTTTGATAGTCTTAGGGTGTCGAACACCTGGTTTAGGGTGTCGAACACCTGGTTTAGGGTGTCGAACACCTGGTTTAGGGTGTCGAACACCTGGTTTTGGTTCTGAGGATTGTGACCAGGAGGTCACGGGTTCGAGTCCTGGAAACAGCCTCCTGCAGATATGTAGGGAAAGATTGCGTACAATAGACCCAAAGTGGTCATGGGTTCGAGCCCTGGAAACAGCCTCCTGCAGAAATGTAGGGAAAGATTGCGTACAATAGACCCAAAGTGGTGGGAAGGGGCTGATGCCTTCCCACCCACCCAGGTTCAAGGCATGGTACTTGCAATTTGGGTTTGTTGCACCAATTATACTTGTAAGGGGTTCCCTTACAGTCTTTCTGTCAAAAAAAAAAATAGACCCAAAGTGGTCGGACCCTTCCCCGGACCCTGCGCAAGCGGGAGCTACATGCACCGGGCTGCCCTTTATTGTTGGGCATGAATTGAGAACTTGAGGGGGTAAAATGGAGTTCTTACTAATTTCCTATATAATACTAGGTGTAGTAGCTTGGTTAGTGTTTTTCATTGTTGACGAAAGTATTTTTCATAGGTCTATGACATGAGGTTTGAGTTGAATGAAGTTGAAGCAAGGAGGAAAGTTATCCATCAACCATATCATTTCTCAACTTGGTCAATGCTCTCATTGCAGAAGAAAGAAACATAAGTGACAAAGGCGGAGGTAAGTCATCATCATCATATTCTGTACTTATGCTCAATTTTAAACATTTTGAATAGTAATATCTTTTCCTTCTAGGTTCATGGGTATCTTTAAATTTGTATATGAGGATGTCTTTGGGCCTTTTCCCCAAAGAGCCTATGCTGACCCTCGGGAAAAGTGGGAATTAGCACTGGCCTGCTTGGAGCACTTTCATATGTGAGTATAATGATTTATCTCTCTCTCTTTATCTATAATTTGTTTATTTGCGAACAGTCGGGAGAGGCGTATTTATATTGTATTGAAAGACCAACTATATGCAAGTGGGAAATAACTCCTCTATGTTATCCCAGCCAGTGGGAAATATCTTACTTAGTGAGAGAATTCAGCAGTTTTATTGTTGATGGAAGTTTCTATTACACTGAAGTTATTCTGCTACACAATGCAATTATTATGCTCTTCAAATAAGTTGGCTATTGTTTGAATCCAGGGTTTTGCGCATGTACGACATAAAGGATGATGATATTTATGCTGCTTTTAACACGTCTGGGCCTTCAACATCAAATGCCTCAGTCGAGAAACAGCTCCCGGTGCTAGAACTTGTGAAAGTATGTCCATTTTTTTGCCCTTAGATCTTATATAATTTACATGTCAGTATTGTACCTGGGAGTTCATCAGAACTTTTTCGCCGTTTGGATCCCTTGTGAACGGTGCATAACTTTTGTCCTTACTCATTGTCCAATGCATTGATCTACAGTAGTATGTCCAATTATATTTGTAGTAGCCTTTCACTTTATTTTGGTCAAGGGTCATCTGGCATTATGCTGTATATGTTTGTAGTTTTCTTGATTATAGTGGCTGATAACTTTCTTGAGCATCCTACTAAAAGTAAAAAAAAAAGATCTTCCTCTACTGTATTTAGAAATTGAAGGCTGCAAGATAGTCTCTGGCACTTGTCATCAGGCGTGCTGTCAGTTTTCTTTCCGTATGTCGTACATCTTAGCAATATAATGATCTGAGAGAAAACTCTTTCCAGGAATTACTACCTGATTTAATTTGTTAATTCTCATACTTATCAATGTCAAGTACAGTGTACAGATTTATTTTCTTGACTACATATTTCTCAACGAAACAAAGGTTTAAAGTAGATGTGTATATATTCTGTGCTCTTGAATTTATATAATATACTCATGTTCTTTGCTCCAGCAGCTGATTGCTGCTTATGCTTTATGGTGTATCTCTGATGTCATAAATATATCTAGACATTGTTTCAAAGATCTAAAGATTTTTCATGAACTTGTACACAACAACCTTCATATGTGCAGGATTTCATGTGTGGGAAGGTTGCATTCCGCAATATTATGAACATCATACTAATGGGTGTTGACACTCTAATTAATGAACGGACTACCCAAACTTACGGGATTCTTCTGGAGAAAGCTGTCCATCTTTCACTTGAAATATTTATTCTCGTAATGGAGAGAGACCTGGTTCTTGCTGATGTTTTCCGTCCACTCTACCAGGTTTTTATTCTTTCTTATGCCATTTTCTAGTTTTTGTTGGTCATTATTCTTTCTATCTGATTGTTTTTTCCTTTGAATTATGCAGCCCTTGGAGATTATATTATCTCAAAATCATAGACAAATTATATCTTTGCTAGAGTTTGTTCGATATGATTATCTTCCTCAAATTCAGCAGTGTTCAATAAAGATTATGGGCATCCTGAGGTATGGATTTTCTCTAATATTTTGATAGAAGTATTTTCTGGAAATTTTCACTTGGGAATCCATATTACTTGCATTTTTTTTTTGCTTCCGGCTGCCTGTTTCAGCTTGCTATATGTTGGAGACTACATTTCATTCCCTATCAACATCTACAATTTACTGAAGAGAAATATGCAAATTGCCAATGTGCTTACTAATTTCTTCCCATGACCGTTCTAGAATAGTTGGGCTTGTACTGCATTTACTGAAGAGAAATATGCAAATTGAAGAGAAATATGCAAATTGCCAATGTGCTTACTAATTTCTTCCCATGACCGTTCTAGAATAGTTGGGCTTGTACTGCATTTCATTCCCTATAATCTACAATTTACTGAAGAGAAATATGCAAATTGCCTATGTGTTTACTAGTTTCTTTCCATGACAGTTCTAGAATAGTTGGGCTTGTACAGTTGCTTCTGAAAGAAGATGTTGCTAAATCTGTAATTGAGGATTACGCTGCTTGCTTGGAGTTCCGTTTTGACGATTTCCAGGTCATAGAGAACACAAAAGATGACGTCGGTGTTCTAATACTGCAGGTTGCTATTTGTAGCTTTCTTTGAGTTTCTCTTACGGAAACTTAATATACCTGTCATTTTTAACTCTGCTAGACATGTTTCATGCAGCTACTTATTGACAATATTTGTCGTCCAGCTCCCAACATTACACATTTACTCCTAAGATTTGATGTCAATGGACCTATAGAACGAACTGTTCTAAAACCAAAATCCCACTACAGGTTAAATTCATGCCATGTGCTTACATATAGTGGTGTACTTTCTTGATGAACTGACTGTCATTGTACTACAGTTGTTTAAAGATAATCCTTGACAATCTCGAAAAGGTGACAAAGCCAGATATAAATGCTTTACTTCACGAGTTCAGTTTTCAGGTTTGTTTTCTGAGTTGACAGAAACCAGATAATCTTATTTAACAATTTTGTCTTTTTGCACAAAAAATCATTTGCCTTTGTCTGAATTCAGCTGATGTACGAGTCATGTCTTGATCCTTTAACTTGTGGACCTGTCATGGATCTCCTGAGTACAACGAAGTACCAGTTCTTTTCAAAGGTTCTCGTTTCTTGTTTTCTACTGTTCAATCAACATAGCTAAATGCTTAAATTGAAACTCATAGTTTTCTGTGCCTACTGATTTCAGCATGTCGGGACCATCGGTGTTTCACCACTTCCCAAAAGGAACAATAATCAGGCTCTTCGCATCAGCATGCTCCATGAGGTATATATCTCTGCACATCTATCTTTCTTGTTTTCTTTGTAGAAAAAATCTTTCTCGATCATCAATATTTAGAAGTCCTTTTTGAATAGTTAACAAAACTGAGAACCAATCTAGGTAAAAACTTGATGTCAATCCATTGAGCGATTAAGTCTTCCATTAAATTATTCTTTATATATATCAAATTATAGTTTTGTCACAAAATGTAGGGAAGCACAATCTGAAAACAGTTAGGGACATGCTAGGTAGTTTAATAGCGACCTTCAGGTATTCTCCATTTCAGGTAATTTGTTGCATTTGTGCAACTACTTGGACACTACCGAACTGCTAATACTTTGCAATAACTGAAAAGTGCTAGCAAGTTGGCAGCACAATTCTTTTATCTGATGGGATATGGGAAAACAACTGGATTTTTGGAGATCTTGTTTTGCTACTTAGCAATCATATATCAGTTCTTGAAACCAAATGGCTGATTTTCAGGATATTATTGGTTTTGGTGGTTGACTGCTATTTTAGTCTTGTTGGTATTTTTGTTCTGTTATTAAACTGTAGTTTGTTGTTGGTTTCAGAGGGCGTGGTTGCTAAAGATACAAGCATTGGCACTACATGTATCTGATATATCATCATCTGTGTATCGGGAAGCTTGTCTGGCTATTCTTAGCGATGCTTTTGGTCACTGTGCTGAGAACATGAAGAATGCAAGCATGTTCCAATCTCCTGGCACTCCCATTTGCACTAGCAGTGGGCTGATGAATAGAAATAAGGTAAATGTGTGCTATTTTTGTTTGTTGACTTGCTTGTTTTTTTAATGAAGAAATAGTTCTGTGCGGTAGTGTCTGGAAATCTGTGATCTAGTGTGTGTTGGATTATTGTCAGTATATTTTCATATTAAATGCAGCTTGTTAGAAGATGATCTGGTTAGGAGAGTTGAACTTGATTTCCCGCCTCCAAGTGTACGGATTATACTGAGCTACAAAATGTCCTGGGAACTGATGTCACCATTAGCATTCAGTTGGACATGTGTACTTAGATAAGTATGATGTTATCTCCATTGTGATGGAATGTTTTTTTCTGGGGGCAAGCCCTTAGTTTCTTAGTGAAAGCACCTCGAAATCTGTTGGTACCATTAAGGCTGTTAGCCTGAACCTCTCTTCTTTCTTTCTGGACACACACACACACAAGAAAGTTCTTGTTCTGGGCAACAGATGCCCTTGCTCAGGCTAACAGCTCTGCGCAATTATTGCAAGCCCTTAGTTTCTTAGTGAAAGCACGTCGAAATCTGTTGGTACCATTAAGGCTGTTAACCTGAACCTCTCTTCTTTCTTTCTGGACACACATACACACACAAGAAAGTTCTTGTTCTGGGCAACAGATGCCCTTGCTCTTTCACTTAGTAACCAATGCTTATTTTTACATCCATGGGGCGCATGTCCTTATATAAGACTTTACTGAAACCGACCTAGCTAGACTACTCTTAGACAGCTAGCACATGATCAGTATCTTCTACCAAAACAAGAGTACAACTCTGACACCTAATGTAAATTCCAACTTCGCTTTTACTACTGCTTGCTGCAGCTCTTTCTTACTCACTACTAACTACTAAGGCAACTAGCTAGCTGTTGCTGGCAGCTTCTGGCACGAACCCAACTTGGACTTATCTTCCTTGTTCAAGTCACAACAAGGTTAGCTCCAACAAACCACAGAAATGTGGCTAGAAATACTATGGCTACTGTTTTTCTCGTTGATCATCGTCCTAGATATAATTCTTGCTGCTGCCTTTAATAGTCCAACTTGATTTAGCTGCCTGCCTGCATTTTTGCCAGTTCCTTTTAGTAACCATAAGCTAGTATCACACCTAAGGTGCGTTTGGTTGGAGAATGTAGTGGATTGTAATGGGTTGGTTCCAGATTTGGGGCCATCCGGCTGTTTGGTTGGAGGAGTGGAATGCAATGAGGTGGTTCCACACAGAGGAATATTCCCTCAGATGCTGAGGTAACACCAAATCAGCCGGACTGTCTTGTTCTTGCTGGAATCTCATGTTCTGTGCTCTCATGCGACTTCCCAACCTCACCGCTCCATCCTCTCACCCAGTAACCTCTCACATACTCGCCTCCTCTCTCACGTGGGCGCACCTCAAGCATCGATGTGCAAATGTTGTGGAAGGGGGAGGCAGGGGGCCAGGGCTGGTTTTGGCCAGCGGTGGCCACACCTGGGTGGCAGCCCGGCAAGGTGAGCACACACAAGATCCATTGGGAAGTCAACGGCTGCGCTGTGGAATCTCTGCAGGTGCTCTTGCGCCAGGAGACACACCGGTAGCAGGTGCCACACTGCATCGTTGGTGAGCCTGCCCAAGGCACTGTTTTCGACTAGTCGATGAGTCGTAAAAAAATGTCGACTAGTCGACGAGTCGCGACTAGTCGCAACTACAGGGTCGACTATTCAAGAGTCGCTACCCCAAGGGCAAGGGTATCAAGCTCACCATCATTGAGGAACAGAGGAAGAGAATGCGGCCGCCCACCTCGCAGGCTTGATTCTGAGGCGTCAATTTGTTTTGCTATAGTGAGTCATCTGCAAGGATATGGAACCATGTTCCCAGAACTTCCGTTTCTAAGTTTTGCCTGTTTTTCTTGATTTGCGAACCCGAGGTTGCTAGGTGTAATGGGACAGTTTACATTATTTAAGTGCTATTCGAGGCATCCCTGGTTTTCTTGCATGTTCCAGTGATCAAGTTTCGGCATTCTCTATCGAGATGCGTTGGAAGTTTGGATCATAGGTTATATAATTTTACTTCTCAGGTACACTAGGAAGTAGCATGGTGTGGTCAATTATTTGAGGTGCTTGTTTCCAGTAAAGATAATGTTTTTTAGTCACATAGTAACCTTTTACTTTTTTGTGGTTGCTGAAATCGAGAAAACCTCGATCTGTTGTTAATGTTGACTTGTGTGGTTGTATGCACTAATTATTGGTACCATCTGGGTTATGATTGTTGAGAACTTGTGATTATACATAGCATATGAGAGAGAGAGGGGGGGGGGGGGGTTAATCTCACCCTTCTTCCTATTGAAGGTATGGGATATCTCTCCAACAAAACACCGAGATGGAACCTTTCTATTATATTTTACTATTTTCGACCAAACAGAAGAATGGACCTGTTCCATTCCAGTTGGATGGAACCATTCCATTCCATTCCACTTGGTTCTCCAACCAAACACACCCCTAGTTGGGCATGCTTTATTTTACTAGGTACCATATACATGAAATCAAAAATCTATTAGAAATTCCTAGCACCTGTGCAACTACGTCAGCTTAGAAGATTATGCATGGAGAATATTTTTGGACCAAAAAAGTGAATTATGGAGCAGTCTAGGTGCTCAATACCCTGAACATCGGTTTCAAAATTGAGTGGACCATGGACCACAAAGGACAGCTTCTTTGGATGAGGGACCATCTGGTGGCAACATCACTGGCTGGCTGGATTGCCTTTTAGACTTGGCAATGATTTGGGATTATTGATGGCCTAGCCACTGAACAGTGAATGACGGAGTCAGAGGTGGCTTGAAGCGCAAATGCTTCACCGGCGTTAATAAAACTCATGCCTGTACACCATTCAGGACACCAGAAAACTTCAGAAGTATCCGGACTTGCTAAACTTTTATTCCTTAACAGTGAGAGTAAGATGTCTTGACAATTTGTCAGCTAGAAAATCTTATGTGCTATTTGTTTCATGTAGGTTTTGGAATTGCTTGAAGTTGTACAGTTCAGATGTCCAGACACTTCCATGAAATACCCTCAGTTGCTTTCAAATCTGAGAGTTGAATCAAAGGTGTGCATTTGAACCTGTGAAATTATTATTTTGTTTTTTGGTATCTCATCAGTTTTTTGATTCTTAGATTGAAGAGATCCTACGGAATTCTGCAACATCTGAATTTGGCGGTGTATATTATTTTTCGGAGAGAGGTGATCGACTGATTGATCTGGATGCGTTCCATCAAAAGCTTATCCAGGTTGCGTGTTCAGTCCTGTTCATATTGGGTTTTGAGATTATTATGTTCCTCAAGTTGCTTCTTTTGATGTTCAGATGTCACAAGAACTGCACACACAATTGAGCGAGTCTGAGAAAGGAGAGCTAAAAGAATCGTTCCATCATATGCTGAAATGGGCCTGGAGATATAACAAAAATCTTGAAGAACAGGCAGCCCAGCTTCACATGTTAACTAGCTGGTCTCAAATTGTTGAAGTGAGTTGTGTGTTTGCATGACCACTTAATCTTTTCTGTTGTGAATTTGATATAGTAACCCGCTTGTTGTTAATTTCAGGTAGCTGTATCAAGAAGGATGTCATTGCTTGAGAATCGTTCACAGTTATTGTTTGAGTGAGTTTTTACTCTCTTCTCGTAGAATGTAAACTCTTGTTCTTGATAAGTGTAACAATCGTATTGGACACAATGCTGCAGGCTGCTTGACGCTTCATTGGGTGCCACATCATCTCCAGACTGTTCAGTGAAAATGGCGTATATTTTAACCAATGTAAGTTGTCCTTTAGCTGCTCTGTATCAATTATCATTCTCTTAATCGAGTACCATACCTTCTGTAGACTACTTAAATTTGTTCATGTGGCCATTTTCAAGGTAGCATTGACCTGTATGGCTAAACTGCGGGATGAAAGATTCATATGCCCAACTGGTGCAGATTCTGATGCAGTTACGTGCCTTGACATTATTTCGGCAAAACAGTTGTCGAATGCAGCCTGTAACTCATTGTTGTTCAAGCTCATTATGGCAATAATGAGAAATGAATCGTCCGAAACCTTGAGAAGACGGTAATTTCACCATCATTGGTGATTAGAGCACAAATAACCTTTTTTATCCAACTTGTTCTTTCCTTTTCCAGTATAAATGCTGACTTCGGATTGTCTTTTGCAGCCAATATGCATTACTATTGAGTTACTTCCAGTATTGTGGTAGCATTCTCGACTCTGATGTTCCTCCGTCAGTTATCCGTTTCTTGCTACTTGAAGAACAGGAGGGAGATGATGATGAACTCACTCTTCAAAATGTTCTGAAGGAGCAAAGTGAATTAGCACGTGCCAACTTTGCTATCATAAGGAAGGAAGCTCAAGCTGTCATCGATTTGGTTAGGCATTCTTCTGTTAATAAAAAATAATGGATGCTTTGTTTGATGCATAGTTAAAAAAGGCGCGCCTAAGCGAGCGCTTAAGCGCGCCTAGGCTCTAGGCGTTGGCAAAACGCATTGCGCATAACTACGCTTAATCTGTGCATAACTGCGCATAAGCATGCGCTTTGGTCAGTAAAGCGCAAGGCGGTGGCAAAACGCACAATTAACGCCTAGCGCTTTTTTGAACTATGGTTTGATGTGTTGCATCAGTCAATTGAATTTTCTTTTAAAACCCTGTCATGTCTGAAGATGCATATGAGGTAGCTTGGGGCCATAATATTCAAAGGCCAGGTAGCTGAAGTGACAACTAACAGTTATTCAGTTGGCACTAAGCTAAGTTTGCCATATGCTAGCCTGACAAAATTGTTTGGATAAATTGTAGATAATTTCTGTATTATTTGTCATGCTTTAGATGATGCTCTTATTGGTGTTGGATAGCATTCCTTTCTCTGACCTTATGTTCTAATTAGAGATCTAGGCAAAATTTCTATTGCGATTATGTTAAAGAGAAGCATAAGGTATTGCAAGTTTGCTGTACATCTGTGACATGGTCCCAATCAAAGCGGCTGTGTAAACTTTTTATATGCATATCTCTGCCTGTCATCACCACACCAACTTGGTTCTGGTCTTTTGTATGACGAGATGGTTTTGGACAACATTCTCCAATTATACTTACTAAAGTGTGCATTGCTGTATTCTTATGTTGTCGACCGACCCTAATATTCATGAAATTTCATGTCTTATTGTAAGTTGACTACATTTACTAAGCACATTGTTGAATGTTATATGGTTCATTTTTATTTTGTTCCATTACAGGTTACTAAGGATGCTATCCATGGGAGCGAAACTGGGAAAGCAATTTCGTTCTATGTTCTTGATTCATTAGTTAGTATTGACCATGAAAAGTATTTCTTAAACCAGCTTGAAAGTCGAGGAATTCTCAGATCATGTCTAACTGATGTTAGCAACTATTTGTCAAAGGTGCAGACTTTGTTTCCAACTGCTGTAAATTTGTTTTTTGAGAATCTGCTGGCTAGTTTTAGGCATTATTTTATTATATACCACTGACTTATTGCTAACCTCCTTTGAAAATGAATCTGTGCTTGTGTTGTGAAGCTTTCTTTTTCCTTCTCACTCTCTATGTGGGATAGAGCTACCACTTGGGGGTGTATCTAATAATAACTACAAAAATAGGACAATGAGAAATAAAAACTAGTCTAGGCCACCATATCAGATTTGGGTAGTGCAATTCAAGCAGGGGTGTCTTCCATTTTACTAAAAGGTACACATGGTTAGGAATTTAAAGGTGAAATTGTTATGGTTTTTCTGGATAAATGTTGGTTGCTTTATTGGCCGTTTCAAACCGCAAAGGTATGGTTGTCCCTGGGTCTGACAGCCAGTGTTGTTAAATCTGATTATTTTGTGGCTTTTATTTGTATCTGTCTGAACCATGAAGATATGGTCCCACAGCCAATGTTCTTACATCTGATTATTTATGGCTTTTATTTTATCTGTCTGAAACAAGAAACTCTAGGTATGCCTATGTTCTTTTTTTCTAGAAAGCAGTGATAACATATCTCTATTGTTTTATGAAGCCTGATAACTGCATTATTTTCCATTATCTTTGTCTTTTTGTACACATGGAGTATTAAAGATGAACAGCCACAGTAAGATGGGGTTTGTGTGGAAAAGTTTAGTGGAGTTTCTCTTTGAAAGATTTCATTTATTGTCAGTGTGCTCGTGGTTTTGTAATTAGAATTAGCAATGAAGTTTGCTGCCTATAGTTCTTTGTCTTGCTTTTCCTACTGTCCTGTTTCATCAACTTTCTTTTGTTTTTGTAGGACATGTCATTCTCATCAGAGTTTTCACAGCGGTTTTGCACTATTGATGCTCAGTTTTCATTACTTCTGAGAATCACTCACCATTATGGCAAACATGGCTCTCAGATTTTGTTATCCATGGGTGCTTTACAAAATCTTTCATCGTGCAACCTCTCGGGTTATCAGAAAAAGGTGTGCTATGAAGTCTGTACCGTTTAGCTGTTAAATGCTTATTGTTTATGCAGATGCACTTACAATATTTGTATATTATCAGGGAAGTTCAAGGCTAAACTCCAATGTTGTGAAGGAACGAGCTGGGGAAATTGACAAGAAGTGGTCTCTTACTGCACCAGTACTGCGGATAATCACATGTTTCACATCCCTCGTGGACTCAGCTGATTTTCTTGAGGTCAGTATGTCCTCATTTTCTTATGTCATCTGCGCCGAGCATTTGGAAACATAAATGTGTACTATTCTGGTATCCACTTTTTTTTTCATGCCATATGCCTAGTTACATTTGGGGAAAAAATTATTTGCACGAGAAGTAAACAATGAAGATTAAATGGCATTTGATCTCTGTGAAGTTCAATTTCTTTTTGATAGTCGTATACGGCAGGCAATGGCCCTGCAAAAAAAGCATTAAATAAAAGAATGTAAAAAGGAAAATTAGAAATATAAATTTTGATGAGCTATAAGCTAACATGAAGTACATAGCACTACTTCTAGGTATTTCTATATTGTTTCGTATTTAATTATGACGATCGATGGCTAAATATGATTAGCTTAACGATCTTGCTCTAGTCTTGCTATTTTGTCAATGGCCAGGGACATTTTACTGTTTAAGTTAAATAGCAATTCCTTCTAAGTAGCATTGGGCATAATCAATGGTCTTCATGGGGACCGTGGGCTATTGGTTGTGGGCTATTGGTTGTGATGAGTTCTACTTGAGACGCATCCTTTGCTTTGATGTTAGTCTGTGAAATTTCTGTATTTCTGTTCCACTAGAAATTTAAATCTTGATTCAGGTGAAGAACAAAATTGTACGTGAGATAGTGGATTTTGCCAAGCAGCATCAGTCCACTTTTAATAGCATTTTAAGAGAGAACATATCTGGAGCTAATGCCTTCAGCTTGGAGCGGCTTAATATGGTGGTTTCTATTCTCAGCAAGGTTTGTTATTTGCTTCTCATTTGATTTTCGTCTTTTACATTATGGTGGGTTCACCTTCTTTGTATACTTTATAGATATGGGCATACGAGGAAAATGATGAATGCAGCTATGTCCAAGATCTATTCTCCATGATGCATTCTCTTTTTAGTCTTGATTTTGGATCTCTGAATTTCATTCAATCACCAAATATGATTGAGGCAAGTCCTAATCTTCTATTTGTGTACTCTTATGCACTTGGGTCTCTTCTAATACATGTAAATGTCACTGCCCACCAGAATCAGAAGTCAGAGTTGGTATTATTTGGTATCTGCTTTGGCCTAATCTCTTACCTATATTTTCTGGCTACAAAGAAGAACATGCGGTTTCAAGTAAGTGATGCTGTTTAAACCCCTATTATGTTTTTTGTTCATGGTCGTGTTCTCTGTACAGTCAGGTTTAAGTACAATAAAGGAAAAAAAGTATTTTGGTGATTTTGCTATTTGGTTGCAGTCATCCTACTTTTTGATTGGTTAGAACCTTGCTCGTAATAATCTGTTAGTTAATAAACTCGTGCTTGCAGTGATCAGGCATGAGGCTTGTGAGTTGTGACGTCTTTCTCATAAATTTATATTCAATGCAACTTCAATGCTGCTTTCTACTCGATATTTCCAAAAAAAGGCCGTGAAAAAAAAAACAATTTTGTCCCACATGTTACTGCACATGTCCCTAATGGTTGCTTTGGCAGTCTCCAGTATGGAACTTTGATTGTTTATTTTGAAGTAATATGCTGGTAAACACATAAACTTATGATATTGTCAAAATAAATATACAAAAATTCTATCATATGATATGTCTGTCTGCAATCCTGCATAACGCTTGGGGAATTGAACTAAGTGACCAATGTAGTGTTATATGTGTATCACCATGTAAAAGTCAAATGCAGAGTCCAATTGTTTGGTGCTTTATATGTTTCCATACATTGTTGATAACATTCTGCAACCTGACCTTGCAGATTTCAGACGGTGATAACAACAAACTTGGCCAGCAGCAACCAACACTACAAATGGTTTCAAATCTTCTGAACTCTGTAACACTTGCTCTTGAGAGAGTAGGTGAAGAAAAATATTTGTTGTTGAATAAGGTATTTAATTTGCTAAGCTACCTTGACACTAAATATGTTACTTGGAGCGGATTCCAAGTAAGTAGCATATCCGCTGAATATGTAGTTGGAAGTTGAATACATATCTGGAGTTGATGGAAATGATCTGGTGGTTTAGTTCTTTGGATTTGAAAGTAACTATGTGTATGCTCTCAATCTTTGATTCCACAAGATTTAATTTGTCTGCTTCATCCTACAGGTTCGTGATTTGAATGAGTTATCTAGGAAGGAGGTCGATGAGATAATAAAAGTATGCATGAAGCAAGATTGCATCTCGCCCAATGATAACATCCGTAAAAGGTACCACTCTTTTGTTTCTGGATTCTTACCCACAATCTTGGTTCAGATGTACGCTATCTTGTCATTCAAACATCTCAGCAATAATGCGCACATTTCGAAGGGGAAAACATAATAGAGAACTAAACAAATATTCCTGGTCCTTTGACTAAATGTTCTTTATTCTGCTTGGGATGACAATAGCGAAAATATACAAGTACATCATTATTTGACCGTGGTAAAGTTTTTCTCTCATGTGTTATCATGCTATTACTAGGCACTGTATCATGCATTAGCTATCCTGCAATGATTGTAAGTTTATATCAATGGTTGATGCTATCTACTCATCAACAGCATTTCAGTAGGTAACCACGAGACTGTTTCTATCTTTGTAGGAGATATATTGCAATGATAGATTTGTGTTGCATGGCTGGCAACCGAGACCAGCTTATAACACTTCTACTCCAAGTCGCCGAATGTGCCATCACTATTCTCCTTGTTCATTTCCACGATGAGTATGGATATTTATTGGTTTTGCAAACACTTTTTTTTCTTACTGTTTATTCTTGAAGTCTGAAACACCATTACGTTCATATATTTGTAGAGCTTGTGCAGAAGACTTGTCTTCATTTTCCGATGAACTACTCCCTTTATTGGAGAGGCTAGAGCGTCTAAAAGAGGTACGGAACTCGTATAAATGTCTCAGTTCATTAGCTCAGCTTTAAATTAATGTATGTATGTAAGCAAAATTGGGCCAGGTGAATATAAAAACTTCTATTGAACTTGCTGAGAAGTTTGGGATCTACTTCTTTCTCATGCTTGGCTTTGTTGGGGTTGGTGTGCTTTGAAAATGGAACAATTTCTTTGGCTGCCCTTTCAGGACAAAGTTGGACGTAATCTCAAGTTGTTCTACAGATCTGTTAGCACTCTGAAAGAGATGACCGTAAGAAGCATGACCATGTGATGGATATCGGGGAGCAGTATACAATAGAAATGATTTGTAGGATATATGTAACAATGGTGTTGTATATGGTGACTTGCTGGCATATCGAAATGTTATTGCTCTGGTGAGAGGCCAATTTCTGCTTTGATATGTTGTTGATTGGGGAATTCAATAGTTTGGTCAAATTGTAAATTGATCTCCATCTTGACATTCATAATTTGGTGGATTTGTTGTTAAAGGTATGGACTATCCTTATTTTGGCTGTTTACATGAAGGGAAACACCTCCCTACAGTAGTCTGATGTGAATCATTTGTCGGACTTGTCGGAAAACGTCGGTTTGTATTTGATCTCATGGCTGAGAGAAGCCCTTAAATTAAGCCTGATGTTTTTTTAGACTTTTTTCTTGGAACAAACAAGGTTTTTAGATTACAGACCACCCAACCAAAATACAAAGGACCACACTGTCCCAAATACGCGGAGAAATGGAACCAGTCTGACACGGAGGCAAAACAAAATACTACTCGGGGAACGTGAAACCAGTTTCGACAGACGCAAATACCAACAGGCTCAAACTGTCGGGGTGGTCTGGCGAGCCAGCGTCAGTGTGTTCTTGCTCCCTCATGCGCCCAGCATCGCGTGGCTTTCCTAACGGTGTCCACATCTGTAAGAAGAGGTGACATTTGAAAATAATATCAACGGATGAGTGGGGAATTTCTTCTCTATCGCAATTTTGTTCCGGGTCGTCCAAAGAGACCACAACAGCACCCCTATGCAGCGCCAAACTATCCTTGCATTCATTCCCCGCTGGGATGAGAGCAAGGCAAGCAAGTCCCCACTGGAGAGGGGATTTTAGTTTTGACTGAACATTTTTCTAACGGCGCTCCACGCAAACCTAGCTAGAACGCAGCCAAAGAAAATATGGTTTGCGTTCTCCCCTAGTCCGCAAACGGCACAAGAACCATCAACTGGCCCGTTGCGTTTGGCCATGCTATCTGTTGTCGGCAATCGGTTTCGAAACATTTGCCACATAAAGGTTTTGATTTTGAGTGGCAGGGCCACCTTCCATAGCCCCCTAGCTATGCCGAGTGAGTTGCCCTCGGTCATTTTATTGTAAAGAGATTTGACCAAGAACTTTTGAGAGGCGGCCAGGCTCCATGTGACAGCATCGGCCCCCAGATTGAGTTGTCAGTCGCCTAGCGAAGCCACAAGATCAGCCCAGCTTGCCTCCTCAGCCGGGTCGAGTGTGCACATGAAGTGAATCGCGGGGAGACCTAAGGGCCTCGCCCACCAGAATATTAGTGTCCGTGGCAAGTTGAAAGATCGCAGTGTGGGATTGCCACAACGGCGTCTGACCCAACCAACTATCAAGCTAGAACCGTGTGGACATGCCGTTATTTATGTTAAAACGGCCCCCTACCGAGAAAGCCGGTCTAACCGCTTGAATCCCATTCCAAAACGAAGAACCGAATGACTTGGCCTTGAACAGATTCCCATCCGGGAAATATTTTGCCCGAAGGAGATCCGCCCAGAGTCCCGACTCGTTTTCGTCAAGACGCCACCACCATTTGGTAAGAAGAGCAACATTCATTAACTTGGAGTTAGTCATCCCCAAGCCTCCGAATTTTTTTGGCCTACATACCGCCGCCCACTTGACCAAATGGTATTTGCGTTTAATTCCGGTTCCTTCCGAAAAGAACCGGGAGGGGGGGGGGGGGAGTGTCAAGTTTTGCGTGGACACCATCCGCGAGAAGAAACATTCCCATTGTAAAAAGAGGCAGTGAGGAGAGGCTCGAGTTCGTGGGAATCAATCTAGCCGCTGAGGACATGAACCTCCCTCTCCACGGGCTTACCCCATTGGCCACTTTGCCATATAAAGGTTCCCATTCATAGATTGACAACTTCCGATGTGAGATCAGGAGGCCAAGGTATTTGATCAGGAAGCCCCCAAGCTTGCAATTGAGTAAATTAGCCACCCGCACACTGTCCTGATCGCTCATCCCTATGGTGATGACTTCGCTTTTTAGGAAATTAATTTTCAGCCCCGACAAAATCTCAAAGGCAAGGAGCAATAGCTTGATCGAGGCGATATTATGGTCGTCTGGCTCAAAGAGGAGCATCGTATCATCTACGTATTGCAGGTGGGTCACCCCACCGGGGATGAGGTGGGGCACTAACCCTTTGATGTGACCTGAAACCCTTGCCTTGGAAAGCATGGCCGCCAAGGCATCCGCAACAAAGTTAAAAATGAGCGAGGAACTTGGATCTCCTTGGCGGAGTCCCCTTTTGTTGCGGAAAAACTTGCCCATTGCGCCGTTTATCGTGACCGCCGTATGCCCGCTACTGATTAAGTGCATGATACGATGGACGAAACCTGCCTCAAAACCCTTTTTGAGGAGGACCTCCCGAACAAACTTCCAGTTCACACGGTCGTATGCTTTTTCGAAATCAAGCTTGAGCAGAACACCCTTTCTCTTCGTGCGCTTGAGTTGGTGGACAATCTCCAATAGCGCGATTGACCCTTCTAGGATGTTACAACCCTTAAGAAAGGTGGTCTGGCTTTTGCTAATCACTCGTTGCGCTATAGGCGCTAAGCGAGTGGCGTACGCTTTCACACAAACTTTGAACGGAACATTTATGAGAGTGATCGGCCTAAACAATTTAGTGTTGTCCGCACCTTTAACCTTAGGGATCAAACTAATAGCGCCGTAGTTGAGGCGAGACAAGTCAACCGTACCCAGGGCAAACCCGTTCACGATCGCATAGAAGAGGTGCTTAAGGCACGGCCAAAACTTTTTGGAAAACTCCACAGGCCACCCATCCGGGTCGGGCGCCGTATCCGTCTTCATATCGGTCAAAGCCTTGTCAATCTCTTCCAGCAGGAAACACAGAGCGAGCCCATAGTTCTCCTCCTGCGATACCCGCTCCGTTGGATCCCACAAATCCTCCCGCAGGCAGAGAGCCTTTTCATCAGCCGTCCCCGAAAGTCCAATGAAAAACTCATAAATATGGCTAACTATTTCTCGCTGGGTCAGGATGAGGCCATTGTCGGACTGGAGACGCAAAATGGAACACTTGCGTTTCCGACCGCTAGCATACGCGTGAAAGTAGCCGGTATTCGCATCTCCTTTAGTCACCCATCTGACACCGCCTCTACGACGCCAATATTCTTCTTCTGCTTGAAGAATCACGAGGACTTGGTTTTCCAGAGCGTATCTCTGGGCCCATTCACCTTTTGAGAATGGCCTAACATCCGCCTGGACGTCGAGCGACGCGATCTCGTCGACTATCCTAGCTCTCTCCCTCTTGGATTCACTCCCATGATTGCCCCCACCCACGAAGGAGCGCGCGCAGGGCGCTGGCCGCGACAGTCCAGAACTCAGCCGGGCCGCGTTGCCGCCCTAGCTGTGAAATGATCGACTCCCAGCAATTGAAGACCATTTGAGCAAACCCCTCTGACTCAAACCAGGCCTTTTGGAAGTAAAATCTACTACTATGCCGAATGGAGTCCTCCCTGAGGATAGAATCAATGGGACGTGGTCAGAGCTAATTCTCGTCTCAGCTACCAGAAAACAGAGAGGAAAAAGAACCTCCCACTCTGGGGTGAAGAAGACCCGGTCTAAAATGCTGCGGACAAGTCTCAGTTGCTTGTTAGTCCATGTAAACCTGGCCCCTTTTCGAGCAGCATCACGGAGAGCGGCATCTGCGATGGCATTATTAAACATGGACACCCTAACCCAGTCGATGTTATCATTGACATATCGAGGCTGATATTAACCACCCGATTTTCTGGCCCACACCTCATATTCTTTCCCTGAATTAACGCTCTCCATCTCTCCTGTCCATCCCATGCAAATCGCCGAGCTTGCCATGCCCGTCTCCGCTTCTCCTCCATCGCCCAGCATGAGTTCCACCTCGTCATTGAGTCACCTTGTCCGGCGGCTGCACGGGGAACCCACCACTTGCTCACCGACGAGCTAGTAGCCTCCCTCGTCGCCGTGCTTAATTCCGCTAGGATTGTGCCATGTTCCACTCCGCCAGGATTGGGCCCTGTTCCACCTGCAGTTTTGGCCTCTGATCCACCTCGTCTGAATGCTGTCTTGGTTTGGAAACGAGGCCATCTGGGATAGTCTCTTACGCCATGCAGGAGACAGGAGTGTGGATTTCCCAGCGACGTTGCATCTCTGCATTGTGATGACCCGCAAGTATAGGGGATCAATTGTAGCTCTTTTCGATAAGTAAGAGTGTCGAAACCAACGAGGAGCAGAAGGAAATGACAAGTAGTTTTTAGTAAGGTAATGTCTGCAAGTGCTGAAATTGTAAGTAGCGAGTAGTTTGATAGCAAGATAATTTGTAACCAGCAAGTAACGATAATAGTAAAAAGTATGCAGCAAGGTAGCCCAATCCTTTTGAGGCAAAGGGCAGGCCAAAACGGTCTCTTATGATAAGCAAGGCGTTCTTGAGGGTACACGGGAATTTCATCTAGTCACTTTCATCATGTTGGTTTGATTTGTGTTCGCTACTTTGATAATTTGATATGTGGGTGGACCGGTGCTTAGGTGACGTTCTTACTTGAACAAACCTCCTACTTATGATTAACCCTCCAGCAAGCATCCGCAACTACGAGAAAAGTATTAAGAATAAATTCTAACCATAACATTAAACTTTTGGATCCAATCGGTCCCTTACGGAATATCGCATAAACTAGGGTTTAAGCTTCTGTCACTCTTGCAACCCATCATCTAATTGCTACTCCACAATGCATTCCCTTAGGCCCAAATATGGTGAAGTGTCATGTAGTCGACGTTCACATGACACCACTAAGGGAATCACAACATACATACTATCAAAATAATGAACACATATCAAGTTCACATGATTACTTGCAACATGATTTCTCCCGTGACCTCAAGAACAAAAGTAACTACTCACAAATGATAAACATGTTCATGATCAGAGGGGTATTAAATAGCATAATGGATCTGAACATATAATCTTCCACCAAATAAACCATATAGTAATCAACTACAAGATGTAATCAACACTACTAGTCACCCACAAGCACCAATCTATAGTTCCGGTAACAAGATTGAATACAAGAGATGCACTAGGGTTTCAGATGAGATGGTGCTATTGAAGATGTTGATGGAGATTTCCCTCCCCAAGATGGGAGAGTTGTTGGTGATGATGATGACGATGATTTCCCCCTCCGGGAGGGAAGTTCCCCCGGCAGAATCGCTCCACCGGAGGGCAAAAGTGCTCCTGCCCAAGTTCCACCTCGAGACGGCGGCGCTCCGTCCCGAAAGCCTTCTCCTTATTTTTTCTAGGTCAAAATGACCTATATACCAGAAGATGGGCACCGGAGGTGGGCCGAGGAGGCCACAACCCACCAGGGCGCGCCAGGGGCCCTGGCGCGCCCAGGTGGGTTGTGCCTACCTGGTGGCCCCCCTCTGGTAGTTATTTGCTCCAGTAATTCTTATATATTCCATAAAAAAAACCCGTCAAGTTTCAGCTGTTTGGAGTTGTGCAGAATAGGTGGCCTGACGTAGGTCCAGATTTCCAGCTGCCGGAATTCTCCCTCTTTGTGTGTACCTTGTAAATTATGAGAGAAAAGGCATTAGAATTACTTCAAAAAGCATTATTATTATTGATAAAAACATTATAAATAACAGTAAGAAAACATGATGCAAAATGGACGTATCAACTCCCCCAAGCTTAGACCTCGCTTGTCCTCAAGCGAAAACCAAAATCGAAAAACATGTCCACATGCTTTGAGAGAGAGGTGTCGATAAAAACAAAATACGGACATAGAAGCATCATGCTGATTATTATAACAGCAACAAAATTAAACATAGGAATTTTATCATACACTTCTCATGAATAAGTAACAGTTCATCACATAATCGAAGTATAAAGCAAAAACTCTATTAGAAGCCAACAAACTATGTTCTTAGTCAACTTTGCAACTACAATTCATCATCCTTTCAGGAAGGGTCACATGTCGGAGCCTGTAGGCAAGTCCACATACTCAGCCATCATATAGTCTTCTATGATTGCTAACACCGCATACCCATGAGCAAAACGTTTCAACCGGACACATAGAAAGATAGGGGCTTATAGTTTCGCCTCCCAACATACTCACCTCAAGGGTGATGTCAACAATAATAACTCATGCTATCTATATTCAACTGGACATATGTGCCTAGATGTTTCCTCACCACATGATGCTTGCCAAAGGAGAAAAATAAAAAGGAATAGAAGAAAACTTTGACTCTTTGCATAAAAGTAAATACATAAAAGTAAAAGATAGCCCTTCGCAGAGGGAAGCACAGGTTGACATGCGCTTATTTGTTTGTATGCTCAATCCCTTAGCGCAAGAGAACGTCATGTTGTATTTACCCTTAAGATGACAACCTTTATTATGCAGTCTGTCGCTTTTATTCTTTGTCATCCAAGTTTGTACAACGCTCAATTTTCTCTTACACTAAATGATCTCACACTTTTAGAAGCAATTTTTATTGCCTTTTTGCACCGATGACAACTTACTTGAGGGATCTTGCTCAATCCCTAGGTAGGTATGACGGACACTTGAAAAAGATTTGGGTTTAAGGGTTTTTGGATGCACAAGTAGTATCTCTACTTAGTGCGGAATTTTTGGCTAGCAAAGATAGGGGGCAAGAATCACATGTTAAAGGATCTATGACAATATGACTTCTATGTGAATATAAACAAACATAAACTATTAAGTTGTCTTCCTTGTCCAACGTCAACAATTTTGGCATATAATATTTTGATGAGGGCTCACAATCACAAAAGATTTCTAGGATAGTATATTTATATGTGAATCTTCTCTTCCCTTATTAGTTCTTTCATGAGTTGCATCATTGACTAATGCTATGTTTGTCAATCTCTAATAAAATTTTCTACTTATACTTTTCCTTTTGTGGTGCCATCACCTACCATATGATCAGCATATGATCTTATTGATTTGTTTCCTTTCTTTTATTTATTTCCTTTCTCTTTTTCTTTCTTTCTTATTTCTTTACCTTGTTGGCAACATGAAAATAAAGAAAGCAAAAACTCAAAATAAACTTTATTATATAACTTGCTACGATTACAATGATAGATCACTAAGCAAACTCTCAAATAAGAAATGATAGGACTAACTTTATTTCATCTAAAGCAAAAGAAATCGAACTAAGATAAGTAAAAGCAAAACATAGTGGTATGATACGATACCGGGGCACCTCCCCCAAGCTCTTGGCGGAAGGCAATGGGAGTGCCCATACCCGATACTCAGTTCTCCTTTGGTGGTGAAGAAGATGGTGGTAGTGATGACAATTGTGCCTTCAGTTTTTTCATATTGTAGTTGAGGAGAGCAATTTCTTCTTTTAAATCATCGACCTCCAACTCTAGCTTCAAGATCTTGTCACATAAATATCCTTTGCTTTTCTGCCGAGAACGAAGAGGAATAGATCGGTTATTAGACCGGTTAGCTCTCTTAGGGAGACTGGACTTCTTGAACTCCACGTGCATATCCCCAGGTTCAGGTAGAGGAATATCCTCCTCCTCCGAGCTTGAATCATCAATCCTCATCAAGTGAGCATCCTCCTCATCATCCGTAGTTCTACCATAAGGGGATAGGTCCCCATAGGTCTTTGGATCAGAAATGAGATCAGCAACATAGCTCTCACCCTCAGAGTCTTGAGATGACATAATTTCAGATCTAACAGGAAGACAACAAGAAAAGAGAACAGAGGATTTCTACGCGATACAGTGGTTAACAGGTTCGGGAAGTATATATAGATTTTTTATCTTGGAGGACAAGCATACAGAAGAAAAATGGACTACGGAAGGTGTCCCAGGTGGGCACAACCCACCCGGGTACGCCAAGCACCCTGGTGTCTTGTGCCCACCAGGGGACGCTTCCTGGGAGTTTCTTTCTTTCCAAAATTCTAAAATATTCCAAAACTGATAAAAATATTTTTGCAGATTTTTCGGAGTCCGTTTACTTACCGTATCACGTACCTCCTTATTTTCACGATTCTGGAGTGTTCCGGGAGGAATCTTTTATATGTTCTTCCGGCATCAAAGTTTGGATAATATTACTTTCAACATTAACGAGCGTACCTGAGATATATTGCTTTATTCGTTGCCCATTGACAACCTTCGGGTTAGTACCTTCGGAATTATTTATTTGGATGGCTCCAGACCGGTAAACCTCCTCGATGACATATGGGCCTTCCCATTTTGAGAGGAGTTTTCCTGCAAAAAATCTAAAACGAGAGTTGTACAAAAGAACATATTCTCCGACTTTAAACTCACGCTTTTGGATTCTTTTGTCATGCCATCTTTTAACTTTTTCTTTGAATAACTTTGCATTTTCATAAGCTTGGGTTCTCCATTCATCTAATGAGCTAATATCAGATAACCTCTTTTCACCGACAAGTTTGAAATCATAGTTGAGTTCTTTGACTGCCCAATATGCTTTATGTTCTAACTCAAGAGGCAAATGACAAGCTTTTCCATAAACCATTTTATAAGGAGACATACCCATAGGATTTTTATATGCTGTTCTATAAGCCGAAAGTGCATTCTTAGACCAATTCTTCCTAGACCTATTAACAGTCTTTTGCAAAATTAACTTTATTTCTCTATTGCTAAGTTCAACTTGACCACTAGACTGAGGATGATAAGGTGATGCAATTCTATGGTTAACATCATATTTAGCAACAATTTTATGGAAAGAACCATGAATAAAGTGTGAACCACCATCATTCATTAAATATCTAGGGACTCCAAACCTTGGGAAAAATAACTTTCTTAAGCATTTTAATAGAGGTGTTGTGATCAGCACTACTGGTTGGAATAGCTTCTACCCACTTAGTAACATAATCAACACCAACAAAATATGTGTATACCCATTAGAGGAAGGAAAAGGTCCCACGTAATCAAATCCCCAAACATCAAATGGTTCAACAACAAGTGAATAATTCATAGGCATTTCTTGACGCTTACCGATATTACCTATTCTTTGACATTCATCACAGGATGAGACAAACTTACGGGCATCCTTGAAGAGAGTAGGCCAATAAAATCCAGACTGCAATACCTTATGAGCAGTTCTATCTCTAGCATGATGTCCTCCATAAGCCTCGGAGTGACATTTCCTTAGGATTTTTCCCTGTTCATGCTCAGATACATGTCTAATAATACCATCTACTCCTTCTTTATAAAGATGTGGGTCATCCCAAAAGTAGTGTCTTAAATCATAGAAGAATTTTTTCTTTTGTTGGTATGTAAAGCTAGGTGGTAAATATTTAGCAACAATGTAATTAACATAGTCAGCATACCAAGGAGTACTATGAGCAACATTTATTTGAGCTAACTGCTCATCAAGAAAACTATCATCAATAGGTAGTGGGTCATCAAGCACATTTTCAAGCCTAGACAAGTCATCAGCTACGGGGTTCTCGGCTCCATTTCTATCAGTAATATGTAAATCAAATTCTTGTAACAAGAGAACCCAACGAATAAGTCTAGGTTTAGCATCTTTATTTTCCATAAGATATTGTGACGCCCGGATAATTAGGATACAGTAAAACTCTGCTAATGATGCCACATCACCTCCGTTACTGTTGCTAATTCCTTGTTAGTTCAAAAATCGATTCAAAATTCAAATTCCAAATATGGCATACAACATAAGTTTTCAAACACTAAAACAAAATGTTCGACTAGTGCCAGATATTACGTAGGTAATTGTTGTGAAGGAAACTCGTTTTTAGAAAATGCTAAAAGGCTCTAAAATAAAAAGAACAGAAAAGGGAAATAAATAAAAGAAAGAAAACAAAACTAACCTAAAACAAAAGAGGAGAAAGCCCCCCGGCCCCTTGGGCTTCAGCCCAGCAGGCCACGGCCCAGCTGCCGGCCGACCAAGCCCACCCCTACTCCCCCACTCTCCCCGGTCCAGCACTAGCCACCACCCACTTCCCCCACTCCCCCTCGTCAGCCCCCACCTCCCGATCCGATCTGGATCTGGGAAGGGATCGAACCGCCCCGACCCCGTCGACCAATCCCGCCGCCCGACGCCGTCCGTCGCCGCCCGGAGCACGACCTCGCCGGCGCCTCCTCCCCGCCGGCCTGCTTCCTTCTTCGCCGTCGTCTCCGGCTTCCTCCCTGCGCCCCACAACCCTTTTCCCTACGGCCGCCGTGAACCCCCATCTCCTCCTCTCTCCCTCATGCCCGCACGCGTGCTCACCACCACCCGCTTCGTCCTGGCCATACCCGCGCTAGCGCACGCGCCCACGCGCACGCACACCTTGCCAACGCCCGCACCTCCCTGTAGCCACTCCCTCATGCCTGGCTACGCCTCTGCGCGCCCACCTGCGCATGGCCGCGCGAGACACCGCGTCCCGCAGCTCCGCACGACGCGCGCCCTGCACCTAGTGCTCCCCCGCTCGTCCTACGCACGCCCCGCACCCGCTCGCCTCTGTTACAACAGCCCGCGCGTGCATCCCACCTCTACCCGCTCATGCCGCCCGCCGTGGCCTCACTACTGTTGCTCTTAACCGCCTGCTTCCCCGCCGCTGCTCGCCGAGCCATCCGCCGGCCAGCGCTTCCGTCGCCCGCCGTCGCGTGCATCTGGCCACGCCCGGCTGATCCGCCGCCGCTCGCTGGCCCCTGGCCAAGCCCTTCACGCGCTGCAGCCCCTATCGGCCGCGCCCCGCGCCTGAACCACTCCGGCGCTCCACCTTTCTGCTGCGTCTTGGCGCTTCCCCCCAGCCTTTCGCCTTTGGTGCCCGCCTTTCGCCCGGCAGCGCCCTCTTTGCCGCCCCACGCCCGGCCTTGCCGCCGCGCCCCTGCTGCCTCGTTCCGTCGCACCCTCCTGCGGGCGAGCGCCCATTCGGGTGCGCCTGCGCCCGCCCCGTTTCGCCAGCGCCAAACCGATAAGGCCCCTAGGGGCCTATGACAACAGGGCCCACGCCCAGAACGTTTTCAAAAAAGGAAATAAAACAATAAATAAATAAATAATAAGTAAATTAATTAAAGAATTAATTAAGTTAATTAATCATAATTAGATTAATCTAATCGCTAATTGAAAGCACAAGTGCTCCCTAGGTGGTTTTGGTAATTAATGTCAACATATCTCTTGTTGGACTAACACTTTTATCTAGTATGTTTCAGACAAGTTCAACAATGGAGTGGCATGGACTAAAGGATGTGGGAACTCCTTCAAGGTGCTAAGGACAAAGGATTGGCTCAAGCTTCAAGCTCAAGACTCTTCATTTTATATTTTAGTGATCCAAGATCACATTGAGTCTATAGGAAAAGCCAATACTATCAACGAGGGATGAGGTGTTGCTTAATGAGCCTCTTGCTTCATGTGCTTAGTGATATGCTCCAAAACCCTCCACTACTTTCTCACATCCACATATGACCTAAAACTAAAGTCAAACTCGGCCCTACCGATTCTTTCTATCCGGCGCCACCGAGTTCAGATGTCATAGCCATTGCCACAAACCCTAGGCAAATCGGTTTCACCGATAGGGATCTCGGTCTCATCGAGATGGAAAAACGGTTTGCCACTTATTCCGTGTTTCTTCTAATCCAGCTCCACTCAATGAATCTTGTCCTCTACAAGCATCACAATTTTATCCAGTGCTTTGTGTTGTGACTCAAGGAACAAAACCATTCACAACAAATTCCAGAAGACCCTTCTTGAAGCCCGATGTCAAAGGAGAGAGAGATCACATCAAAGCTTATCACTTCCAAAAGGGAGAGAGTATTAAGGGGAGAAAGAGATCTCCAGGGGGAGAGAATACTCAAGTAGAAAGTATTTCTCAAGGATCCCAGATGCTTGATGTTCAAGAGGAGAGATGCCACATGTCTTCTTGGGGGAAAGACATGTTCATATATGCTTATTTGCATTAAGCTCTGTTCTTTTATATCTTTCAGCTCTGATTTTCTGTTCCCTATCTTCTCCCAATATCCCATGCTACATTCAGGGGGAGCAAGACATCTAAGGGAAAGGAATCATTTAAATTCATTTCATATCTTTACTCTTGGGGACATGTCTAATCCAATGTGGTACTTAGTACTCACTCTCTACATGTCATCCCGGTCTTGGTATTCTTGTGGTTTATTCTGTTTGCTTTGGCTAGTAGATGTACCTGTGTTATCTAACCTTGTTTGTGCAGGTTCATTCCACCCTAAGCCAACTCAAGACTACAAGGTAAGTATATGCATTACACTCATGTGTATGAGGAATTCTTGCTGATGTACATACTGTTTGCAAGAAGGACTCATAAGCATGAAGGTATTTTCTTTAATATTCTTTGCTCTGATGCATATGGCCAAGATACATGTAACACATTGCCTACTCTATCATGGTTGTGCTCTCACATGCTTCTATATTCCATATTCACATGACTGCATACATATAGGGGGAGCCTATTCTTGTTACATGTCTTTCCAAAGCTTTACTTGCTACTCTTTATATCTTTATCTAAAGCTTTGATGTATGTTGTCATCAATTACCAAAAAGGGGGAGATTGAAAGCATAAGTGCTCCCTAGGTGGTTTTGGTAATTAATGTCAACATATCTCTTGTTGGACTAACACTTTTATCTAGTATGTTTTGCACAAGTTCAACAATGGAGTGGCATGGACTAAAGGATGTGGGAACTCCTTCAAGGTGCTAAGGACAAAGGATTGGCTCAAGCTTCAAGCTCAATACTCTTCATTTTATATTTTAGTGATCCAAGATCACATTGACTCTATAGGAAAAGCCAATACTATCAAGGAGGGATGAGGTGTTGCTTAATGAGCCTCTTGCTTCATGTGCTTAGTGATATGCTCCAAAACCCTCCACTACTTTCTCACATCCACATATGACCTAAACCTAAAGTCAAACTCGGCCCTACCGATTCTTTCTATCCCGCCACCGAGTTAGGATGTCATAGCCACTGCCACAAACCCTAGGCAAATCGGTTTCACCGATAGGGATCTCGGTCTCACCGAGATGGGATTGTAATCTCTCTGTGTATGTCCATTACCAAAATCGGTCTCACCGAGTTTGTGTGATCGGTACTACCGAGATTACAATGCAAACTCTTTGGTTAACTTATTACCAAAATCGGTCCCACCGAGTTTGAGTAATCGGTCCCACCGAGTTTACCTGACCAACTCTCTGGTTAGCTAATTACCAAATTTGGTCTCACCGAGTTTGTGTAATCGGTCTCACCGAGATTACGTTATACCCTAACCCTAACCATATCGGTCCTACCGAGTTGCATGTCAGTCCACAAAACCCTAACGGTCACTAGGTTTACTAAATCGGTTCGACCGAGTTTGATGATTCGGTCCCACCGAGTTTGGTAAATTGTGTGTAGCAGTTAGATTTTGTGTGGAGGCTATATATACCCCTCCACCTCCTCTTCATTCGTGGAGAGAGCCATCGAAACAAACCTACACTTCCAACTTACCGGTTCACGAGAGAGAACCACCTACTCATGTGTTGAGGCCAAGATATTCCATTCCAACCATATGAATCTTGATCTCTAGCCTTCCCCAAGTTGCTTTCCACTCAAATCTTCTTTCCACCAAATCCAAATTCCGTGAGAGAGAGTTGAGTGTTGGGGAGACTATCATTTGAAGCACAAGAGCAAGGAGTTCATCATCGACACACCATTTGTTACTTCTTGGAGAGTGGTGTCTCCTAGATTGGCTAGGTGTCACTTGGGAGCCTCCGACAAGATTGTGGAGTTGAACCAAGGAGTTTGTAAGGGCAAGGAGATCGCCTACTTCGTGAAGATCTACCACTAGTGAGGCAAGTCCTTCGTGGGCGACGACCATGGTGGGATAGACAAGGTTTCTTCTTCGTGGACCCTTCATGGGTGGAGCCCTCCGTGGACTCGCGCAACCGTTACCCTTCGTGGGTTGAAGTCTCCATCAACGTGGATGTACGATAGCACCACCTATCGGAACCACGACAAAAACATCCGTGTCTCCAATTGAGTTTGAATTCTCCAAACCCTTCCCTTCACTTTCTTGCAAGTTGCATGCTTTACTTTCAGCTGCTCACATACTCTTTGCATGCTTGCTTGCTTGTTATGTATTGAAAAAGTTAAACTTGTGCCTAATCTCCATTTAAACCTAAAGAAGTTAAAAACTGCAACTTTGGTACTTAGTGCCTAATCACCTCTTCTCAAGATCCAACAAGTGGTATCAGAGCTTTGGTCTCCATTGCCTTGGTTTAATCACCATTGGAGGAAGATGGATGAGTCTACTTTGGGGAGTATTAGACATAGAGTGCCTATTCTTGATGGAGTGTATTTTCATGAGTGGAAAAATGAGATGCTTGTAATTTTCAATCAATATCATTTGTACAAGTACATTGCTAGCCCTTGTGCACCTCATGTTGATCCTATGCATCCTACCCTTGATGAATCTATTGACATGACTAGAAATCTTAGAACTGTTAATCTTATCACTAGAGGCTTGCCTAGAAACTTAATTAGAATCTTGCCTACTCTTGAGTGTGCCTACACTATATGGAAAATTTCTTGAGGAATGCTTTCCAAATTATTCCTTGAAAAATCTAGATGAAATTCTCTATAAGTCTATTGCCTTGAGTAAGATGAATACTAGTGATCCTATGTTTGGTGACCGTCTATTTGAACTTACCGACCTTATGCGTGCCAAAGGAGATATTGGAATTATTGGAGATATTATTTCCGAAGCTATAAGAATTCATAAGCAAGATCATTGTCAAACTCACTCTAACGAATTACCCTCTCTAGGACTTGATCCACCACATGACGATGTTGAACATGGATACTATGATGAGGATGATGATAGTGACTTCGATCTTGATGATGCAATGAGACATTTTGGTCTTATGGCAAATATTCGGGGATATGTGTCAGGAGGAAAGGAATGGGTTCTTGACAGTGGATGTACCGATCACTTGACCGGAGATAAAGACATGTTTTGTGAGCTTGCTGAAAATGATAGTCCTCGAAAGTATGTCACTTTCGGTGACAACTCAAAGGGTAAGGTGGTTGGCCTTGGTAAGGTGGCAATCTCACATGATTGCTCCATTCGAGAATGTCATGCTCGTTGAATCTCTTGGCTACAACTTACTTTCGATATCTAGACTTGCTGATTTCGGTTTGATGTCCTATTCTTTGAAGTAGATTGTCAAGTGTTTCGTCGAGACAATCATAAAATGGTCTTTACCGGTATCGTAGAGGTGATCTTTACATTGTTGATTTCTCTAAAAGGCACAACCTAAAACTTGCTTCAGTGCTAAATCCTCAAAAGGTTGGTTATGGCATAGACGACTAGGTCACGTTGGCATGAGAAATCTTGACAAGCTTATTAAAGGAAATCATATCCTTGGAGTTAACGATGTCATATTTGATAAGGATAGACTTTGCAGTGCTTGTCAGGTCCAAAAGATCTTCAAAAACTTCGCTAGGAAGGCCCAAAATCAATTTGAAGTGAAGATCAAGAAGGTTCGCAGTGACAACGGAACGGAGTTCAAGAACGCAAATGTGGACACCTTTCTTGACGAAGAGGGGATTTCACACGAGTTCTCGGCAACGTACACACCTCAACAAAATGGAGTTGTTGAGAGGAAGAACCAGACGCTCATCAAAATGGCGAGAACGATGCTTGATGAGTACAAGACAATCAAGCACTTTTGGGCGAAGCGGTTGAGACAGCTTGTCATGCAACAAATCGCTTGTATCTTCACAAGCTACTCGGCAAGAAGACAAGATACGAGCTCCTCACCGGTAACAAACCCCAAGTTGGATACTTTCGAGTATTCGGCTCAAAGTGCTACATTCTTGATAAGCATCGTCATTCAAAGTTTGCTCCCAAGTCTCATGAAGGTTTCCTACTAGGTTATGGCTCAAACTCTCACACTTACCGTGTCTACAACAATTTCACCCGAAAGGTTGAAGAGACGGTAGATGTGAAGTTTGATGAATCTAATGGCTCGCAAGTAGAGCAATTGCCAATTGATGTAGGAGACAAAGACCCTTCGGAAGCAATCCAAGACTTGTCTATTGGCAAGGTCCGTCCAACGGAGGTGAAGGAGAGTACCTCGTCTGTCCAAGTGGAAGCGTCTACATCACGACAAGGTGAACCAAGAGTTGATACGGAAGCATCCACAAGTGGAATACACCAAGATGAAGAAAACGAGGAAGAACATCACGAACGTCAACAACCTCCTTCTCCACCACCACAAGAGAACGACAACGCCAACAATGAAGAAGATCAAGAAGGAGAACAAGATGAAGAAGATGTTCAACCGAGACCCAAGCAAAAGCTTTCACGAGTTCGAGCAAGAATTGCTAAAGACCATCCCGTCGAGCAAATCTACAATGATATTCAAACCGGGAGAATCACTCGCTCTAAAGCTCGTTTAGCTAACTTTTGTGAAAACTATTCTTTCATCTCTAGCATTGAACCTATGAAGGTCGAAGAAGCATTGGAAGATCCGGATTGGATAAATGCTATGCATGAAGAGCTACACAACTTTGAGAGAAACCAAGTTTGGACATTGGTTGAGAAGCCCGACAACAACCACAACATCATCGGTACCAAATGGGTGTTTCGCAACAAGAAAGATGAAGATGGACAAGTAGTTCGCAAGAAAGCACGTCTCGTCGCCCAAGGCTACACACAAGTCGAAGTTATGGACTATGGTGAGACTTATGCTCCCGTTGCTAGACTTGAGTCCATCCATATCTTACTTGCCTATGCTAATGACCATAATATTACCTTGTACCAAATGGACATTAAAAGTGCTTTTCTAAATGGTGAAATAGAGGAGGAAGTTTATGTTAAACAACCTCCCGGCTTTGTCAATCCTAAGAAATCAAATCGTGCTTACAAACTTTACAAAGCCCTTTATGGTCTTAAACAAGCTCCTAGAGCTTGGTATAAATGCTTGACCAAGTTTCTTCTTGAAAAAGGCTTTGAAATTGGGAAAATTGATTCCACACTTTTCACTAAAAGGGTTAATGGAGAACTATTTGTGTGCCAAATTTATGTTGATGATATCATATTTGGATCAACTAACCCTCATTTTAGTGAGAAGTTTGGAAAGCTAATGTCGGAGAAGTTTGAGATGTAAATGATGAGTGAACTCAAATTCTTTCTTGGGTTGCAAATCAAGCAAACTAAGGAAGGTACTTTTATCTCTCAAACAAAGTATACTAAGGACTTATTCAAGAAGTTCAATATGCAAGAGTGCAAAGGTATGTCTACACCCATGCCTACTAGTGGACATCTTGATTTGACCAAAGATGGTAAACCGTTGATCAAAAGGTTTATCGCTCTATGATTGGATCATTGTTATACCTATGTGCTTCACGTCCCGATATTATGCTAAGTGTGTGCATGTGTGCAAGATATCAAGCTGCTCCTAAAGAATGTCATCTTAAGGCCGTGAAAAGGATAGTGAGATACTTAATTCATACACCAAATTTTGGCATTTGGTATCCTAAGAGGGCCTCTTTCGATCTTGTTGGCTACTCCGACTCGGACTATGCGGAGACAAGGTTGATAGAAAGTCCACTTGGTACTTGTCAATTTCTTGGTAGATCTCTTGTGTCTTGGTCCTCCAAGAAACAAAACTCGGTATCCTTATCTACAGCCGAAGCGGAGTACATTGCCACTGGTTCATGTTGTGCTCAATTACTTTGGATGACCCAAACTCTTAAAGATTATGGGATATATGTGAAACATGTTCCATTGCTTTGTGACAATGAAAGTGCTATCAAAATTGGTCATAATCCCATACAACATTCTCGAACTAAGCATATTGAAGTTCGTCATCATTTCATTCGAGATCATGTTGCTAAGGGTGACATTAAACTTAAGCATGTTCGCAACGAAAAGCAATTAGCGGATATATTTACTAAACCTCTTGATGAGAAAGTGTTTTGCAGGTTGAGAGGAGAATTGAACATCATTGATGCTTCAAACTTGGAGTAGAAACTCCATTGGATACATGCAAGACATGAGCTTATGACTAATCCATGATATCTCTCTTATGATGAAAATATTATATCTTGGATATATTTGCATCTTGCATGTTATCTAACCCATGTAGGTACTTGGTTGAAACAAACTCCTTGAGATTGTAACCTACTCACATCTTGAGCAATCTCTACATCACCAAGTCTCTACACTATGGTGGTTGAAGACAAGGAAGCACAGAATCATTCAAACATATCCTTTGACGAACTCTATGTTGAGCTTCATGATTATCATTTTTGGATACACAAGTGCTACTCCTTGCAAGAACTAACCCATGTACGTAGATGGACTCAAATTCCAAGTGGTGCTCCCAACTCTTGATGAGCTACATCAACCTTGAGCAATCCACACAAGTTCAACTACATGGTCAACACCACCAACCAAGGTATGTTATTCCATCTTAGAGAAGCTTTACTCCGAGTCATGAGCTAAAGAAACTCGACAAGATGTGAATACATCAAGATGCTTAAGCGAAAAATGGTAACCCCATTTTGAGCTTAAACGATGAGTATGACCTATGATCAAGTGATCTCACTTGACTCCTAAGTCAATATACTCTAACATAGGTGACTTTGTCGCCGACCATCTCTAGATGAAGTTCTCTCGTATTCTTTTCTGAGTTTTTGCATTTGTCTCATGAATATTTGTTTCCCCTTAAAAAAACATCATCTAGATTTCCTTCTTTTCTTTTCTGTTTGCTCTGCATTTCCTGCATCCAATTTATTGCACATCATTCAGTAAATTCCTTGCAAATCTTTGTGAGATCTTACTAGTCTAGTGAGCTGAGGTGACAAGTGTTTTCTATATGATGAACTCTCTTTCACCAATTTGTTGTTTTCGGTCCAACCGAATCCTTTCGGTACAACCGAGGCATACCACTCGGTGCCATCGATTTCACAACAGGAAAAACAATTTGCCACTTATTCTGTGTTTCTTCGGATCCAGCTCCACTCAATGAATCTTGTCCTCTACAAGCATCACAATTTTATCCAGTGCTTTGTGTTGTGACTCAAGGAACAAACCCATTCACAACAAATTCCAGAAGACCCTTCTTGGAAATTGATGTCAAAGGGGGAGAGAGAGATCACATCAAAGCTTATCACTTCCAAAAGGGAGAGAGTATTAAGGGGGAGAAAGAGATCTCCGGGAGAGAATACTCAAGTAGAAAGTATTTCTCAAGGATCCCAGATGCTTGATGTTCAAGAGGAGAGATGCCACATGTCTTCTTGGGGAAAGACATGTTCATATGTGCTTATTTGCATTAAGCTCATTCTTTAATATCTTTCAAATTTGATTTTCTGTTCCCTATCTTCTCCCAATATCCCATGCTAGATTCAGGGGAGCAAGACATCTAAGGAAAGGAATCATTTAAATTCATTGCATATCTTTACTCTTGGGGACATGTCTAATCCAATGTGGTACTTAGTACTCACTCTCTACATGTCATCCCGGTCTTGGTATTCTTGTGGTTTATTCTGCTTGCTTTGGCTAGTAGATGTACATGTTATCTAACCTTGTTTGTGCAGGTTCATTCCACCCTAAGCCAACTCAAGACTACAAGGTAAGTATATGCATCACACTCATGTGTATGAGGAATTCTTGCTGATGTACATACTGTTTGCAAGAAGGACTCATAAGCATGAAGGCATTTTCTTTAATATTCTTTGCTCTGATGCATATGGCCAAGATACATGTAACACATTGCCTACTCTATCATGGTTGTGCTCTCACATGCTTCTATATTCCATATTCACATGATTGCATACATATAGGGGGAGCCTATTCTTGTTACATGTCTTTCCAAAGCTTTACTTGCTACTCTTTATATCTTTATCTAAAGCTTTGATGTATGTTGTCATCAATTACCAAAAAGGGGGAGATTGAAAGCACAAGTGCTCCCTAGGTGGTTTTGGTAATTAATGTCAACATATCTCTTGTTGGACTAACACTTTTATCTAGTATGTTTTGAGACAAGTTCAACAATGGAGTGGCATGGACTAAAGGATGTGGGAACTCCTTCAAGGTGCTAAGGACAAAGGATTGGCTCAAGCTTCAAGCTCAAGACTCTTCATTTTATATTTTAGTGATCCAAGATCACATTGAGTCTATAGGAAAAGCCAATACTATCAAGGAGGGATGAGGTGTTGCTTAATGAGCCTCTTGCTTCATGTGCTTAGCGATATGCTCCAAAACCCTCCACTACTTTCTCACATCCACATATGACCTAAACCTAAAGTCAAACTCGGCCCTACCGATTCTTTCTATCCGCGCCACCGAGTTCAGATGTCATAGCCACTGCCACAAACCCTAGGCAAATCGGTTTCACCGATAGGGATCTCGGTCTCAGCGAGATGGGATTGTAATCTCTCTGTGTATGTCCATTACCAAAATCAGTCTCACCGAGTTTGTGTGATCGGTACAACCGAGATTACAATGCAAACTCTCTGGTTAACTTATTACCAAAATCGGTCCCACCGAGTTTGAGTAATCGGTCCCACCGAGTTTACCTGACCAACTCTCTGGTTAGCTAATTACCAAATTCGGTCTCACCGAGTTTGTGTAATCGGTCTCACCGAGATTACGTTATGCCCTAGCCCTTACCATATCGGTCCTACCGAGTTGCATGTCAGTCCCACCGAAAACCCTAACGGTCACTAGGTTTACTAAATCGGTTCGACCGAGTTTGATGATTCGGTCCCACCGAGTTTGGTAAATTGTGTGTAACGGTTAGATTTTGTGTGGAGGCTATATATACCCCTCCACCTCCTCTTCATTCATGGAGAGAGCCGTCATAACAAATCTACACTTCCAACTTACCAGTTCTGAGAGAGAACCACCTACTCATGTGTTGAGGCCAAGATATTCCATTCCAACCATATGAATCTTGATCTCTAGCCTTCCCCAAGTTGCTTTCCACTCAAATCTTCTTTCCACCAAATCCAAATTCTGTGAGAGAGAGTTGAGTGTTGGGGGAACTATCATTTGAAGCACAAGAGCAAGGAGTTCATCATCGACACACCATTTGTTACTTCTTGGAGAGTGGTGTCTCCTAGATTGGCTAGGTGTCACTTGGGAGCCTCAGACAAGATTGTGGAGTTGAACCAAGGAGTTTGTAAGGGCAAGGAGATCGCCTACTTCGTGAAGATCTACCACTAGTGAGGCAAGTCCTTCGTGGGCGGCGACCATGGTGGGATAGACAAGGTTGCTTCTTCGTGGACCCTTCGTGGGTGGAGCCCTCCGTGGACTCAGCAACCGTTACCCTTCGTGGGTTGAAGTCTCCATCAACGTGGATGTACGATAGCACCACCTATCGGAACCACGACAAAAACATCCGTGTCTCCAATTGCGTTTGAATTCTCCAAACCCTTCCCTTTACTTTCTTGCAAGTTGCATGCTTTAGTTTCCGTTGCTCACATACTCTTTGCATGCTTGCTTGCTTGTTATGTATTGAAAAAGTTAAACTTGTGCCTAACCTCCATTTAAACCTAAAGAAGTTAAAAACTGCAACTTTGGTACTTAGTGTCTAATCACCCCCCTCTAGACACCTCTTCTCAAGATCCTACACTAATTAACCTAATTAACTATAGTTAATTAATCAATCAATGACAGTCGGGACCCACCGTCAGATTGACCCAGTCAACACCTCTGTAGACTGCTAAAGTCATGCTGACATCATGATGACATCAGCTTACACTATTCTGGATAATGTTGATTTAAAATAATTAAATAAATTTCAAAAATAATTAAAACTTTAGAAAATCATATAAAATAATCTGTAACTCGGATGAAAATACTTTGTACATGAAAGTTGCTCGAGCAGCCGAGGCGAATCGATTCGTGGCAGTTAAATCGCCACACATCCCTAGCATAGAAAACCTGCAACCTTTCCCCTCTGGTTCATCTGGCTGAAAACGTGAAGCACCAGGGATACTTTCCCGGATGTTTCCCCCCTTTGCCGATATCACCTACTACCGCGTTAGGGCACACCTATCACTACTCGTAGTCATGTCATGCATCGTCATGCTTATGTTTGCATTATATTTAGTGTTTCTTCCCCCTCTTCTCTCCGGTAGACTATGAGACGGACGCCGCTGTTGCCCCGGTCGACTAAGGTGTTGACAACCCCTCCTTCTCGAATGAGCTTCCAGGCAAGCCCCCCCCTTGATCACCAGATATCGCCTATTCTTTCTCTCTACTGCTTGCATTAGAGTAGTGTAGCATGTTACTCCTTTCGGTTAATCCTATTCTGCTGCATAGCCTGTCATTGTTGCTACAGTTGTTACCCTTACCTGCTATCCTACTGCTTAGTATAGGATGCTAGTGTTCCATCAGTGGCCTTACACTCTTGTCCGTCTCCATGCTATACTCTTTGGGCCGTCATCACTTCGGAGGTGATCACGGGCATATGTTATATACTTTATCTTTGTTACATTACTTATGATACTGTTAGGAGATGGGGGAAATTTGAAGGCGGTGGCTCCATCCCGGTAGAGGTGGGCTGGGTTCCCAACGGCCCCCCGACTGTTACTTTGTGGCGGAGGCGGCAGGCAGGTTGAGACCACCTAGGAGAGAGGTGGGCCTGGCCCTGGTCGGCGTTCGCGGATACTTCACGCTTAACAAGATCTTGGTATTTGATCTGAGTCTGGCCACTGGCCTATACGCACTAACCAACTACACAGGAACAGTTATGGGCACTCGACGTCGTGGTATCAACCGAAGCCTTCTTGACGTCGGGTTGGACCGCTAATGCAACTTCCTTTGTAATGGAGGTTGCTAGGTCTGCTCTCCGGCCGCCCACGCAACGTGCAGGTGTGCAATGGGCGATGGGCCCAGACCCCTGCGTGCATAGGATTTAGACCGGCGTGCTGACCTCTCTGTTGTGCCTAGGTGGGGCTGCGACGTGTTGATCTTCCGAGGCCGGGCATGACCCAGGAAAGTGTGTCGACCAAATGGGATCGGCGTGTTGGGTTATGTGGTGCACACACGTAGGGAAGTTTATCTATTCGAATAGCCGTGTCCCTCAAGAAAAGGACGACCCGGAGTTGTACCTTGACCTTATGACAACTAGAACCGGATACTTAATAAAACACACCCTTCCAAGTGCCAGATACAACCCGGTGATCGCTCTCTCACAGGTCGACGAGGAGAGGATCGTCGGGTAGGATTATGCTATGAGATGATACTTGGTGAACTTACCATCTACTCTCTTCTACATGCTGCAAGATGGAGGCTGCCAGAAGCGTAGTCTTCAACATGATTAGCTATCCCCCTCTTATTCTGGCATTCTGCAGTTCAGTCCACCGATATGGCCCCTTTACACATATACCCATGCATATGTAGTGTAGATCCTTGCTTGCGAGTACTTTGGATGAGTACTCATGGTTGCTTTTCTCCCCCTTTTCCCCCTTTCCTTTCTTCCTGGTTGACGCAACCAGATGCTACTACTATGTCAGGCCGCTGACGACGACCAGGAGTAGTTTAGGAGGATCCCAAGGAGGAGGCCTGCGCCTCTTTCGATCTGTATCCCAGTTTGTGCTAGCCATCTTATGGCAACTTGTTTAACTTATGTCTGTACTCAGATATTGTTGCTTCCATCGACTTCGTCTATGATCGAGCACTTGTATTCGAGCCCTCGAGGCCCCTGGCTTGTATTATGATGCTTGTATGACTTATTTTATTTTAGATTTGTGTTGTGATATCTTCCCGTGAGTCCCTGATCTTGATCTTACACGTTTGCATGTGTATGATTAGTGTATGATTGAATTGGAGGCGTCTCAAGTTGGTATCAGAGCCGACTGCCTGTAGGAATCCCCCTTCCAAACTCCTTGGCCGAAGTCGAGTCTAGTCATTGCAAAACTTTTACTAACATGGCTGTGTGTCTTACGGACCCACGTCGCCATTGGGTGGTATTAGGATCTTTTATTCCTTGACCAATACTCTGGGACTCTAATCTCTCCCCTATTCGGGTTAAATGATTTTGCTAAAAAGACTAACTGTAGGTTATCGTAAATACTTTCTCCCGGAGAGCCCCTCACTCCAGATGATCGCTTGCTGCACCAAAAGATTCCGAAGATACTCTCCGAGGTTTTCCCGAGACCCTTGTGCCCACCGACTTTACAATCCCCTACCACCGATATACCCTTATGGATAACTACCTACAATTGTCGTTCATACCTTCATTCTCAATTGCTCTTGTTATTACAAGATGCCCTAAATTGCTCTCCGTTGTTCCGAAAATCCTTTAAGCTTACTGCCTTGCAGTTCTTTACCACATGAATACCCCTATTGAAGATTCCTTGCACTTATTGAGTATCCGTTCATCCCTAGTTGTTCGTATGCTTCATAAGATACTCTGAAGTACTATCCGACCTTCTTAGCATCCTCTTCAAACTATTGCTCTGCAAATACTTGTATGCTTACATTATGGATGCTCCCATATCACTAGCAATATTCATTAGTATATTTTGACACTATCATTTTGATCCTATTGATTCAAGGTGTGTGCGAATGCACACAATCATCAATCGACCCTTCTAAATTATCTTTCGGGCTCAGACGTCATTTTGAACATGAGCTGGTTCTCGACCAAACTATTTGTCATCGATTGTGCCTCTGGTCTATTCAGTTTATCCATCCTTGATCAGAGCGTCTGCTTCTGATCCTTCATTTTGGAAATCATAATTCCTTTGTTATCTAAGCATCGAATTATTTAGATGTTCTATAATCTGACGCCCTTGCATTATTTCTTCCTCTGATAGAGTACCGATACTCACATCAGCTCCGTTGTGGATCGCCCAATCCATTGTTGGATTTCATCCGACATCGTCCTTCATATTCAATAACCTTGTGAGCCTTTCCACGGGTATATAATGCCTTTGGTAAATTGTATCCTCTGCTTTGTCAACCATGCTCTAATTTTGAGCTTGTGTTATTTACTCCTGAAGTTCGTGGTATATGTTCTAAGAAGCCCCAATGGCTTGAACCTATGCCTTCCTTAATATGTGTGAACTCGAAAGTTTTCATGAGTCATACTCTTCTGGTATTTTGTCAGATAAAATTTCAAGACTACAACTTCATCGAACGCGAGAAGTAAATGAAAGGATATGCATTGGAGAAGTGGGAGTCGACCTTGAACTTTGTGTTCATGCCCATGGACACGATGTAGATCTTCTCATCGAAGCTTATTTTAAAATTAGTTATTCCCTTGGTATAAGTTCATCTTATATCTGGGATCTGGCCTTTTTCAATCATGGTTCCGACCATGTTCTCCTTAAATACCATTTTCCGTGCAAGTTTAAGCCCTTGTCTTCTACAGAGCAGTACCCCAGTCCAACCTCTACTTTGATCCGTCGTCGAGTATTACCCCCTGGTATCTCGAGAATATCAAAGAACTGTGTTGCTTCCTATGAGTCTTCATCTAGTATTGCTTCTCACCGTTTTCAGATTTTCCCCGGGTTTTGAGTTATTAGTCACTCGAGAACACCGATAAGTGAATTGATTCCGCACTATGATTCAGCAACTCTAAGTAATTCTCGTTGCTTATGAGTTTAATAATCCTTCAAGTCATTCTTAGCCTGATCGGCTATATCGTTATCGTGCTAAATTTTAACTGTGCTAACGGGTCCTTCTTCCCGGAGCACAAATTTCGACGGTGAGCTAATCTTACAATTGATCTTCCTCGTTATATCGTTTGTCCTTGAACAGCAAGCTTGATTTCAAGTTTGTGTCGTACCCATGATTCCAATAACCTTTTTGCTTCATCATTCCGTTGACTTGATGTCATCGCCAATCAGTTACATCTTCTCGAAACCTCTCGACAAATGTGTCAGGATCATCATCAACATTCTGAGCTCTTCCAAGATATATATCGAATTATTGATGAGAAATACCACCCTTTGCTCTTGATGATTTGTGTTATCATCGACCACTTTATTGCCTTTCGTTCAACACAAACTTGTTCGTGTTTTGTGTTATACCTTGAGATCCTTGCTATCTAGCAATTGTTCTTCTTTACCTTGGAGTATTACCATCTTTTATGCCAAGAATGTCGTGAGAATTTCACCACCTCTTATGAATTCTTAGTACATGTGATACTTCCTGCCATCTCCGTTCATTCCTTGGTCCCCATGTTGTTTCTAACCGGAAAACCGACAATTGAACTATGATGTGCGAATTCAAAACTTCTAGCAACCCTATTGCTTTGGAGTTAATGGTCGACATTTCATTCTTACGCCATTGGTTATCGAATCATAGTTCTAACATTGATCGTACTACCTTAGCCCATATTTCGGGTGCACCTTTCAACCAATGTTAAATTGTGTATGTTTTCCTCGAGCATACATCATTATATCATCAGATCTGATAAATGTTATCTCCTTGTCTGCATAATTGTGGAAATCCATCTTTTTGGAAATCTCAATAAATTTTCGCTGAGTTCATCAACTACCTCCTCATCCCCTCATTGGTTTAATGATGAACTTCTGTTTTTGAACTCGCTTCCATAGTTCCTTCCCTAGAATCTTACAATGTCATCTCATCAATTTGTGTTGCCCCTTTTCTTCTCAGGCATCCTGAGTCTGAGGTATCTTGACACCAATTAGATCTGAATCTCGGTCAGATATGATGGTTGGAACATATTTCAAACAGTTATAACATTGGTCTTTATATGACCCGGTAAGGTGATGTCATGCATGGCACACCTGGCCGGAGGACCTATTGTTATAGTTTCCTTTTAGCAAGGTTATCTATTCTTCCATGAGGAAATTGTAAGACTAATTCTACAAGCGGTTCCTGATGGATCCTTTGTGTTTCTAAAGTCTGATCTTCGCCTGATAACCATGTCAATGCTATGTCGATGCATGTCTATGGTACTCCAATTTTCAACAAGAATAGTTGAAGCCCAATGCTAAATGTTTCCTGCTCAATTATCCAAACACCATTGTATGGGTAATGTCAGGAAATTTCTCTCCCCGTACCTAAAGAGTTTTCTACATTATATCCTGTCATGGATATCATGCTCTACTTGTCCTTGGGATGGATATACCCTTGAAATATGTGCTTAAACACATTTTCCTTTCCCTTGTTCTGTTTGATCTGATGATCACATTTTACTTTCCATTGATTTGTTTAATCTTCCTTGTGATCCATATGATCTAAGCAGTATTATTCTTCTGCTTATGCAAACACCTTGGTGTACAACCATGTCAGTAAGACCCTGTTGCATTTGTCAATAGCATTCCGGTAACCACCGATGGACGAGAACTTTGCCTATTGGTCCGCCTCGTTCAACAAGCAGGAAAATGGTTCTCTTCGTCCCTCGCCCTTGGTACCGTTGTTGTTGCCGACATAACTGACAGGCTATCCTCTGAAATGCCTTGCTTACATGATCGTGCAAGACGTCACTGACCTTCCTACTTTTAACCCACATGGTGGGCCCATAATCCACAGTTCCACAGGATCGAAACCTGACTCTTCTGTACACCCCCTGTTCGCAAGGTTGTTCCTCGCACGTGGCCTCATATGTAATTCATGGACCACCTTCCTAGTGATCTATTCTGGTATCAAACGCAAAACTTACCCCATTGCTCTGGACCCCCCTTTTACACTTTGTTTCAGGCTTCGAATGATTGCCTACCCGCTTGAAACTTCTCATGGTACTTCTTACTTTGCTCTCGATATTTCGTTAAGTTTCAGTTCGAGAGTTACTTTCTGCCACCTTCGCCGATGTTAGCTACCAGATAGTTGACCTTGCAGAGGTCTGTTCTCCCAGGATGCCCACCATTTATTCTTTCGTAAGTACGATGGAGTTCCCGAAGAAAGGATGCCGACTTCATCATGATGAGCTGAAGCACAGAAATGAAGACATCTAAGTATTGGACCGGCCTGTTCAAGAAGAGCAAGCAAGAATGAGAAGACCCGATAGATTCGTTACCAAACCTTTCCCCCCTTTCACTACCTCTTAAATCTCGGGACAAGATTTCTTGTAGTGGAGGAGAATTGTGACGCCCGGATAATTAGGCTAAAGTAAAACTCTGCTAATGATGCCACGTCACCTCCGTTACTGTTGCTAATTCCTCGTTAGTTCAAAAAACCGATTCAAAATTCAAATTCCAAATATGGTATACAACAAAAGTTTTCAAACACTAAAACAAAATGTTCGGCTAGTGCCAGATATTACGTAGGTAATTGTTGTGAAGGAAACTCGTTTTTAGAAAATGCTAAAAGGCTCTAAAATAAAAAGAACAGAAATGGGAAATAAATAAAAGAAAACAAAACAAAACTAACAGAAAACAAAAAAAAGGAGAAAGCCCCGGCCCTTGGCTTCGCCCAAGAAAGCCACGGCCCACCGCCGCCGCCAAGCCCACCCCACTCCCCCACTCCCCATACCCCCACTCCCCCCGGTCCAACCCTAGCCACCACCCACTTCCCCCACTCCCCCTCGTCAGCCCCCACCTCCCGATCCGATCTGGATCGGGGAAGGGATCGAACCGCCCGACCCCGTCGACCAACCCCGCCGCCCGGAGCACGACCTCGCCGGCGCCTCCTCCCCGCCGGCCTGCTTCCTTCTTCGCCGTCGTCTCCGGCTTCCTCCCCGCGCCCCACTGCCCTTTTCCCTACGGCCGCCGTGAGCCCCCTCTCCTCCTCTCCCCCTCTTGCCCGCACGCGTGCTCACCACCACCCGCTTCGTCCTGGCCGTACCCACGCTAGCGCACGCGCCCACACGCACGCACACCTCGCCAACACCCGCACCTCCCTGTAGCCACTCCCTCATGCCTGGCTACGCCTCTGCGTGCTCACCTGCGCGTGGCCGCGCGAGACACCGTGTCCCGCAGCTCCGCACGACGCGAGCCCCGCACCTAGTGCGCCCCCGCTCGTCCTACGCACGCCCCGCGCCCGCTCGCCTCTCTCACAGCAGCCCGTGCGTGCATCCCACCTCTACCCGCTCGTGCCGCCCGCCGTGGCCTCACTACTGTTGCTCTTAACCGCCTGCTTCCTCGCCGCTGCTCGCCGAGCCATCCGCCGGCCAGCGCTTCTGTCGCCCGCCGTCGCGTGCATCCGCCACGCCGGCCGATCGCCGCCGCTCGGCCCCAGCCAAGCCCTCCAGCTTGCCAGCCCCTATCGGCCGTGCCCGTGCGAACCACTCCGGCGCCCCTGCTGCGCCCAGCGGCGGCGCCCCCGCGCCTTCGCCTTGGCGCCCACTTCGCCCGGGTCGCGCCTGCCCCTTCAAAACCGCCCCCGCCCGGCGTCGCCCGACGCAGCAGCTCACAGCCTCGTTCACCGCACCCCCTGCGGCCGAGCACCGTTGGTCTTGCGCCCGGTACCCGCCCGTTTCGCCCGGTGCGAGCCCTAAAGGCCCCGAGGGCCTATGACAACGGGACCCACACCCAGAACGTTTTAAAAAAGGAATTAAATAAATAAATAATAAATAATAAATAATAAATAAATTAATTAAGTTAATTAATCATAATTAGATTAATCTAATCGCGAATTAACCTAATTAACTATAGTTAATTAATCAATCAATGACAGTCCGGACCCACCGTCAGCTTGACCCAATCAACACCTCTATTGACTGCTGACGTGGTGCTGACATCATGATGACGTTAGCTTACACTATTCTGGATAATGTTGATTTAAAATAATTAAATAAATTCTAAAAATAATTAAAACTTTAGAAAATCATATAAAATAATCCGTAACTCGGATGAAAATACTTTGTACATGAAAGTTGCTCAGAACGACGAGACGAATCCAGATACGTTGTCCTTTCATCCGACACACATCCCTAGCATAGCAAACCTGCAACCTTTCCCCTTCGGTTCATTTGTCTTAAAACGCGAAACACCGGGGATACTTCCCCGGATGTTTCCCCCCTTCGCCGGTATCACCTACTACCGCGTTAGGGCACACCAGCACCGCTCGTAGTCATGTCATGCATCGTTATGCTTATGTTTGCATTATATTTATTGTTTCTTCCCCCTCTTCTCTCCGGTAGACTACGAGACCGACGCCGCCGCTGCCCCGGTCAACTACGGTGTTGACAACCCCTCCTCGGCTGAGCTTCCAGGCAAGCCCCCCCTGATCACCAGATATCGCCTATTCTTTCTCTCTACTGCTTGCATTAGAGTAGTGTAGCATGTTACTGCTTTCGGTTGATCCTATTCTGCTGCATAGCCTATCATTGTTGCTATAGTTGTTACCGTTACCTTTATCCTCTTGCTTAGTACAAGATGCTAGTGTTCCATCAGTGGCCCTACACTCTTGTCCGTCTGCCATGCTATACTACTGGGCCGTGATCACTCGGGAGGTGATCACAGGCATATGTTATATACTTTATACTGTTACATTACTTATGATACTGTTCGGAGATGAAATTTGAAGGACGGTGGCTCCATCCCGGTAGAGGTGGGCCTGGGTTCCCGACGGCCCCCGACTGTTACTTTGTGGTGGAGCGACAGGGCAGGTTGAGACCACCTAGGAGAGAGGTGGGCCTGGCCCTGGTCAGTGTTTGCGGATACTTCAATTAACATGCTTAACGAGATCTTGGTATTTGATCCGAGCCTGGCCACTGGCCTATACGCACTAACAAACTATGCGGGAACAGTTATGGGCACTCGACGTCGTGGTATCAGCCGAAGCCTTCTTGACGTCAGCGACTAAGCAGCGCGCGCCGAGTTGGACCGCGTAACGCAACTTCCTTTGTAATGGAGGTTCCTAGGTCTGCTCTTCGGCCACCCACGCAACGTGCAGGTGTGCAATGGGCGATGGGCCCAGACCCCTGCGTGCATAGGATTTAGACCGGCGTGCTGACTTCTCTGTTGTGCCTAGGTGGGGCTGCGACATGTTGATCTTCGAGGCGGGCATGACCCGAGGAAAGTGTGTCCGCCAAATGGGATCGGCGTGTTGGGTTATGTGGTGCACCCTGCAGTGAAGTTTATCTATTGAATAGCCGTCCCTCGGTAAAGGGCGACCGAGTTGTACCTAAACCTTATGACAACTAGAACCGGATACTTAATAAAACACACCCTTCCAAGTGCGAGATACAACCCGGTGATCGCTCTCTCACGGTCGGCGAGGAGAGGATCGTCGGGTAGGATTATGCTATGCGATGATACTTGGTGAACTTACCATCTACTCTCTTCTACATGCTGCAGAATGGAGGCTGCCAGAAGCGTAGTCTTCGACAGGATTAGCTATCCCCCTCTTATTCTGGCATTCTGCAGTTCAGTCCACCGATATGGCCCCTTTACACATATACCCATGCATATGTAGTGTAGATCCTTGCTTGTGAGTACTTTGGATGAGTACTCACAGTTGCTTTTCTCCCCCTTTCCCCCCTTTCCTTCTTCCTGGTTGTCACAACTAGATGCTGGAGCCCAGGAGCCAGACGCCCCCGCCAACGACGACTCCTACTGCACCGGAGGTGCCTACTACTACGTGCAGGGCGGCGGCGACCGGGGAGTAGTTTAGGAGGATCCCGAGGCGGAGGCCTGCGCCTCTTCGATCTGTATCCCATTTTGTGCTAGCCATCTTATGGCAACTTGTTTAACTTATGTCCGTACTCGAGATAGTGTTGCTTTTTGACTCGTCTATGATCGAGCACTTGTATTCGAGCCCTCGAGGCCCCTGGCTTGTATTATGATGCTTGTATGACTTATTTTATTTTAGAGTTGTGTTGTGATATCTTCCCGTGAGTCCCTGATCTTGATCTTACACGTTTGCGTGTATGATTAGTGTACGATTGAATCGGGGGCGTCTCAGATATTTAATAGCAGCATGGTCTATGTGAATAGTTACTTTGGAATCAACAATATAAGGTCTAAATTTATCACAAGCAAACACCACCGCTAAGAATTCTTTTTGAGTAGTAGCATAATTTCTTTGAGCACTGTCTAGAGTTTTACTAGCATAATGAATAACATTCAATTTCTTATAAACTCTTTGTCCTAGAATAGCACCAACAGCATAATCACTAGCATCACACATTTTTTCTTTGATCATGGACTAACTGCTTAAGTGCTTAGAGATATTGCTCCAAGAACCCGAGCAACACTCTCACATTCATCTATGTCCAAAACCCTAAAGTCTACCTCGGTCACACCGAACCACTCCTATCCGAACCCACTGTGAAGCACTTGACATAGCCACTGACTAAACCCTAGCAACTCGGCCTAACTGAGATGACCCTTCGGTCTCACCGAAGAGCACTTGCCAAGCTTCTGTTTCCTATCAGTTTCATCTCAGAATTTTTGAGTGGTTTCAACTGGTCTCACCAAAGTGTGGACAGTGATTAGGTCATCACCCATCGGTCTCATCGAGATGTTCCATCCGGTCTCACTGAAAAGCCTAAAGTTCAAAACTTTCATACCAGTGGGTCTCACCGAGTGTTTTCTCCCGGTCCCACTGAGTAGTGCATAAAGGTGTACAACGGTTATAACTTTGGTGCTGCTATATATACCCCCACCCATTCCAACATCTCTCAGAGAGCAACCAGGATGAAACCACCACTTCTCATATCCATTTCTGAGACAGAACCACCTACACTTGTGTTGAAATCAAGATGATTCTACTCCAACCTTTGATCCTTGATTTCTAGCCTCCCCAAGTTGCTTTCCACTCCAATCCTTCTCCTACCACATAGCCAAATCTGTGAGAGAGTGATTGAGTGTTGAGGAGACTATCTTTTTAAGCACAAGAGCAAGGAGTTCATCATCAACAACACCATCTATTACCTTTTGGAGACTGGTGTCTCCTAGATTGGTTAGGTGTCACTTGGGAGCCTCCAAGCTTGTGGAGTTGAACCAAGGAGTTTGTAAGGGCAAGGAGACAACCTACTTCGTGAAGATCTACCCCGAGTGAGGCTAGCCCTTCATGGGCATAAGCCGTGATGGCACAGACATGGTTGCTTCTTTGTATATCGTTTTTGGGTGAAGCCCTCCGTGGACTCGCACATCCATTACCCTCTGTGGGTTGAAGTCTCCATATACATGGACGTACGATAGCACCACCTATGGGAACCACGAAAAAATCACCGTGTCTTCATTGTGTTTGATCTTCCAAACTCTACCCCTTTACTTTCTTGCACTTGCATGTTGCTTACCATCCGCTGCCCATACTCTAGATATGCATGTGTAGACTATATTGCTTGCCACAACTTGTGCTAAGATCTTCCTAAGTACCAAGGAAACTAAACATTGCAACTTTTGAATTGTTAGTATCGTTGCTGGTACCAGGCAACTGCAGTGCTGCAACCCCTACATGATGATGTTGAAAATTATGGACGACATTGCTACAAGATGATGGTGGTGCTGCTGCTCCACCTAAGGTGTCACCGTCGTCAGCGGGAGCTGCATGCGGGGAAGCCAGCAAGAGCCATGACAACTGGGGGTGCTGCGACCGCGAGCACGTGTATCTATGACTAGGGGCAAGCCACACTGCAATCAACGACAACAAGGCAGGAGCAACTTTGACGGCATGGCGGTGAGTAGCATCACTGGTGTTCCAAGCGAGTGGTGACACATGCAACCAGGGGCACTGATTTTTTCTCCCTTTTCTGTGCTCTTTTGGTGGAGAGAGATGCATGTCATGAGGTGCAAGAATTAGAATCATGAGTTGTTTGATCTGAGCTATTGAAAGGCATATCACATGGTTGAGAAGGACACCAGTGTCGGAGCTAAATTCGGCAGATCTCGGGTAGGGGGTCCCGAGCTGGTGTTCTCGGCTAGAGGGTAACATGAATAATAGGGACACAATGTTTACCCAGGTTAGGGCCCTCTCAAGGAAATAAAACCCTACATCCTGCTTTGATTGTATTGATATAATGGGGTACAAAGTACATGTGATCTACCTCGAGATCGTATGAATGAATCTGAAAGTGTTGCCTCTACGGACTAACCCCTCGGCTTATATAGGGTACGGGGGTATCTAGGGTAACACAAGGTCGGTTGGATCTAGAGATAAACATGTCGAATATTTGATTATGCCTTGAAGTGTGCACCAACTCTTCGGAAGATTCCATCTTGAGTACACTGAGGGTTATGGAAAACATGGACCATTCTTCAGTTATAGGCGGGTCCTCGGTCCGGCCCATGAATGGTATGCCTACTAGGTGAGTACCCCCTAATCCAGGACATCGTCCGTAGCCCCTAAACTAGTCTTGAAGCCGAGGACATTGATATACTCATTGAAACAACTTCAACTTCAGGTCTTCGGATTTGGAGGCCAGTTCTTCTAAATTGGTTCTATGCTCGAGGATTCCTCGGACTCCGAGGTTTCTGTAAATCATTCAGGTTCGTCTTCGGCATCTTCTTTTGTTGCTGCCATGTGTAGACCCTAGGATAGACATTTTCTAGGTAATCAGGGCATTCTTTTAACAAGGCCCTCATTGGAACACCTTTTCTGGATCTGAAGACCCTCTTAACTTAACAACAAAGGCTTGCCACGTGGGAGTAGTGGGATGATCGAGTTGTGTCCTCACAACTTTACCCGAAAACTGAACCGCGACCACTCACCATGGAACCAAGAGGTCCCATCAATAGCCATTACGCCGAGTTTACCGCGACTCCGGGCCACCCCTATTGGCATGTCCCATCGATAAAGGGATCATGCACGCTAATTTTTAGCAACATTATCAACAATATCCCTTAATCTATGCACGCATATACTACACATCACATTGGGAACCTCCAGATTTTATTGCGTGATGTGGGGCCCCTTAGCATTTTTACTAGCCTATAAAAAGGGATGAAATGAATCTAATTCATATCACGCTTCCTTCCCTGCTCCATTGCTTCGAACTCCCAAGGTCTAGCGCCCAGAGACCTGCAATTCACCCTGCTTTCCATCTCCAAACCTCACCCCCTCCGCCCTCAAGAGATGGCTGGCAAGGGGAAGGGATCTGCCCCTCAAGCAGTGATGTCTACTACACAACTTATTCTTGTAGACTTGTCTTGGGCCTCCAAGCGCAGAGTTTTGTAGGAGAGTAGAAATTTTCTCTCAAGTGGGTGACCTAAGATTTATCAATCCGTGGGAGGCATAGGATGAAGATGGTATCTCTCAAACAACCCTGCAATCAAATATAAAAAATCTCTTGTGTCCCCAACACACCCAATACAATGGCAAATTGTATAGGTGCACAAGTTCGGCGAAGATATGGTGATACAAGTGTAGTATGGATAGTAGATATAGGTTTTTGTAATTTGGAATTATAAAAACAGTAAGGTAGCAAGTGATCAAACGGAGCACAAGCGGTATAGCAATGCTTAGAAACAAGGCCTAGGGTTCATACTTTCGCTAGTGCAATATCTTAACAGTGCTAACATAATTGAATCATGTAACAATCCCTCAACGTGCGACAAAGAGTCACTCCAAAGTTCTTATCTAGCGGAGAACTTAATATGAAATTGTTTGTAGGGTACGAAACCACCTCAAAGTTATCCATTCCGATCGATCTATTAAGCTATTCCTATGAGTGTCACAAATATCTCTAGAGTTCGTAATAAAATAACACCATATGATACACATCAACCAACTCTAATGTCACCTAGATACTCCAATGTCACCACAAGTATCAGTGAGTTGATTATTCGATATGCATCAAACAACTTCAGATTCATAATATTCAATCCAACACAAAGAACTTCAAAGAGTGCCCAAAGATTTCTCTGGGAGAAAGTAGGACAAAAACATGTATCCTTGTGCATAGATTACCCCAATGTCACCTCGGGAATCTGCGAGTTGAGTGCCAAAACATGCCAAAACATACATAAAGTGAATCAATATAATACCCCATTGTCACGACAGGTATTCATATGCAAGACATACATAAAGTGTTCTCAAATCCATAAAAGTATTCAATCCGATAATAGTGAAACCTCAAAGGTAAAAAACTCAATTCATCACAACAAGATAGAGAGGGAGAAACACCATATGATCCAACTATGTTAACAAAGCTCGTAGTACATCAAGATTGTGCCAAATCAAGAACATGAGACAGAGAGATCAAACACATAGCTACTGGTGCATACCGTGAGCCCCGAGGGTAAACTACTCAATCCTCATCATGGTGGCCACCAGGATGATGTAGATGGCCTCCGGTGATGATTTCCCCCTCTGGCAGGGTGTCAGAACAGGATCCCGATTGAGTTTTCATGGATATAGAGGCTTGCGGTGACGGAACTTCTCATCTAGGGATCTTTTCGGAGTTTTGGGTATTTATAGGAATTTTGGCGTCAGTCTCACATCAAGGGGGCCCACGAGGGAGCGACAAGCTCGTTAGGCCCTCTCGGGGGGGGGGGGGGGGTTGGGCATGTCGTGTGATCTTGTCGCTTCCTCGTGAGGCTTCTGGTCCTCCCACGAAGCTTCAGGTGTCTCTTTTGGTCCACAAAAAATCACCATAAATTTTCAGCCTATTCCGAGAACTTTTATTTCTGCACAAAAAACAACACCACGGTAGTTCTACTGAAAACAACATCAGTCCAGGTTACTTATAATCTAATCATACCAAAACAATATAAAAATGTTGTAAACATGGCATGAATACTTCATAAATTATGGCTACGTTGGAGACGTATCAGCATCCCCAAGTTTAATTCTTGCTCGTCCTCGAGTAGGTAAATGATAAAAGAAATAATTTATGAAGTGTGAATGCTAGCATAGTGCATAAGTTTGATCAATGATAATTTCAATCACTTTTTCTAGCATCATAACAACAACCTTTTGTCATAACACTCATCATGATAAAGTAGCAATCAATTCACATGTTATGGTCCAAACAATGCATTCTCTTGAAACTTAACAACCTATATTCTTAGTCACCGAATTATTGCAATTCAACTTATCTTCAACAAAGCCTAAGTAAGAGCTCCACATGCTCAATTATCATATAGTCTTCTATAATTGCTAGTACTCAAAGCATATTTTTAGAACAAATAGCATCCATCAAACACAGAGAAAGATAGGGGCTTAATGTTTCGCCTCCCAACTTAATTATCTTAGAGATAATTGTCAACAATAATAATTCATGATCAAATATATTTGAATGGCCATATATGCCGGGATCTTTCCCCACCACATGGTGCTTGAAAACTAAAGAATAATTGAGGTTGAAATGAGAAGGAATACTATTGAGTCTTGCATGAAAGTAAAAACTGAAAAATAAAAGATAGGCCCTTCGCAGAGGGAAGCATGGATTTGCAGAGGTGCCAGAGCTCATTGCTTAAAACAGAGATGAATACATTTTGAGAGGCATGCCTTTCCTGTCAACATCACGAATGAGAGTTCTCAATATCTTCCATGTTAAACACATTATAAGCGGTTCCCAAGCGAAAAGGTAAAGTTTACTCCTCCTCAACCATTCAAACACAAGCCATGGCTAGCCGAATCCTCGGGTGCCCTCCATAAAATCGACTTTCCGAGGGAGTTTGTTTCATTATTTTTCGTTTTGATCATAGGACTGGGCATCCCAATTACCAACCTCTCTAGTGCAATGACAAGTGAATAAACACCCATCGTGAGAATAACCTGCTTAGCATGGAAGATACTGACCACCCCCTGCCGCTCCATGAGCGGTACATGCACACAGAACATATGTTTACTTAAATGTTTAAAGGTGGCTGATACGTCTCCATCATATCTACTTTTCCAAACACTTTTGCCCTTGTTTTGGACTCTAACTTGCATGATTTGAATGGAACTAACCCGGACTGACGCTGTTTTCAGCAGAATTGCCATGGTGTTATTTTTGTGCAGAAGTAAAAGTAATCAGAATGACCTGAAACTTCACGGAGAATATTTTTGGAATATATAAAAAAACCGGCGAAAGAATCAAGACCAGGGGCCCCACACCCTGTCCACGAGGGTGGCGGGTGCGCCTACTCCCCTGGGTGCGCCCCTTGTCTCGTGGGCCCCCTGAGGCTCCACCGACCTCAACTCCAACTCCATATATTCATGTTCGGGGAGAAAAAAATCAGAGAGAAGGATTCATCATGTTTTACGATACAGAGCCGCCACCAAGCCCTAATCTCTCTCGGGAGGGCTGATCTGGAGTCCGTTCAGGGCTCCGGAGAGGGGAATCTGTCACCGTCGTCATCATCAACCTTCCTCCATCACCAATTTCATGATGCTCACCGCCGTGCATCAGTAATTCCATCGTAGGCTTGCTGTACGGTGATGGGTTGGATGGGATTTATCATGTAATCGAGTTAGTTTTGTTAGGGTTTGATCCCTAGTATCCACTATGTTCTGAGATTGATGTTGCTATGACTTTGCTATGCTTAATGCTTGTCACTAGGGCCCGAGTGCCATGATTTCAGATCTGAACCTATTATGTTTTCATGAATATATGTGAGTTCTTGATCCTATCTTGCAAGTCAATAGTCACCTACTATGTCTTATGATCCGGTAACCCCGAAGTGACAATAATCAGGACCACTCCCGGTGATGACCATAGTTTGAGGAGTTCATGTATTCACTAAGTGTTAATGCTTTGGTCCGGTACTATATTAAAAGGAGGCCTTAATTTCCCTAGTTTCCAATAGGACCCCGCTGCCACGGGAGGGTAGGACAAAAGATGTCATGCAAGTTCTTTTCCATAAGCATGTATGACTATATCCGGAATACATGCCTACATTACATTGATGAACTGGAGCTAGTTCTGTGTCACCCTATGTTATAACTGTTGCATGAGGAATCACATCCGACATAATTATCCATCACTGATCCAATGCCTACGATCTTTTCACATATTGATCTTTGCTTAGTTACTTTGTCGTTGCCACTTTACAATTACTACAAAACTGCTACTGTTACTTTTGCCACCGTTACCGTTACTTCCATACTACTTTGCTACTAAATACTTTGTTGCAGATATTAAGTTTTCCAGGTGTGGTTGAATTGACAACTCAACTGCTAATACTTGAGAATATTCTTTGGCTCCCCTTGTGTCGAGTCAATAAATTTGGGTTGAATACTCTACCCTCAAAAACTGTTGCGATCCCCTATACTTGTGGGTTATCAAGACTATTTTCTGGCACCGTTGCCTGGGAGCATAGCTCTATTCTTTGAGTCACTTGGAAATTATATCTGTTGATCACTATGAGGAACTGAAAGACGAAAAAACCAAGATTTATCCCTCAACTACGAAGGGAGGTAAGGAACTGCCATCTAGCTCTGCACTTGATTCACCTTCTGTTTTGAGTAAACTCGTGACACCTAAACCTGCTTCTCGCTATTAATTACGATATATATGCATGTTATTGATGATGCCAATTCTACTATGCATGATACTTATGATGAAACTACTTCTATGCTTGATACTACTGTGCCACTAGGTGAATTTACGGATGAACAACTTGCTAGGGTTAGAGAGAATGAAATTATTGAAACCGATAATATTGATGAAAGTGATTATGAAGATTCTCCCCTAGATATGAATTGCACTGATGTACCGAGGGTTATGTTATGGATGAAGAAACTGCTAGAGATTTTCTTGCTTGCAATGATAGATATGATCTTAAGAAATTATTAGCTAAGCTGAAAGAAAAATCTTTGAATGCTAGAATGAAATATGACCACCTTTTGCTACTTCACCTATCTGTATTTCTGATAAGGATTATGATTTCTCTGTCGACCCTGAGATAATTACTTTGGTTGAATCTGATCCTTTCTATGGCTATGAATCTGAAACCGTTGTGGCACATCTTACTAAATTAAATGATATAGCCACCCTATTCACTCATGAGGAGAAAATTTGTTACTACTATATCCTTAAATTATTTCCATTCTCATTAAAGGGTGATGCTAAAACATGGTTTAATTCTCTTGATCCTGGTTGTGTGCGTAGTCTGCAGGATATGATTTATTACTTCTCTGCTAAATATTTCCCCGCTCATAAGAAACAAGCTGCCTTAAGGGAAATATATAATTTTGTGCAAATTGAAGAAGAGAGTCTCCCACAAGCTTGGGGAGGCTTCTCCAATTACTTAATGCTTTGCCTGATCATCCTCTCAAGAAAAATGAAATACTTGATATCTTTTATAATGGACTAATCGATGCTTCCAGAGACCACCTGGATAGTTGTGCTGGTTGTGTTTTCAGGGAAAGAACAGTTGATCAAGCTGAATTGCTATTGAATAATATGTTGAGTAATGAAAATGATTGGACACTCCCTGAACCAACTCCTAAACCAACTCCAAAGAAAAGGGGTATTCTATTTCTCAGTCATGAAGATATGCAAGAGGCAAAGAAATCTATGAAAGAAAAGGGTATTAAAGCTGAAGATGTTAAGAATTTACCACCTATTGAAGAAATACATGGCCTTGATGACCCAACACAGGTAGTAAAGGGAAATTCTCTCTATAGATTTGATGAAGGTGATATTCCTCGTTATAAGTCTGCTAGCCAATGCTTAGATGAGTTTGATAATTTTATTGTTAAACAAGAAAACTTCAATGCTTATGTTGGTAGACGATTGAAACGCAATGCTTATATGATTGAACACTTGAGTGATTATATGTTTAGAGTTAAAGGTGAACTTAAACTTATTAGTAAACATGCTTCTATGGTTACCACTCAAGTAGAACAAGTGCTTAAAGCTCAAAATGATTTGCTCAATAAATTAAATAATAAGAAGAATGATAATGCTGTTAGCATTATGACTAGAGGGGGTAAAATGACTCAGGAACCATTGTATCCTGAGGGCCACCCTAAGAGAATTGAGCAAGATTCTAGTCCTTCTAAAAAGAAGAAAAAGAAAAATGATAGGACTTTGCATGCTTCTAGTGAACCTGTTGTTGACACGCTTGAGAATCCCAATGACATTTCTATTTACGATCTTTGAAACACAATCTGGTAATGAACATGAACCTAGTGATAATGTTAATGATGATGTTCATGTTGATGCTCAACCTAGCAATAACAATGATGTAGAGATTGAACCTGTTGTTGATCTTGATAACCCACAATCAAAGAATCAACGTTATGATAAGAGAGATTTTGTTGCTAGGAAGCATGGTAAAGAAAGAGAACCATGGGTTCAGAAACCCATGCCTTTTCCTCCTAAACCATCCAAGAAAAAGGATGATGAGGATTTTGAGCGCTTTGCTGAAATGATTAGACCTATATTTTTTGCGTATGCGTTTGACTGATATGCTTAAAAGGAATCCTTATGCTAAGTATATGAAAGATATTGTTACAAATAAAAGAAAGATACCGGAAGCTGAAATTTCCACCATGCTTGCTAATTATACTTTTAAAGGTGGAATACCTAAGAAACTAGGAGACCCAGGAGTACCAACTATACCATGTTCCATTAGAAGAAACTATGTTAAAACTGCTTTATGTGATCTTGGAGCCGGTGTTAGTGTTATGCCTCTCTTTATATCGTAGACTTGATTTGAATAAGTTGACACCTACTAAAATATCTTTGCAAATGGCCGATAAATCAACTGCTATACCTGTCAGTATTTGTGAGGATGTGCCTGTTGTGGTTGCAAACGTTACTATTTTAACGGACTTTGATATTCTTGGTATTCCCGAGGACGATAGTATTCGATTATCCTTGGTAGACCCTTTTTGAATACTGCAGGGGTTGTTATTGATTGTAACAAAGGCAATGCCACTTTTCATGTCAATGGTAATGAGCATATGGTACACTTTCCGAGGAAACAACCTCAAGTCCACTGTATCAATTCTATTGGAAAAACTTCAACGATTACTACTGGAGGTTTTGAATTTCCTCTTCCTACTGTCAAGAAGAAATATGATATTCTTATTGTTGGGGACGTGTATATCCCCGTTGAGGTAACCTAGTGCTATTCGAAAATTCTCCGGTTTCATGCGATTCGGAATGAGTTTGTTAACAAGACCTGATCAACCTTTTTAGTGGATTCCTTTTGATGAGCATGAGATGGATGAAGTTAGAAAGCACAACTCACTGTACCCTCCTCTTACTTTCTGTTATTTAGATTAAATAAAGCAAAAATAGTATTTTCTGTCTGTTTTCTGAATTATCCTTGCAATGAAAAAATACCCCGAAAATAAAAGTTCTCCAAATGCCCTGAAATTGAAATATGATTTTTTGTAGAATATTTAAGAATATCTGGCACTGTGAACACACCAGAGGGGGCAACCACCTGGCCATGAGGGTGCAGGGCGCGCTCTACCCCCTGGACGCTCCCCCCTGCCTCATGGGCCCCACGTGGCCCCCCTCCACTTATTCTTGCACCCACACACTTCGTCTTCCTCCAGAAAAAATCACCACACAGCTCAAACCCGTGTTCTTGCTCGTCTTGCTGCGATTTTCGATCTCCTTGCTCAAAGCTCCAATCACAAAACTGCTTTGGGGGATTGTTCTTCGGTCTGTGACTCCTCCAATGGTCCAATTAGTTTTTGTTCTAGTGCTTTATTTATTGCAAATTTTTGCTGCTTAGGTGACCCTGTTCTTGAGATTGCATGTCAAATTTATTTGGTCCCAAGTAGTTCTAATGCATGATATAGCCTCTAGGCACTTGTGGGAGTATTGCTATTAATCTTGTTGAGTTTGGTTCACTTTTATTTTGAGTCACTGAAAATTTCAGAAACTTTTTAGAGGAAGAAATATGTTTAGGAAAATTTACCAAGGTGGTTCCTCAAAGAAGCAAGGACCCAGGCCCGCGATACGTGAGCCGGACTATGAACTACCGAGGGAAGCTCAAGTGCGGCCTTGAGAATGGCCGTCAGAAGAATTTATGGTCCAAGCAGGAATTAAGGAGGAATTTGACGCATATGTGCGTAACGCTGAACTTGAGGGCTTCGTGTCAGATAAGTGCCCCCAATATTATTGCCTAACTGATTCCTTTGTGAGAAGGTTCAAATTTACATCCTCACGCAATTCTCACACCTGGTCCTATTTGATCTTTATGATAAATCTTATACCATGGACTTAGAAGATTTTAATCGCTTGTAAACTCCCACAGTGGGGTAATGTTAGTGAACCTCGCAAATCTGAATTTAAAGATTTTCTTGCTAGTATCACTGTGGGGGAATCTAGAGAAATAACACAAGCTACCATAGGGAGCATCCATTTTCCTGCCATACATTATTTTGCTCTCTTTATAGGTTGCATTAACGGTAAGGATGAAGCCTGTCACATGTATGTTCCAGATCTTAGCGTTCTCAAGAGTGCTGTATTAGGAGATAAACAATATAACTTGGGGGCCATTGTTGCACGTAGGTTGCATCATAACAGTATTAGTGGAGATTTGTTCGGTGGAATTTATGCAACCCGTTTAGCTAATTTTCTTGAGGTACCCATACATGAAAATGATATGGAGTTGCCTCCTGCTTATCTAGATTTTAATGCTATGGTTCACCATCAATTTGTTGAGAGGAATGAACAGTCCCTCCAGTACCGACTAATCTTTGACAGGCGTCGCAATGTCCATGTTGCTCTCCCTGCTCCTGCTTTCTTTGACTTTCAGGCAAAAGGGAGATATGTTATAACCAGGGAGGAGGCAAACGAGTACGAGAGGAGGGCGGAAGCAGCTTGCCTCCAAGCTGCAGCTCGTGAGGCAGTAGCAGCTGCATCTCAGTACGACCCTAGTTACAACTTCGGATATCCGCTAGGCCAGCCATGGGCATAGACCAACTTAGGCCAAAAGCCTAAGCTTGGGGGAGTACGTATTTCTCACCGACATTACATTCATGTTCACACACTCATCCAGTTGTCGGTGCTCATACTTTTTTACTGTACTATACATGCTAGTTTATTTTCTATTTTAAGCCTTCTTCTTGTGTGTTTGAAAAACCTTAAGAAAAACAAAAAAAAATTAATTGTAGCTTTTAGCTAGTTTACTTTCCATGCCTGTATGTGGTAATAATTAAAAGAAAACCCAAAAAGATTTCTCGTTCTTCTTTTGCTTGTTGGGAACTTTCCCGTGTAAATAGTTTTATTTCTTTTCTTTGGGGGTCGAGAGGAGAAGACTATAATGAAAATGTTGAAGTGGCTCTTATATGTATTATTGTTGATTAACAAAGATCCCATGTTACCTTGTCTTCTCCTTTGTATTAAATGCCTGCAGATTCTAGCTTAGTCCAATGCACGTGCACTATTATTATTATCCACACCGTTCGGTCGTGCAAGTGAAAGACAATAATGACGATATATGATGGACTGATTGAGATGAGAAAAGCTGGTATGAACTCGACCTCTCTTGTTTTTGTAAATATGATTAGTTCATCGTTCCTGATTCAGCCTATTATGAATGAAACATATTTGCAATGACAATTAGAGATTATAGTTGCTCATGCCATGCTTAATTAGCTAAGATTTTTTAATGGTTTACCTTGCGTGCCAACATGCTATTAAAATGGTTGTGATGTGGTATGATAGGGTGGTATCCTCCTTTGAATGATTCAAGTGGCTCGACTTGGCACATGTTCACGCATGTAGTTGAAACAAAATCAACATGGCCTCCACGATATTTATGTTCATGGTGGATTATATCCTACTCATGCTTGCACTCAATGTTTATTAATTTTAATGCATGTTCATCCACTGTTGTCGCTCTCTAGTTGGTCGCTTCCCAGTCTTTTTCTAGCCTTCACTTGTACTAAGCGGGAATACTGCTTGTGCATCCACTTCCATAAACCCCAAAGTTATTCCATATGAGTCCACTATACCTTCCTATATGCGGTATCTACCTGCCGTTCCAAGTAAATTTGTATGTGCCAAACTCTAAACCTTCAAATGAAATTCTGTTTTGTATGCTCGAATTGCTCATGTATCAACTAGGGCTGTCTGTATCTTCCATGCTAGGCGGGTTATTCTCAAGAGGAGTGGACTCCGCTCCTCACTCACAAGAAAATGGCTGGTCACCGAGATGCCCAGTCCCATGCTCAAACCAAATCAAATTAATTGCAAACAAAACTCCCCCAGGACTGTTGTTAGTTGGAGGCACCCTTTGTTTCGGGAAAGCCATGGATTGATGCTTGTTGGTGGAGGGGGAGTATAAACTTTACCATTCTGCTTGGGAACCGCCTATAATGTGTGTAGCATGGAAGATATCGAGATCTCTCGGTTGTTATGTTGACAATGAAAGTATTTCGCTCAAAATATTATTTATCTCTATTTCAAAATTGAGCTCTGGCACCTCTACAAATCCCTGCTTCCCTCTGCGAAGGGCCTATCTTTTTACTTTTATGTTGAGTCATCATCCTCTTATTAAAAAGCACCAGTTGGAAACCTTTCATTGTCATTTGCATGCATTACTATTAGTTTATATTGAGTATGATTGGATCTCTTTTACCATGAATTACAATGTTTAGTCAGTCCTTGATCTTGAGAGGTGCTCTGCATTTATGTTTCTTGGTCTCAGAAAGGGCTAGCAAGATACCATCTTGTTATATCATATCATGATTGTTTTGAGAAAGTGTTGTCATCCGAGATTTATTATCATTGCTCGCTAGTTGATTATGCCATTGATATGAGTAAACATGAGACCTAAGTGTTATTGTGAATATGGTTAGTTCATAATCTTTGCTGAAAACTTGAATGCTGGCTTTACATATTTACAACAACAAGAGCAAACAGAGTTTGTAAAAGCTTTTCTTTGTCACTTTTAGTTTGTCAACTGCATTGCTTGAGGACAAGCAAAGGTTTAAGCTTGGGGGAGTTGATGCGTCTCCATCGTATCTACTTTTCCAAAAATTTTTGCCCTTGTTTTGGACTCTAACTTGCATGATTTGAATGGAACTAACCCGGACTGACGCGTTTTCAGCAGAATTGCCATGGTATTATTTTTGTGCAGAAATAGAAGTTCTTGGAATGACCTGAAACTTCACGGAGAATATTTTTGGAATATATAAAAAATACTGGCGAAAGAATCAAGACCAGGGGGCCGACACCCTGTCCACGAGGGTGGGGGGCGCGCCTACCCCCTTGGGCGTGCCCCCCTGTCTCGTGGCCCCCCTGAGGCTCCACCGACCTCAACTCCAACTCCATATATTCACGTTCGGGGAGAAAAAAAATCTGAGAGGAGGATTCATCGCGTTTTATGATACGGAGCCGCCGCCAAGCCCTAATCTCTCTCGGGAGGGCTGATCTGGAGTCCGTTTGGGGCTCCGGAGAGGGGAATCCGTCGCCGTCGTCATCATCTACCTTCCTCCATCACCAATTTCATGATGCTCACCGCCGTGCGTGAGTAATTCCATCGTAGGCTTGTTGGACGGTGATGGGTTGGATGAGATTTATCATGTAATCGAGTTAGTTTTGTTAGGGTTTGATCCCTAGTATCCACTATGTTCGGAGATTGATGTTGCTATGACTTTGCTATGCTTAATGCTTGTCACCAGGGCCCGAGTGCCATGATTTCAGATCTGAACCTATTATGCTTTCATGAATATATGTGAGTTCTTGATCCTATCTTGCAAGTCAATAGTCACCTACTATGTGTTACAATCCGGTAACCCCGAAGTGACAATAATCGGGACCACTCCCGGTGATGACCGTAGTTTGAGGAGTTCATGTATTCACTAAGTGTTAATGCTTTGGTCCGGTACTCTATTAAAAGGATGCCTTAATTTCCCTTAGTTTCCAATAGGACCCCGCTGCCACGGGAGGGTAGGACAAAAGATGTCATGCAAGTTCTTTTCCATAAGCACGTATGACTATATTCGAATACATGCCTACATTACATTGATGAACTGGAGCTAGTTACGTGTCACCCTATGTTATAAGCTGTTGCATGAGGAATCGCATCCGACATAATTATCCATCACTGATCCAATGCCTACGAGCTTTACATATTGGTCTTTGCTTAGTTACTTTGTCGTTGCCTTTATTCTGATTACTACAAAACTACTCATTACTTTTGCCACAGTTACCGTTACTTCCATACTACTTTGCTACTAAATACTTTGCTGCAGATATTAAGTTTTCCAGGTGTGGTTGAATTGACAACTCAACTGCTAATACTTGAGAATATTCTTTGGCTCCCCTTGTGTCGAGTCATTAAATTTGGGTTGAATACTCTACCCTCAAAAACTGTTGCGATCCCCTATAGTTGTGGGTTATCAGTGGCACATGCAAATTTACTTGGAACGACAGGGTAATACCGTATATAGATAGACATGGTCGACAATCATGGAAGAAACTTGGCTCATGGAATTTGGATGCATAAGCAGTATTCCCGCTTAGTACAGAAATTTTGGCTAGAAGAAGATTCTAAACAAGCACCACATGTTGGAGGATCCATAACAATATAACTTCTATGCAAATTGACACAACCATAACTCATTATGTTGTCTTGCTTGTCCAACTTCAACTAATTTTCTCGAGTAAAAATGATTAATGGGTATTCACAATCATAAAAGATGTCCAAGATAATATATTTATATGTGAAAGTTCTTTTCCTTATACTATTCATTCATGAATTAATTATATGACCAATATGGTGATTGTCAAACTTCAATAGATTTTACTTTCTAAACCCACTACTGCAGGATGCTGCTAATGCGACACTACGATCAGAGACCCTTCAACAAAAATGTGTGCAATGCAATATCGCAAACGGTGGGGTAAAAAACCCGTCAAAAAAGGTGCAAAACGTTTGCGATGACGGATGCATCAAACACGGTTCAGATTTTAGTTGCGTGTGTGATGCATGCATACGGTTGATCCAGACGATCTGGTTGCGATTAGACAGAACAACAAAAACGGGCAGCCATATCAATGTGTGTGTGCGATATACGGCATACAGTTCGCTCCGATGAACTGTTTGCTATTAGGGAAAGCAACACAAACGGTCAGCCAGATCAAGGTGTGTGTGATATACGACATACGGTTCAGTCCAATGAACTGTTTTCGATTAGGAAGAGAACATAGATGGTTCAACTTAGCAAGATGTGTGTGATACGCGGCAAACAGGCCCAGAGGTTAATTTGAGAACAAGTACACAGAGGTTAATTTGACATACATGACTTATAAGTTTCACAGAAATCATATCACTTTTTTTGGAAAACATTTAATTGCGTTGAATGTATGTAGTGCTCCGTCCTATTAGTTGAATTAACCTCGAGGTCCATTTTTGGAAACATGTCGTAAAGTAACGGGATAGACCTTCATTCCAGCCAATCAACATGTGTTCAAAAAACAAAAATTATCAAAAAGTAATGAGATAGACCTTCTTTAAGCCAATCAACATGTGTACAAAAAACAGAAAATGTCAAAAATTACAAAACAAGGACCTCGAGGTTAATTCAACTAATATGATGGAGAACTATATACATTCAACACAATTAAATGTTTACAGTGACCCATCAAATCAGTTAATTTAACATCGAGGCCACTTCCCATCTGGTCACCCATCTGATGACTACTCAATCCTCAGCACAGTTAACTTGGGAGTTCTGTTAGATGAGCTATCGATAGGGAAGCTGGTCCTTGCTGCTGTAGGATCCCTCTTTGCATCCTTTATTGTGCACCCGGATGACCGATTGTTGCCGCCCAATGGTCAATGCCACGTCCCCCGCGAATGTAGATGCTTCCCTACATTGGATGAGTGGCAAACGGTTAATCCAGAAGAATTGTTTGCGATGATGTAGAACAACAAAAAGGGCAGCCATATGAGGGTGTGTGCGATATACCACATACAGTTCACTAGGATGAACTGTGTGTGATTAGGCAACACAATGGAAATGGTTCAACTGAACAAGATGTGTGAGATACGCGGCAAACATGCCCGTAATCAGAAATGTGTGCGAAGACCAATAATAACACAGACGATTGCTGCTAATAAGCCGTGTGATTTGCTCTGCCTACAGAAGAATAACATGTATATATATATATATATATATATATATATATATATATAACTGAAATAAACATCCAATTACATAAGTGACTATATACAGATCATTCGCACACACCTCAATAAACAATTGCATGCATTCTAAAGTAGGAGAAATGATCGTCTAGTCATCTACTTCTTGTGACGCTCCCGCCACTGCTCTGTGTCTCGATCCCTCGTCTGGGGAAGAAAGAAGACACTTCCTCATGTCAACGATCCGCCTGTACATCTCGTAGCTTGTGTACGCGTCCTTGGCCGGGTACTTGACGTGTTGTTCATCCAGTCTCTCATGCCACACATTGTGCTAGGCGTTCTTGTCCTTCTTGCTCTCATTCTTCATCTTCATGTAGTAGGGGTTGATGATGGCCGAGGCGAGGTCAACCAGGTAGTTCAGTTTGTTGTTGTCGCTGCCCCAAACATTACAGTGGTGCTGGATGTTGAAAAGATTCGGGCATTTCAAGCCCGAAACCTTGAGCGCTTTTAGATCGTTGGTGGTGTCCACTGTAGTGAAACTGTAGTCGGAGCTGTTGATAAACCTGGAGAAACGCTCGCAAGGCCTTGTGGCCAGGTGGTAGTGGTAGACGAGGAAGTCATGTCGCACGCACAACTGGGCGACGACAACCTTCTGATCGTGCCTCGCACGACCGATGGTGTACTCGAGGTCGAAGCCGACCACTTGGTACTTGTCCTCGGCAAGAAACTGCTCCATAGTTTGGATGGGGCTCTGCACCAAGACCGGATCGTTCGTGTACACCACCAAGAGGGCGTTCCCCCTCACGTGGGTGTCCATGATGTGATGCATCGTGAACTGCCCGCCGTTGTCGTCGTTGGCCGCTGGGAGCGCCATTGGAGCCACGGGGAGCGCCATTGGAACCGCTAGATGTCCTCTCTGTATGTGCTGTCGTGGGTGTGCTTATTGTGTCGTGTGATGCGAGAGATGAAGGTAAATGGCCGCAGGAATAAATGGGGGCCGGGCGGCCTGGATTGTCGGCGCGTCCACATGGCAGTTTTTGCAGCGGGTAACTGCATCATCACGCCGCGCGTGGCGCAACCGCATGCACACGAACGTGCGTGATCGTGAGCCGGCCCCAAACACCGGCATCGTGCGTGGAGGGACAAGGGCAGAGCACCCGGAGGGATACGAGAGCAGAGCGCGCGCGGCGGGACGCGAGCAGAGCGCACCGCGCCCGCCTCAACCGCAAGCAACCACACGCATAGAGCAGTTGAACACACAGGAAATGGTCGCCTACAAGCCGGCCGACAGTTGCGTCACTGCGTAGGGAGCGGTTGTGTGCTACTACCTCTATCTTGGTCTATAGTCCCCTTTATATTCTGTGCCATACTTTGCCCTTAAGTTTAACCAACAAAATGTTAATGCATGTTATAAAAAATATGTAATTGGAAACTATGTTCAAATACGAATCCAACTATATAATCTTTGGCGACATGCATTCGTATTTTATTAGTTAAATCGTACTTATAACCAAGATGGGGGTATAGTAGGTAATTAAACCGCCAACGTTTTTTTGTATTAACCCTATGTGTACGTGGCTTTTCGTCCTCCTCTCGCATGTCTTGTCACCCCGCTGCCGCAGACGGCTTACAACGCAAACTTGCGCAGCGCGCGGGGGCGTTCTTTTGGCCAAATGATGGCTGGAAGTGGAGCCAATGAATCATCGGTGAGGCCATTCCCACGCAACCTCGCAGGTTCCCGTGCAAGCTTCCCGCCCAACTCGGTGAAATACCCCAAAATCCCAATGCTTACTGGCCTGCTATATAAACCCTCATAGCCGGCGAGTCCTGCGTCGCATTTTCCCCTCCCTCTCTGTAGCTTATCTCGTCTGCTTCTCCCACAATCGCCAATGGCACCGGTCCGTCGTTGTCGCTCAGCCACTCCGCCGTCATCAGAGGATGGCTCCTGCTGGGAGGCTACACCGCGGCAGCGGCGCAGTCCCCGTTGTAGTGTAGTGTGCGTGGCGTCCCTGTTGGGTGTGCGTGGAACACCCACCACATGCTCCGCCGCTGCTGCCCGTCGGCAGCTATTGCCGGCTGGCGTTGCTGCCAGACCACTGTCGAAAGCCAGGGCCATCGCCCGCTCCGCCGCCGCGGCCCGAAGGTGGGAGGTGGCCGCCACCCACTGCCGGCCATCACCCGCTCCGTCGCCGCGGCCTGAAGGCGGGAGGTGGTGGTTGTGGCCGCCACCCCATCGTCGGTCGCCGTGGCCGCCAGCCCACCGTCGACCGCCGGGGTCATCACCCGCTCCGCCACCGCCGCCCAAAGGTGGGAGGCGGAGGTGGAGGCCCGCACGTGCGCCAACGACCTTGCGTGCTACACCGAGTTCCTGCGGGAGGAGGAGGAGTGCGTCGTCGAGCACACAAAGAGCCTTACAGCCGTCGTGGCCACGACACATGCCGCCTTAGAGGCGAGGAATCAGGAGATCTACGAGGAGAACCACTGCTTCGAGAGGGGTCGTTTGGAGCGGTAGAGGGCGTTCGAGGTGAGTGTTGCTGAAGCTGCAGCAGCGGCATGCACCATAGTGCAGTTGTCCAGCTCGTCGGTAGGCTCCTCCTCCTCTGCCACTTACTGAGCACGTTCGGCAGACGAGAGGCTGCCAGAAGCAGTAGAAAGCCCCTCCGTAGTAGTATTTAGGGGCTATTTTGTTTAGTTCGTCTGACTATAGATGTGGTGGAATTGTACAACATACTTAAAATTAGCTAGTATGTATAGTTGAACTAGCTATTTCAGTACGTGGTTGGCAACAATTGGGGAAACGTTTGGTCGGTTCAGCTGTCGAGTTGAACTGTTTGTAGAACGACTGCTTAATCTATGAATGAAATCTATGCTTAATTACTGAATTTTAGTTGTAAAAATTAGATAGTGCTAGTGACTTTTTAGCTGCATATTTTGACAAATCGCAGTGTTACAAGGATTGATAAATGGCAATGTTACTAGATCAACACATGTCAATCTTTCCAGTTTGACAAATGGCAACATACCCAATATGACAGATGCAAATCTTGCCTAGTTGTTTGTACGTGGTTGCACACGAGTCATCCAAAACAACCGTTTGCGTTGAAGGGATGCCCAAATCCACGCACTGCGATTTTTCCCTTGACTTAAGGGGGAAGACCATATCTCTCACTTTGCATACAGGTGTTCTATCTAAAACGTTTGTGATCAAGAGTTGCAGAAATCCTGCTCGACACATTTTCCCTTGGTTTCCTGGGGAAGCTGTCGGTTTGCATACGGGTGTTCTTACTAAAACGTTTGTGATGAGTGTTTTATATTTAAAAACTAATGATGTTTTTTAAAAATACAATCATTTGATAAGTCTGTACATTAAGAGAGAAAAATGCAAGTTTGTTCAAACCATATCTTTCATCCAGTCACACTGTGAATTGATATTCATATGATCGAGAATTCGAGATACAGTATTAACCCCCCCAAACTATTTCCGGCGGTGGCGGAGGCAGTGTGCCGCGACGTCGTTGTTGTTGTCGTCCTCCGGGACGCCGTTGTTTAAGTCTTCAAGGCAGCACAAAATGTTCTTCACTTGTAAATCAAACATCATGTCGTCGCGCAATCGACGGGCGGGGAGCGGGAGGACGGCAACTGGCGGCGCTGAGAGGTAGCGGTCGACGGTGGCGTCCCATGCCGCTTAGGGGGCGTGCAGCCAAATGCACGGGGACCGGTGCCATGATGGGTGGAGGCACTACAAAAAATACACTTCCATGATGATACGTGTTTGTCAGAGTAGGTCGCGTTTTTTGTCATGCATGTACAACCATGACAAATTTATGACAGAATCAAGATAGTCATACATGTGCTGTCGTAGAAGTGTTCCATGACATTACCAAAATTATCATCACGGAAGTGTCCACTTCCATGACGATAAATCGCGCGTCCGAAGTGCTTTTCGTCAAGGGTGACCGACACGTGGCATCGACCGTAACGGAACGCCGTTAAGCTATCGGGTCGGATTTTGGATCCGATAACCCGTTAATGACCACGACCAACGGGAAATTTCCACGTGTAAAATTCTGATTGGCCGAAGGGAACACTTGTCAGCTTGTCAGTGGGCCAGATGTCGCCCGTCCATTGGAGGAGACATGCCTATGATATGTCGACACGTGGCTGGCCCAACAGAGGCCCATATAGGTTAAAAAGGCCGGCCCAGTCAAAGGCCCATTGAACTTAATCGGGTACTAGTGGGCCAGCCCAATAACGGCCTGCTTAATAAAGGCCCATTTACGGCCCGGAGCCAGATCTGGCCCGTTAATTGTTCGCCCAATATTTGGGCCCATTTACAGCCCGAAGCCAGATCTGGCCCGTTAATTGTTCACCCAATATTTGGGCCCATTTGCGGCCCGAAGCCAGATCTGGCCCGTTAATTGTTCGCCGAATATTTGGGCCCAACTACAGCCCAGTGACTTTCGACCTGTTAGAGGCCTGATGTAGACATGGGCCCATTTCAGCCCGGTGTGACTTTCGGCCTGGGAATGGCCCGTGCTGCCCATGGGCCATATATGGTCCGACGAGACATCGGGCCCACTAACGGCCCGTGCTAAAGGTGGCAACAGTTAAGCCCAATGTGACTTTGGGCCTGTTAAAGGCCTGTCGCGTAATTCGGCCCGTTGATGCTCAGACTAAGCTTTTCGGCCTCTTAAAGGCCCATGATATCGATGGGCCAACTAAGACCCGAGATATGTTTGACACAGTAACGGCCCGTGAGCTAATCGGGCCCAAAACGACCGGTCTACATTTCGCCTCTTTGAAGGCCCGTCGACGACTAGTGAAAATTGAGGCCCAACATGCATTTTGGCCTGCTAAAGGCCGTGGTTTCATCTCGGTAATAAAGCCGAGACAATATTCGACTGTTAATGGCCCAACGCTACGTGGGCCAAACTAAGCGCTGGGTCAACAAAAGGCCCAACTAAAATATAGGCCGGTGTAAGTTTGGGCCTGGCGCAATGTGTGAAGGCCCCAATCATTCGGGCCCAAGAAAGATGCAGGCCGTCCCAATTGTGGCCTGCTAAGAACCTGGCCTGTTAGAGTCGAATGTTTCGGTCCGGCCGACTACATCTGATTTTTTTTCAGATAGCGGATGATGGCAGTAACTAGTAGGAATTTAGAACAAACCTACTCTATACAATAAAGAAATTACGGCATAGTAACTAAGAATAAACCTACACTATAAAATAAAGGATTTAAGGTATATTACATCCACTGGGCATCGAAGTTCGCCACCAGTGATCATAAAGCGCAACGAAGAAGCAGATTACAAAAACTGGGCACCATTGCAGCGTAACAAAATAATACTGAACCGAGACCACTTCCAAGACAATTCAAGAAAGGTTAGCCTTGCGAGGGAACTGCTGCGCAAGCTGCTGAGCAAGGCTGTGAGACAGGCCTAGCATGCCGGTCATAGCTTCCAGGTGTAGCTGTTTAGCGACGAGGTTCTCATTGGTGTTCTCCGCAATCTTTCTTAGAGATAGGACTTCAAGTCGAAGTTGAGTTGCAGAATGCCTTTCTGCTAGAACTTGGGATTGAAGAAGTCGAACTGATTCAGACAACAAATTACGTGAGCTTGTCTCGACCGTTAGTCTCAAGTAACTTGAACAACGCATCAAGACAAGACTTTGGGGTTGTCTCGCTATCTTCAAGATGTTTTGCCTTCTTTCTTTGCAATATATGTTGGGTTTGTCTCACAGCCTTCACAGACTTGTGCATGCCATCGGGCATATCACCCTGAAACTAAGCGAGAGAGATGACAGGTTTTCACGTGTATAAACAAAGATGATAAACATTACATCAATTCTATCCAATTTCAAATTAGAAAATAAAGAGTAAGTTCAAAATATCAATAGCATAATTTGGCATTGTTCATAATGCGGGAGCTTCACCACACTCTTTGGATTACCATGTCAACATAACAAGCATAGATGAAGGGCAAAGAAAATCATTGTATCTATTTTGGATAATGTGCATGGCATGTTGTTCATATCATCGACCACATCGGTAAGATAAAACAGGAGATGACAAGGTGCAAGCGTGGGCTGCTTCACCACACCTTTGGATTATAGATCCACAAAACAAGCATACATATAAGGAGTATTAAGTAATGTGCATGGTATGAATAAGGAATTTGGTTTTACAAGTAAAACTTAGAACTTACAGTTCTTACGAACATGCATTTTGGTAGAAACAACAAACTAAACAACGATACGATAGGGAGTATGAGAAAATTAAACAGGCTTGAGGATAAAGGCTTTAGAAGGACTGACTTACATTAACAGTTAACACCGGCTTTATAATGCCCTTCTCCATGTCAAGGGAAGGATAACTCAAGAATTTCAGCACATAATGTTCTTCATAAGCATTGCATACTCTACATTTTGTAGAGAGTAATTATAGATATGATAATCTTTGGAAGGGATAGAGGATAATGAAGATAAGATGCAGATTGATGCTACATAATCAACTACCAATCCACAGAAGTAGCTGTTAATGTAAGTACAGTGATAGACCACGTTCGGTCCTTACAAGAGGACTGCAGAGCTAAACCTCTTCAAAAGCATTGGGTTGATTCTAAATTTATGTAAGAGTCCATACGGATCTTATAATGTCCACCAAATGGACGATTACGAGGCTAACATGTGCAGTGATGCTACATAATCAAACAGCTATGAAAGTAAGTATGGTCATACAGGCAAGAGGTACTCACAAGAGCAATGCATTAATGCGGTATAGTTGCGAGATTACATGGTCCCTTGAGAACGGATGTTCTTACGCTATGATTTCGTACAAGTGAGACATTAAAGGCAAATGCGAAATGGAGTTCAAATTGTGATGTGATATCATAGAAGCGGTACCTTACGCTGCAGCCGAGACCAATGTGTAACAAGATTATTCCAGTCACCGTCTGATAAATGTAGCACCGGAGACTTTACAGAAATTTCGTTCAGAGGCTTGCCATTGAAGTGCGCTTGCCTCAGGTAGGAACGATACTTCATCAATGAGTGCTTGAAAAGCGCAACCAACCCTTGCTCGTCATCACAATCCAGTTTGCTCCTCGCCTATTTAAAAGAATGAAATCTTGTGTCTTCTGTCAGCAGAAACATATGCAGTAATGACCATGAATAACATCGATTACATTACTTACGCGTAAGTTGCGGAGGAAGACTCGAAATTGTTACGTGTCTGCGGTATAATCTTTCCATGAAGGAAAGATGCGCACAAAGTTCGACAACAACATAAGCTTCATCTTCTAAAGCGGGAAGAAATGGAACAGGGTCCTATTTGCTGCAATTGGGGCTCTCTCCGGTTCGAAAAGGGATTTGGCAACCGGATTTGGTGTACTCTTTCTTTGGAATGGGGTTTTGCACCGCATATTTGGTGCTATGTCAATCGGCATAATCATACTGCTTGTGCGGTTGGGGTCTGGCTGAGTTGGGGCATCGAAATGACCCGGTGTAGTAGGGCTAGAGTCTGCTAGAGTTGGGGTATTTTGTGGGTCAGTGATATTGCAACTACACCTAATGGGCTATTTGATTTATCGGTGCCACTACCTTTTCCAAATACTTTGCTTGTGCTCCTCCACGATCAGCAATCGCCCTCTTCCTTTTGAACGTCCCGATACACAAGAACAACATTTGAATGGATAAATATGGTATGATGACAGATGGAATATGTACTGAAAATGGATAGGCAGGGCGTATTCACATACACGATGTGTAAACTAAGCTAATGGTTGTTCAACAAAGTAGAAGCAATGCAAAGAATCAGTTGCAAGATATGTGCGAGCAATGTAACCTTGGAAAGTTAGAGCAAGTACCTTGATGGGTGAATAAGATAGGGCATCTTCCTCTGACTCCTCCACTAGGGAGCTACATTGACTTAGGTCTCCCTCTAGCTCGTAATCACTGTTAGGATCATATTCGAGCATGAATCAGAGGTGGAGAGCGTTTGCATTGCATTGCATCCGGACTTGATTTCAGTCCCTTAATGCCAAGTTTGACAGCCATGGCATTGTTACGCTTTTATTCTTTTCATGCGCCGCAAGCTCATAATCATTATGATGCTGTTAGAATCTGAGATTCATGAAAACATAAAAAGTAGTCAGATTATCTATGGAATGCATTGCGGATTCAACTCGGAGAGTGCTCCCTATAAACCCCTGCATATGCAAAGTTCACCTCCCCAACCGTGCTGACCAGACCACACACAGAAATACAAACCCCTTATGTCTCTATAACAGGCGGGCACACATTTCAAAACTGAAGTAGGAACATTAGAATCATATGAAATTCGTATTTGAACAAATAAACTAAGCAATTATGAGTGGCGTAATGTTTAGCTTCAAGGGTGGAGTGTTGGTAGTGCGACACAAAGCAAGTAGGCAGATTGTATTCCATGTAAAATATCGAAACCTATGTAAAAGCTGGAAATGACACTTTCTTTCTATACAATGCAGTGTTCGTTACCCACACATGATGGAAGAGATCACATAGAGAAATACTATTCACTCATGTCTACGGTTCCAGTATTTAGAAACAGGGTGGTCCACCCTAAAAGAATATTGACAACAAATATGAATAGGCAAGCATAGATGTAGTGAATCAATCATTTACTTGTGAGCTTATTAGGACAAGTATGCAAAATTGTAACTGCGAAGAGACCGTCCAAAATCTGAATGAAGAAGTTTGTCTAGCACTTATTGTTTTGCAACTAATCGACGTGAATAATTGGATATTATATCGAATGAGTAAGAAAGACAAGTAAAATGGTCAACAAACCTGGCTTGCGGTAGTAATCTGGGTCAATGTCACTCGACCAACAATCCAAAATGACTAGTTTACATTCCGAGGGCGAATTTTGAAAACCTGTGAACTTTAGAGGTACTAAAGATTGCGAAATACATATGAACCATTAAGTGTAGGTAGCACTTGAGCACACAACAAACCCTAATGACAGTCCTGCCTAATGAGTAATGAATCAATTAGAGAATGGGTGATGAGGAGTGGGCTGCTGAGTGTTGAGGACGTATCTCGGGATAAATCGGGTTGGCTTGGTGGGTCTTTGCCTTTGAGCCACGGAGCAATTTGGGAAGGTAGGCACTGGCGCGCCCGGCAGCGGTGACGCTGTTGGGCGAAGCGGCTCTGGCCTCCTGTTAGTCCCGTCTCCTCCTAGAGTCATGCAGTCCGGGACGGCAAGTCGCCGATGGGGCAGGTGGTGAGGCGAGTAGAGATCGGAAGCCTTGCAGCGAGGAGGAATCGGGGCCTGGGCGACCCAAAATCCTAGGGTGGGCGGCCCACCGTGGGCACCCTGAGAGATACACACCGGCGGCGAACATGCATTTTGAAACTAATTTAGGAACATTTAGTGACCAATTAAACAACTCTGTTTTAATAATATCAGATTCGTATTTGAACAACTAAGCTTGTTTAGCTTGATGGTCGGAAGCGGTGTTATTATGACACGAAGCACGTGATTCGATCGTATAGTGATCATAAAGGGAAACTCTAAGCATATTTTTTTAGCAAAAGAGGGTTTCCTCCGATTTCTATTAAAGAAACCACCACGGAACCAACATGATCAATTAAACCCTAAGCATGATCAATTAAACCGTATTATGGCTGTGGCATGGCAGATTTGAAGCTGCAAACCGGAGAAATGATATTTAGCATCCATTGTTTGCTTGAACTAAGAACTAAATTCTAAGAGCTGAAAAGAAAGTAGAGTAACCAAGTTAAGATCTATTTTTGGTTGAGATCAAAAAGTTGAGGAGATATGAAGTACCACCTCTCTTGCGGCGCCCGTGTAGGCATCGAAGTGCGATGGCTGTCGGTGGCGTTGAAGCAGATCCATGACGATGAAGCGGGTGCATCGGGGGATAAGTCCCGCTGCGGTGGAAGAGAAGGTCGTGTGAGCGGCCGCGGCAAAGAGGACGACGGCGCCGATGAAGCGAGAGGACGCGATGCAAGGCTATTGGCCCGTCGCCATGGATGAGAAAAGACCATCTCTAGCAGTGTACGACGCGGTCTTGGTAGGCGCTCCGGCATGGTGGAGGACGGTGGCGATGGATGTGGTGGAGGACGGCGGCGATGGATGGGGTGGTGGACGGAGGCTGGTGTGGGGATGGGGTGTTCTAAGCGACGGTGTATGAATGGGAAAATGGAGGGAGAGGTACGGGAACCATGTTTTTGGGGCCTTTTATGCGAAATATGGGAAAATTACGAACTTAGCCCCCGTTTAAAATTTGGACGTCTTGTCGGTGGGGGATAGGACGGTAATCTCGCATCTCGCCAATATTTGCCCAGAGCGATTTGGGCGAGGAGAGGGTGGTTGGCGCCCATGGTTGGCGCCCACGGTGTATGAACGGGGCTGACAGGTAGGGCGGTTGTGTCACGTCTGAGTGAAGTTACAAACCTGCCCCTATTGAAAATATTTGCCTACATCGATTTCGGCCGAGTCGAGTTTGTTTTGCCGCCCACCGTGTATGAATGGGGAAATGGAGGGAGAAATAGAGGTCTTTTGGACGAGCTTGAATCAGATGTGTTTTGCCGCCCATGTTTGGCGCCCACCGTGTCGGAATGGGCTCAGAGGCGGTCGTGTCATGTCTACTTGAAGTTACTAACCTACCCCTGTTGAGAGCAGTGGAAATCGGGCCGATGGATTATGCGTGTAAGGGTAGACAGTAATTTCCATCTCCCAAACACTTGGCTTGAGCATGCGTGGGAGTGGAAATTTTGCCGCTTCTTTCAATTTAGGGACAATAAGCATCCACGTTTACCACAGCAACTAAATTGAATCCATTTTGTATTCCTATACGAATCTTTATAAATCATTCTATGTGTTTTTATATATCTTCAAAAGCACGACAAAGATGTATTCCTTTGTCATATATGAATATGATTTACAAATGCCGATACTCGAATTCAAGCTAGAATCCAGTTTAAGGTGAATTCGAATATTTGGAACACTTTATGTCCAACTCAAATGTCACACGCAGCATAATGTGTACTCCCATTTAGATATGTACACAAGCGATGTATCAAGATTCAAATACCGAGTCAATCAACCAATAGTGTACAAAACTAACGAACATATAAACACTTATATAGTATATGGATCAATAATATCAACTAACATACATAAGACAGGCCGCTGTACTTTTTTTTGGCTACAACAGCATCCTTTTTTTAGCCAACATCTTGGCCCTTTCCGATGCGTGCCACTTATGGTCCATCTATACTACTACTATTGCTGAGTGCACATTCATCCCGATTGGCATATTTGTAGGTCTGGCACAACAATCCAAATGAAATGTCTCCGAGTCTTATCAATTAATACAGACTTGTGCTCAAATAAAATTACAAACCAAAAAAAAAATTATTACATGATCTCTAAAACAAATGGTTTGATTGATTACATGAACAGACAACACAAAGGTTATTCAACTATGGAAAGAACATTTCACCTATGATTTACCAAGTAGGAATTTAATTTCCTTTTTCCTTGAGGACCTTAACAATCTGGTCAGTCTCGGCTTGCTTCGCTTTTGAAATCCACCAAATATTTAATGGTTGTCTTGAGTAATCGCTTGTGATTGTGCTGTTTGCTTCCTCAACATGTCAACTTCATCTCTAAGTGCGTATGTAATCTCTTTCTACCACTAGTTTAGCCTCTAGAGCATCAGCAGTTGGCAATTCATAATGCATGATTGGGCCGGTGCCATTGCTGTGGGATGATGCAACATCCATGGGGACCTTGCTCTTTGATCTTGGGCTAACTTGTTTTGCCATTAAAGTTCCGATTGGATTCGGAAAAGTTGAAGTTAGCAAAACATCTCAACTGGGAGTTATAACAGCAAACCAGTTAAACAAACAAGGAATTAAAGAGTTTCAATTGGATCTTTGAAAAGTAGTTATTAACATCATTGTAACCCATTTGTTGCGGCAGCAATGCGATTAAACAAACAAGTAGATATTTAAGTTAAGGCAAACAGGTAATTCTTAACAATAAGTATCAAACACATAGATAGGCGCAATCTACAATATGATTAACGAGGCTGTGCCATTATGTAATCGAGAGCAAACTAAATTAAGCCAAGCAACGTAATTGAACAATTTTGCAATAAGTGACTAACTAAAATTACGAGAAGCGGTAACTGAACTTACGCTTAGTTCTTTGTACAGCACACTGCAACTTCTTTTTCGCTTACAAGGTTGTCTGAAGGAGTCCATGGCATCAATTGCTTCGATCGTAGTCCCAATACTTATTTCTTCCCACACGGCATGGGTAAGTCGAATGGTTAATCTGGTAAGATGGTGCGTCCTTGATATGTTATATGAGGATGTGTAGTCAGACTAGTTGTAGCCAAACACATCACACTGGCTTTTACTGTATATTTCATGTGATTACTTTTGGCATATCGAGATCTAAGCAATCTACAATAGGATGAAAAGACTGGCATCCTTCACATTATTGGCGAACTCAATTCATAGAAACAAGCAATTCAACCATTTTGTGGGTAAAACAAAAGTGCCACTGGAATATTTTTCACTATCCAATCATACACGCAAAAAGGGGCGACACCACCATAGGGGCTGGTATGGGCGGCCGCCTCAGGTGGCTAGAAAGTGTGCACCTAATTTGAGTCGTCCAGGTTGGCCCACGCTAGTTTTGTTCATCCCAACGCACGAGCACGCAATGTAAAAAATGAAGAAAAATGTTTCAATTTGGATGGGCCAATAACATAAGTGCAAGGCAGGCCCTATAGCAGGCTCGCGGCCCAAACGAGCGCCTCCCATATCGATCGACAGCAGAAAAATCCCAATTCATTCGCTCCAGCCTCCAGTCTGGTTCGCTCCTAACCTAGCCGCCCTTTGGACAGACCGACACAACACTTCTTGGCGCCCTCGTTGGAGGGCGGTCGCCGGGCTTCAAGCAAGCGGAAGGACAAGAAGATGAAGATCCAACCACAGGTGTAGCACATGTGGGAGGCAGCGGCGGTATAGCAGGCATGGCATCGAGCTTGCATAAGCAGACGATCGTAGCTTGCAAGAGTAGCATGCGCAATGAGCAGGTACATCACATCCCTGATTATATCTAATTCAACTCTTCAAGTTCTGGCCAATAGTTAAACCTGACGGTGTTGTAAAACTTCTTGTATGTAGGGAATCTATGAGAAAATGAAACCAATTTCTACTTATTTTATAACTCCCCCAATCAATACCGAACTGACTAAATCTGATGTATCTAATCAAGTTTCAGGTGCAAACATACAAGCTCATGTTTTTCTTGAGCCTGAAGTGTCTAATGAACAGACTGCTAATGAAGGATTTGATGCAAACATTTTACATGCTCCTGGTGATGAACATATAGTGTCTAATGAGGGATATAATGCAAGCATTTTGCAAGCTCATTGAAGGATTTAGTGTCTAATGATGATCTACTATGTTGAGAGAGACAAATATTTGCAGGAATTGATGACAAGCAAATTATAGTGCATTTTCATAGCTTGAGGAAACGTTGAGGCCATCTACCAGAAAGTCCCCGTATCATGGCAACATAGCATAAATACTTTTCTAATCTGTTGTTTGAAACTATTGGCATACTTGTGCAGGATAGATATATTGATATGCAGTTTGCGCACAAGTTATACGTGCAATTACACTTCGATATTTTCAGCCGGAAGAACGAATAATTCAAGCAGTGCAGCACCATGTTTGTAGTCCTTGTACACCATGTTGCATTTTGTGTTTTTGGTGCTTGCATCATTTAGTGTTTATAATCTGAACTACTTTGGATCATTAGCTGGTTTTCAAAGTGCATGTAGCTTCACATTTCTCAAGTTATGTTGATTTCCTGAGTGCAAGTGCCTTCGTATTTTTTAAGTTAAATATTCGCCCCTGGTAACTTGAATTAGTGGACCAGCCACTACACACAAATCATACACGAATGCCAGTACGAATTAAATGAAATGCAGGGACTTACGCTAGCTCGTTGTACAGGCTCACTGTAGCTCTGCTTGCGCTTCGGATGTTCCATGTACAAGTCCATGTTACCACTTGCTTGGATGTGCTGGCCTTGTGCTCCTTGCATCCCCCTCTGCATTTTCGACACGGCGAATGATTGATCAAATAAGAGGAATCGACCTTGATGTTGTACCGGAGGACAAATACTTACAAGGTTATACGGGTGTGCATGATGTGTACCAGATCCCGTAGCGCCGTCATGCTTCGCTAAAAAATGGATTTGCTTGTTTCAGATGATATCTCTAGAAGAAATAAGAGTTAAAGTCAGAGTTGCATATGTGTGTAAGCTAAGAGAGCAGTGAAAGGATATCCAAACATCGTCGGAACAGTGCACAAGGGAGTGATGTATGGATACCTAGTTCGGGCCGGCATTTGGGCATGCTCGCCTAGCTAGAGTGCGGGTCACTTCAGAGCCGGTGAGGGTGATCTTGTTGGCGTTGGCTGGCCGCGCGCGGATGTAGATCTTGAGTGGCGGCGGGCGCTTCTGATCACGGTGAAACGAGACCGTTGGTGAAGCCCCAACGGCCTCGAGGCGGAGGTGCGACGATGTGCTCGGTGAAGTAGCCCGATGAGCTGGGAGGCGGCGTCGGTGAAGCGCACTGATGTGGAGGAACTCGGTGTCCGTGGAGGCACGCGTCGGTTGCGGCGGCCGGCGTTGTCGGTGGACCACCGGTGTGGTGGGCGAGGGCGTAGATGAGGTAGCTCCGGTGCGATGGTGAAGCGCGACCGTCGTCTTCGTCATCGTCGTCCAAACGAAGGTGGGGAACGGTGGGGAAAGAGACGAGACGAGGCGATTCGGGGTTGGCAGCGAATTAGGGATTTGAGCAATCTGGGCGCGGAAGGGGACGGTGGAGAAGAGAGATTTTGCAGGGCTAGAATTGGGGCCGCCAAATATTTCAATCAAAGCGTGGAAGCCTTGAACTTATATAGTCGTCATCCTTTTTTGGGGGAGGGGGTGGGTGGCTGGGTGCTACACGTCCGTCCAGACACGCGACCACCCGACAGACTATGCTTGGTGCCTTAAGGCACCTGCCTTTGTGTCCATGACATGTGGGCCCAACAGGTTCTTTGGCCCACATGTCGATCCCAAAGGCGATTGCCTTTAAAATCCGGCAACGCCCATCCCGACACGACCCTGGTCTGCCTGGTGCGCCTACATTTGAGAATGCAAACAAATCTTCTTTCATTTGCAAATGAATCTGTATGTATTACCATGGCCGTGTTTTCCTTGCAATAATTAGTCATTCGAAACGAGATAATCCATCCGTTCACTTTTGTAAGTCGTTTCAGACAACTTAAAATGAACTGTTTTGCACATTGTCTAAAATGTCTTCAAGGTCTTATAAAAGTGAGCAGGAGAGTACTATAAATTAATTAATGAGGAGTTATTTGAAAAAAATCGAAGCGGTACCACGCTTAACGTGGATTAGAGTGTGTGTCACATAATTAGTTATTTGAATTAGAGTGTGTGTCACGTAGTTAGATTTTTGAATTAGAGTGTGTGTCACGTGGCGATCTCAAATTCTAACGTGGATTTCGCATTTCACTGTATCCACGCTTACTTTTTAATACAAATTCATATGTATATGATGAACACCATGGTAGTGAGAAAACTTTTGGATGGATTCAAACATATGACCTACAAAATAGCACAACAAATTGAGTCAATGTCAACTTTTCGAAAATTAGTGTGGCACGAATTCGAAATAATTACCCGTATGCCTGGTCCTTGGTTCAAATCTTACAATGTACACCGAATTGAAACATCGATATTAAGTCTCGTACTATGTACATTCAAATGTTGTTTTTAGCCCGCCCCCACCCGCACAAACGCTACATACTTCCTGTATTGGTCAAACTTCCTCTCCTAACCACCTTAGGAAGCTATCGGTTTCCAACACACGTTCATTCTTTCTCTCCATGTTTCGATCTCTAAGTCTCTCAACTACACGACCCCTTTTTCCACTCTGTTACCAAATGTATTTACCTCACACACCCGCCATTGCACCCCATGTCGAGCTCTCTCTTCTCTCCCCTCTCCCTCTCACCCTCTCGCGCTAAATACATGCATTGCCTATCTAGCCCCCCCAACCTCTCGTGCGCACACAAGCACGTTGTATATCTAGGTCACTCCCTCGAGACTGTCTCACTCTTTCTTCTGCACGGCGGGCCACACTCGCTCAATCTCGCTCTCTTTATCTGAGTCTCGTTTAACCTCGTTTTCTCTCACACACAAATGATATATCTCCCTCTTCGGGCCTTGATCGACACACTCTATACTCTCTCACGCAGATTGTCTATCTAGGCCAGTCCATCCAAGCCGCCGCCACTCTTTCAACCTCATGGTGGGCCATGCTCACTCAGTCTCTCTCTCTCTCTCTCTCTCTCTCTCTCCGTATGTCTCGATTGACCTCGCTCTTTCTCGGACAAAAACGATATATCACCATGTTTGATCCCAATTCGACCTATTCACATTGTATACTCTCTCACGCACATCGTCTATCTAGGTCACTCTCTCCAACCCATCTCACTCTTTCGATCGCATGGCGACCCTATGTGATCGGTTGACCTTGCTTCCTCCCACGCACAAAATATATCTACACGTCTGCGGATCGGATCATCTCTCAAGCTCTATCTTACAGCCCTCACCCTTGCCAAAAGCTCAATCGGACAATATCTCTCCAGAGCATATATATTTGTTCAATGAATGTCGGACCACACTCACTTTGTCTCTCTATCTATATGTCTCTCGATTGACCTCGCTTTCTCACACCATATCTTCCACACGTTGAAGCTACTACCTCTCCATCCCTCGTAAAGCCGGAGCTATTTACATTGCAATGGGCACTCCAACCTTGGATTAATTTGTGTAGGCATTTATTCCGGTCGGTTTAGATTATATTTTCGTAGCATTCGGCCCACAACTACTCCAAACACCGTTGCAACCCACGCAACTCCCCTAGTTGATTTCCCTCTGGCTCGGTCATTGCTCTCTCGCACGTCCTTTCTCGCCTTCAACATCGCACCATGGTATTATTGAAAAAACTATGTTGTTCTCTTTAATTATTATAAATAACCTACAAAACTACACACCGATAGTCCACTTGGAATGGAACAAATTTTGACCCACAAATTAAAGTGCTACAAACTACACACCGAGGAGCCCACATGTCATGAAACAAATTTGGACCCATATACAAATTAAAAAATAAAGGACGAGGATCGAACATGCGATCGGGCCTTCAAGCCACACGTCAATAGGCAACATACGTAGAATAGCAATGTTTGTTGTACCCCTTTGTTCACATAATGTTTTTATATTACCACAGCCTAATTAATGGATAACATGTAATATTATTTTTAGTACTATTCGCCTTCACTTTCTGGTGGGTTCCATGTGTGCTCTCTCTCCTCCCCTTCTGCGTTTAGACGCACGGGCAAACAAGAAGAACTTCATGAGGCGATGTTGCCGTTGACCATATCTGGGCGCGTTCACAAGTCACGGCACCGGTTTCACGTACTAGCAGCACTAGTCGATTATGTATGCGTGCAATGCATGTTAATTTGGAAGTATATGAAGTGCATGCGGATATTAACTAATAGGATATTACTTGCGTGTTGTCATGTGATTAGCACTATTTTTGGCATGAAATTAACTGCACACTAAACGTGTTGAGCGCTCGACATTGAAGCAGTCTAGGTCGTTGGATGACAAGGAATACATGTGGCTTGATGACGTTTTATATTTAATTTGATACGGCTCTAGCAGAACATTCAATCGATCAAACCATACATTTCGTTCATGTTGGGGAACGTAGCATAAATTCAAAATTTTCCTACGTGTCACCAAGATCTATCTATGGAGAAACCAGCAACGAGGGGAAGGAGAGTGCATCTACATACCCTTGTAGATCGCTAAGCGGAAGCGTTCAAGAGAACGGGGTTGAAGGAGTCGTACTGTCGTGATCCAAATCACCGGAGATCCTAGTGCCGAGCAGACGGCACCTCCGCGTTCAACACATGTACAGCCGGTGGCGTCTCCCATGCCTTGATCCAGCAAGGAGAGAGGGAGAGGTTGAGGAAGACTCCATTTAGCAGCAGCACAGCAGGCGTGGTGGTGGTGGAGGCGTGGCAATCCTGCGAGGCTTCGCCAAGCACCGCGGAGAGGAGGAGGACTTGGGAGAGAGGTGAGGCTGCGCCAAGAGGAGATGTTCTCGTGTGTTAGGCAGCCCCAAAACCTCCACTATATATAGGGGCAAAGGGAGGCGAGGCGCCTAGGGTTTCCCCTAGGGGCGGCCGAGGCAGATGGGATCTCCCCTTGGGTGACTTGGCCCCCAAGCCGGGAGGTGGGAACCCTAGATGGGGCGCCCCAAACCCCCAGTCACGTGGGAATAGGTGAGGCGCACAGCCCCTTAGTGGGCTGGTTTGCCCCTTCCCTTGGCCCATGAAGCCCCCAAACACTTGTCGGGGCTCCCGAAACACCTTTCGGTCATCTTTGGTCATCACCCGGTACCACCGAACACTTCGGACTCCAAAACCCTTCGTCCAATATATCAATCTTTACGTCCGGACCATTCCGAACTCCTCGTGACGTCCGGGATCTCATCCGGGACTCGAACAACATTCGGTAACCACGTATATCTATTCCCTATAACCCTAAGCGTCACCGAACCTCAAGTGTGTAGACCCTACGGGTTCGGGAACCATCTGAACATGGCGAGGCGTTCTCACGGTCAATAACCAACAGCGGGATCTGGATACCCATGTTGGCTCCCACATGTTCCACGATGATCTCATCGGATGAACCACGATGTCGAGGATTCAATCAATCCCGTATTTAATTCCCTTTGTCTAGCGGTATAGTACTTGCCCAAGATTCGATCGTCGGTATCCTGATACCTTGTTCAATCTCGTTACCGGCAAGTCTCTTTACTCGTTCCGTAACACATCATCCCGTGATCAACCCCTTGGTCACATTGTGCACATTATGATAATGTCCTACCGAGTGGGCCCAGAGATACCTCTCCGTTTACACAGAGTGACAAATCCCAGTCTCGATTCGTGCCAACCCAACAGACACTTTCGGAGATACTTGTAGTGCACCTTTATAGTCACCCAGTTACGTTGTGACGTTTGGTACACCCAAAGCATTCCTACGGTATCCTGGAGTTGCACAATCTCATGGTCTAAGGAAAAGATACTTGACATTAGAAAAGCTTTAGCATACGAACTACACGATCTTTGTGCTAGGCTTAGGATTGGGTCTTGTCCATCACATCATTTTCCAAATGATGTGATCCGATATCAACGACATCCAATGTCCATGGTCGGGAAACCGTAACCATCTGTTGATCAACGAGCTAGTCAACTAGAGGCTTACTAGGGACATGGTGTTGTCTATGTATCCACACATGTATCTGAGTTTCCTATCAATACAATTATAGCATGGATAATAAACGATTATCATGAACAAGGAAATATAATAATAATAACTAATTTATTATTGCCTCTAGGGCATATTTCCAACAGTCCCCACTTGCACTAGAGTCAATAATCTAGTTCACATCGCCATGTGATTAACACTGATAGGTCACATCGCCATGTGACCAACATCCAAAGAGTTTACTAGTGTCTAAACTAGTTCACATCACCATGTGATTAAGACTCAATGAGTTCTGGGGTTTGATCATGTTTTGCTTGTGAGAGAGTTTTAGTCAACGGATCTGCAACATTCAGATCCGTGTGTACTTTGCAAATCTCCAGGTCATATTGTAAATGCTGCTTCCACGCTCCACTTGGAGCTATTCCAAGTGGTTGCTCCACTATACGTATCCGGTTTGCTACTCAGAGTCATTCGGATAGGTGTTAAAGCTTGCATCAACATAACCCTTTACGCCGAACTCTTTATCACCTCCATAATTGAGAAACATGTCCTTATTTACTCCAAGGACAATTTTGACCGCTGTCCAATGATCAATTCCTGGATCATTCTTGTACCCCTTGACTGACTCATGGCAGGCACACTTCCGGTGTGGTACACAGCATAGCATACTATAGAGCCTATATACGAAGCATAGGGGCGACCTTAATCCTTTCTCTCTCTTCTGCCGTGGTCGAGCTTTAACTCTTAACTTCATACCTTACAACTTAGGCAAGAATTCCTTCTTTGACTGATCCATCTTGAACACCTTCAAGATTACGTCAAGGTATGTGCTCATTTGAAAGTATTATTAAGCATTTTGATCTATCTTATAGATCTTGATGCTTATTGTTCAAGTAGCCTAATCCAGGTTTTCCATTGAAAAACACTTTTCAAACAACCCTTTATGCTTTCTAGAAATTCTACATCATTTCTGATCAACAATATGTCGACAACATATACTCATCATAAATTCTATAGTGCTCCCACTGACTTCTTTGGAAATACAAGTTTCTCATAAACTTTGTATAGACCCAAAATCTTTGATCATCTCATCAAAGCGTACATCCCAACTCCGAGATGCTTACTCCAGTCCTTAGAAGGATTGCTGGAGCTTTGCATACTTGTTATCGTCTTTCAGAATTGTCAAAAACCTTCTAGTTGTATCACATACAACCTTTCCTCAAGAAAACTATCAAGGAAACAATGTTTTGACATCCTTTATGCAAGATTTCATAAATAATGCAAGAATCGCTAATCCAATTCCAACAGACTCTTAGCATCGCCACGAGTGAGAAAGCCTCACCGTAGTCAACTCCTTGAACTTGTCAAAAAAACATCTTTAACGACAAGTCGAGCTTTCTTAATGGTGATACTTACCATCATTGTCTGTCTTCCTTTTAAAATCCATCTTTACCCATGACCTTACGACCATCAAGTATTGCTTCCAAAGTCATGGATCCTCTCTCGGATTCTATGGCCTTGAGCCATTAAATCGGAATCCGGGCCCACCATCGCTTCTTCATAGCTCGTAGGTTCATTGTTGTCTAGCAACATGACCTTCAAGACAGGATTCTTGTACCACTCGTAAGTAGTACGCATCCTTGTCACCCTACGAGGTAATGCAGTAGTGACTTGATCCAAAACTTCATGATCACTATCATAAGCTTCTACTTCAATTGGTGTAGGCGCCCACAGAACAACTTCACGTGCCTGCTACACTTGTTGAAGTGACAATTCAATAACCTCATCAAGTCTCCACCATCCTCCCACTCAATTTTTTCGAGAGAAACTTTTCTCGGGAAAGGACCTAATTCTATAAACAATCCTTTTTGCTTCTGGAACTGAGACTGGAGGTATACCCAACTGTTTTGGGTGTCCTATGAAGATGCATTTTATCCGCTTTGGGTTTGAGCTTATCAACCTGAAACTTTTTCACATAAGCGTCGCAGCCCCAAACTTTTAAGAAACGTCAATTTAGGTTTCTTCAAACCATAGTTCATTCGGTGTCGTCTCAACGGAATTACGTGGTGCCTTATTAAAGTGAGTGCGGTTGTCTCTAATGCCTAACCCATGAACGATAGTGGTAATTCGATAAGATACATCACAGTCGCACCATATCCAATAGGGCGCAACTATGATGTTCGGACACACCATCACACTATGGTGTTCCAGCGGTATTAATTGTGAAACAATTTCCACAATGTCTTAATTGCATGCCAAAGCTCGTAACTCAGATACTCATCTCTATGATCATATCATAGACATTTTATCCTCTTGTCACGATGACCTTCAACTTCACTCTGAAATTACTTGAACCATTCAATAATTCATATTTTTTTTCATCAAGTAAATATACTCAACATCTACTCGAATCATCTGTGAAGTAAGAACATAACGATATCCACTGCGTGCCTTAGCACTCATTGGACTGCACACATCAAAATGTATTACTTCCAACAAGTTGCTTTCTTGTTCCATTTTACTAAAACAAGGCTTTCACCATCTTGCCCATGTGGTATGATTTGCATGTCTCAAGTGATTCAAAATCAAGTGAGTCCAAAGCGGCCCATCTGCATGGAGTTTCTTCATGCGTATACACCAATAGACATGGTTCGCATGTCTCAAACTTTTCAAAAATGAGTGAGTCCAAAGATCCATCAACATGGAGCTTCTTCATGCGTTTTATACCAATATGACTTACATGGCAGTGCCACATGTAAGTGGTATTATCATTACTATCTTATATCTTTTGGCATGGAGATGTGTATCACTATGATCGAGATTCAATAAACCATTCCTTTTAGGTGCAATACCATTGAAGGCATTATTCAAATAAACAGAGTAACCATTATTCTCCTTAAATGAATAACCGTATTGCGATAGACATAATCCAATCATGTCTATGCTCAACGCAAACACCAAATGACAATTATTCTGGTTTAATACTAATCTTGATGGTAGAGGGGCCGTGCGACGTTTGATCACATCAAACTTGGAAACACTTCCAACACATATCGTCGACTCACCTTTAGCTAGTCTCCGTTTATTCCGTAGCCTTTTATTTCGAGTTACTAACACTTAGCAACCGAACGGTATCTAATACCACTGGTGCTACTAGGAGTACTAGTAAAGTACACAATAACTTAATGTATATCCAATATACTTCTATCGACCTTGCCAGCCTTCTCATCTACCAAGTATCTAGGGTAATTCTGCTCCACTGGCTGTTCCCCTTATTACAGAAGCACTTAGTCTCGGGTTTGGGTTTAACCTTGGGTTTCTTCACTAGAGCAGCAGCTGATTTGCTGTTTCATGAAGTATCCCTTCTTGCCCTTGCCCTTCTTGAAACTAGTGGTTTCACCAACCATCAACAATTGATGCTCCTTCTTGATTCCTACTTTCGCGGTGTCAAACATCGCGAATATCTCAAGGATCATCATATCTATCCCTGATTTGTTATAGTTCATCACGAAGCTCAAGCAGCTTGGTGGCAATGACTTTGGAGAAATATCACTATCTATGGAAGATCAACTCCCACTCGATTCAAGTGATTGTTACACTCAGACAATCTGAGCACAAGCTCAACGATTGAGCTTTTCTCCCTTAGTTTGCAGGCTAAGAAAATCGTCAGAGGTCTTATAACTCTTGACGTGGGCACGAGCCTGAAATTCCAATTTCAGCCCTCGAAACATCTCATATGTTTCGCGACGTTTTGAAAAACGTCTTTGGTGCCTCAACTATAAACCGTTTAACTGAACTATCACGTAGTTATCAAAACATGTATGTCCGATGTTCGCAACATCCATAGACGACGTTTGGGGTTCAACACACTGAGCGGTGCATTAAGGACATAAGCTTTCTTACATCCGCATAATCGCCATCATCAACTTTCAACTATATTTTCTCTAGGAACATATCTAAACAGTGGAACTAAAGCGCGAGCTTACGACATAATTTGCAAAGATCTTTTGACTATGTTTAGGATAACTAAGTTCATCTCATGAACTCCCACTCAGATAGACATCCCTCTAGTCATCTAAGTGATTACATGATCCGAGTCAACTAGGCCGTGTACGATCATCACGTGAGACGGACTAGTCATCATCGGTGAACATCTTCATGTTGATCGTATCTACTATACGACTCATGCTCGACCTTTTCGGTCTCTTGTGTTCCGAGGCCATGTATGTACATGCTAGGCTCGTCAAGTTAACCTAAGTGTTTAGCATGTGTAAATCTGGCTTACACCCGTTGTATGTGAACGTAAGAATCTATCACACCCGATCATCACGTGGTGCTTGAAGCAACGAACTTTCTAGCAGTGCACGATTAGGGGAACACTTTCTTGAAATTTTAATGAGGGATCATCTTATTTACTACCGTCATACTAAGAAAATAAGATGCATAAACATGATAAACATCATATGCAATCAAAAAGTTACATGATATGGCCAATAACATTTAGCTCCTTATGATCTCCATCTTGAGGCTCCATGATCATCATCATCGTCACCGGCATGACACCATGATCTCCATCATCGTGTCTCCATGGAGTTGTCTCGCCAACTTATTACTTCTACTACTATGGCTACGGTTAGCAATAAAGTAAAGTAATTACATGGCGTTGTTCAATGACACGCAGGTCATACAATAAATTAAGACAACTCCTATGGCTCCTGCCGGTTGTCATACTCATCGACATGCAAGTCGCGATTCCTATTACAAGAACATGATCAATCTCATACATCACATATCATTCATCACATTCTTCTTGGCCATATCACATCACATAGCATACCTGCAAAAACAAGTTAGGCGTCCTCTAATTGTTGTTTGCATGTTTTACGTGGCTGCTATGGGTTTCTAGCAAGAACATTTCTTACCTACGCCAAAAGCCACAACGTGATATGCCAATTGCTATTTACCCTTCATAAGGACCCTTTTCATCGAATCCGATCCGACTAAAGTGGGAGGCGGCACCCGCTAGCCACCTTATGCAACAAGTGCATGTCGATTCGGTGGAACCTGTCTCACGTAAGTGTATGCGTGTAAGGTCGGTCCGGGCCGCTTCATCCCACAATGCCGTCGAATGAAGATTGGACTAGTAACGGTAAGCATATTGAACAAAATCAACGCCCACAACTACTTTGTGTTCTACTCGTGCAAAGAATCTACGCAATAGACCTAGCTCATGATGCCACTATTGGGGAACGTAGCATAAATTCAAAATTTTCCTCGTGTCACCAAGATCTATCTATGGAGAAACCAGCAACGAGGGAAGGAGAGTGCATCTACATACCCTTGTAGATCGCTAAGAGGAAGCGTTCAAGAGAACGGGGTTGAAGGAGTCGTACTCGTCGTGATCCAAATCACCGGAGATCCTAGTGCGAGCAGACGGCACCTCCGCTGTTCAACACACGTACAGCCGGTGGCGTCTCCCATGCCTTGATCCAGCAAGGAGAGAGGAGAGGTTGAGGAAGACTCCATCCAGCAGCAGCAACGCAGGCGTGGTGGTGGTGGAGGAGCATGGCAATCCTGCAGGGCTTCGCCAAGCACCGCGGGAGAGGAGGAGGACTTGGGAGAGAGGTAGGGCTGCGCCAAGAGGGAGATGTTCTCGTGTGTTAGGAAGCCCCAAAACCTCCACTATATATAGGGGCAAAGGGGAGGGAGGCGCCCTAGGGTTTCCCCTAGGGGGGCGGCGAAGCAGATGGGATCTCCCCTTGGGTGACTTGGCCCCAAGCCGGGAGGTGGGAACCCTAGATGGGGCGCCCCAAACCCCACAGTCACGTGGGGAAAAGGTGAGGGGCGCACAGCCCCTTAGTGGGCTGGTTTGCCCCTTCCTTGGCCCATGAAGCCCCCAAACACTTGCAGGCTCCCGAAACACCTTTCGGTCATGCTGGTCATCACCCGGTACCTCCGGAACACTTCCGGACTCGAAAACCCTTCGTCCAATATATCAATCTTTACCTCCAGACCATTCCGGAACTCCTCGTGAAGTCCGGGATCTCATCCGGGACTCCGAACAACATTCGGTAACCACGTATATCTATTCCCTATAACCCTAGCGTCATCGAACCTTAAGTGTAGACCCTACGGGTTCGGGAACCATGCGAACATGACCGAGGCGTTCTCTGGTCAATAACCAACAGCGGGATCTGGATACCCATGTTGGCTCCCACATGTTCCACGATGATCTCATCGGATGAACCACGATGTCGAGGATTCAATCAATCCCGTATTCAATTCCCTTTGTCTAGCGGTATAGTACTTGCCCAAGATTCGATCGTCGGTATCCCGATACCTTGTTCAATCTCGTTACCGGCAAGTCTCTTTACTCGTTCCGTAACACATCATCCCGTGATCAACCCCTTGGTCACATTGTGCACATTATGATGATGTCCTACCGAGTGGGCCCAGAGATACCTCTCCGTTTACGAGTGACAAATCCGGTCTCGATTCGTGCCAACCCAACAAACACTTTCGGAGATACTTGTAGTGCACCTTTATAGTCACCCGATTACGTTGTGGCGTTTGGTACAGCCAAAGCATTCCTACGGTATCACAGAGTTGCACAATCTCATGGTCTAAGGAAAAGATACTTGACATTAGAAAAGCTTTAGCATACGAACTACACGATCTTTGTGCTAGGCTTAGGATTGGGTCTTGTCCATCACATCATTCTCCAAATGATGTGATCCGTTATCAACGACATCCAATGTCCATGGTCGTGAAACCGTAACCATCTGTTGATCAACGAGCTAGTCAACTAGAGGCTTACTAGGGACATGGTGTTGTCTATGTATCCACACATGTATCTGAGTTTCCTATCAATACAATTATAGCATGGATAATAAACGATTATCATGAACAAGGAAATATAATAATAATAACTAATTTATTATTGCCTCTAGGGCATATTTCCAACAGTTCAGTCTGACTCCGACTTTAAATTATACGACGATCGATATAGAATAAACGGAAATGATAAACGTTTGGATTTTAAGCATGGCAATCCGAACGTTTTTCATGGCAAATTTAGATTACGGGGCGGCTGCAGTGGCGTCTCGCGGTGGGAAGCGGCTCCTCTGCCGTGCTCTGTGTGTCGTCAGACCCTTGGCCCAGCGGTGTGGGCGTCTTGCGCCGTTGTTGGCGTACTCACGGGCGTTGGCCTAGCTTCAAGGAAGGCCAAAATGTTACGGACTTTGGAAGCGAGTCAACTGGCGGGAGGAGGCGACTGGCGTTGGTGCAAGGAAGGGGTCGACGGCGGCCATCCATGCCACTGAGGGGGGCACTGGCACCCGCACGGGGACAGGCGCTGTCAACGGTGCGACGGAGACATTCATGTGCACGGGCACCAGCCGCGAGCGCGCCGCGTCGATCTGCAGCATGCGCATGTCTTTGGCAGTGCAGGCACGCGAACGCGGCGTGCTGGCGTCGATGCCAGCGCATCTGTTGGCAGGTGCATCGGCGTGAAAATCGGCGGGGACCTCGTGGAACCCCGTGGCATCAAGCTCGGCGATAATGTGCGGCTCCCAGCCCATCAATGCCATGGGGATGGGCGCTGGCGCAGTCGGGGCGATGGGAGCCGGAACGGGAGTGGGGACATGCGCGACGTCTTCCCACAAGGACAGTTCAAGCTCATCCCAAAGCGCCTTATATTCTTGAGACTCCGGCTGGGTGTCTTCCTCAGGAAACTGGAACACTAAGGGCAGACCATCGTGATGCGGCATGGCGTACGTTTAGGTCAGGCTAGTTGGAGGTAGACGGCAGGAGAATCGGAGAGGAAGAGAGAGGATTGTAGCGATACCGGGTAGTGCGGGGTTGATTTTAAACTGCGGTGCGGCGACATTAAAAGTGGGATCGGTTGGGGACGACGGTGGGCGGCGGAGCCTGGTCAAAGGCTCGCCTCGGTGAGTCTGCACGATGGTCTGCTCGCCGCCTCCACGACGGCCCGGCAGCGTGATACGCTCGCCGCGCCTCCCGTTGACTCACACGCTTGCCGGGGCGACACTGCCGATGAGAAGCGGGGACTCGTGGCGGCACGTAAACGCCCACGGTTTCAATAGTGAAAGCGTGAGCCTTAACGTGACAGGTCTTTGTTCCAAAATACCTTGGCTCTTCATTTGTGCAACTTGTCATAAGCAGCTTGTCTCGAATTGAAGAAAAAACTTACGAAGTAATATTTGTGCCATATCACGTGACCATGCTCAGTTTCAAGAATTTATGCTCACTTTTGGATTTTCTGAAATTTAAGATCCAGGATTAGAAACAATATCATAACCTGCATTATGCAATAAATTTTCAAGCCGTACATCTGTCCTGTTGTATTTCTTAAGAAAGGATTTGGTCAAACATTTTGCTTAGTTAGACTTCAGACAAGTTATATATGCAGAGTAAAAGGATAATCCCTCCGTACCAGTGCATTGCCTGATATATTAACTCAAGTACTAGGCATGAACAAATAGGCTCAATTCTGTGCTCATCCTGGTGTAGTAGTAGTAGTACTAGGCAATGCAGTTGATGGGTGACCTTGACGAGCGGCGACCGAGGGAATTGAACCGTGCTCGGCCGCGATGCGTAACGTTGTCTAGTTACTAAAGCATCCCTCCGTTGTTCATCGGTAGTCATTATGGACCGGGGACATGAGGAGAATTTCCTAGGGCTAGAATTCTGGCCGCTAGATATTTCGACTTGAAACGCCGAGGCTCGACTAGTTGGGGTTGCCTAATGTGCGTACCACGCACGCCACCGAGACACGAGCCGGTTTTTAGGATCAACACGAGCCAAGGTCTGGCTGATGCGCCGTTGGGTCCTACCATTCGATGATCTGAAAGGAACCTATTAAATTGCCAAATGAATCTATGTGTATTACAATACCGTATTTTCCTTGCAAATACTAATCTCAACGTGGTAATTGATTTATGACGAGTTGTTGAATTAGAGTGAGTTTGTGATATAGTGATCTCAACATGGATTTCACATTTCATGGTATCCCTAGTATGTTTTCCAATGCAGATTCAAATTTAAAAATGAACAATACAGAGGTGAGAAAACTTTGTATGTATCAAGCATGACCACACACACACACACAGAGACACACACGCACGAACATAACAACAATCCAATAAGTATAGTGCATCTATTTTTCCAAACCATGCATGTATGACACGAATTCAAAAATACTCCTTCCCTTCCTAAATACTAGTCTTTTAGATAGTTCAACAAGTGACTACATACGGAGCAAAATGAGTGATTCTAGACTCTAAAATATGTCTATATACATCCGTATGTGCCACTCCATTTGAAGCCTCTAAATAGACTAATATTTAGGAATGAAGGGAGTAAAATATAAGACATCCATGGTCCTCAGTTCAATATTTAAAATGAACATGAAACAGAAACATGAATATTAAGTCTAGTACTACAGTACATGCAAATGTTGTGTTTAGGCGGAGCTATGATTGTCGGGGGTCAACCCCTCGACCTTAGATAAAATTGTGGAGCTCTATTTAGGGTTGTTTAGATTATATTTGTCCCCACCCTCCCAACCACCGATTGGTTGCGCACCCCACCCCTCCTCCCGGGAGAATATCATGTGTCCCCATACCTTAGATGCTATATCTTGATCTGAGTTGCTTGGAGCTTGTAGATCTGAGATATGGCAGCTCACATGATGTGTCTTAATATTTTTGCAGGAAATCTTGATGAGTTTGAGAATTGCACACAATTTGTACAAAAACTACTTAGATGCCCTTTGATCCCATATCCAATGACCTCGAAGCTCGTATCACCGTAGCATCTAAGATGAAGGAGGACATCATATTCTCACCATGTAAGAATATCATGTGCTACCACACCTTAGATGCTTTGGTGATACAAGCTCTTCAAGGCGTTGGATTTGTGACCCAACACCTCCTCGGTGGTTCGAATGTTTTTTGCGTAAAAGCCCCAAAAGAGTTCGGCCACCGCTTACATAAGCACAAAGACTGCTCAGAATGCCATTGGATCTCGGATCAAGCGACCTCCAAGCTTGTATCACCATAGCATCCAAGCTGCGATAGCACCTTATGTTTTCTCGCCGGGAGAGTATGAGGTGCTCCGCACCGTAGATTCTATGGTGATACGAGTTCACCGAGATCTAACGGCCCATGAGGAGGTTTGAATGTTTTTGCAATATCTGGCTGATAGAGTTTGGGAAATGCGCAGAAAGTACAAGTACTACGCATGTGCCATCGATCACCGATCATACGACCTAGATGCTCATATCACCGTGGCGGGTAATTAAGCTACGGGGAGCACCTAATATGAGCACCGGGAGCCGTTGGATCGAAGATGCAGCGGCACACACGAACCTAAATGTTTTATTTGTAAAAAACCTTTGGAGAGTTTGGAAATTGCGCATAATTACAAAGACTACTCCCAAGCCATTGGATCTCACTTCCAACGGTGTAAAACTTCGTATCACCATAGTATCTAAGCTGCGGGTGGATGTGATATTCTATGTCGCTGTCATTTTCGTTAAATAAACTTGCAAAATACATGTAACTTGTGCCGTTACTTGTCTAACCGCGCAAAGTGTTTGTTCAAAAAAACCATCCTACACTGAAATATCGAAACAACACACGGGGGTCCCACTTGTCATTAATCAAATTTGGACCTAAAACTAACAAATCTGAAAGACGCGATTCGAACTGGCAATGGACTACAAAGCGTAAGTCGATAGCCTGAAAAAAACGAACGGTTGTTTGCTTTGTCCCATAACTTGATTTTATACAGTCCTTGAGTTGAGTAGAGTAGAGGGAGTGCCTCGTCCACACGTGCATGACCGTTGTCTCACTTACTGGTGGGTCCCAGGTTTGTGATCTCAATCTCTCTTCTCTCCATCGTCTAACCTTTGCACGGGCACACACGAAGAGCGGCGCTAGCTTGCCATGGTGTTATTACAACTAAAAAAAAGCTTGGAAAATAGAATAATCGCCTAGAACAAGAGACGTTGTGGCTGGTCGAGACGGAGCTAACCACATCTATCCTCCATGCCACGTTTGCATGATGAAGTTGTGTGGCTAGTGGGGTGTTTTTGACTGACTGGCTGGGTCCCGAGGTTGAAGCATAGGTACTATGTCTGATACAGTATATTTTTACACGCACATTTTTCCTCCATGCCGAGACGTGGCACACCCTACCGCGCGGTTTCGGGGTCCTCCCGGGTGGTGCACGCATATATTCTTCCTGGCATGGGATGCCCTACCGCGCGTTTTCTGGGTCCTCCTCGGTCAGTGGCGCGAAGCAAGTAAATGAGTCGTCAAATCACGAAAGACCACCTTTCCCGCTGAGTACATCAGTGAAGCACGGTGGCTAGCTAGTTGGGCTAGTTCGACCGATTAGCTAGGCCGCCGCCACATTTGTTTTTTCACCCCTTTTTTATCTACTACTTGCTCTGGTGTTTGGGTGCGGCAGGATTTTTAATTTTTTGATTGACGGGAGCGGTAGCGGCAGGATTTTAATTTTTGATTGGCCGGGAGCGGTAGCGGCAGCAATTAGTCACGGTGACTCCGCTGTAAAACCCTTTGCTCCCCGATGTGAGAAGTCGTCGATCGGTGTTTTACCATGGTGAAAACCAAAAGATTCCCGCTCCCTCCGCCTTCCCGTAGATTGCATTGCCTTTCAGCCGTTTCGCCCCTTTGCTTCCTCTCCCCATTGCTTCTACACGGTGCCATGGCGGCGCAGCAGATCAAGGAGTCCGAGGTGAGGCGCTGACACAGGAGCTCCATGCCAAGGATGCGGAGCTCAGGTCCAAGGACGTGGAGCTCCGTGAGCTCAAGGAGGAGAGGAGTGCCATGCTCCTCCGTTATGTGCGGGAGTTCACGGAGCTTCAAAAGCGCAGGAGTCCACCACAAAGATGCTCGAGGCGTCGGCGACGTTGCTGCAGAAAGCGGGAGATACGATAGGCCGTCAGGGGAGCGGGCCGATTGTGACGAGGTCCAGGATCGCCTCAGCCACTTGGTGAACCAAGTTGCCACGCACGTGTTGCGGCTACGCGATGCCTACCGTCGTGCCAGCGCGACGATGCCGGCCGTCGGGCTAAACCTGTTCGACCACCCGGTCGACTTCAACGAGCTACGGCTTCCTGACATGGTCTCCTTCTACACCTATATTTCCGAGGAGCTGAGCCGTCTCCACGCGATGGTGGGGGCTGAGCTGGACAAGGAGGGGTTGCGGGCTGCCATTATCGTTGCCTGGCGAATCCTTTCAGGGCTCCGTCACCGGAATCCATTCGTGCCATTGGACGCCGTCTTTGACGAGCTGGCTCCCATCGACCGGGAGCGGGCTCTGCGGGCGGTTGCACCCTGCATCACCAACGTCGTGCGCCTCGAAGCAGAGGGACTTGGTGGTGTTTAGGCGCCCTCTGCATGGGCATGTCCATGTCTCGGCGCCAACATGACCGTTGGATCAAACTCGAACGGTGCAGATCGATCCTTTATGTGAGAAAGTGTGTGGGTGTGTTTGGTTGCATTCTCATCTCAATATAGTTGTTTCCTCTTTGTGTATTTTTGTCAACCTACTAGTGTGGACTCCTGCACCCTTCATGCACTCTGCCAAACACCCAAAAGTGGGTCGAGAAGGGAACTTTTGCTCCCATCCGTGCACCCTTCATACACCTGCCTAACACTATTAGGTGCTTCATATGGTTCATGTTTAGGTGGAGTACTTTGTAGCACCATACTCTCCGTCTTGTTGTGGACCTAGTTACGTTAACATTGATCTCACCGTTCATTCTCGACGGACAATGAAAAAGCGGTACTATGTTACATATAGGAGTAGTTGACATGCACAACATCATTTGTTATCTTCATATCTTACTACACTAGCAACAATATTGTGTAATCTTGACGTATGAACCACTTGCACATGCCTAGTAGTAGGAGCACTGTGTATGTTCAAGTGGCTGCCGTGTTTCGCACTCCTCCGTCGTAAGAGTGGAAACGCTTGCTGTAATCATTTTTTCTTGAGAATGAAAAGCGAGTGGACACGCTCTACCGTGCGGATCCTCCTCCGACCATGCACTAAATTACTCACTTTACCGACGTGTGGGACAACCAGCACACAGGTCCACCAGCCATGCACTAAATTACTCCGTAGTAGGGTGACGGTAGACTACCCGATTGAACCGCCAGATAATGCCCAATGAGCCGTCAAATCACAAAACCCCCTCCTTTCCAGTGATAAGTTGGGACGGACGAAGCAACCATCATTTCACTCTTCTCTCTCGGCTTCCTCTCTTGAAGAAAACCCCCACTCGCAACTTCTCCCTCATCTCGTTCCTCCTTTCACTCTTATCTCTTAGCTTCCTCTCTTGGATGGACGACGGAGCACCGCCGACGTGATGTCTATGGCTCTGGCCAAAACCGTCGAGGCTCATAGTGCGAAGAAGCGCAAGCACCCCTTGAGACTACATGAGACAAGCTCAAAGCCATCGCCTGTCCAAGCCCCCCTCTCGGGATCCCTCATTAAGCAAGTCCAGTAATGTCTCTTGTTGACTTTTTTCTCGATCTTGATCGTGTTTTTCATCTAACACGCAGTACTAGTACTGGTAGTACAACTTTCCGGGAGATCTTGCATGTGATTTTAGTGTGCCAAATAGCGGTTCTAAATTCCTCTTTTGACCAAAACATGCGAGAGGTTGACATTGATTTCTTATAGATTACTTTCAACTACTCCCTCTGTCCCAAATTTCTTGTCTTAGATTTGTCTAGATAGATGTATCTAATACTAAAATGTGACTTGATACATCCGTATCTAGACAAATCTAAGACAAGAATTTTGGGACGAAGGGAGTACTTTATGAACATCAATGCTACCTTTTAAGAGGGTATATTTGCCTCAGTAACTTGTGTTATGGATATTGCATGTAATCCCTCTGCTCTCATGCCTTTGAAGACATGTTCTAGTGTCTTTGTTCACTCATTTCTGTGCGTATATGTAGTCATATATGGAGTATAATATCGAAAATCATCTTATATTTCTGAACGGAGGTAGTGATAAAATATGGGTTCTGTTTGAATTAGAACCAGGTCCGCGGTGGAGATGAAGTTCTCAAAGTCATGCCGTGTGAACTGGAAGACCTGATGATGAGTTCTACAGCTGAACTATCCAGCTGTTGTGTCCTTGTCGCCACGTGTCCTGAACTAGTGTTTTCTTGTAGCATTGTTGTCAGGCGTGTTCTCAAGGCTGTGCCACCATAACAATTTCCTGGCTGTGCCTTCGATTATGAAGGGTGTGGTTCTTGTAAAGCTTCCCAACAAATCTGATGCGGCCTGTCTTCATCATCATGTTTATGAGTGGAAAGACCACTCTGTTAGGTCCTCCAAGGTTGACAAGATGGTGAATGGTGCATGTAGACATCTCACACGAAGTCCATGGCCTAGTCAGTTATGCGGGTTTCATCCCGTAGGTCGGTGGCAAGAAATAGAGTTCAGTTAGTGCAACTTTGCTTGTCTGTAGTAAGTACTATTGTTCAGTACTTGATTTGTGTTTGTGAACCTTGTATTGTTTATTAGTACTGCCGCTTTTGGTGTGTGGTCAGTCCTGAGAATGGTCTATGTTAATGTCATCCACTCAATTCGATGCAGATATTTTGAAGTATCCAGATCATTTTTTTGTGAGGACGGTTTATCAATTATGGTTACACTCCAATATTTGTATGCATTGTAGGGTTTATCGCACCCACCAGGATTTCAGGTCCATGGGTGTTCGGTCCATACAATTTGTCACGACCTTTGGACTGTCACCTTGTGGGAGTAAGCGGGGCCCTGCATGCCACGCGTGGTTGGACGATCAATCTTACATTTAGTACTTCAACATAGTGATTTCTGGTAAGGATTCGCTCGTGTCACATCAAGTAAATCTTATTGATTTCTTGTCTAAATCTTGTTGATTTAATGTCATGTTTTCTTTCTTTTCCTACAATTTTCTGATGCAGGTTTTGCCATGTGACATTCATCACACAATAAACTGTTTGGTTTGCTCTCGATGGCTATTTTTGCAGGTTTCACTTCTTATGTAATGGTGTAAGAATGCTTGAAGGCACTTGCCCATCACTTATATTCTTGGAAAAAATTGGATCGATGCATTGTCTGAGTACAAGCTGAATCCCTATGATGAACTGCAGTTTGATTTAACAAAAATGCCACAATTAGTCCTTCTCGCGTTTAAAAGAAATGAAGAAAAAAACGGGATCATGGTCACGGATCCTAGTCAAGTTAGAAAACTGATCATAGCACACGGAACCACGATCGCATTTGTCGCATGATCGATCACCGGCAGTTCCTCTAGCACTGACAGCGGCAGCAGCTCAGTCTGATCCAGCTGAGGATTGGGCACCGACCGCGTCGGCGGACCAGTCTGATCTACCAGAGGATCGGGCATCGACACCGGCACCTGCTCCGACACCGACAACAGCTCTACAAGGAGCACCATCTCTGGCAGCAGCAGTGGCTTCGGCACCTGCACCAACACTTGCACTTGCATCTGCTCCGGCCCGTGCAGTTGCACCAGCAATAGACTGGGCTGCAGTTCGCACTTCATATACCAAAGTCCTTACAAAAACCGACATGTCCACCTTCTTGGTAAGCATTGGCCGCCCAAGTGCTTCGTTCTTTTTCTTTCCATGTTGTTTCACATGATTCATCATGTTGATCTAACTGTTTGGGTATGTCTTCTTGTTTCCAAGCAGAGAATTCCTAGAGCAACGATGGAGTCGTTCAACAATCCGGGCGATCATGCCAAGTTTCTCTTACCATGCGCAGCCTTGGTGTGAATGAACCTGCTCAATATACCATAAGTACAAAGGATGGTCGCATGATGATTGATGCTAAAGGATGGTCAAGGTTCAAATCTAAATCATATCTTGCGGTAGGGGATGATGTCAAAATCGAACTTTCTCGGCAAGGAGAGCTGGTCCAAATCAAATTTGAAATTCTTCAAAGAGCAAAGACGAATCGCCGAATCGATCTATCCTCAGAGATTTTGATGTAATAATCTGGCATGGTGAAACAAGTGTCCTGTGTGTATAAGCGATCTGACAGTATTATTTATCACATGGTATATCGTTGATAGAATTGCAACTCGATTGTTGGTTAGGAACTATCGTTCGATTTCATTCCAACAGGCGCCGTGCTTTCTTCAATTTTTGTATTAAGCCTTGCGGCGACATCTAAAACCAGCGCCGTACCGATCGCTTGCAATATGAAAAGCGCTGAGGTAGAACAAATGGGCCCCCAAACATGCAGGGTCGGCCTGCGGCCCAAAGTCCAGAACCGTGAGCCTATCTGAGTATTATATTCTCAGCTGAACCCCCATAATGCCCGTGCGTTGCAGAGGGAGTATATTTCTCGGCAAGGTGAGCCTGTGATATAAAAGATTTGTATATTTCTTTACAGAGGGAGTATCTCTCTGTCAAAAAATATATTTATGTGTAACTAGTTACTCCTATCTTTCTACTTCCTTTTCACGATATGTGGGGCAACCAACGACGGGTCCACGTGCCATATGCACAAATTAGAGTGCACAACTTCACGGTAGACACACCCGCCGTGGCGCCCATGATAATGCCCAATGAGCCGTCAAATCACAACCCCCTTTCCAGCTTAAGCGATAAAATTTGGATGGAATGACGGCAATATTTCACTGGGCACGAATCCCCTTCTCCCTCGTCAGCCTTGTTCGGAGAAAACCCCTCTCGGCGATTGCATAGGGTTTTCTCATGGAGAACCAGTGCAATTCTTCATCCATCCCGATAAATCCAAGTCCCTTGGTCACAGGTAATCCTAGGATGGCAGCCGCTGCCGTTGATGCATTTTTCTTCCTACTGAATCTAGTGTGTTTCATTTGCAGTGCCCAAAGTGCGAGTACCCTACAGGTTTCTGCGCCCTCGGCGAGATGCCACACTTGTTCCTTCTTATCCTAACATAGCATTTTGAAGCAGCATGGTATGTTCCTAGAATCCTCTTTTCTATCCGGGGTGGGTTTTTGAACATGTTGTGTTCTCATATTATTTTCCTGCAGTGTATTATTTGCTTTGCCACAACACATGTACTCAAGATGCTCGGCCTTGCCATAACTGAATACACTAGTTTAATGGTCACAGTGAAGACAAGCCATGGATATAAGTTCCGAGTTGGGTTCATGAACCAAGAAGATCGCTGCTTTTTTATGGCCGAACTTGGATAAACTTTCTCAAGTGTTACAGACTGAAAGTTGGCGCACGAATGTTGATGGAAATAGCAAAACCCGGTCTCATCTTCACTGCGATATTCCACCCCGACGTCGTTCCAATTGTTCATCCATGTTAGTTTTGTATCTGGTTCTTGCTTGTTGCCTCGATTACTTCTTAATCCACCTATTCTGTCTAACTACTCACAATTTAACTTTAGAAGTAGCAACGAATCTCTCACGTAGATGCTACTTCTAAGTAATATTTTCTTATAATTGGTGGCACGTGTAGGTTTTTTCAGAGTTAAGCGGTCTACTCGTTTGTTACTCTGTAATAACTTTCGGTTGTTACTAATGGCACCGGAAGTTGACTGGATCGACATCCACAAGTTCCTATACTTTATTGATCGTCTTGAGGTCCTTGTGGGGCGTTTAAATGGTGGAAGGCCACGTGGGATATGTGTGCCCTTTGCTGCACTCGTTGAACAGGTCCAAGCGTGTCGAGAAACTTATGGTACGAGCTGTTTTACATTATATATGTTGTTCATAAACTATTGCTTATACACAATTTTACATGTGATCTTCTTGAAACAGGAACTGCCGAAGTTCTATTGTTCCTATCTGAGATGCTGACCATGGTCGGTCAGACTTGCGCTTGGTCACAACATGATGTTTATGTCGACCTACTCAATTCCCCTTGGAGGTGAAAAGATACTTATTCATGGGTGGTCTCAAATAATGAAGGCCCGTCCATCTTGTAGAATATGACAGAAGATTATGTTCATGCTTTTCCATGGCTCTAAAGCGAATATCCTATTTATTGACCACGTTGCCAGATGAAGCTGCTTTCAGAAGGTTGTGGATGCGCGGGATGGCGCCTGGGCCTTGTCCTGGGGCTTGGCGGCCTCACCCTTGGTTAACAGTAGGCAAATTAGCACTGTTCAAGGCATGCTTTGTATGGTTGAACATGTATAAGTACTCATACTGCTTTCAACTTTGGTTGTTAAGTGCCCCTGCTGGTTTCAGTTAAGGTTGTTAAGTACTCCTGTTGCTTTTTACGATGTCATTATTTCTTTAGTCCTGTCTTCCTCCGACCACCAAAACCAAACCCGGTCTTGCGGGGCACTTTGCTTCCGCCTCCCACGGCTGGCTGTGCCTCAGCGCATGCATCTCCGCCCCACCATCTCCTAAATCGTTAACGCCGACGTCCTCCGTGCGCTTTGGTGCGCTCACCGCGGCGCCGCCCTCTCGCATTGTCAACACGGTCAACGAACAACAGGAATCGGCAGAAGTACGTGGAGAGGATGATAGTAGGGCCCCACCACGTCAGCGTATGGAAAAATAAAATGCTTCCTCCTAGTGTTTTCCTGACATCTGGGACCCAAGACATTGTGAGCGTATATAGTCAATAGACAAGAGAATAGCACAAGATCGGCTGACACCTGGGACGTAGCTACTCGAGCAGTATTTTTTTGTTTGGTATTGTTGAGACGGAGCAGGGTTTCAACTGGGCTGTGGCCCGTCTAGCCCATGCTTATATTTAATGTTCACCATGTGACCAGCCCAGCTATTTTTCTTTGTGAAAATGAGCCCAGTTTATTTTTTCTGAAGAATACCCAATCCAGGCCTACTTATTTTCTACATACGATGGGCTGCAACTCTTTCAAGACACCTGCAAATCTTGTAAGTAATATGAAATGGGTTGTAAATATAAAAACAGATGACAAATTAGCAATTACTTTATAATTTCTGTTTTTTTTTCACATTTTCAGATTCCTATTTCACTGGGCATTAACCTAATTTAAATATATCTTCAAAGTACTTTAAATCTGGCTTGACATTTCGGTATTAAAAAAAGTTTGGAACCCACAGAAATATGCGAAATTGGCCCTGGCCAACCAAAAAAACGATCGCAATAAATTGCATAAGAAGTTGCATGAGCTATATATAAATTATTAAAAAAGAGGGAGTGGTCTGATTTGTGGGCCTGTTTATTTGTGGCGTATGCAAGATTTTTAGTTATTATATCGTCAACAAAGCGATTCTAGCAGACGTAACCGTTGGATGTCAATCCAACGGCCGTCGTCATTCTTCAATCTCGATCTTCTTGCTCCAGCCGCCAAAGCAGCGCCGGCGGGACCGCCTGCTCCCGCCTCCCGTGGCCGGCTGTGCTGCCACGCAGGCCTCAGTGCCCCCTACTACTACCACCACTGGCCAAGGCATCCCTCTACTCACCCACACCCCCTGTTATTCTACGGCGACAACAGCCTCACACCGCAGCCGAACCGGTGAACCCTCGTACTCCTCTCCGCGGGCTTCCTTTGCCAGCGTCTTCCCGGCTCGCGTCGTCCCTTCCTAGGCCTCGCCGTCGTCCACCGCCGTGGTGCTCTCGACGCAGCGTGGTCAATGTGGTCAAAGACCGACTTCCATCGGAAGAAATCAGTCGTGGAGAGGCGGCAGCTGGGTCCCACGACGGCCCGCAAGGAAGTGCCTCCTTATTACGCAGAAGATAATTATTCCTCCACACGACAGCGAGGACCCACCAGACGGGCCACCGGTATTTCCACGAAAACGTTTGCCCACGATTGCTTTGGGGACCCACGGGCCGAACCACCGTATTTCACGAAAAAAGTTCCCCCCGCTGTCAGCTCGGACCCACCGGAAGTGCCTCCTTATTACGCACAAAAAAATGAATACCCCCTGCTAGCTGGGACCCACCTTGGTGGGAGGATGACTTGTGGGGCTACTAAGTTGACTGGGACGGATGCCTTTGTCAACTTTAGTCAATATATGAACGATTCTAGCTCCGATGGACGTCGATGTCCATCCAACGGCCGTAGTGCTTCTTCAACCTCTGGTCTTCTTGCTCCAGCGCCCAAAGCAGCGCCGGTCATGCCGCCTGCTCCTGCCGCTCGTGGCCGGCTATGATGCCATGGAGGCTTTACCGCCCCCTACTACTCCCACCGCTGGCCAGGCCATCCCTCTACGCACCCACATCCCTTGTTATTTTGCAGCGACGGTAGCCTCACACCGCAGCCGGACGAGTGAAACCTCATACTCCTCTACGCGTGGGCATCCACTGCCGCGTCTTCCCTGGCTCCGCATCGTCCCCTTCCTAGGCCTTGCCGTCGTCCACCGCCCTGGTGCTCTCGGCGCGGCGTGGTCAACGTGGTCAAGGAATGGCTTCCATCGGACGTGGACTGTACGTGGAGAGGTTGACAGCTGGGTCCACGGCCGCAACAAGGAAGTGCCTCCTTATTACGCGGAAAATAATGATTCCTCCACCTGACAGCTGGGACCCACTGGACGGGCCATAGTATTTCACGGAAAAAACGTTTCCCCTGACTGCTAGGACCCACCAGCTTCATCTCCGCACGCAAGGAAGTGCGTCTGGTAAAAAAAAAACGATTCGCCCCCTGACTGCTGGGACCCACCAGCTACACCTTCGCACGCAAGGAAGTGCGTTCGGGCAAAAAAAAAAACAATTCGCCCCCCTGACTGCTGGGACCCACCAGCTACATCTTCGCACGCAAGGAAGTGCCTGACACTCGGGACCCACCTGGTCGAAGCGTACGTAGCGTTGTCATTCTGGTCGCGAACGTGTACGTACATACTGGTCGTTGTAGAGGCGCACACGTGTCATAGTAGAGGCGCGCACGTAGCATGTACACGTACGTACAATGGCCAGGGTGCAAGAAAGAAAATACGGCCACTTATGTGTACATACGGGCTGGGTCTCGAACGCCTACTCGCGCATACGTCTGGCGGGGCTCGTGTACATGGCTGGGTCGAACAGAAACAACGTCGTCGTCGTGTTCATGGGGAGGCAACGGAGTGCGTCGTGTTCATGGGGAGGCAACGGAATGCGTCGTGTTCATCGGGAGGCAACAGAACGCATGGGAGCCAACCGGCTGGGTTGGAACGGAATGCATGGTCGTGTTCATCGAGAGGGCTTGGATGGAACAGGCGACGGAAACGAGGCCTGGCTTACCGCACAACGGAGGAAACGGACCTCCTACGTTCGGAGCGGGGTCCTGTTGATCGGGAGGGGAGTGGCGTACCGCAAAACGGAGGAAACGGACCTCCTACGGTCGAAACGGGGGTCCTGTTGATCGAGAGGGGTGTGACGTACCGCAAAACGGACGAAAAGGACCTCCTACGGTCGAAACGGGGGTCCTGTTGATCGGGAGGGGTGTGTCATACCGCAAAACGGACGAAACGGACTTGTGTTGGAGCGCTACGGTCGAAACGGGGTTCCTGTTGATCCGGAACGGTGTGGCGTACCACAAAACGGGACTCCACGGGATACTGTTCATCTCCACCGTCGACCTCCTCCAGCCTCCACGGGCTCCTGTTCATCCAGCCTCCATCGCACGCTACTCCACCGGCTCTTTGTTCAACCACCCTCCACCGCTTCATCGCTCATCCAGCCCTCCACACCACGGGGTCCTGTTCAACCACCCCTCCACGGGCACCCCTCCACCGTCTACTGTTCATCAAGCCCTCCACCACACCAGAGGGTCCTGTTCATCCAGAGGCAACGCCACCGGTCACTGTTCATCCAACCCCCCCCCCCCCCTCGCGCAACGCTCACTGTTCATCCCAGAGGCAGCATCGATCGGCTTGATTAGCAGCGATGGCGAAGAATAGCTTCGATCGGGTTCGATTAATAGCCATCGATCGATCGCTCGGGTTCGATAACGCGTAGCTTACAGTGCAATCGCCGGGTTCGATTAGAGCCCAACGCCTCGCTTCGGGTTGATTAGAGCCAATGCCTCGCACACCAGCAGCGTCTGCAGCGTCTGAGAAAATGCACATCGCCGCCTCGACCTCCCACCGTAACCGGGAACTCCCCGAAATTTTCCTCCCCCTCGCTTCTACCACGGTTTTTCCGTCATGGACGGCCCAAAGAATGTCATGCAGCTGCGTCTCCGGCCCGCCCAGGACGAAAAGCCCATTTTCTGTCATGATTTTTTGTCATAGAAGTAGGAGCCCACCACATCTATGATGATACCGGGTTTTGTCACAATTATCGTCATAGAAGTGTCATATGTATGACATAAATTTTTTTCGTTCGGCCCAAAATGTCACGGATGTGTCTTTTTTTTGTAGTGAGGGGCACGCACGGGCATGGGCACGAGCGCTGGCGCTGGCATGTACATGATCTCACGCGGGTCCACGGAGACCTCGTTGATGCCCGCGGCTTCTAGCTCCGCGATAGTGCTTGGCGACCAGCCCGTGAATGCTACGGGGATGGTCGCTGGCGCGGGCGCGGGGATGGGAGCTGGGATGGGAGTGGGGGCAGCAACCGCCACGGCCAGCTCGTTCAGGGACATGTTCATGATGCCCCATTCCTCCTTATTTTCTATCTCCTCTGGCTCGGAGTCGACTTCACCAAACTTGAAGACTAGTGGCAGATGATCATTCTGTGCCATGGCGTTGGTGGAGGTTTGTGGGGGGAGGGGAATGGGAGGCGAACAGTAAGGCTGTCCGTATTAAACAACGGCTCAGGCACCATTAATGGAGAGGAAGGCGGGTGGCCATGGAAGTCAAAGGGCTCGCTTCCCAGTGAGCCTGCGCAGTGTACAACTCGCACGCTTCCCGGTGAGCCTGCACATTGGAAGACAGCTTGCATGCCTCTCGGTCAGCCTATGCATCGGACTCTGCTTGCACGCCTCTCGTTCAGTCAAGCAGTTGTCCGCACGACACCTCCTATAGCCATTAAAACCAAGACACATGGCATCACGTGAATGGCTAACAGAATGCACACGATTTGAATTATACAAACATTTGAGATATTAAAGTGGCAGCTATTTTTTCAAAATGCCTTTGTTGGCTGTTATTCGAGTGCACCTTCTCTCAAAATGGACTCGAAAAATATCACAACATGTTGAGTGCCATTCCATGATAGCATGCCAAGTTTCATGAATTTCAGACGAGTTTTGGATTTACTAGAATTTGAAAACAAGGTATCTCAACATTTTGCCGGCAATCAACAGTGCCCTGGTGTTTGAAATTCATTCCTATTTCTTGCATGGGACCTAAGCATGCACCAAAGGACACATATTCGATTTTTCAACCAATTTATATGCACTGGAGCATGTGCATGTAGTTCAAATTTGAATTGTGCACATAAAATGCCTAGAAAACCCAGTTAATGTATAAAAATTTCCAAACAAACCTTGAGAAATTCTGAAATATAATACAACACTCCCGTTGTTCTATGTTGACACTAGAATTTTTTTAAAGCAATAAGAGGCAACGGATATTGTTTCGTCCCCAAAGGTGGCACGTTCCCTACCGAAACCATCAGGCTTGTTGTGAGAAGCTCTGGTTTGTGAGAAGCTTATGCCCAAACCTGCCCCAAATAGGACCAAAAATTTGCCACGACATGTTAATGCCGCTCCATGAAAGCATGCCAAGTTTCATGAATTTCAGTCAAGTTTTGGATTTACTAGAATTTGAAAACCAGCTATCTCAATGTTTGCGGCCGAGTGACGGTGTCAGGGTGTTTGAAATTCATTCCCATTTCTTGCATGGGACCAAAGCATGTACCCAAGGACACATATTTGATTTTTCTACCAATTTATATGCACTGGAGCATGTGCATGTAGTTTAAATTTGAATTATGCAAATAAAATGCCTAGAAAACCCTGTTAATGTATAAAAATGTCCAAGCGAACCCCAAAAAATTCCATAATTTAACACAACACTCTTGTTGTTCTATGTTGACACTAGGAAATTTTTGAAAGCAATAAGAGGCAACGGATATCGTTTTGTCCCCAAAGGTGGCACGCTCCCTACCGAAACCATCAGGCTTGTTGTGAGAAGCTCTGGTTTGTGAGAAGCTTATGCCCAAACCTGCCCCAAATGGGACAAATTTTTTACCACGGCATGTTGATGCCGCTCCATGATAGCATGCCAAGTTTCATGAATTTCAGACGAGATTTGGATTTACTAGAATTTGAAAAACAGGCATCTTAATGTTTGCAGCCGAGTGACGGTCGCAGGGTGTTTGAAATTCATTCCCGTTTCTTGCATGGGACCAAAGCATGTACCCAAGGACACATATTTGCTTTTTCTACCAATTTATAAGCACCGGAGCATGTGCATGTAGTTTAAATTTGAATTATGCACATAAAATGCCTAGAAAACCCTATTAATGTATAAAAATGTCCAAACGAACCCCAAAAAATTTCATAATTTAACACAACATTCCTGTTGTTCTATGTTGACACTAGAAATTTTTTGAAAGCAATAAGAGGCAACGGATATTGTTTCATCCCCAAAGGTGGCACTGATGCGGCTTGAAGCTAGGTTGGTATTTCCCCAAAGAGGAAGGGATGATGCAGCACAACGGCGGTAGGTATTTCCCTCAGTTATGAGACCAAGGTTATCGAACCAGTAGGAGAACCAAGCAACACAAGGTAAACATCACCTGCACACAAATAACAACTACTCGCAACCCGACGTGTAAAAGGGGTTGTCAATCCCTTTCGGGTAGAGGCGCCTCAAGATAGGCAAGCGGACGTGAATAAAATTGTAGTAGATGGATATATAGAACGCCAAATAAAATAAATAAGAATAAAATGCAGCAAGGTATTTTTGTATTTTTGGTTTAATAGATCTGAAAATAAAAGCAAAGGAAAATAGATCGCAAAGGCAAATAATATGAGAAAGAGACCCGGGGGCCGTAGGTTTCACTAGTGGCTTCTCTCGAGAAAAATAGCAAACGGTGGGTAAACAACTGTTGGGCAATTGATAGAATTTCAAATAATCATGACGATATCCAGGCAATGATCATTATATAGGCATCACGTCCAAGATTAGTAGACCGACTCCTGCCTGCAGCTAAGAGATAGATGATACGTCTCTGCCGTATCTATTATTTTTGATTGTTTCATGCCAATATTATATCACTTGCACACACTTTTGGCAACTTTTTATATGATTTATTGGACTAATCTATTGATCCAGTGCCCAGTGCCAGTTCCTATTTTCTGCATGTTTTTTGTATCACAGAGTATCCATATCAAACGAAGTCCAAATGCAATAAAATTTCACGAAGAATTATTTTGGAATATATGTGATTTTTAGGAGTTGGAATCACCACAAAAGGAGGCCCACACAGACCACAAGACACCAGGGCGCGCCAGAGGCCCCTGGCATGCCGTGGTGGGTTGTGCCCACCTCATATGTCGGTTGGAGCTCTACTTTGGGCACAAGGAAGCTTATATCCAGAAAAAAATCATGTTCAAATCTCAGCGCAATCGGAGTTATGGATCTCCGGGAATATAAGAAACGGTTTTCTGCCAGATCTGGGGAACGCGAAACAGAAGAGAACAGAGACTCAGAGAGGGAGATCCAATCTCGGAGGGGCTCCCGCCCCTCCGCCGCCATGGACACCAAGGACCAGAGGGGGAACTCTCCTCCCCATCTAGGGGGGAGGCCAAGGATGAAGAAGAAGTAGGGGGGCTCTCTCCCCCTTGCTTCTGGTGGCGCCGGAGTCCCACCGGGGCAAGATCAGGACGGCGATCTACATCAACAATCTTGCTACCATCAACACCAACTCTCTCCCCCTCTATGCAGTGGTGTAACACCTCTTCTCCCCACTGTAATCTCTACTTAAACATGGTTCTCAACTCCATATATTATTTCCCAATGATCTATGGTTATCCTATGATGTTTGAGTAGATCTGTTTTGTCCTGTGGGTTAATCGTGATCTTGGTTGGTATGATTGTATATTTTATTTATGGTGCTGTCCTACGGTGCCCTCCATTCTCGCGCAAACGTGAGGGGCCCTCGCTGTAGGGTGTTGCAATATGTTCATGGTTCGCTTACGGTGGGTTGCGAGAGTGACAGAAACTTAAACCCGAGTAACTAGGGTATGACGTATGGGGATAAAGAGGACTTGATACTTAATGCTATGGTTGGGTTTCAGGACCTTAATGATCTTTAGTAGTTGCGGATGCTTGCTAGAGTTCCAATCATAAGTGCATATGATCCAAGTAGAGAAAGTATGTTAGCTCATGCCTCTCCCTCATATAAAATTACAAGAATGATTACCGGTACTTGTTATCGATTGCCTAGGGACAGATAACTTTCTTGTTGACAAAAGCTCTCTACTAAAACTAAATTAGTCGTGTCTTTATCTAAACAGCCCCTAGATTTTATTTATGTGCTCTTTATTATCTTGCAAACCTATCCTATCACACCCACAAAGTACTTCTAGTTTCATACTTGTTCTAAGTAAAGCGAACGTCAAGCGTGCGTAGAGTTGTATCGGTGGTCGATAGAACTTGAGGGAATATTTGTTCTACCTTTAGCTCCTCATTGGGTTCGACACTCTTACTTATTGAAAGAGGCTACAATTGATCCCCTATACTTGTGGACTATCAAGACCTTTTTCTGGCGTCGTTGCCGGGGAGCAATAGCGTGGGGTGAATATTCTCGTGTGTGCTTGTTTGCTTTATCACCAAGTAGTTTTTATTTTCTGTTCTAAGTTGTTTTCTATCTCAAATTATGGGTAGGAAACGCAAAATACGAAAAAAATTAGTTGTACCTACTAAACCAATGGTTGAAGAACCACCCAAAATCTATCATACTACAGAATCTTTTACTTGGATCATCTTCGATCCCTTTGTGCTCGTGCTGAAAACCCAACTAGCTTAGTTGAGGGAAAATCAATAGATGAGCATGCTTGTTTTGTGCGATACCGTTTATCTCAAAAAGGGAAACTTTTACGGCATCAAATTAATACTATGCAATGCTATGCTTGGAATTTATGTGAATTATATGATTTTACTTGTTGTTCTGAAGACCCTAAGAAACACCTTCCCTACCAATGTGAGTTTATTGATAATGGAATCATATCTTCTTAAGCCAAAGGTGTTTATAATTACTTTGATATTGAACAAATTGAAGAATTTGTTGCTTTTAAGGGTGCTTATGAAATTGCTTCTTTGATTGAAAAGTATGATGCTACTCTTTACAAATCTGAAACTCTTACCATACTTAAATATTGTTATGATAATTATGCTTCTATTGCCTATGTTAAACCATATATCGAGGACTCCTCCGCTTTCCAAGAAGAGACTAACATTTTGCAGGAGTCTATGGAAGAAGAAATCGATGAAACTATGAGATGAGGAGGAGAGCAAAGAACAAAAGGAGGAAGAGCGGATTGATCGCCCGTGCCCACCTTCTAATGAGAGTAACTCTTTATCCCATACATTTTTTAATGCCCCTTCGTTCTTATCGAAGGATGAATGCTACGATCCCTTGGATTCTTTTGAAATATCCCTTTTTGATGAACTTGATTCTTGCTATGCTTGTGGCCAAGATGCCAATATGAGTTAATCTTATGGAGATGAACTTGCTATTGTTCCTTACATTAAGAATGAAATTGTTGCTATTGCACCCACACATGATAGTCCCACTACTGGAATCAGCTACTTTGCCATCTGCCAGATCTTTGACGTCCGCTAGCGAACGGCAAAGAAGCTCTTTGCCATCAGCCACCGAAAAGCCGACGACAAAGAAATGGCAGACGACAAAGAAGCTCTTTGCCATGCGCCATTTCTTTGCTGTCCGCCAACTGATGGCAAAGAATCTTTGCCGTCCGCCAGCTGACGGCAAAGAGGGAGGTGGCCCCCACCCACCCGCCTGTTTAAAAAAACTTAACGCTTCATTTTTTGCCGTCCGCTAGCGGACGGCAAAGAGCAAAAAAGCGGACGGCAAAGGCGGGCGGACGGCAAAGATTTAACTCATCTAACAGCGGCCGTGCCCCACCCCGCCCCTCTCTCTCTGTTTCTCCCCCTCTTCACACGCGCGCCGCCGCCCCCACCACTCTCCGCCGCCCCGTCGCCCCACCACTCTCCGCCGCCCCCACCACTCTCCGCCGCCCCGTCGCCCCACCACCCCGCCGCCCCACTGCCTCGCCTGGTGCCACTGCTGCCCCTCGGCCGCCACTGCCTCTCTCGGCGCCACCGCCCCCCGCCCACCGCCCGCCCGCCAGCCAACCACTGGCGCCCACCCTTCGCCGTCGCCCGCCTGCCTCTCGGCTGCCGCCGCCTGCCTCACACCCCACCGCCTGCCCCGCCCTGTCGCCGCCTCGGCCGCCGCCTGTGCCGCCCGCCTCCTCCACCGCCACCTCCTCCATCGGCCCTGCCCAGTGAGCTCTACCTCCTCTTTTTTCTGTTTTTTTCTGCTTTTTTAGTTTGTGTTTATGTTTAGTTTAGATTTAGTTTTAGTTTTAGTTTTAGTTTTAGGTTTAGTTTTAGGTTTAGTTTTAGTTTAGTTTTAGGTTTAGATTTAGTTTTTTCCTTTTTTTTTCTGTTTTTTAGTTTTAGGTTTATGTTTAGTTTAGATTTAGTTTTAGATTTAGTTTTTAGTTTTAGATTTAGGTTTAGTTTTAGGTTTAGGTTTAGGTTTAGGAAAGAAGAAGAAGAAAAAAAGAGGATAGGAGGAGAAGAAGAAGAGGAAAAAGGAAAGGAAGAAGAAGAAGAGGAGGAGGAGAAGAAAAAAGAAGAAGATGAAGAAGAAGAAGAAAAAAGAGGAGAGGAGGAGAAGAAGAAGAGGAAAAAGGAAAGAAGGAAGAAAAAGAAGAAGAAGAAGGAAAAAGGAAGAAAAGGAAGAAAAGGAAGAAGAGGTAGAAGAAGAAAAGTAAAAAAGACGCAAAATTCCCGACCCGACATCGCACGCCGACCCTACCCTGAACCCCTACACGACACCCCGACCCCGAGACCCGACCCCGACCCCGACACCCCGACCCCGAGCCTGACCGATCGACACCCCGATCAGCGACACCGACACGGCACTCGACCCGACCGACCCGACCCCGACCCGGCACCTGACTGACACTCACCCGAGACCGACCCGACCCCCCGACACCCCCAGCCTGACCCGACACCCCCGACCCGAGCTTGACCCGACCCACCCCGACCTCGACAACCGACCACCTGACCCCGACACCCCGACCCCGACATGACACCCCGACCCCGACACCCCGACCCCGACCCCGACATCCCGACCCCGACCCCGAGCCCGACATCCCGACCCCGACCCTGACACCCCGACCCCGAGCCTGACCCGATCGACACCCGATCATGCGACACCGACCGGCACCCGACTCGACCGACCCGACTTGACACCCCGACCGAGACCGACCCGACCCCACACCCCGACCCCGACCGACACCCGACCCCGAGCCGACTGACCCGACACCCACCCGACAACCGACCCCGACCCGACACTCACCCCGACACCCCGACCGAGACCCGAACCCGACACTGACCCGACCCGACACCCCGATCCCGAGCCGACCGATCGACACCCGACCGCGACACCGACACGGCACCCGACCCGACCCGACACCCGATCATGACACCGACACGGCACCCGACACCCCGACCGACACCTGCACCGAGACCGACCCGACCCGACACCCCGACCCGAGCGACTGACGACACCCCGACCCCGAGTCTGACCCGCCCCGACACCCCGACCCCGACAACGGACCCCCTGACCTCGACACCCCGACCCCGACACGACACCCCAACCCCCCTACCCCGAAACAGCACCCCGACCCCGACACGACACCCCGAATCCCCGACCCCCAAACAACACCCGATCCGACGCATATGCTTTGCTCCGGATCCGACGCATAAATTTCGTCAGTGCCTATTAGAGTGTAGGTTGCATGGACGTAATAAAATTGACAAAGTAGATCAACTGATGAATATATACATGGTGCATTATATATATAATTGTTGTGTGTCCAGTGATGATGATGATGATTATAGTGATGATAGTGATGATGATGATGATTATAGTGAGCCCATCATTGATTATAGTGATGATGATGATTATGCATTTATTGATGATATTGATTGAGATTATTAGTAGTGTCAGGTATTCAATTTTTTTATGTTGTACTTGATGATGATACACTTAAGTGATATACATATTATTATTCATGTCGGTACTTTTTTTTATGTTGTACTAATTTCGTTTATTCTTTGTAATGGCAGGTGTTGAAAGATGGTGGGCGCTGGTCGGGAGCGCGCCGAGGCCCCTTCTTCGTCGGCACGTGTTGCGAGGTCTTCCATTGCTCACACACCTCTCCGCAGAGCGTTGCTGGACAGTATGTCGACACCACCGGGCCCTTCTTCGTCAATCATGTGCCCAAAGTAGGGACGAGGTAAGAAGAGAGGAGGTGGAGCACGTGGTCGCGGGAGAGGACGTAGGGTGACTCTTACGGCTCCTTCCTCGCCGCCACCCCCAGCTGTTTCACCCGAGCACGTGACTGCTAGGGTGGACTCGTCCAAGGAGGAGGCTACACGGACTCCGGTCCACGAGCCTCCGGTCCACGGGTCTTTGGCCCACGAGCCTCGGGTCGACGGGCCTTCGGCCCACGTGAGTTGGGCCCACGAGACCCCGGAGGAGCACACGTCTGGATGGGGTACCTGGTCGGGTCAGCCTGAGGAGCCGAGTGGCCATGCTGATGATGGTGGGGAGCCGAGTGGCCATGCTGATGATGACGGGGAGCCGACTGATATTGAGGAGGAGGGGGGCAATGTTTACCAACAGAAGCTACACGGCTCCGTCTGCGGCGACCATGAGCAGAGAGGTGGTTGATTTTCCCTGATGGGGAGAGGTAAGTGCATTTAATCTTTTGTACCTTCTGCATTCATGTTTCTTCAAATAACTAATGCGTTGGCCTTGTCATGCCGCAGGGGTTGGGACCACCATGAAAGTGTCCATGGCCCAACTCCGTCCTTGGAGTTCTGATTCTGCAAAACTTCCCGGGGTTTGTTATGTTGCCTGGTGAGGGTCGGCTTCCAGAGGTTGGATTGAGTTGGGAGCACTACTTGGCTGCCCCGGCCCCGCCGGGTGAGATTATCGACGGTGTCTTGTGCAAGACGAGGGCAGACGTGGTGATCAGAAAGTTCTGGGTAATTTCTCCTTTACACAATTAAAAATCTTGAACTAGCTAGTTATTAATTGTACTAATCAATATTGTATCATTTGATTGCACACATTCTACAGGTGTTAGCTCTAAAATGACTCATTTTACCTTAGTTAGCTTACAAGTGATCCAATTTATCCAAGTTAGCTCTAAAATGACCCATTTTACGTAGATTAGCTCCTAAATGATCCATTTTACCTACGTTAGCTTTAAAATGACCCATTTCACCTAGGTTAGCTCCAAAATGACCCATTTCACCTAGGCTAGCTCCAAAATGACCCATTTCACCTAGATTTGCTCCTAAACGATCCATTTCACCTAATTTAGCTAAAAACGATCCATTTCACCTAAATTAGCTCATAAATGATCCATTTCACCTAAGTTAGCTAAAAAACGATCCATTTCACCTTAGTTAGCTCAAAAACGTGGCATTTCGCCTTAGTTAGGTCATAAACGACCCATTTCAACTAAGTTAGCTCATAAAAGCTCATAAATGATCCATTTCACCTAAGTTAGCTAAAAAACGATCCATTTCACCTTACTTAGCTCAAAAACGATGCCCTTCACCTTAGTTAGCTCATAAACGACCCATTTCAACTAAGTTAGCTCATAAATGATCCATTTCAACTAAGTTAGCTCATAAACAACCCATTTCAACTTTGTTAGCTCATATATGATCCATTTCACCTAAGTTAGCTCATAAATGACATATACTTCTTATTCTAGTCTTCTTCTTGTTCTAGTCACCTATTTCTAACTTTCTTATTTACCATTTTGCAGATTTCATTCACTTCATGGAAGCTAGCTTGCTATGAGGGAGTGCTTGCTTTTCCTTTGATGAAACTTTCCATTGTATCTAGCTTGCTATCATGGAACTTGCTTATGTATGAACACTGTGTATGGATGGAACTTGCTTATGTATGAACAATGTGTATGGATGAAACTGATGTGATATGTGATATGTGATATGAAACTTATGTGCTGGATATGTGATATATATTTGCTGTGAAAATTGTTGGAGTAAAAAAACAAAAAAAAGAGACACTATGCAGGATCTTTGCGAAATGCCACCGACGGCAAAGAGATCTTTTGCCATCAGCAGCGGACGGCAAAGAGGCCACGTGGTAGGCAATCGTAGCTTCCGGGAGGTGACCAATTTGGTCGGTTGCCCACGATGGTGACGGCACGAGCTTTGCCATCCGCAGCGGACGGCAAAGGCCTGCCGTTAACCACCTAACGGCACAGCGCATTTATTGCCGTCCACCTTCTTTGCCGTCCGCTGGCGATGGCAAAGGCCCTTTTGTCACCGCCGAAGCGGACGGCAACGCAGCTCTTAGCCGTCCCCTACTTTGCCGTCCCCTTTTGCCGTCCGTGGTTGACGGCAAAGGTCTTTGCCGTCCGCCATCCATGCCTTTGCCGTCCGCCGTGGCAGATAGCAAAGTAGCTGATTCCTGTAGTGTCCTATTATCTTTTTGAATTCTCCCAACTACACTATATCGGAGAAGTTTGCTCTTGTTAAGGATTATATTGTTGGGTTGCCTTTTACCGTTGCACATGATGATTTTGATGAATATAATATGCATGTGCTTGCTTCTCCTACTTGCAATTATTATGAGAGAGGAACTATATCTCCACCTCTCTATGTTTCCAACACGATAAAATTGCAAGAAACTGCTTACGCTATGTATTGGCCTTTACTTGATGTGCATGAATTGTTCTTGTATGACATGCCGATGCATAGGAAGAGAGTTATACTTTGTCATCGCTTGATATATGTTGCTTTGTGCTCACTAATAAATGCCAAATCATTGCTAATTAAAATTGGCTTTGATATAACTTGGGATCCGGGTGGATCCATTACTTGAGCACTTTATGCCTAGCTTAATGGCTTTAAAGAAAGCGCTGCCAGGGAGAAAACCCGGAAGTTTTAGGGAGTCATTTGTTTCTGTTGAGTGCTTTTATAAAGTTTAAAAACAAAAAAATATAGAGGGGAACACAAAACTTTTCAAAAAGGAAAGTGAAAGTGAAAGAGACAAGCATTGTTGAAGTGGGGGAGCTCCTTGAACTTTGCTCATGCTCACGGAAACTTTGTGAATCTTAATTACAGAAACTTTTCAACAAAAATAATTATCCCCTTGTACAATTCCATTGTATTATAAAAATAATGTGCCAAGATTTTCCTTTAGGATGATTAGATTGCGTGTTGGTTCGTGCGGTGCAAAACAGAAACTTTGGCTGTAGTGCGCGATTTTACATTTTTTATTGGAACGTCAAACGGTTATGAAAAAATTTGCACCTTATTTATATACAAATTGTTTATTTTTCCTTTTTTTTCAGAATTTTTGGAGTACCAGAAGTATGGCGAATGTTCAAATTACTACAGACTGTCCTGTTTAAGACAAATTCTGTTTTTGATGCATTGTTTTGCTCGTTTTGATGAAACTATCGATTCTATCAGTGGGTTAAGCTATGAAAAAGTTATATTACAGTAGCTACAATGCAAAAACAAAATATGAATTGGTTTGGAACAGTACTTAGAGTAGTGATTTGCTTTATTATACTAACGGATCTTACCAAACTTTCTGTTGAGTTTTGTGTGGATGAAGTGATGAAAGATCGAGGAGGTTTTGATATGAGGAGAAGGAGGAGAGGCAAGAGCTCAAGCTTGGGGATGCCCAAGGCACCCCAAGTAAATATTCAAGGAGACTCAAGCGTCTAAGCTCGGGGATGCCCCGGAAGGCATCACATCTTTCTTCAACGAGTACCGGTGTGTTTTCAGTTTCGTTTCGTTCACATGATATGTGCAAATCTTGGAGCATCTTTTGCATTTAGCTTTTCCATTTTTCTTTTATGCACCATGCTGGTACGATATAGTCCATGGTTGATTTATAGAATGCTCATTGCACTTCACTAATATCTTTTGAGTGTGGTGATACGTCTCCAACGTATCTATAATTTTGGATTGTTCCATGCTATTATATTATCTATTTTGGATGTTTAATGGGCTTTATTATGCGCTTTTATATCATTTTTGGGACTAACCTATTAACTGAAGGCCCAGTGCAAATTGTTTTTTTTCCTATTTCAGTGTTTCGCAGAAAAGGAATATCAAACGGAATCCAAACGGAATGAAACCTTCGCGAGGATCGTTCTTGGAACAAATGCAGTCCAGGAGACTTGGAGTGGACGTCAAGGAAGCAACGAGGCGTCCACGAGGTAGGGAGGCGTGCCTAGGGGGAGTAGGCGCGCCCCCACCCTCGTTGGCCCCTTGTGGCTCCACCGACCTACTTCTTTCGCCTATATATACTCATATACCCTGAAAACATCCAGGAGCACCACAAAACCCTATTTCCACCGCAGCAACCTTCTGTACCCGTGAGATCCCATCTTGGGGCCTTTTCCGGCACTCCGCCGGAGGGGGAATCGATCACGAAGGGCTTCTACATCAACACCATAGCTTCTCCGATGTTGTGTGAGTAGTTTACCACAGACCTTCGGGTCCATAGTTATTAGCTAGATGGCTTCTTCTCTCTCTTTGGATCTCAATACAGAGTTCTCTTCGATTCTCTTGGAGATTTATTTGATGTAATTCTTTTTTTGTGTGTTTGTCAAGATCCGATGAATTGTGGGTTTATGATCAAGATTATCTATGAACAATATTTGATTCTTCTCTGAATTCTTATATGCATGATTTAATATCTTTGCAAGTCTCTTCGAATTATCAGCTTGGTTTGGCCTACTAGATACATCTTTCTTGCAATGGGAGAAGTTCTTAGCTTTGGGTTCAATCTTGCGGTGTCCTTTCCCAGTGACAACATGGGTAGCAAGGCACATATTGTATTGTTGCCATCGAGGATAAAAAGATGGGGTTTATATCATATTGCTTTAGTTTATCCCTCTACATCATGTCATCTTGCCTAATGCGTTACTCTGTTCTTATGAACTTAATAATCTAGATGCATGCTGGATAGCGGTCGATGTGTGGAGTAATAGTAGTAGATGCAGAATCGTTTCGGTCTACTTGTCACGGACGTGATGCCTATATACATGATCATGCCTAGATATTCTCATAACTATGCGTTTTTCTATCTATTGCTCGACAGTAATTTGTTCACCCACCATAGATTATGCTATCTTGAGAGAAGCCACTAGTGAAACCTATGGCCCCCGGGTCTATCTTCCATCATATTAATCTCCCGTCAAATAGCTATTTCTGTCGCCGTTTATTTTGCAATCTTTACTTCCAATCTATACAACAAAAATACCAAAAATATTTATCTTATAATCTTTATCAGATCTCACTTTTGCAAGCGGCCGTGAAGGGACTGACAACCCCTTTATCACGTTGTTTGCAAGGTTCTTGATTGTTTGTGCAGGTACGAGGGACTTGCGTGTAGTCTCCTACTGGATTAATACCTTCGTTCTAAAAAACTGAGGGAAATACTTACGCTACTTTATTGCATCACCCTTTCCTCTTCAAGGGAAAACCAATGCATGCTCAAGAGGTAGAAAGAAGGATTTCTAGCGCCGTTGCCGGGGAGATCTACGCACAAGTCAAGACATACCAAGTACCCATCACAAACTCTTCTCCCTTGCATTACATTATTTGCCATTTGCCTCTCGTTTTCCTCTCCCCACTTCACCTTTGCCGTTTTATTCGCCCTCTTTTTCCATCCATCTCTTTTCGCTTGCTTCTTGTGTGCTTGTGTGTTGGATTGTTTGTCATGATGCCTCAAGACAATACTAAATTGTGTGACTTTTCCAATACCAACAAAAATGATTTTATTAGAACTCCGATTGCTCCTATTACCGATGTTGAATCTTGTTAAATTAATGCTGCTTTGTTGAATCTTGTCATGAAAGAACAATTTTCTGGCCTTCCTAGTGAAGATGCCGCTACCCATCTAAACAACTTTGTTGATTTGGGTGATATGCAAAAGAAGAAATATGTGGACAATGATATTGTTAAATTGAAGCTATTCCCGTTTTCACTTAGAGATCGTGCTCAAACCTAGTTTTCCTCTTTGCCTAAAAATAGTATTGATTCATGGAATAAGTGAAAAGATGCTTTCATCTCTAAGTATTTTCCTCCCGCTAAGATCATCTCTCTTAGAAACGATATTATGAATTTTAAGCAACTTGATTGTGAGCATATCGCACAATCTTGGGAGAGGATGAAATTAATGATACATAATTTCCCTACACATGGTCTGAATTTATGGATGATTATACAAAGATTTTATGCTGGATTGAATTTTTCTTCTAGAAATCTTTTAGATTCGGCCGCGTGAGGCACTTTTATGGAAATCACTTTAGAAGAAGCTACTAAGCTCCTAGATAATATTATGGTTAATTATTCTCAATGGCACACCGAAAGATCTACTAGTAAAAAGGTTCATGCGATAGAAGAGATTAATGTTTTGAGTGGAAAGATGGATGAACTTATTAAATTGTTTGCTAATAAGAGTGTTTCTTCTGATCCTAATGACATGCCTTTGTCTACTTTGGTTGAGAATAATAATGAATCTATGGATGTGAATTTTGTTGGTAGGAACAATTTTGGTAACAACGCGTATAGAGGAAACTTTAATTCTAGGCCGTTCCCTAGTAATTCCTCTAATAATTATGGTAATTCCTAGAACAACTCTTATGGAAATTTTAATAAGATGCCCATATGATTTTGAGACTAGTGTTAAAGAATTTATGATTTCACAAAAGAATTTCAATGCCTTGCTTGAAGAAAAATTGCCAACGTGGATAGAATTTCTCTTGATGTTGATTCTTTGAAACTTAGATCCATTCCACCTAAGCATGATATCAACGAGTCTCTCAAATCTATGAGAATTTCCATTGATGAGTGCAAAGAAAGAACCGCTAGGATGCGTGCTAAAAAAGATTGATTTGTAAAAGCGTGTTCTTCTAGTTTTCATGATAATAATGATGAAGAGCTAAAAGTAATTGATGTGTCCCCTATTAAATCTCTGTTTTCCAATATGAAGCTTGATAAAGATGGGACTGGAGATGAGTCAACTTTAGTTAAAAGGCGTCCCAATGATTTTCGGAGTTTTTAGATCTTGATGCAAAGATTGGTAAAGTGGGATTGAAGAGGTCAAAACTTTAGATAGCAATAAACCCACTATTTTGGATTTCAAGGAATTTAATTATGATAATTGTTCTTTAATAGATTGTATTTCCTTGTTGCAATCCGTGTTAAATTCTCCTCATGCTTATAGTCAAAATAAAGCTTTTACCAAACATATCATTGATGCTTTAATGCAATCTTATGAAGAGAAGCTTGAATTAGAAGTATCTATCCCTAGAAAATTTATGATGAGTGGGAACCTACTATTAAAATTAAGATTAAAGATCATGAATGCTATGCTTTGTGTGATTTGGGTGCTAGTGTTTCCATGATTCCAAAAACTTTGTGTGATGTGTTAGGTTTCCATGAATTTGATGATTGTTCTTTAAATTTGCATCTTGCGGATTCCACCATTAAGAAACCTATGGGAAGGATTAATGATGTTCTTATTGTTGCAAATAGGAATTATGTGCCTGTAGATTTTATTGTTCTTGATATAGATTGCAATCCTACATGTCCTATTATTCTTGGTAGACCTTTCCTTAGAATGATTGGTGCAATTATTGATATGAAAGAAGGAATATTAGATTCCAATTTCCGTTAAGGAAAGGAATGGAACACTTTCCTAGGAAGAAAATTAAATTACCTTATGAATCCATTATGAGAGCCACTTATGGATTGCATACCAAAGGTGACAATACCTAGATCTATTCTTGTTTTTATGCCTAGCTAGGGGCGTTAAACGATAGCGCTTGTTGGGAGGCAACCCAATTTTATTTTTGTTTCTTGCTTTTTTTCTGTTTAGTAATAAATAATTTATCTACCTTCTGTTTAGATGTGTTTTTATGTTTTAATTAGTTTTTGTGCCAAGTAGAACCAATAGGATCTTCTTGGGTGATAATTGTTTGATCTTGCTGAAAAAGACAAAAACCTTGCGCTCACTAAAATAATTGTTAAAATTCACCAGAACATGATAAATTGCTAATTATTTTTGTAGTAGATCAATATACAAATTATCCAAGTTGTCCTTGTTTTTCAGAATTTTTGGAGTTCCAGAAGTATTCGAACTAATCTGATTGCTACAGACTGTCCTGTTTTTGACGGATTCTATTTTCTTGTGTTGTTTGCTTATTTTGATGAATCTATGGCTAGTATCGGGGGGTATGAACCATAGAGAAGTTGGAATACAGTAGGTTTAACACAAATGTAAATAAAGAATGAGTACATTTATAGTACCTTGAGGTGGTGATTTGTTTTCTTATACTAACGGAGCTCATGAGATTTTCTGTTGAGTTTTGTGTTGTGAAGTTTTCAAGTTTTGGGTAAAGATTTGATGGATTTTGGAACAAGGAGTGCCAAGAGCCTAAGATTGGGGATGCCCAAGGTACCCCAAGGTAAAATTAAAGGACAACCAAAAGCCTAAGCTTGGGGATGCCCCGGAAGGCATCCCCTCTTTCGTCTTCGTCTATCCGTAACTTTACTTGAGGCTATATTTTATTCACCACATGATATGTGTTTTGCTTGGAGCGTCTTGTATGATTTGAGTCTTTGATTTTTAGTTTACCACAATCATCTTTGTTGTACACACCTTTTGGAGAGACACACATGAATCGGAATTTATTAGAATACTCTATGTGCTTCACTTATATCTTTTGAGCTAGATAATTTTGCTCTAGTGCTTCACTTATATCTTTTAGAGCACGGTGGTGTTTTTATTTTATAGAAATTATTGATCTCTCATGCTTCACTTATATTATTTTGGGAGTCTATTAGAACAGCATGGTAATTTGCTTTGGCTATAAAATTAGTCCTAATATGATGAGCATCCAAGGTGGGTATAATAAAAACTATCATATAAAGTGCATTGAATACTATGAGAAGTTTGATTCTTTATGATTGTTTTGAGATATAAAGATGGTGATATTAGAGTCATGCTAGTTGAGTAGTTGTGAATTTGAGAAATACTTGTTCTAAAGTTTGTGATTCCCGTAGCATGCACGTATGGTGAACCGTTATGTGATGAAGTCGAAGCATGATTTATTTATTGATTGTCTTCCTTATGAGTGGCGGTCGGGGACGAGCGATGGTATTTTCCTACCAATCTATCCCCCTAGGAGCATGCGCGTAGTACTTCGTTTTGATAACTAATAGATTTTTGCAATAAGTATGTGAGTTCTTTATGACTAATGTTGAGTCCATGGATTATAAGCACTCTCACCCTTCCACCATTGCTAGCCTCTCTAATACCGTGCACCTTTCGCTGGTATCATATACCCACCATATACCTTCCTCAAAACAGCCACCATACCTACCTATTATGGCATTTCCATAGCCATTCCGAGATATATTGCCATGCAACTTACCACCGTTCCGTTTACTATGACACGCTCCATCATTGTCATATTGCTTTGCATGATCATGTAGTTGACATCGTATTTGCAGCAAAGCCACCTCTATAATTCTTTCATACATGTCACTCTTGATTCATTGCATATCCCCGTACACCACCGGAGGCATTCACATAGAGTCATATTTTGTTCTAAGTATTGAGTTGTAATTCTTGAGTTGTAAGTAAATAAAAGTGTGATGATCATCATTATTAGAGCATTGTCCCAAGTGAGGAAAGGATGATGGAGACTATGATTCCCCCACAAGTCGGGATGAGACTCTGGACAAAAAGAAAAAATGAAAAAAAGAGGCCATAAAAAATAGGAAAGGGCCCAAACAAAAAAAGAGAGAAAAAGAGAGAAGGGACAATGTTGCTATCCTTTTACAACACTTGTGCTTCAAAGTAGCACCGTGATCTTCATGATAGAGAGTCTCCTATGTTGTCACTTTCATTTACTAGTGGGAATTTTACATTATAGAACTTAGCTTGTATATTCCAATGATGATCTTCCTCAAATTGCCCTAGGTCTTCATGAGCAAGCAAGTTGGATGCACACCCACTTAGTTTCTTTTGTTGAGCTTTCATACACTTATAGCTATAGTGCATCTGTTGCATGGCAATCCCTACTCACTCACATTGATATCTATTGATGGGCATCTCAATAGCACCTTGATACGCCTAGTTGATGTGAGACTATCTTCTCCTTTTTGTCTTCTCCACAACCACCATTCTATTCCACATATAGTGCTTTGTCCATGGCTCACGCTCATGTATTGCGTGAAAATAGAAAAAGTTTGAGAACATCAAAAGTATGAAACAATTGCTTGGCTTGTCATCGGGGTTGTGCATGATTTAAATATTTTATGTGATGAAGATGGAGCATAGTCAGACTACATGATTTTGTAGGGATAACTTTCTTTGGCCATGTTATTTTGAGAAGACATGATTGCTTTGTTAGTATGCTTGAAGTATTATTATTTTTATCTCAATATTAAACTTTTGTCTTGAATCTTTCGGACCTGAACATTCATGCCACAATAAAGAAAATTACATTGAGAATTATGCTAGGTAGCATTCCACATCAGAAATTCTGTTTTTATCATTTACCTACTTGAGGACGAGTAGGAATTAAGCTCGGGGATGCTTGATACGTCTCCAATGTATCTATAATTTTTGATTGTTCCATGCTATTATATTATCTGTTTTGGATGCTTAATGGGCTTTATTATGCACTTTTATATTATTTTTGGGACTAACCTATTAACTGAAGGCCCAGTGCAAAATGCTGTTTTTTTTGCCTATTTCAGTGTTTCACAGAAAAGGAATATCAAACGGAATCCAAACGGAATGAAACCTTCGCGAGGATCGTTTTTGGAACAAACGCAATCCAGGAGACTTGGACTGGATGTCAAGGAAGCAACGAGGCGGCCACGAGGTAGGGAGGCGCGCCCCCCACCCTCGTGGGCCCCTCGTGGCTCCATCAACCTACTTCTTTCGCCTATATATACTCATATACCCTGAACACATCCAGGAGCACCACGAAACCCTATTTCCATCACCGAAACCTTCTGTACCCGTGAGATCCCATCTTGGGGCCTTTTCCGGTGCTCCGCCGGAGGGGGAATCGACCACAGAGGGCTTCTACATCAACACCATAGCCTCTCCGATGATGTGTGAGTAGTTTACCACAGACCTTCGGGTCCATAGTTATTAGCTAGATGGCTTCTTCTATCTCTTTGGATCTCAATACAAAGTTCTCCTTGATTCTCTTGGAGATCTATTCGATGTAATTCTTTTTGTGGTGTGTTTGTCGAGATCCGATGAATTGTGGGTTTATGATCAAGATTATCTATGAACAATATTTGATTCTTCTCTGAGTTCTTATATGCTTGATTTAATATCTTTGCAAGTCTCTTGAATTATCAGTTTGGTTTGGCCTACTAGATTGATCTTTCTTGCAATGGGAGAAGTGCTTAGCTTTGGGTTCAATCTTGCGGTGTCCTTTCCCATGTGACAGAATTGAGCAAGGCACGTATTGTATTGTTGCCATCGAGGATAAAAAGATGGGGTTTATATCATATTGCTTGAGTTTATCCCTCTACATCATGTCATCTTGCCTAATGTGTTACTCTGTTCTTGTGAACTTAATACTCTAGATGCATGCTGGATAGCGGTCGATGTGTGGAGTAATAGTAGTAGATGCAGAATCGTTTCGGTCTACTTGTCACGGACGTGATGCCTATATACATCATCATGCCTAGATATTCTCATAACTATGTGCTTTTCTATCAATTGCTCGACAGTAATTTGTTCACCCACCGTAGATTATGCTATCTTGAGAGAAGCCACTAGTGAAACCTATGGCCCCCGGGTCTATCTTCCATCATATTAATCTCCCGTCAACTAGCTATTTTTGTCGTCGTTTATTTTGCAATCTTTAATTTTCAATCTATACAACAAAATTACCAAAAATATTTATCTTATTATCTTTATCAGATATCACTTTTTCAAGTGGCCGTGAAGGGACTAACAACCCCTTTATCGCATTGGTTGCAAGGTTCTTGATTGTTAGTGCAGGTACGAGGGACTTGCGTGTAGTCTCCTACTAGATTGATACCTTGGTTCTCAAAAATTGAGGGAAATATTTACGCTACTTTGCTGCATCACCCTTTCCTCTTCAAGGGAAAACCAACGCATGCTCAAGAATTAGCATGTGGCTTTATAGAATGTTTCATGTGCTTCACTTATATCATTTGAAGTTTGGATTGCATGTTTCTCTTCACATGGAAAACCGTTGTTTGAAGAATGCTCTTTTGCTTCACTTATATTTATTAGAGCATGGTATTTTGTATAAAGAATTAAACTCTCATGCTTCACTTATATCTATTTAGAGAGTCAACAGGAATTGGTCAATTGCATGGTTAGTCATAAAATCCTACATAGAACTTGTGGGTCACTGAATATGATATGTTTGATTCCTTGCAACAGTTTTGCGATATAGAGATGGAATATGTGGGAGGTACTAGTAAATGGTTACGTTTAGTAATAATATTGGTGTTAAGGTTTGTGATTCCCGAAGCATGCATGTATAATCTCTCGTTATGCTATGATGTTGGAGCATGCTTTATTATTGATTGTCTTCCTTATGAGTGGCGGCCGGGGACGAGCGATGGTCTTTTCCTACCCATCTATCCCCCTAGGGGCATGCGTAGTAGTACTTTGCTTCGAGGGCTAATAAACTTTTGCAATAAGTATATGAGTTCTTTATGACTAATGTGAGTCCATGGATTCTACGGACTCTTACCTTTCCGCAATTTGCTAGCCTCTACGGTACCGTGCATTGCCCTTTATCACATCGAGACATGGTGCAAACTTCGCAGGGGCATCCAAACTCCGTGATATGATACGCTCTATCACACATAAGTGTCGGGGAGGCTGATCGTGACCCACAGACACCTATGGGACCGGCGGGCCGAGTCCCTTTTGGTTCGTAGGGGGGCGGAGATCGCACGAAGAGCGGATCGAGGCGAAGCACACGAGCAGTTTTACCCAGCTTCGGAGCTCTCCGGAGAGATAATACTCCTACTGTTGCTTGTCTGATTGTATTCTTGCTAGGGAGCGATGAGAGCTACAAGACCTAGCGTGAGTGTTCTAACCTGGAGGGAACTGATCGAATGACCAACCCCTTTCTATGTTGCGCATGGGCCTCCTTTTATATGCACAAAGGGGCTCCGACAGGTGGCAACGTAGATAAGGGTACAAATGGAAAAACACAAGTTGGTACACCTACTTGTACGATTATGCGATGCAATCTACCTAACCTCGACGGCAAGGGACAAAAGCATTAAATGCCCGTCACCTCGCCGCTTAAACAAAGGCAACGTGGACCGTCAGGAGCGCCACTGTTCGCCACGATGGCGAGCTTGTCAGCGCCGCTTATCGCTGCTCCCCGCTGGCTGCACAGCCTCTTGACACGCGCGCGTGGAATGGTCCCATGGCGACACGTTGGTGGATGAGCTGGAGCGGAGAGGCAGAGGTTGCATGCCGCGGCAAGTGCCTTGCCGCGGTTGAATCCTGTCGGCGTCCGGAGGCTTGGCGCACTCGAGCCTTCCGGCAAGCTCCTCTTGCCGGGGTCTTGTCTTCTGCGTGCCTTGAGTGGCCTTCCCGGCAAGCTCCTCTTGCCGGGGCCTTGTCTTCTTGGTTAAATACTTTGTTCTTGAATGGCTCCAAAGGAACCACGGAGGATCTTGGCGGAGACCAGGGCAAGCCCTACCGCGGGGTGCTGCAACTGCCCGTGCACAAGTTCGGGATACTAGGGTACCCCTACTCTAGTACACCGACAATAAGCCTTATTATATCTTCCTCAAAACAGCCACTATACCTACCTATTATGGCTTTTCCATGGCCATTTTGAGATATATTGCCATGCAACTTCCACCGCTTCCATTTGATGACTTGAGCATTCGTTGTCATATTGCTTTGCATGATCATATAGCTGACATAGTAGTTGTGGCTCAGCCACCGTTCATCATTTTTCATACATGTTACGCTAGATCATTGCACATCCTAGTACATTGCCAGAGGCATTCATATAGAGTCATATTTTGTCATAGGTATTGAGTTGTAATTTTTATTTCTTTTGAGCTATAAGTAAATAGAAGTGTGATGATCATCATTATTCATTTTTAGAGCAGTGCCCTAGTGAGGAAAGGATGATGGAGACTATGATTCCCCCACAAGTCGGGATGATACTCTAGACAATGAGAGAGAAAAATATATAAAAAGAAAAAAAGAAAAGAAAAGGAAAAAAAGAAGAAAAGAAAAAAAAGAAAAAAAGGAAAAATAAATAAACAAAGAGAGAAGGGGCATTGTTAGTATCCTTTACCACACTTGTTCTTCAAAGTAGCACCATGTTTTTCATATGGAGAGTCTCCTATGTTGTCACTTTCATATACTAGTGGGAATTTTTCATTATAGGATTAGATGCACACCCACTTAGTTTTCATATTGAGCTTTCATACACTTATAGCTCTTAGTGCATTCGTTGCATGGCAATCCCTACTCCTCATGTTGATATCAATTGATGGGCATCTCCATAGCCCATTGGTTAGCCGCATCGATGTGAGACATTCTACTTTTTTGTCTTCTCTATATTTACCCCTATCATTATACTCTATTCCACCTGTAGTGCTATATCCATGGCTTGCGCTCATGTATTGCGTGAGAGTTGAAAAAACTGAAGCGCGTTAAAAAGTATGAACCAATTGCTCGGCTTGTCATCGGGATTGTGCATGATAAATACTTTGTGTTAAGAAGACAGAGCATTTCAAGACTATATGATTTGTTAGGGATAACTTTCTTTAGCGTTGATATTTTGAAAGACATGATTGTTTGGTGGGATGCCTGAGTATTGATGTCTTTATGTCAAATTATAGACTATTGCTTTGAACCACTTATGTCTTAATATTCATGCCATGATTAGATATATGATCAAGTTTATGCTAGGTAGCATTCCACATAAAAAATTATCTTTATTATCATTTACCAGCTCGAGGACGAGCATGAATTAAGCTTGGGGATGCTGATATGTCTCCGTCGTATCTATAATTTTTGATTGTTTCATGCCAATATTATATCACTTTCACACACTTTTGGTTACTTTTCATATGATTTATTGGACTAACCTATTGATCCAGTCCCCAGTGCCAGTTCCTGTTTTCTGCATGTTTTTTGTATCGCGGAGTATCCATATCAAACGAAGTCCAAATGCAATAAAATTTCACGAAGAATTATTTTGGAATATATGTGATTTTTGGGAGTTGGAATCACCGCAAACGGAGGCCCACACAGACCACAAGACACCAGGGCACGCTAGAGGCCCCTGGCGTGCCGTGGTGGGTTGTGCCCACCTCATACGTCTGTTGGAGCTCTACTTCAGGCACAAGGAAGCTTATATCAGAAGAAAAAAAATCGTGTTCAAATCTCAGCGCAATCGGTGTTACGGATCTCCAGGAACATAAGAAACGGCTTTCGGTCTGACCTGGGGAATGCGAAACAGAAGAGAACAGAGAGGGAGATCCAATCTCGGAGGGGCTCCTTCCCCTCCACCGCCATGGAGACCAAGGACCAGAGGGGAACTCTCCTCCCCATCTAGGGGGAGGCCAAGGATGAAGAAGAAGTAGCGGGGCTCTCTCTCCCTCGCTTCCGGTGGCGCCGGAGTGCCACCGGGGCAACGATCGGGATGGCGATCTACATCAACAATCTTGCTACCGTCAACACCAACTCTCTCCCCCTCTATGCAGCGGTGTAACACCTCTTCTCCCCGCTGTAATCTCTACTTAAACATGGTGCTCAACTCCATATATTATTTCCCAATGATTCATGGTTATCTTATGTTGTTTGAGTAGATCTGTTTTGTCCTGTGGGTTAATCGTGATCTTGGTTGGTATGATTGTATATTTCATTTATGGTGTTGTCCTACGGTGCCCTCCGTTCTCGCGCAAACATGAGGGGCCATCGATGTAGGGTGTTGCAATATGTTCATGGTTAAACTTACGATTGGGTTGCGTAGAGTGATGTAAACTTAAGCCCGAGTAACTGGGGTATGACGTATGGGAATAAAGAGGACTTGATACTTAATGCTATGGTTGGGTTTCATGACCTTAATGATCTTTAGTAGTTGCGGATGCTTGCTAGAGTTCCAATCATATGTGCATATGATCCAAGTAGAGAAAGTATGTTAGCTCATGCCTCTGCCTCATATAAAATTACAAGAATGATTACCGGTACTTGTTATCGATTACCTAGGGACAAATAACTTTCTTGTTGACAAAAGCTCTCTACTAAAACTAGCTTAGCCATGTCTTTATCTAAACAGCCCCTATATTTTATTTACATGCTCTTTATTATCTTGCAAACCTACCAAATCGCACCTACAAAGTACTTCTAATTTCATACTTATTCTAGGTAAAGCGAACGTCAAGCGTGCGTAGAGTTGTATCGGTGGTCGATAGAACTTGAGGGAATATTTTTTCTACCTTTAGCTCCTCGTCGGGTTCGACACTCTTACTTATAGAAAGAGGCTACAATTGATCCCCTATACTTGTGGGTTATCAATAGATCCCATCATTTTATCCTTAGTAGCAACGGTACATACGTGTCGGTTCCCCTTCGGTCACTGGGATGAAGCACCGTAAGATCGAACCCACTACAAAGCACCTCTTCCCATTGCAAGATAAATAGATCAAGTTGGCCAAACAAAACCCAAATATCGGAGAAGAAATACGAGGCTATAAGCAATCATGCATATAAGAGATCAAAGAAACTCAAATAACTTTCATGGATAAAAAGATAGATTTGATCATAAACTCAAAGTTCATCCGATCCCAACAAACACACCGCAAAAAGAGTTACATCATATGGATCTCCAAGAGACCATTGTATTGAGAATCAAACGAGAGAGAGGAAGCCATCTACTACTAACTACGGACCCGGGGGTCTACATAGAACTACTCACACATCATCAGAGAGGCACCAATGGAAGTGGTGAACCCTCTGTGATGGTGTCTAGATTGGATCTGGTGGTTCTGGACTCTGCGGCGACTGGAATTGATTTTTGTCAACTCCCCTAGGGTTTGTGGAATATTGGGGTATTTATAGAGCAAAGAGGCGGTCCGTGGGGTACCCGAGGTGGGCACAACCCACCAGGGCGCGCCTGGGCCTCCTGGCGCGCCCTGGTGGGTTGTGCTCCCCTCGGAGCACCCCCCAAGTGCTGCCTTGGCCCATTGGGTCTCTTCTAGTCCATAAAAAATCTCCGTAAAGTTTCGTTGCATTTGGACTCCGTTTGGTATTGATTTCCCGCGATGTAAAAAACATACAGAAAACAACAATTGGCAGTTGGCACTATGTCAATAGGTTAGTGCCAAAAAATGATATAAAATGACTATAAAATGATTATAAGACATCCAAGATTGATAATATAACAACATAGAACAATCAAAAATTATAGATACGTTGGAGACGTATCAGCATCCCCAAGCGTAACTCCTACTCGTCCTCGAGTAGGTAAGTGATAAAAATAGAATTTTTGATGTGGAATCCTGCCTAACATGTCATCTCATATTGTTTTCTTTATAGCATGGACATTTGGACTTTTATGTGGTTCAAAGCAATAGTCTAGTTTTGACATGATAACTCAAATACTCAAGCATACCAACAAGAAACCATGTCTTTCAAAATATCAATGCTAAAATAAGTTATCCCTAGCCCATCATGCTCAATCATTGATCCATTCATGAAACACACTCGAGTATTAACTACACCCAATGCTCAAGTACAATCATATTGCCTCCTAGTTGGTGCTTTTATAAGAGAAGATGGAGACTCAAATTCAAAATAAAAATTGTATAAAGTAAAAGAAAGGCCCTTCATAGAGGGAAGTAGGGATTTGTAGAGGCGCCAGAGCTCAAAGCGAAAAACTTAGAGATAAAAACATTTTGGCAGGTGTGCCTTTCCCACCAACGAAAACCACTTAGAGTTCCCAACACTTTCCATGCTAGATATATCATAGGCGGTTCCCAAACAGAAAATAAAGTTTATTCCTTTTTCCACCATACTTTCACTTTCCATGGCTAACCGTATCCACGGGTGCCTTCCATACCAACACTTTCCAAGGTATTTATTATTTGACAACATAAAGTAAATTCATTTTTCATTTCAGGACTGGGCATCCCTAATACCTTTGCCTTACTCTCGTGCAATGACAAGTGAATGAACACTCATCGTGAGAATAACACATCTAGCATGGAAAATATTAGCCACCCCTCACCGCTCCGTGAGCGGTACGAACACACAAAAGAGAAGTTTATTTTGAAAATTAGAGATGGCACATACAAATTTGCTTAAAACGACAAAAGAATACCGCATATAGGTAGATATAGTGGACTCATGTGGCAAAACCGGTTTAAAGGTTTTTGGATGCACAAGTAGTGATCATACTTAGTGCAAAATGAAGGCTAGCAAAAGATTGAGAAACGACCAACCATGAAACAAATATTCTCATAAGCAAGAATTAAGCATAATTAACACCGAATAATGCACCACAAGTAGGATATAATTTCGTTGCATAATTATTGACTTTCGTGCTTGCATAGGGAATCACAAACCTTAACACCAATATTTTTACTAAAGCATAATTACTCATCAACATGACTCACATATCATATCATCATATCTCAAAACTATTACTAAGAATCAAGTTTATTTTGTCCAATGATCTTCATGAAAGTTTTTATTATATCCTTTTTGGATATCTATCACTTTGGAACTAATTTTCATATGTTGCTTTTCATAAGGTCAAACAAATATAAGTGAAGATCATGAGCATAAAATTTCTTTCTCTCAAATTAATTTAAGTGAAGCAAGAGAGAATTTCTAGAAAATTTTACGAACTCTCAAATAAATCTAAGTGAAGCAAGAGAGAATTTCTTCAAAAATACTAAAGCACACCGTGCTCAAAAAGATGTAAGTGAAGCACTAGAGCAAGTCCATAGCTCATACAAATTTAAGTGAAGCATCGAGAGCAATTCTAACAAGTCATGACATAATTTTGGATCTCTCAAATAGGTGTCTCCAGCAAGGAATAAAGACTTAATACACAAAATGAAACAAGCAAAGACTCATATCATACAAGATGCTCCAAGCAAAACACATAGTATGTGACGAATAAAAATATAGTTTCGAGTAAAATACCGATGGTAGTTAGAAGAAAGAGGGGATGCCACTCGGGGCATCCCCAAGCTTAGTTGCTTGCTCTCTTTTGGATAATAGCTTGGGATGTCAGGGCATCCCCAAGCTTAGGCTCTTCTTACTCCTTATTCCTACATCCATCGTAAGATAACCCAAAACTTGAAAACTTCAATCACACAAAACTCAACAAAACCTTCGTGAGATCCGTTAGTATAAGAAAGCAAATCACTACTATAAGTACTGTAGCAACCCAATTCATATTTTGTTCTTGCATTATATCTACTGTATTCCAACTTTTCTATGGCAAAAAACTCATCAAAGAAAACCATAGAGCCATCAAAACAAGCACACAACACAAAGAAAACAGAATCTGTCAAAAATAGAATAGTCTGTAGCAATCTGGATATTTCGAATACTTCTGAAACTCCAAAAATTCTGAAAAATTAGGATGACCTGAGAAATTTGTATATTAATCTTCTGCAAAAAGAATTGGTATTTTATCACGCTCTAGTTAAAAATAAGAATTGTTTTCGTGAGTGCAAAAGTTCCTATTTTTCAGCAAGATCAAACAACTATCACCCAAGAAGATCCTAAAGGCTTTACTTGGCACAAACACTAATTGAAACACAAAAAACACAATCATAACAGTAGCATAATTGTGCAAACACTCAAGAACAGAAAGCAAAAGCAAAAATAAATTTTATTCATTGGGTTGCCTCCCAACAAGCGCTATCGTTTTACGCCCTTAGCTAGGCATAAAGCAAGGATCTAAGTTTTGTCATCTTTGTTTCGAGATCCATAAGATGCCCTCATGATTGATTCATAGGGTGGCCTAATTCTTGCTCTAGGAAAGTTTTACATACCCTTCCTCAAAGGAATTAGGAACTTAATATTGCCTTCTTTCATATCAATCATGGCGACAATAGTGCATAAAAATGGTCTACCAAGAATAATTGGACAAGACGGATTGCAATCAATATCAAAACAATAAAATCTATGGGCACATAATTCCTATTTGAAAGAATAAGAACATCATTAATTCTTCCCGTAGGCTTTTTAATAGTAGAATCCGCCAAGTGCAAATTCAAAGAGCATTCTTCAAGACCGATAAGACCAAGCACATCACATAAAGATTTTGGAATTGTAGAAACACTAGAACCCAAGTCACACAAAGCAAAACACTCATAATTTTTAATATTGACTTTGATAGTAGGTTCCCATTCATCATGCAATTTTCTAGGAATATAAACTTCTAATTCCAACTTTTCTTCTAAAGCTTTCATCATAGCATCAACAATATGTTTAGTAAAAGCTTTATTTTGTTCATAAGCATGGGTGAATTTATAATGGATTGAAACAAAGATATACAATCAATAAAAGAGCAACTATCATAATTAAAGTCTTTATAATCCAAAAGAGTGGGCACATCACTAGTTGAAGTTTTGACCTCTTCAAACCCACTTTCATCAATTTTCTCAACAAGATTTTCACCATCCGAATTAGCGGGACGCCTTGTAACTAAAGTTGACTCTTCTCCAGTCCCTTTTTCATCAATCTTAACTTTACTAAACAAGGAATGAAAAGAAGAAACACCAATCATTTTAAGGTCTTCATCACTTTTACGAAAGTAATCACTAGAAAATGTTTTTTCTAAAAATTCTCTTTTAGCTCTAAGCATAGCGGTTCTTTTCTTACTTTCATCCATAGAAACATAAAGAGATTTAATTGATTCCTCAACCTTAGGCACAAAAAATTTCATCTTGAGATTTTCCACATCATGAGAAGTTCTATCAACACTTCTAGACAAATCATCAATCTTATTCAGCTTTTCTTCTATGGCAGTGTTGAAAACCTTTTGTGTGTTGACAAATTATTTAATATTATTCTCAAGATCAGAGGTGTTCCTATTACTATTATAAGAAGGATTTCCATAGGAATGACCATAATTATTAGAGGAATTACTAGGAAAAGGCCTAGGATTAAAATTACCTCTATAAGCATTGTTGTTGAAATTATTTCGAGAGATAAAATTCACATCTACGGCATCACTAGTTTGCTCAATCAAAGTAGACAAAGGCATATCATTGAAATCGATAGGAGAACTTTTACTAGCAACCAATTTCGAAAGAGCATCAACTTTTTCAACGAAAGAAGAAATTTCTTCAACTGAGTTAACCTTTTTATTAGTAGGAGCTCTTTCGGTATGCCATTGTGAATAATTTGCCATAATATTATCAAGAAATTTGGTGGCTTCACCCAAAGTAATTTCCATAAAAGTACCACCCGCGGTGGAATCTATAACATTACGAGAAACAAAATTCAACCCCGCATATGTATGATCATCCAAAGATTTAACCCATGAGTTGGGCAATTCCTTATCATCATTTTCATCCTTTCCCAAGATTGTGCAACATGCTCATGTTCAAGTTGCTTGAAATTCATGATCTGGGTTCTAAGGGAAATGATTTTTGCGGGCAGAAAATACTTAGTGATAAAAGCATCTTTGCACTTATTCCAAGAATCAATACTATTGCGAGGCAAAGAAGAAAACCAAATTTTTGCAGAATCACGCATAGAAAACGGAAATAATTTCATCTTCACAACATAATTGTCCACATCTTTTTTCCTTTTGCATATCACATAATTCCATGAAGTGTATTAAGATGGGACGCGACATCCTCATTAGGAGTACCAGAAAATTGATCTTTCATAACAAGATTCAGCAAAGCAATATTAATATCACAAGACTCCGCACTAGTGGCGGGAGGAGCAATCGGAGTGCCAATAAAATCATTGTTGTTGGTATTTGAGAAATCACACAACTTGGTGTTCTCTTGAGTCATGATAACTACACAACAAGATTGCACTCAAGAACAGATCCGGGAAGAAAACGGTGAACGAAAAAGAGGGGCGAATAAAACGACAAATTTTTGTGAAGTGGGGGAGAGGAAAACGAGAGGAAAATGGTAAATAATGTAAATTGTGAGGAGATGAGATTTGTGATTAGGAACATGGTATATGTTGAAGATCCTCCCCGGCAACGGCGCCAGAAATTCCTTTTGATGCGGCTTGAAGCTATGTTGGTATTTCCCCAAAGAGGAAGGGATGATGCAGCATAGTGGTGGTACGTATTTCCCTCATTTATGAGACCAAGGTTATCGAACCAGTAGGAGAACCAAGCAACACAATGGAAATAGCACCTGCACACAAATAACAACTACTCGCAACTTGACATGTAAAAGGGGTTGTCAATCCCTTTCGGGTAGCGGCGCCTCAAGATAGGCAAACAGACGTGAATAAAATTGTAGTAGATGGATAGATCGAACGCCAAATAAAATAAATAAGAATAAAACGTGGCAAGGTATTTTGTATATTTGGTATAATAGATCTGAAAATAAAATCAAAGGAAAATAGATCGCAAAGGCAAATAATATGAGAAAGAGACCGGGGGCCGTAGGTTTCACTAGTGGATTCTCTCGAGAAAAATAGCAATCGGTGGGTAAAGAAATTACTGTTGGTTGATGGAACTTCAAATAATCATGACGATATCCAGGCAATGATCATTATTTAGGCATCACGTCCAAGATTAGTAGACCGACTCCTGCCTGCATCTACTACTATTACTCCACACATCGACCGCTATCCAGCATGCATCTAGTGTATTAAGTTTATGGAGAAACGGAGTAATGCAACAAGAAAGATGACATGATGTAGACAATATCTATCTATGTAGAGATAGACCCCATCATTTTATCCTTAGTAGCAATGATACATATGTGTCGGTTCCCCTTACATCCTTTGGGATCAAGCACCGTAAGATCGAACCCACTACAAAGCACCTCTTCCCATTGCAAGATAAATAGATCAAGTTGGCCAAACAAAACCCAAATATCGGAGAAGAAATACGAGTCTATAAGCAATCATGCATATAAGAGATCAAAGAAACTCAAATAACTTTTATGGATATAAAAAGATAGATCTGATCATAAACTCAAAGTTCATCGGATCCCAACAAACACATCGCAAAAAGAGTTACATCATATGGATCTCCAAGAGACCATTGTATTGAGAATCAAACGAGAGAGAGAGAAATCCATCTAGTTACTAACTACGGATCCGAAGGTCTACAAAGAACTATTCACGCATCATCGGAGAGGCACCAATGGAAGTGGTGAACCCCTCCATGATGGTGTCTAGATTGCATCTAGTGGTTCTGGACTCTGCGGCGGCTAGAATTAATTTTCGTCGACTCCCCTAGGGTTTCTGGAATATTGGGGTATTTATAGGGCAAAGAGGTGGGTCGGGGGTACCCGAGGTGGGCACAACCCACCAGGGCGCGCTTGGGCCTCCTGGCGTGCCCTGGTGGGTCGTGCTCCCCTCGGAGCACCCCCAGGCGCTGCCTTGGCCCATTTGGGCGTCATCTGGTCCATAAAAATTATTCGTAAAATTTCGTTGCATTTGGACTCCATTTGGTGTTGATTTCATGCGATGTAAAAACATGCAGAAAACAACAACTGGCACTTGGCATTATGTCAATAGGTTAGTACCAAAAGTGATATAAAATGACTATAAAATGATTATAAACATCCAAGTTTGATAATATAACAGCATGGAACAACCAAAAATTATAGATACGTTGGAGACGTATCAGGCACGTTCCCAACCAAAACCATCAGGTTTGTTGTGAGAAGCTCTGGTTCGTGAGAAGCTTATGTCCAAACCTGCTCCAAATGGGACAAAAAATTTACCACGGCATGTTGATGCGGCTCCATGATAGCATGCCAACTTTCATGAATTTCAGACGAGTTTTGGATTTACTAGAATTTAAAAACCAGGTAGCTCAATGTTTGCGGCCGAGTGACGGTGGCAGGGTGTTTGAAATTCATTCCCATTTCTTGCATGGGACCTAAGCATAAACCCATGGACACATATATAATTTTACAACCAATTTATATGCACTGGAGCATGTGCATGAAGTTCAAATTTGAATTATGCACATAAAATGCCCAGAAAACCCAGTTAATGTATAAAAATGTCCAAACAAACACCGAAAAATTCCAAAATTTAAAACGCACGTGTTGTTCTATGTTGACACTAGAATTTTTCTGAAAGCAATAAGAGCCAACGGATATCGTTTCATCCCCAAAGGTGGCACGTTCCATACCGAAACCATCAGGCTTGTCGTGAGAAGCTCTGGTTTGTGAGAAGCTTATACCCAAACCTGCCTCAAATGGGACAAATTTTTTACCACGACATGTTGATGCCGCTCCATGATAGCATGCCAAGTTTCATGATTTTCGGACAAGTTGTGGATTTACTAGAATTACAAAAGCAGGTACCTCAATGTTTGTCGGAGAGACACGGTGTCGTGGTGTTTGAAATTCATCCCCATTTCTTGCATGGGACATTAGCATAAATCCATGGACACATATATGATTTTACAACCCATGTTGGTGCACCAGAGCATGTGCATGTAGTTTAATTTTGAATTGTGCACCTAAAATGGCTAGAAAACCAATTTCATGTATAAAATGTCCAAACGAACCCTGAATAATTCCATTTTTTTACGACACACATATAGTTGCATGTTCACTGCAGATAAAAGTTCTAGCAATTCAAACACTGTCCATTGCCGTTGTGACCCCATCATGTAATTCAAATCAAGATGAAAACTCAAGTAGACCCCACACAGTTTATTATCACCAACCATGTGAGATGCAGTACAAAATATCCTGGAGCACCGTCGGTGTATAGTACGCCTATGGCTTACGCGAGAAGGTGCATCGGCTACAGTCCACAGCCGGCGTGTCAAGCACACTAGCTCGCTCCCCAAATATCATTTCGCTGTTCAATCATCGCCAGTGAAAGATGGGATGTGGACCCGCATCGTGAGGGCAACTTCGACAACCGCAATCTGCGACCGGGCAGCCAGGCAGCCCAAACGGCCGTTGTTGCTCCTCAGGTGGCTGCAGCAACATCTGCCTCAAGGATAGAACCTGGCAAGAGCGGCACAACAGCTTTCTGTTCCGCAGCGGTAGCCTTAGCCCTGATGGAGGACGCCCACGACCATGTCGAGGCCGCCCACGCCCAGCTCGTGGCGGTCACCACACAAATCGATCAAAGCTTCTCCAACAACGGTCGGCAACCCACGACCGAAGAGTTGGCAATTGCCGAGAGCGTTCGAGTAGCCGTTTGTTCCTCGGTTGCATACCTTGCCACGATGGAGCCCGTCCAAGCCCAGATCACGGCCGCCCACACCCAGCTCGTGGCGGACTTTTCCAAAGAGATGGAGGACGTGGGTGGCGAGATGCTTGCGAGTATGGTGCGATGGATGCCATGGAGCCCCTTCCCCAGGAGACCGTCGGGCACGAGCTGGACATGGAGGCGGCGGCGGAGATCGGCGAGCACGAGCCGTAGTAGTACTCTTTGTTTTGTTTAATTAAGAGCGTCGGTCTTTAATTTGTTAGAGTAATGTTTAGGTCAGCTAGCTCTGTTTAATTGCTGAACTTGCTCGATTAAGAAGTGTGGGTGTGTTGTAGTCTCCTTTGTGTACCCAAATTATGCAATGACATGGATGGCCACTGTAACCAGGGAAATTCGAACCAAAATTTTCGACGTTCAAACTCATCACACGCGGGTTAAGCTATCTGAATAATTTGTGATGTTCACATATCGTACATAGTTCTGAATAAGGGACCGTGTCTGATGACACTTGCGCGCCAGTTTTTTCGCTGAATCCATGGAGATATCTACCTCCCGGCCCCTACCCCTTACCAAAAGCCACATTTCCGCTGTTTCCACCTTCCTTTCCAAGTTGAAACCTTCACTCCTTGCTTGCAGCGCTGCCTCCTTGCCGGCGACCCTCCTTCACGCTGCTCGGCCTCGTCTATCCAGGCAGGTAATCCACACCCAACCCCCATCCTCCTCCTCCTTCCACACCCCACATGCCCCGACCGCCGGCGCGACACCTTCCACCCAAATCATGGACCCCTCCACCAAATAAGCGCCGCCCTAAGCCATGGTGCACGCAGTATAGCCAGTATCTCAAGGAGCATTTGGCAGCGGAGAAGCAAATCACGGCCGCACGCGCGGATGAGATCGCGATGGCTGCCATTCGTGCCGACCCCAAGATCTTGGAGGAGCACCTTGCCATTTGCTAGCTATGCCGGTTAAGCATGCTCGGTTTACCCATTGCGTGTGCTGCTCCTGCCTTTCCTTAACAAATTCTAGTGCATTGTGCTATCTAATTTTACCATGCAACCTGTTGCTCTAGTGTATATGTTCTATATGTCATGCAGTGTGGTGCTCACTTAATTAAATATTTGGTTAATTAGTTGTTGTCTTCAGTTAACTGTTTGGTTCAATTCTATAAATCTGATGTTCAATTCTTCAGGCTGCAATTTTGTATTGCCTTCCATGTGAGAAATAAATCGAATTTATCTTTACAAAATACATGAGAAACGAATACAATTGTTATATTTCCAAGTTGTCAAGCATGCTTGGTTTGCTTATACATTGTGCAATGTGGTGCTCAGTTAACGTTTGGTTCATTTGTTGTGGTGTTTAGTTAACAGTTTGGTTCAATTCTGCAATGCGATGTTCAATAGTTGTGGGTGCATTCTGTTATTGTATACCATGTGAGAAGTAAATCGAATTTGCATGTACTAAATACATGACAAACAAATACAATTGTTATATTTCCAAGTTGTTAAGCATGCTTGGTTTGGTTAACTGTCTGATCTTCAATTAGGAGTATGTTATATTGTGCAATATGGTGCTCGGTTGACGTTTGGTTCATTTGTTGTGGTGTTTAGTTAACTGTTTGGTTCAATTATGCAATGTGATGTTCAATTGTTGTGGGTGCATTCTGTTATTGTATACCATGTGAGGAATAAATTGAATTTGGCTGTTCTAAATACATGAGAAACAAATACAATTGCTATATTTCCAAGTTGTTAAGCATGCTTGGTTTGGTTAACTGTCTGATCTTCTATTAGGAGTATGTTATATAGTGCAATGTGGTGCTCATTTAATGTTTGGTTCATTTGTTGTGGTGTTTAGTTAACTGCTTGGTTCAATTCTGCAATGCGATGTCCAATTGTCGTGGGTAGAATTTTGTATTATTGTGGATGTGAGGAATAAATCAAATTTGGCTGCACTTAATACATGAGAAACATATACAAGTGCTATATTTCCTAGTTCTTAATCATGCTTGGTTTGGATAAATGGGTTTTCCATGAGGCTTGAATTAATCTGATGAATCTGCAATGTGCTTATTTTTCATCAACATATTTTACTGATAGGATGCGAACCCTTACTTAACCTGATGACTAACTAACTTATATGTGTTGCAGGGAAACAATGGGAAGCACTGAGGTTTATAATCGAGGTTAGCACGTGCATGGTCTGTTGTCTAATAGCACATTATTGTGCAATTGCAAGAACCATTCTAATATTTATGTTTTTAACAATTTGGTCTTGCACATGTAGGTTCTGCTGTTAGAGGTTTTGACCCACTGTTCGACCCTTTTTGTATATGGGGAAATGAGTTGTCCATGAATATCAATCAAGTCAAGAAACTCGGAAAGATTGTTAGGATAAAGAAATTAGCGACAAAAAACAACAAGATCTTTGTCTGCACAATGAAGAAGACATCAGTTAACTACAAGATGGTACTAACTATTATACCTTGCCTTTTTTATTCATTTGCCCCATTTCCATTATAGAGAAGATATTTATGCACATACTTGTTTTCAGGCCTTTCGAAAGCAGTTCACTGATGATTACCTCTCAAACCACCTCTATGGCCAGGAGGCGAGGAATGTTTTCATACAACACCCACGGTTCAATATTGAAGTGTTCCTGAAGAGGACGAAGGATGGACAGTCAATCATCCACAGGCACTGGCCTAAAGTTGCAAAGACCTTGAACATGAATGAAGGCTCAATATTCGCCTTTTGCTTTAGCAGTTTTCTAGATGAGATGCATCTTTCTATGTACCGTCTATGATGCTAATTTCGAAAGGTTCTAGATGTTGCATGTGAAACTTGGTGCTGGTGCAGTTGTGTAATGGGGTAGCTGAGTGCTGAAGCTATATCATGGTGTACTCTGATGTATTTCAATTATGAAATCCTGCTCCTTATTATGGAAGTGAAATATATTATGTGATTAATATGAATGTCAATTAGATTAATAAATATATTATTAATTATAGGGCAATTAGCCTGCTAATGGCCAATTAGCCTGCTAATTGGGTTTTTTCTATTGCAAACGGTTATTCAGAAAACACCATGGGCGATGAGCTCAGGAAACACACACAATTTCTAGGAATAAACTGTGTTGGATCAATGAACAATCACACACTACATTCTCTTCAAAACTGTTTGCGTTAGGCCACCTTGCGCAAATGTTTACCACATAAAAACTATGTGTGATGGACATCCTTTGCCACACAGTTTCTTCTACGCACCGTGTGTGATGCATTCAATAACGCAAACGATAAAATTGTTAATATCCTGTGCAATGGCAATGCTATCACAAACTATTTAACCGGGAAAATTGTGTGTGATTTACCTGCGAATGGAAACTTTTTCCTTGGAGCGACTGAGTGGGGTGTATATACGAACGAAAATGTTTAGGGGGGACTGACTGTGTGGGATGTACTTACGACCGGAAACAATTTCGCATGTATAGTTATATTTTTTTGAGCACTACTGTACGTATAACCGTATTTGATCGCTCGCCAATCGCACACGACCTCATTTTGTCGAGTGTGTGTGCTAGGAGGGCATATCCCCGAAGGTTTCTGGGTCGTGTGGGAAGGACCCCCCTATCACCCACACTCATTAGGCGACGGTTCCGAATGCCATCGCGGAAAGGGGTTAAAACCGTTTGTATAGCACCTCGTTTTACCAGTGACCCAATGTGAAACTACTACTAAGCATGGTACAAGCATATGAATCACATATAATTTCTGATATTCATTTCATTCAACAATTTACTCATAGGATATAAGTGAAGCACAAGAGTAAATGTCAAACTACTCCAAAAAGATATAAGTGAAGATCAATGAGTAGTTAAACAATTAAGTAGCTATGTGTGGACTCTCTCTCATTTAATTTTTTTAGATCTTAGGTATTTTATTCAAACAACAAGCAAATATGAAATGGCACTACAAGAATAGCACATCTCATGCGAAGAAGCAAAAACTGAGGATCATCTGATACTAACCGATAACTGTTGACGAAGAAAGGTGGGATGCCTACCGGGGCATCCCAAGCTTAGATGCTTGAGACTTATTGAAACATTAACTTGGGATGCCTTGGGAATCCCCAAGCATGAGATTTTGTGTCTCCTTGATTCCTCTCATATCATGGTTTCCCTAAATCTCAAAAACTTCATCCACACAAAACTCAACAAGAACTCATGAGATAAGTTAGTATAAACAAGTGCAAAACCTTATCATTATATACTTTAGCAATTAACTAAAAATATAATTTGACACTGCATGCTAAATGCCTCTGCATATTTAATACTCCTATCCTGAAATAGAATCATTAAACAAGCAAACATATGCAAACATAACAACAATCTGTCTAAACATGACAGTCTGTAAAGTATGCGAGAAGATTCATACATATCCAACTCTAATTTTTTTGAAAATTACCAAATTGAAGAAAATTTATCATATCTTACCGTGTAAAAATTTCAAGATTTTATCACGTTCTGAGTTTTCTGAAGAATTCAGACAATGATAGAAAACTCTCTGTTTTCAAACAGCAACATGTAGACTTGCACAATAATCATGGTAAAGGCTATACTTGACACTTTTATTGAAATAAATGATACAAAACATTATTCTAAATAACAGCAAGCAAATCTAAACAAAAGAAATGATGCTCCAAACAAAGCTCATATTATGTGAAGAATAAAAATGTAGCTCCAAGTGAGGTTACCGATAATGTTAAAGACGAAAGAGGGGATGCCTTCCGGGGCATCCTCAAGCTTAGTTGCTTGGGTCTTCCTTTAATATTACCTTGGGGTGCCTTGGGCGTGACCAAGCTTACGGTCTTTCCACTCCTTATTCTCCTCATATCGATATCTCACCCAAAACCTGAAAACTTCAACACACAAATCTTAACGAAACTTTGTGAGATAGGTTAGTATGATAAAGAGCAAACCATTCACTTTGGTACTGTCAAAGTCAAGGTTCATATTTTTTCTGTTGGTGCATGATAGGCCCCTTATCTTTTGGTGTTTGTTGACATAAACAGTATGGGACTTATGTGTTTGCTAGTGCACATAGAGTAATAGGTCCCTGAGATATCGAGGAGTTTGATGCAAATGACGAAGTTATTCGTTGCAGCGAAGGTTATCACTGAAGATGATGTTAACAAGAGTGACTCCTAAAAATTGCTGAAGCTCAAGCAATTGGTTCAGTGTCTATTCGAAGAAAATGATTGCGCTTGAGGAAGAATGAAGATGAAGTGAAGACATAGCATTCGTTTTGTTATTCTTCTTCTTTTGTTGATACCATACTATTAAGAGGGGTGTAGCGTTCATAAGTTTGATTCTCTGATGCTAAACCCAAGTCCTATGGAAGTCGTAAGAGAAATCTCTTTGTGTTCTGAGCAAATACTCGCTAGCAAGAGATTGTGATCTTCTTCGTTGTGATTTGTCTCATACCGAGGAGTTAGCATTACTTGTTCCTCAAGTAATGTTACTGTTGCTCCAAAATCTGCCCGTTGCAAACGTGTCGGTTGGCCATTGGCTGGACCGCATGTCCAAAATGGTCATTTCCCATCTGGGAAGGCTGCGTCTATAAATAGCCACCCCGCGTCTGCTCTGTCCGATGGCTGCTCCGTTTGATTCTAAGAAGATTGTTTGAGCAACCCACTCTCTGAGCGATTTGAGTTTAAAATCCACCAAGAGAAAAAACCCCTAGAGCCGAAGAATTAGATAGTGCTTCAACATCACTGGAATCTAAGTCTAGTACGCTCCGCCTATTACTCTTGGGAGCTGCAAACTCTCTAGACGGTTAGGTGTGATTTTCTTTAGACACCAAGAGTGATTGTGGTTCTCGAAGAAGAAGTCTGTAAAGGTCTGGAGATCACCTTCAAGTATCTACCATGAGTAATCGACATCGATTTACGAATCAATTGTGGAGGAGAATAGGGCGAAGATAGTTTATCTTCGGTGTTAAGTCACAACCCCTCCAACCAGACGTAGTCCTTGTGCAGAAGGACAAACTGGTCGAACAAATTCCCGGTCGACATCGAGAACCACTGGTTATCTCTGTTACTCATGTTTCCATCGATATGTTTTCCCTCATGTGATTTGTTTCGATGCATGTTTTGTTTCCATTCGGTACTTAGTTTTAGCTTGCTGTAGTTATTTTTTCTTTCGTTTCCGCTGCTGGGTTCTGAGAGTTTTGAGTTTTCCAAAGAAAATTTAGAAGTCACATTCACCCCTCCCCCTCTGGTAGACATAATTCGTTCCTCCAATTGGTATCAGAGCAAGGTACTGACTCTGCTCATTTTAGTCTAACAACTTTGGAGTTTAAGTATGTCTTCAGTGAGCTACAAGTCGCATATCAAGATCCCCATCTTCGATGGGACGGACTATCCCTTCTGGAAGGAGAAGATGAAGATCCGTCTCTGAGCGATAGATGATGACATGTCAAATGTGGTACAAGTGGGATTCACCGTTGCTATACCTCAAGCCCCCACCGACGAAGAAAAGAAACTCATTCAAATGGATTCTCAAGCCAACAATGAAATTGGTGGCCATCTCTCTCGAGCACAATTTCTTCGGAATCGCCAGTGTGAAACTGTGAAGGATTTGTGGGATGTCCTCGAGAAGATCAATGAAGGATTTTCAACTCAGAAAGAAGATCGAATCAATACTCATCGGGCGAAATTCAATTGCTTCAAGCACATTGGAAATGAAAGCTGACAGCAAACATTTGACCGTCTCAGTGACATAGAAAATGAGCTTCAAGGTCTCGGCGCCAAAGACACAACTGACCATGAAGTTGTGAAGAAACTGCTCCGATCTCTAGACAGCTCATTTGACACTCTTGTCTTGATGATTCGTGAGCGTCCTGATTTCAAATCCCTTGACTCTGTTCATATCATGGAAAGACTGAACACTCAGGAGGAATAAGAAGAAGAGAAAAGAGATCTCTATGGCTCAAGTCAGTGCAAAAATCATGCTCTCAAGGCTGTAGCTGATTCTTCCTTAGATGGAAATGTCGAAGAAGATTCAGATGATCCAGAAAGGCTTAGCAAAGATCTTGCGTTAATCACAAAAAGATTCCAGCGACTTCACAGGAAGAGCCAGTTCCAAATGAAAGGTTCGAGCAATTCTGGCAGGTCAAAATCTTCATCAAAACCCACTTGAGAATACACCTGTTTCAAGTGCAAAAAGCCTAGACACTTCATTTTAGACTGCCCTCTCTGGGAAGCTGAAATCCGTGCAAGTGGAAGATATGATTCTGGCGACTATGAAGGCAAGAAACAGGAGCAAGAGCAACGACTCCGATGATGAGAAGAAAATGAAGAAGTTCTTCAAGAAGAAGGACAACTCCACATCAAAATCTTCGTCAAGATCTTCCTCAAGGAATTCTTCCAAGTCCTCCTCCAACCGCAAGAATAAATCTCACAAGGCCAAGGCGTACATCGGCAAGGAGATGGATTCTGAAGAAGAAGAATCGTCTGCCTCCGAAGAAGATGATGAATCTGATGAGGACTTCGACTCGGGCATAGCTGGCATAGCATGTGCCTCTTCCCTACGACCAATCTCTTCGGGAACCCGTCAAGCGATGATGAAACTCCTGTCTACTGCTTCATGTCGGGGATATACCCCGCGGTATGACTCGGCCGGAAGTATGACCCGTTCGGACTTGGCGGATCATTAGTGACCCGCCCTAACTTGGCGACTCACTAAGTGACCTACCCAGATCTTTTCACTCACTGATGACCCGGCCGGGTCTGGTGACTCATTGGTAACTCGGCAGGCGGGTCAGAGGAGCGACAAGACCCGGTGGCCCAGAAGGCGGCTCATGGAAGGCCGGGCTCATGCTATAGTAGGCCGGTTTAAGAGGAAAAGCATAAGGAATATTCCCTTGCAAAGGAAGCAAGACTAGGATTCCACTTGTAATAGAGTAGTCCTAATCCTACTAGGACTCCACATGTAACCCGCTCCTCCAACTTATATAAGGAGGGGCAGGGCACCCCAAGAGGGACAAGTTTTACATGTTTTAAACAGAAAAGTCAATAGCTCTCGAGATAGAGGTAGCGAAAGAGCACCCTTGTAATTTGAGCATCATCATCATCAATATCAATGAAGCAGGATGTAGGCTTTTACCTCCACCGTGAGGGGCCGAACCTGGGTAAAACCTCACGTATCTCGATTCCGACCAACCCCTCTCAAGCTACCACATAGATGCGTTGGCCTCACGACTAAGTCCTCACACTAGGACATCTGCCGTGACAAATCCACAACAGTTGGCGCCCACCATGGGGCCCGCGCACGATGGTGCTGAGTTCTTGAAGGGATCTTTCAGGGATCAAGCAAGTTCGCAATTGGACGAATGATGAAGATCCAACTCAGAAGGACCTACACCAACTTCGAGTTCATTAAAAACCTTTTCGACAGATCAAGAGTAACAATTTGTGTGATGGCGGCAGTTTTAAATCTGCCCGGTATATGGATCTTTGCGAGCAGCTGCACCGAGGTGCCATGCTCTATATTTTTTCTGATCGGAGGCGTTTGCCATCGCACGTTGCATCAGTAAGGGTAAGACCCAGAACTATTCAACCGGCCTCGCGCTTGCACAAAGCATCAAGTCGTGTGGAAGAGTCATGTTCAGTTGAATTGGCATATCCGCTATCCCCACGATCACGTCGTGAGCAAACTACAGGGGGTGTTAGACTTAAGATTGAATCATGCTTCGAGGTGCTATTTCAACTTCAACCCAATCTGCTCTAAAAATGAAAAGAAAGGGGATGGTCATGACCCAGAAGCGAATTATCCACAAATTCGGACACCTCCGTTGACCTGCCCTGTTGACCACCATGGTGAGCTATCGCCGACGCCTCTGTCCTCTGGCCGCAACCAGAGCTGCTGCTACCGTCTACCTCTTGCTGCCGTCGGCCCTTCGACGCACCGCCCGTCAAGCCGCCACCGAGGTCCTCGCCTAGCTGGCTCCACCCGCCGCTTGCACCGAGTCGCTGCACCGACTAGTTTCGGTGCGCCCTCGAGTTGCTAGCTTTACTGTGGTCACGCCTGCGGCTCGTCTTGTTGCCTCAGAGTCGACATCTTTGCCACCTTGCTCGAGCTGTTGGCCGCTTTCAAAGCGCCTCTGCCCCTGCAGCCGTCCAAGTCACCGTCGCCATGGCACTGCCTCCGCCGCCGTGGTACAGCCACCGAGCCTCTATGGCCTCGTCGCGCCGCTTCACCTCGCCGATGTCGCCTTCGAACCGTTGCTGCATGGCCGCAGTCGCGCCTCAAGCCGGCTCCGCCTCGACTCGCCCGGGTGCGTGCGTCTGCTGGTACCGCTTCGCCATCACGCCTCCGACTCATGGGACTCCATATCTGCAAGCAGGTCCGGCTTGTGCCCATTGCTCCTCGCGCTGTCGGCGAGCCGCTTCTCCGCTACCGGCAACCCACCGTTTCCGCCTCTATTGGCCATGGCCACCTCGAGCCGGCCACGGTCGTCTCTGCCACCGCTTTAACCCACCGCTGCCATTCCCGTGGTGAGTGGCTTTGCTTCCGCCGCGAGCCGTCAGAGCAACTCCAATGGGGCGACCCAAACGGACGGTGATTTCTTCTGCTTTTTGTCTGTTTGGGTCGCCCGCCCGCCCGGTGTCCGCCCTATTTTTGATATGGGTTGGCAGCGCGCCCAACTCGCCGACCCATATGTGGCGGCGTGGCCGGATGGCCGCCCAATTTTACATTGCATTCAAACATATTGTCAAATAACATAGTTTAAACCGAATAAAATAGTACAGTTTACAAGCCGAATACAAATAAAAATGGTTCACATAGTTTTGCAAACTATTAAAAGAAGATACATCTATTGGTTGCCAACATTAGCCCACATATGCTCAACCAAATCATTTTGCAGTTGCACGCGAGTTTACCAATCACGCATGTCTTGATGAAATTGGGTGAACTGTTCAAACATTGCCTCTCCTCCATGCTTAGGCACAACATTCTCACCCTGAAACTGAAACCCTTGATTGACAGACGTTCCGGGCGCTCGTCTTCTACGATCATGTTGTGCATGATCGCACAAGCAGTCATCACCTCCCACAGTTTCTGCATGCTCCAGGTATTAGCAGGATGCCGAACGATGCCCCATCAAGATTGCAAAACACCAAAGGCATGCTCGACATCCTTCCTAGCACTCTCTTGCTCTTGGGCAAATCTTTTCCTCTTCTCTCCGACAGGGTTGGGTATTGTCTTCACAATAGTGGTCCACTGAGGATATATACCATCACCCAGGTAGTATCCTTTGTCGTAGTTTTGCCCGTTGACAGTGAAGTTCACCGGTGGGCTGTTGCCTTTGCCAAGCCTAGCAAGCACCATCGAGTGCTGAAGCACGTTGCCATCATTGTGTGATCCAGCCATGCCAAAGAAAGAATGCCAGATCCAGAGATCCTGAGACGCCACGGGCTCTAGTATGGCAGTGCAAGCCCTGACATGGCCCTTATACTGCCATTGCCAAGCAGAAGGTCAGTTCTTCCACTCCCAATGCATGCAGTCTATGCTGCCAAGCATCCTTGGGAAGCCCCTACTGGCATTCAAAGCCAACAAACAGGTTGTATCTTCAGTTGTCGGCTCTCTCAAGTACTCAGGGCCAAGCACATCAATAACAACCTTGCAGAACTTATACAGGGACTCTAGGCATGTAGACTCGCTCATACGGAGGTACTTGTCAATGAGATCACTGAGCACTCCGTATGCAAGCATTCGCATGGCGGTAGTGCATCTCTGATAAGAGGAGAAACCAATCTTGCCAACGGCATCCTCTTTGCACTCGAAATAGTCATCATAGCCGACCACCCCCTCTCTAATACGGTTGAAAAGATGGCTACTCATACGGGAATGGCGGCGGAGTTTTTGATGTTTGTACAACGGGTTTGTTGTATCAAAGTAGTCCTTCCAAAGAAGGAAATGCCCGCTCTCTCGGTTGCGATTCAACGCCGGAAGGTGGCCCAGAATGGAGCCACAGAACAACGGTCGCTGGCTGTTGAGGTGGTGATGGATCAACATGGCAGCCAATGTCGCCTCCTCATCGTCGGACGACAAATCGTCGGAGTCGCAAAGGAAATTGTGGAAAAAGAACTCGTCGGCGGAGTCCATTTTGTACCTTGGCAAACTGTCGAACAACTTGCGGGCGTCGACAAAGGAGACGACCGGCGAGGCGAGTCGCGACGCGCACGGACCAACTAGCTGCCCTACCAGTGTCCGACAAGTGGGCCGCCATCCGACGAGCGTGCCGGTGAGGATCTGGCCGGGGCGGCCAGGCGGCTTCTTGGTTGCAGGCGGATGTGCGGTGAGGGGAGCCGTGGTGGGAAGCAGTCTTCTCCCCGCGCGGCAAGACGGTGGTGGCGGGCGACGAGGGAGTGGGCGGTGTTGCTGGGTGGATGTGGAAGCGGGGGCAGCTGGCAGAGTCGCCGGCAAAAATGAGCAGCGGCGTTGGCAATGGAGGAGGTGGGCGAGGGTTGTTGTTCGATGGGGGTGAGGAGGGGAGGCCAATGTGCCACCGACCAGCGGGCACGGGGAGAGGAGAAGACGAGCGTGGCACGTCCGTCGCGTATCCGCGCCGACGCAAATCCGGCTCAAAAATAGGCCGGGAATGGGTCACCTGCGGACGAAAAGCGGACGCACGTCCGTTTAGGTCAACGCGTTGGGCCGTCTTTTGTGTCCGGACCGACCCAAACGGACGGCGGCATACGAAATGGGTCGCTTGTTGGAATTGTTCTCAGCGTGGCCTCCGAGCCGCCCGCTAGACCGAGTCGCCCCTGCGGCCTCAGAACGCTTCGCCTCAACCACTCCGTCGCCAAGCAGCCTCTGATCGTTGTCATCCCTCGTCCGCCGATGAATTAGCAGCATCTGTTCTGCTGCAATCAGACAAAGTGGAGGGCTACACTGAACCTTCTTTTATGACTGAACAAGCATCAATTTATTTGAGGTCAATTGAATTGCTGGGATAGTACTCTCACACAACACGAAAAAGGCATAAGTTTGGGAAAACGTTTCTTTTCATCCGGATGATTTATTCCTCACTTAAACCGATTCCTCTGCGTGACACGTGTCCCCTGTCAGCCACGCACCGCTCCATCCAATCTTATCTCCTGGCAATCCTTCTTCTCCGCTTGCTTTCTCTCTTTTACCCTTTCTTCCTAGTTTGTCAGTGGCAGAGGGGAGGCCGTCAAACCCATCGCGAGCACCACCAACCACCACAGCTCGGAACCGGGAGAGACCGTCGCCGACACCGCATTGCACCCCTGTTGCTGCAATCCCGACATGGCCGCGGCTGTCATTGATGCAAGCAGGAGACGATCACACGTTCAACACCCACACAGGACCCCATCTCTGTTTCGCATCATCGGGCTAGCAACGCGTCGCGGCATCCGCCGGCGCTGCCGCGTGGTGTCGTTGCTATGAGCTGCATTGAAACATCCGTCGGCGCTATCGCTGTTGCATCACTGCATCCTCCGTCGCCGTCACACGCTGCATCACAGGTCGCAGCACCCATCCGCGCCGTCGCTGTTGCATCGCCGCATCCACCGTCGCATGCTGCGTCGCAGCACCCATCGGCGCCACCACGTGTTGCTGTTGCATCGAAGCATCGAAGCATCCGTAGGCGCAGCCGTGTGCTGTTGTTGTTGCATCGATGCATCCACCGGCGCCATCGCATGCTGCATCGCAGCATCAGCCGGCGGTCGGTGCTGCCATGGAGCTCACCAGGTGCGTTGCTGGAGTGGAGCGTCGCCAGGGCCGCTGGAGCTGCAATGAAGCGTCATGGCGTCGTCGAAAGCTCCGCCGAGTTGCTATGAAGCGTCGCCGAAGCTGCATTGAAGCGCCACAGAGGGCGTTGAAGCTTCGTTGGGGTTGCTTTGAAGCGCCGTTAACGCTGCAATGGAGCGCCGCCACGCCGTTTGTGCTGTGCGGTGCTGCCATGTGAGCTGGTGTGTGGTGCTGGCTTGGGGCTGCAGATCGTGTGGCTGGGAGAGTCTGAATCGGATGGTTCTAGGGGCGGTTTAAGTCTGCCTAAAATCACCTGACTGATTTGTAGCAGCCCCCCTGCATATATCAAGGTCCTATTAGGTTCTCTGGTTCTGCGAGTTCAGTTACCACTTCCCGTGCTAAAAGCAATCTCAAGGACCAGGGCGAGATGCGTGCACCGAAAACCAGTCAAATTCTTCACATTTGATTTGAGGGATAAGTACTAGCATGTACATCATCACATGAACTGAACATCTGATATATTTTTAGACTATGTCCAGCGTTATCCTACAAAAAATCAGGATAATTATTCATGGCAAAGGGGTTGTTATACTACGGATACGGAGCATGCGTCAGCATCGTTTTGCACTAATGTTCGTCCGTGCCATACTTCTCCATGGGCGTGCGCAAGCCACCGGCCTTGAGGCCCAGTCAACATCAAGACGACGCAGCTGACTTTCTTGTCCGCGCCGGCTTACAATACCGCGCCCGACTCTCTCATCCGCATTGACTTACAACGCCGCGGGCGACTCATCTATCTGCTTCCGCGGCCACACGCCCGCTTCACGGCAAGTCGCCATCGCGCGCCGGCCGGTTCTCGCATCACGGGCTCTCACCGTCGCGGATGTACCCACAAGCCGGCTTACCACCTCTGCTGTTGCACGCCGAGCCGCCTAAATCTGCCTCTGCCATGGCTCTCTTGCCCATGAGCCAACGTTCGCCTCTATTGGCCCTCTGCTGTGAGCTAGCCTCACTCCGCCAGCCACCGGTGCGCCTCTAAACCGCCTCACTCGAGTGGCCTCAAGCCGCCACGGCCCTCGGCCGTAAGTTGCTGTCCTACTCCACTCCGCTGAGCCACCCGTCCGCGGCCTTGAGCCGCCGCATCCGTGGCCTTGAGTCGCCACTCGCCAAGGGCGGCCCCCTGTTCCGCGGTACTAAACGCCCAGCTGCATAAAGTTGCCGTCGCTGATGTTGTTGCTGACGCCGCCATGACTGGTTCTGAGAGCCGCCTGTGCCTCCACCTCGCTAGCCCGGCCGCCCTTGTTGCCAAGCTGCCGCTGCTGCCTCGCCGAGCTGCCCCATATCCAAATTAATATGGTCAATCCGCCTCTTCATAATGGTTTGGAGCGAGTTAACCCGCCCGTTTCCACTGAGTTGTCGCCGTACTACTGATATTAGTATACGGAAGGAGAGTCATCGGTTCCTGTGCTCTTTTCTCTGGCTTTTGTTGTGGCTGCTGCTTTCATGTTGGTCAAAACAAGTCACCTCAACTACTGATGTTACTTGCACCACGTGAGATCAAGGGTACTGTACCCCTTGGTTGCTAGTGCTACTACTGTTGCTACAGAAGCACTAGTATTAATTGGCTGATTTGGCACTAGTTGCTGTGAACTGCTACGTCCACTACACGATACTACCAGGTGCTACCTCTTGAGCACTGCGTTGGTTTTCCCTTGAAGAGGAAAGGGTGATGCAGTAAAGTAGCGTAAGTATTTCCCTCAGTTTTTGAGAACCAAGGTATCAATCCAGTAGGAGGCCACGCACGAGTCTCTGCACCTACACAAACAAATAAATCCTCGCAACCAACGCAATAAAGGGGTTGTCAATTCCTTCACGGTCACTTATGAGAGTGAGATCTGATAGATATGATAAGATAATATTTCTGGTATTTTTATGATAAAGATGCAAAGTAAAGAAAACAAAATAAAAACGGTGCCAAAAATAGCTTGTTGTTGGGAGATTAAATATCATGGAAAATAGACCCGGGGGCCATAGGTTTCACTAGAGGCTTCTCTCAAGAGCATAAGTATTACGGTGGATGAACAAATTACTGTTGAGCAATTGACAGAATTGAGCATAGTTATGAGAATATCTAGGTATGATCATGTATATAGGCATCACGTCCGATACAAGTAGACCGACTCCTGCCTGCATCTACTACTATTACTCCACACATCGACCGGTATCCAGCATGCATCTAGAGTATTAACTTCATAAGAACAGAGTAACGCTTTAAGTAACATGACATGATGTAGAGGGATAAACTCATGCAATATGATATAAACCCCATCTTGTTATCCTCGATGGCAACAATACAATACGTGCCTTGTTGGCCCCATCACATCGGGAAAGGACACCGCAAGATTGAACCCAAAGCTAAGCACTTCTCCCATTGCAAGAAAGATCAATCTAGTAGGCCAAACGAAACTGATAATTCGAAGAGACTTGCAAAGATAACCAATCATACATAAAAGAATTCAGAGAAGATTCAAATATTGTTCATAGATAAACTTGATCATAAATCCACAATTCATCGGTCTCAACAAACACACCGCAAAAAGAAGATTAAATCGAATAGATCTCCACGAGAGAGGGGGAGAACATTGTATTGAGATCCGAAAAGAGAGAAGAAGCCATCTAGCTACTAACTATGGACCCGAAGGTCCGAGGTAAACTACTCACACATCATCGGAGAGGCTATGGTGTTGATGTAGAAGCCCTCCATGATCGATGCCCTCCCGTGAGCTCCTAAAAGGCCCCAAGATGGGATCTCACGGGCATGTATAAGGTTGCGGCGGTGGAATTAGGTTTTTGCTCAGATTCCGTAGTTTGGGGGCAATGAGGTATATATAGGAGGAAGAAGTACGTCGGTGGAGCAACATGGGGCCCACGAGGGTGGAGGGCGCACCCAGGGGGTAGGCGCGCCTGCTACCTCGTGCCCTCCTGGTTGATGTCTTGACATAGGGTCCAAGTCCTCTGGATCACGTTCCCGAAGGTTTCATTCCGTTTGGACTCCGTTTGATATTCTTTTCCTGCGAAACTCTGAAATAGGCAAAAACAGCAATTTTGAGTTGGGCCTCCGGTTAACAGGTTAGTCCCAAAAATAATATAAAAGTGTATAATAAAGTCCAATAATGTCCAAAACAGAATATAATATAGCATGGAACAATAAAAAATTATAGATACATTGGATACGTATCACCAGGTGCTATCTCTCCTATCTACTTTTTACATATTAATTTATCCTGAGAACAATTACTTCTTCTTGCAATACATTTTGCGCAGGAGAATTATACATTATAAAGTTGGCGCTCCAGATGGGATTCGAACACACCCCAAAGGGTTCACCGCATTATAAAAGTGGTGCTATCACCACGTATATGGAGCGTGCGCCAGCGTCGTTTCGCACCGGGGTCGTGCCTGCTTGCACAAGTTGTTCAACGGACGAGCGCAAGCCATCGTTCCTGCGGCCCGGTTTATTCCAACAACTCTGGAGCAAATTATCATATATTATCAGTGTTGGGGATATAACTACTGGATATGAACCGCCCAGGAGGGGCCGGGTCATACCACTGGCAACTTATCAATGAAGATGGCGGCTCATATGAGCCCATTGACGGCCCAAGACCCAGAGGTGACTTGAGGCCCAAGAGGATGAACCGCCATATGTCTATGACTTGTTTTGTAAGGAAAGCGTAGTTAGTCACCGATCCGGACACATTGTGTATGAGCTGGCCGAGACTCCGTGAGCTGCCGGGGCGTCTTCCTGTGTATATAAAGGGGCAACCCGACGGATGTTTAGGGCAAGAAACAAGAGATCGAGAACTAGGTCAAGCGTATTCGCTCCCTGGTAATCAAAACCCAAGCAATACAATCCCAAACAGGAGTAGGCCTTTACCTTCACCGCAAGGGGCCGGACCAGTATAAACTCTCTGTGTCCTTTGTCCCGATTAACCCCTTTAAGCTAACCTAGTTGCGATGGCTCCACGACTAAGTCCTTCCGCTAGGACATCTGCCGTGTCAACTCCACGACAGTTGGCGCCCATCATGGGCCAGCGCACGTGGTTTCGAGTTCTTGAAGGGCAGCTTCGAAGGGATCAAGGGATACGCTGTGGTCCGGATGACCAAGAGTCGTCGTGGCAAGCTCTACATCGATGATGCAGGCTGGGGCCTCGAGGCCGACTCAATTGAGTACGGGTACCGGGTCCCCTTCGGCAGAATCCACGTCTTCATCGGCAAGATCGGCGAACCGGGCCTGGAGCCGGACACCTGCACCGACATCATCGAGACGGCTCAGCGTGCACGACCCGCCCGGGTTCAACCCGTCGTGAAGCATGCCTTTGTTGCTTTCATCCATGGGGAGGAAGTTGAGGATGGATCTATATCTGGCGGTGAGACGGCCATCTACTCTGATAGTGAATCGTCCACAAGCGAGACCAATTCAATGTATCAGGTGCAAGACGGCCTGCTTGGGGGCTGTTCCGATGGCGACAGTATTCCGGGCCCCTATGAGCCGCCGAACAGGGTTGCGATCTTCATGGCCAATACACAGCCGTTGCTCGGTTTGACAACCGCCGCAGCTATGACCTCTAGCTCGACTGCTGCGGCAACGCACTACTGCAGGATGCTGCTAAAGCGACACTACGATCAGAGACCCTTTGACAAAACTGTGTGCGATGCGTTAATCGCAAATGGTGATGTAAAAAACCCGTCAAAAAAGATGCAAAACGTTTGCGATGAATGATACATCAAACAAGGTTCAGATTTTAGTTGCGTGTGCGACGAGGGGCATACGGTTGATTTGTAGGAACTATTTGCGATGAGACAGAACAATAGAAACGGGTAGCCAGATCAAGGTGTGTGCGATATACGGCATACAGTTCACTCCGATGAACCGTGTGCGATGATTGAGGTGAACACAAATGATTCGGCGTAACAAGATGTGTGTGATACCCGCCAAACATGTCGGTAATCAGAATTGTGTGCGATCATTATAGACAACCCATACAGTCTTTTTTTGTGAATTATGTGCTCGTCGGGGCACACAGTTCAACAAACCAACCTGTTGGTGATAATGTAGAAGATCTCCGTCAAATACATATTACTAACTGTCTGCGATGAGATTGACAGGATAAACAGAGATATATATAGTATGCTTAATTTAGTCATTGTTCTTCTTCTTCTTGTTGTTGTTGGATGGCCCCCCAACATCGTCTTGGCGAGGACACTTCTTGACACTGACCGTTGGCTTTTCATCGCCGCCGCCGTCGTCCTCGCCCTCCTCCTCGTTCGACCATTCCTCCTCCTCATCATCTTCGTCCTCTTCTTCATCCTTCGACGACTCCTCGTCCGTCTGGTTGTCGTCGGACGACTCCGGAGGCGGCGTCCCTTCCATAAACCAGATATAATCGAGGTCTGGGCTGCAGAGTGTGTGCCAGTGTGTAGCGCGGCCTGCCGGGGGCGATGAAGATGGTGGACACTTAAGCGGGGTATGCAGAGAAGAGGAACTGCCAATTGAAGCGGGGGTTGACGTATTATCTAACCGCTGATATAATCAACTACAATTATTTGTACCCAGTCGCTCCAAATTCCCGGGGTTGCGCAGGACTCCTATTGGCTATTTGGCTGGTTTCCTTTTTCAGGACAAAAACAAGGAACGAGTTTTGGGATTATGCACTGGTACCGCTACGAGCGGAGTAGGACAGTTGGCAAGCAATACATTGAGCTCTTCTTATTGATAAATCCAGTAATAATCAAACTAGAAAGGAAAAGAAAAAAGACAAAGAAAAATATATGCACGAATCTTCGCGTAACATCAATGGGATAGGACCTAGATGTGCATTACTTAGAGCACATCTAGATGTACTATAGCAATACTATCAAACAAAACCCCTAATCATCATTGCAAACAACACATAGAACACGGCTACTGCGACAACCACAACTACACATGCTAGTTCCTTCTTGTCTCTTGCTTTCATCTGTTGCCTATGATTGATTCTTTCTTGCTTCATCGTACTGATTGTACATTCCAGATCAGCCAATTTCTTCTTCAGCTTTACGTTATCTTCTGCGAGCTTGGTGATAACACTCCGAGCCCTGCCATGCCATTCTTCATCCAGCCAGTTAACAAAGGCACAAGCCTCATATCTCTACCAATGTTAAATAGTATTCTGGATGAGCGGTGGCATTAATCAAGTAAAATGATGAACTTAATTAGCACTAACCTCTAAGGGGCAACTGAGAAACCTCCCCGCCAATGTCGAATCCCTCCGCATACATCGTCGAGCGGGAGTGTGCCCGTGCACACAACTCAGCTTTTGGTACTTCTCGGTGGCGCAAAACTCGGAGTCGAACTCGTGTTGCGGGAGTCTGGAGTCAAGCTCCGGATCCGGCGGCAGATCACTTTCCTGGGGGGGTCATTCAGGACGGATTCAGCAAGGACCTATACTTTGGACATGCTAAAAAAGACCGGGATAGATTGGAACCTGACAGGACGATTCAGATCCGTAGTACACTTGCCTTCTAATGACCTTAGGCAAGTGCTCGACGGCGACCGCCATCGTGGCGGTGATACAAGCAGAAGAAGCCACACCGAAACGATCAGCACCACTCATCCGCATTCCCCCAATGCCAGCGCCACACGAGGGAATTTGGAGGCTATGTAGGGATTTGGGGGAAATGGGGAAACTGTGGAGATAAGCTAACGGTCGGGAACTACTTATGGCACTATATGTTGTATACGACACACTGTTTATGCATGTCGTTTGTGTTAGGAATTACAATGTCACACATGATTTCCGCACCAAACCGTGTGAGAAGACAACATAGGTTAGACACAGTTGCCGTTACATAACCGTATGTGATGTACTACCCTGTCCATATAATTGAGTTATAGTGAGATACCGTGTAAACAGCCGCTCTATGGATATCCGTAAAAAAAGAACAACCACTCTGCATATAGAGATGGCGGCGGCGGCCTAGGCAGCGGCTACCGGAGAAGAGGTCAATCCTCGGTCGGTGGGCGGTGGTGGCGTCATAGGAGGTCAATCCTCGGTCTGCGGCGGGAGATAGGAGGAGCTCAACCATCGAGGTTGGCAGCGGCGTGATTCGAGCACATCCATCGCGGTCGATGGCGGGATAGTGGAGGTCGAACTTCAGGCGGCAGCCGCACTAAGCTTTGCTCCTCGACCCTACTATCTCGGCGTGCCGCCGCATCATGCTTGTCTGTCTGCTGGGTGGAGGTTGCCGCGCGGCTAATTAATGAAGGTATTATTTTCGTGAGGGGCTTAATTAAGGTATTCAATTCCAAAGGGTAGTGTTGTACTAGTACTCTGCGTGTAAATTGACTGGCCATTAATTTTTGTCATTGCACGTCTAGTTAACAACATGGAGCACCCTCAGTAATTATTAAAATAAAACCTTGTGATTTATGCATGCATCTTTGGGAAGTAGTTAATCCGTGTATTAATGTAGTTGTTTTGTTTTTAATTACCATTTGTGTGCTGCAGATGGAACTATCTTGATGGATGAAGAATCGGAAAACCGCAGATTTTATCAGTGGCGTGACAGAGTTCATGAATTTGGATGAAATACAAAGAGAAGAATTGGTGATTTGGATTACATCCTGTATCCATGTACTGATTGTGACAATACAGAGTCACATGAAGTTGCAGATGTCCAGATGCACTCAGTCTCTAGGGGATTCATGGATGGATATACACGTTGGACCAGACACGGTGAAGAGGAGGTCATGGATGAAGATACCCAGGGCAGCGAGATGCCAAACCCCGATCAGTGTCACATGGATGTTGAATCTAACATCGGGGCAGAGGCGTCAAGCTACCAATGGAACACCGGAAAGCTGAAACGCCCACTGGAAAACCAAGACGTCGACGCAGATGACGATGATCTTGATATGCCAGATTTTGCTACTATGATTGCAGATTTCGAGGGCCCAAAAAAGGATATGATTGGGTACAAGGATCTGCCAACCATTGATGCGGACTCCAAGAAAGAATTGTATCCATGTTGCAAAATGAAATATTCTAGGTTGAGTGCCACGCTGGCGCTTCTCAGATTTAAAGCAGCAAATGGTCTATCAAACAAGGGCTTCATAGGGATGTTAGGTCTTTTCCAAGAAATTCTTCCGGAAGATAATCTGCTCCCCAGAAGCAAGAATGAAGCGAAGAAAATTGTTTGCCCATTGGAACTTGAAGTACAGAAGATACATGATTGTGTGAATGATTGTATATTGTACCGTGGTGAGTAAGATTTGCGTGCATGTCCCACATGCAAGCATGCATGATACAAGCGCAGGAGAGCAAAGGACAAGTACAAATTGGACGACGAGATCAAGACAGGAATCCCGTTCAAGGTTGTTTGGTACTTGCCTTAATTTCCAAGGTTGAGGTGTTTGTTTGAAAACCCTAGAGAGGCAAAGAGGTTGTGGTGGCATCATGATGAGCGAATTGCAGATAGGTTTATGAGGCACCCGAAAGATGGGGCTCAGTGGGAATTAATCGACAAAAAGTTTGAAAATTTTGCCAAGGATCCTAGAAGTATAAGGCTCGGGGAGTGTACTGACGGGATGTGTCCTTTGGGCGATGTGAGCACCAATCATAGCACATGGCCAGTGCTTCTGTGCATATATAACCTTGCTCCTTGGTTGTGGCTGAAGAAAAAATACATTATGATGTCAATGATTATTGATACGTCCATTTTGCATCATGCTTTTATATTGATATTTATTGCATTATGGGCTGTTATTACACATTATGTCACAATACTTATGCCTATTCTCTCTTATTTTACAAGGTTTACATGAAGAGGGAGAATGCCGGCAGCTGGAATTCTGGGCTGGAAAAGGAGCAAATATTAGAGACCTATTCTTCACAACTCCAAAATTCCTAAAACTCCACGAAAGTTATTTTTGGAAATAATAAAAAATACTGAGCGAAGAAAATACCAGAGGGGGGCCACACCCTGGCCACGAGAGTGGGGGGCGCGCCCTACCCCCCTGGGCGCGCCCCCTGCCTCGTGGGCCCCCTGTTGGCCCTCCGGTGCCCATCTTCTGCTATATGAAGTCTTTCGTCCGAGAAAAAAATCATAAGCAAGCTTTCGGGACGAGACTCCGCCGCCACGAGGCGGAACCTTGGCGGAACCAATCTAGGGCTCTCATGAGCCTGTTACGCTAGGGACACTTCCCTCCGGGAGGGGGAAATCATCGCCATCATCATCACCAACTCTCCTCTCATCGGGAGGGGGCCAATCTCCATCAACATCTTCACAAGCACCATCTCCTCTAAAACCCTAGTTCATCTCTTGTATCCAATCCTTGCCTCTAAGTCTGGGATTGATACCTGTAGGTTGCTAGTAGTGTTGATTACTCCTTGTAGTTGATGCTAGTTGGTTTATTTGGTGGAAGATCATATGTTCAGAACCATTATGCATATTAATACCCCTCTGATTATGAACATGAATATGCTTTGTGAGTAGTTACGTTTGTTCCTGAGGACATGGGAGAAGTCTTGCTGTTAGTAGTCATGTGAATTTGGTATTCGTTCGATATTTTGATGAGATGTATGTTGTCTCTCCTCTAGTGGTGTCATGTGAACGTCGACTACATGACACTTCATCATTGTTTGGGCCTAGAGGAAGGCATTGTGAAGTAATAAGTAGATGATGGGTTGCTAGAGTGACAAAAGCTTAAACCCTAGTTTATGTGTTGCTTCGTAAGGGGCTGATTTTGATCCATATGTTTCATGCTATGGTTAGGTTTACCTTAATACTTCTTTTGTAGTTGCGGATGCTTGCAATAGGAGTTAATCATAAGTGGGATGTTTGTCCAAGTAAGGGAAGCACCCAACCCCGGTCCACCCACATATCAAATTATCAAAATACCGAACGCGAATCATATGAACGTGATGAAAACTAGCTTGACGATAATTCCCATGTGTCCTCGGGAGCGATTTTCTCTATATAAGAGTTTTTCCAGGCTTGTCCTTTGCTACAAAAAGGATTGGGCCATCTTGGTGCACTTTATTTACGCTTGTTACTTATTACCCGTTACAAATTATCTTATCACAAAACTATCTGTTACCGACAATTTCAGTGCTTGCAGAGAATACCTTGCTGAAAACCGCTTATCATTTCCTTCTGCTCCTCGTTGGGTTTGACACTCTTACTTATCAAAAGGACTACGATGGATCCCTATACTTGTGGGTCATCAAGACTCTTTTCTGGCGCCGTTGCTGGGGAGTGAAGCGCCTTTGGTAGGTGGAATTTGGTAAGGAAAAATTAATATAGTGTGCTGAAATTTACTGTCACTTGTTGCTACAGAAAGTAATCCTCTGAGGGGCTTGTTCAGGGTATCTTCACCCCGACCAGTAGAGCAAAGAGTTGCTCCTCTACCTACTGAACCTACTGAAAATGAAAATGTTTACTTTGAAATTCCTTCGGGTATGATAGAGAAACTGCTAGCTAATCCTTTTGCAGGAGATGGAACATTGCATTCCGATTTACACCTTATCTATGTGGATGAAGTTTGTGGATTATTTAAGCTTGCAGGTATGCCCGATGATGTTATCAAGAAGAAGGTCTTCCCTTTATATTTGAAGGGAGATGCATTGACATGGTATAGGCTATGTGATGATATGGGATCATGGAACTACAAACGATTGAAATTGGAATTTCATCAGAAGTTTTATCCTATGCATCTTATTCATCGTGATCGTAATTATATATATAATTTTTGGCCTCGCGAAGGAGAAATCATCACTCAAGCTTGGGGGAGGCATAATTCAATGTTATATTCATGCCCCAATCATGAGCTCTCGGGAGAAATGATTATTCAAAAATTTTATGCTCGGCTTTCTGACAACAATCGCACCATGCTCGATACTTCTTGTACTGGCTCTTTTATGATGAAGACTATTGAATTCAAATGGGATTTATTGGAAAAAATTAAACGCAACTCTGAAGATTGGGATCTCGACGAAGGTAAGGAGTCAGGTATAACACCTAAGTTTGATTGTGTTAAGTCTTTTATGGATACCAATGTTTTCCGTAAACTTAGCATTAAATATGGACTTGACTCTGAGATAGTAGCTTCTTTTTGTGAATATTTTGCTGCTCACGTTGATCTCCCTAAGGAGAAGTGGTTTAAATATCATCCTACCATAGAATTAAAAGTATTTGAACCTATTAAATTTGAAGAAAAGACTATCACTTATAATGATCCTGTTGTTCCTACTGCTTATGTTGAGAAACCACCTTTCCCTGATAGGATAAAGGATCATGCAAAAGCTTCAACTGTGGTTCGTAAAAGTAATATTAGAACTTATGCACCCCCTGAGCAAGTTAAAGTTGAACCTAATATTGCTATTGTTAAGGATCTCTTGGCTGATAATATTGATGGGCATGTTATTTATTTCTGTGAGGAAACTGCTAGAATTGCTAAACCTGGTGCTAAAGATAAACATAGACCTGTGGTAGGCATGCATGTTATTTCTGTTAAAATAGGAGATCATTGTTATCATGGCTTGTGTGATATGGGTGCTAGTGCTAGTGCAATACCTATTGACTTATACAAAGAAATTATGCATGATATTGCACCCGCTGAGTTAGAAGAAATTGATGTCACCATTAAGCTTGCCAATAGAGATACCATTTCACCGATTGGGATTGTTAGAGATGTTGAAGTCTTGTGTGGGAAAGTTAAATATCCTGCTGATTTTCTTGTTCTTGGTTCCCCACAAGATAGTTTTTGTCCCATTATATTTGGTAGACCCTTCTTGAACACTGTTAATGCTAAGATAGATTGCGAGAAGGATGTTGTTACTATTGGCTTGGATGATATGTCTCATGAGTTTAATTTTTCTAAATTTCGTAGACAACCTCGGGATGAGGAATTGCCTAGTAATGATGAAATTATTGGTCTTGCTTCTATTGCCGTACCTCCTAGTGATCCTTTAGAACAATATTTGCTAGACCATGAAATGATATGTTTATGAATGAAAGAAGGGAAATAGATGAAGTGTTCTTTAAACAGGGACATATTCTGAAACACAATTTGCCTGTTGAAATCCTAGGGGATCCTCCTCCACCCAAGGGTGATCCTGTGTTTGAGCTTAAACCATTGCCTGATACTCTTAAATATGCTTATCTTGATGAAAAGAAGATATATCCTGTTATTATTAGTGCTAACCTTTCAGAGAAGGAGGAAGAAAAATTATTGAAAACTCTGAAGAAGCACCGTGCTGCTATTGGATATACTCTTGACGATCTTAAGGGCATTAGTCCCACCTTATGTCAACACAAAATAAATTTGGAGAAAGATGCCAAACCAGTTATTGATCACCAACGACGGCTGAATCCTAAGATGAAAGAAGTGGTAAGAAAGGAAATACTAAAGCTCCTTGAGGCAGGTATAATCTATCCCGTTCTTTGATAGTCTGGGTAAGTCATGTCCATTGTGTCCCTAAGAAGGGAGGTATTACTGTCGTTCCTAATGATAAAGATGAATTGATTCCGCAAAGAATTATTATAGGTTATAAGATGGTAATTGATTTCCGAAAACTAAATAAGGCTACTAAAAAAGATCATTACCCCTTACTTTTCATTGATCAAATGCTAGAAAGGTTATCCAAACATACACACTTTTTCTTTCTAGATGGTTATTCTGGTTTCTCTCAAATACCCGTGTCAGCTGATGATCAAGCAAAGACCACTTTTACTTGCCCTTTCGGTACTTTTTCTTATAGACGTATGCCTTTTGGTTTATGTAATGCACCTGCTACCTTTCAAACATGCATAATGGCCATATTCTCTGATTTTTGTGAAAAGATTTGTGAGGTTTTCATGGATGATTTCTCCGTTTATGGATCCTCTTTTGATGATTGCTTGAGCAACCTTGATCGAGTTTTGCAGAGATGTGAAGACACTAACCTTGTCTTGAATTAGGAGAAGTGCCACTTTATGGTTAATGAAGGTATTGTCTTGGGGCATAAAATTTCTGAAAGAGGCATGGAAGTTGATAAATCTAAAGTTGATGCTATTGAAAAGATGCCATGTCCCAAGGACATCAAAGGTATAAGAAGCTTCCTTGGTCATGCCGGTTTTTATAGGAGGTTCAATAAGGACTTCTCAAAAATTTCTCGGCCTCTGACTAATCTATTACAAAAGATATACCATTTGTCTTTGATGATGATTGTGTAGAAGCATATGAAATACTTAAGAAGGCATTGATTTACGCACCTATTGTTCAGCCACCGATTGGAATTTACCTTTTGAAATTATGTGTGATGCTAGTGATTATGCTGTAGGTGCTGTTCTAGGGAAAAGAGTTGATAAGAAATTAAATGTTATTCAATATGCTAGTAAAACTCTAGACAATGCTGAGAGAAATTACGCTACTACTGAAAAAGAATTCTTAGCAGTTGTATTTGCTTGTGATAAGTTCAGACCTTATATTGTTTATTCTAAAGTAACTATTCACACGGATCATGCTGCTATTAAATATCTTATGGAAAAGAAAGATGCTAAACCTAGACTTATTAGATGGGTTCTCTTGCTACAAGAATTTGATTTGCATATTATTGATAGAAAGGGAGCTGAGAACCCTGCTGCGCATAACTTGTCTAGGTTAGAAAATGTTCTTGATGACCCACTACCTATTGATGATAGCTTTCCTGATGAACAATTAAATGTCATAAATGCTTCTCGTACTGCTCCATGGTATGCCGATTATGCTAATTACATTGTTGCTAAATTTATACCACCTAGCTTCACATACCAGCAAAAGAAAAAGTTTTTCTATGATTTGAGACATTACTTCTGGGATGACCCACATCTTTATAAAGAAGGAGTAGATGGTGTCATTAGGCGTTGTGTACCTGAGCATGAATAGGAACAGATCCTCCGCAAGTGTCACTCTGAGGCTTATGGAGGACATCACGCTGGAGATAGAACTGCACATAAGGTATTGCAATCTGGTTTTTATTGACCTACTCTCTTCAAGGATGCCCGTAAGTTTGTCTTGTCTTGTGATGAATGTCAAAGAATTGGTAATATTAGTAGACGTCAAGAAATGCCTATGAATTATTCACTTGTTAATGAACCATTTGATGTTTGGGGCTTCGATTATATGGGAACGTTTCCTGCCTCTAATGGATATACACATATTTTAGTTGCTGTTGATTACGTTACTAAGTGGGTAGAAGCTATTCCAACTAGTAGTGCTGATCATAACACTTCTATTAAGATGCTTAAAGAAGTTATTTTTCCGAGGTTTGGAGTCCCTAGATATTTAATGACTGATGGTGGTTCACACTTTATTCATGGTGCTTTCCGTAAAATGCTTGCTAAGTATGATGTTAATCATAGAATTGCATCTCCTTATCACCCACAGTCTAGTGGTCAAGTAGAATTGAGCAATAGAGAGCTCAAATTAATTTTGCAAAAGACTGTTAATAGATCTAGAAAGAATGGTACAAGAAACTTGATGATGCATTATGGGCATGTAGAACTGCATATAAAAATCCTATGGGTATGTCTCCGTATAAAATGGTTTATGTAAAAGCATGTCACTTACCTCTCGAATTAGAACATAAGGCATACTGGGCCATTAAAGAGCTCAATTATGATTTCAAACCTGCCGGCGAGAAGAGGTTATTTGACATTAGCTCACTTGATGAATGGAGAACCCAAGCGTATGAGAATGCCAAATTGTTTAAAGAAAAAGTTAAAAGATGGCATGACAAAAGGATACAAAAGCATGAGTTTAATGTAGGTGATTATGTACTGCTATACAACTATCGTTTAAGATTTTTTGAAGGAAAACTTCTCTCCAAATGGGAAGGTCCTTACGTTATCGAGGAGGTCTATCGTTCCGGTGCCATAAAAATCAACAACTTCGAAGGCACAAATCCAAAGGTGGTGAACGGTCAAAGAATTAAACATTATATCTCAGGTAATCCTATAAATGTTGAAACCAATGTTATTGAAACCGTAACCCCAGAGGAATACATAAGGGACACTTTCCAGAACTTTTCAAACTCCGAAAAGGAATAGGTATGTGGTATGGTAAGTAAACCGACTCCAAAATAGTTCTAATGGCAAATTTTCTCCGTTTTGGAATATTTAGAAAAATAGGAAAATAAGAAGCAGTCTGGGAAGGACACGAGGCCTCCACGAGGGTGGAGGGAGCGCCCTACCCCCTGGGCGCGCCCCCTGCCTCGTGGGCACCTCGCGCGCTCTACGGACTCCGTTTTCTTGCACGATACGTATTTTGGTCGATAAAAATTCATTTTATAATCTCCCGAAGGTTTTGACCCCTGTATCACGCAAATATCCTCTGATTTTGTTTCGAGTTGTTGCTGCTGCAGATTAGAGCAAGATGTCTTCTCAAGAGTCAGTCGGGGAGAGCCGGGTGTCTCATCCGGCATCGAGATCAAGGATAAACAGCGATACTGACCACTTTGTGCCAGCAACGGAGGAAGAGATGGAGGCTGATTTGAAGAGGATAGATGCCATGGAGGAGGATCTAGAAGTCACTTCTCGCTTCCGAGCGGGATTCACGATGGGGGAACTACAGAGCTCGGCTATTCCAAACTCGGTTATCCCTTCCAATGTTAGATTTCTTTCTTACGAGAGTATGAAAAAGAGTGTTACTTGTTCCCCCGCAGCTATGCAACATCCATGGGTGCAAGGGGCTTTAACCATCACAGGTAAGCTCCGTAAGGAGATAATGGATCTCAAGCAGAAACTCAATAAGCTCGAGGAAGAGAATCGTATCCTGAGGAGTATCATCGCCAAGAATATCACACCACCACCTCCGAAGAAATAGATATAATCACATGGGTATGGGCACTCCCCTTGGCAACTGCCAAGCTTGGGGGAGGTTCCCCGGTATCATATCACCATCACACTCCTATCTTTACCGTTTTTCTTAGTTTGATCCTTTTGGTAATATCTTAATCTAGTAGAATAAAGTTTTAGTATGATTTAGTTTTGAGTTTTGCTTTATGATCCCTTTCTATATCGAGTCCGTGAGCTATATAATAAAGATTAGTGTTGAGTCAAGGGCTTGATTATTTTGCTATGATCTTGAGGGAATAAAAGAAAAGGAAAGAATAAAAAGAAATAAAGAGATCATATTGATCTTATGGAGAGTAATGACTTCACATAGAAAGAGTATGATGATTAAAAGTTGTTGATAGTTGACAAACATAGCTTTGGTCATCGTTGCAATTAATAGGAAGTAATAAAGAAAGAGAGGTTTCACATATAAATATACTATCTTGGACATCTTTTATGATTGTGAGCACTCATTAAAATATGACATGCCAAAGAGTTGATGTTGGACAAGGAAGACAACGTAATGGGTTATGTTTTCTTATATTTGAAATAAAGTATATTGTCATGGATCATCCAACATGTTGAGCTTGCCTTTCTCCCTCATGCTAGCCAAATTCTTTGCACCAAGTAGATATACGACTTGTGCTTCCAAACACCCTTAAACCCAGTTTTGCCATGAGAGTCCACCATATCTACCTATGGATTGAGTAAGATCCTTCAAGTAAGTTGTCATCAGTGCAAGCAATAAAAATTGCTCTCTAAACATGTATGATTGATTAGTGTGGAGGAAATAAGCTTTATACGATCTTGTGATGTGGAAGAAATAAAAGCGACGGACTGCACAATAAAGGTCCATATCACAAGTGGCAATATAAAGTGATGTTCTTTCGCATTAAGATTTTGTGCATCCAACCCTGAAAGCACATGACAACCTCTGCTTCCCTCTGCGAAGGGCCTATCTTTTATCTTCTACCTTATGGCAGAGTCATGGTGATCTTCACCTTTCCTTTTTACATTTTATCCTTTATGAGCACATTGTGTTGGAAAGATCCTGATATATATATCTAATTGGATGTAAGTTAGCATGAACTATTATTGTTGACATTACCCTTGAGGTAAAAGGTTGGGAGGCGAAACTATAAGCCCCTATCTTTCTCTGTGTCTGATTAAAAATACGTAACCACAAGTATTGCGTGAGTGTTAGCAATTGTGAAAGACTAAATGATAGTTGAGTATGTGGACTTGCTGAAAAGCTCTTATATTGACTCTTTCTGATGTTATGATAAATTGCAATTGCTTCAATGACTGAGATTATAGTTCGTTAGTTCTCAATGAAGTTTCTGATTCATACTTGACATTGTGAATAGATTATTACTTGAGCATAAGAAATCAAATGACAATATCATATATGTTGCTGTTATAAGAATAATAATGATGCCCTCATGTCCGTATTTTATTTTATCGACACCTCTACCTCTAAACATGTGGACATATTTATCGTTATCGGCTTCCGCTTGAGGACAAGAGAGGTCTAAGCTTGGGGGAGTTGATATGTCCATTTTGCATCATGCTTTTATGTTGATATTTATTCCATTATGGGATGTTATTACACATTATGTCACAATACTTATGCCTATTCTCTCTTATTTTACAAGGTTTACATGAAGAGGGAGAATGCGGCAGGAATTCAGAAATTTGGAAAAGGAGCAAATATTAGAGACCTATTCTGCACAACTCCAAAAGTCCTAAAACTCCACGGAAGTTATTTTTGGAAATAATAAAAAATATTGAGCAAAGAAAATACCAGAGGGGGCCCACACCCTGGCCATGATGGTGGGGGCGCGCCCTACCCCCTGGGCGCACCCCCTGCCTCGTGGGCCCCCTGTTGGCCCTCCGGTGCCCATCTTCTGCTATATGAAGTCTTTTGTCCGAGAAAAATCATAAGCAAGCTTTCGGGACGAGACTCCGCCGCCACGAGGCGGAACCTTGGCGGAACCAATCTAGGGCTCTGGCAGAGCTGTTCTGCCGGGGACACTTCCCTCCGGGAGGGGGAAATCATCGCCATCGTCATCACCAACACTCCTCTCATTGGGAGGGGGCCAATCTCCATCAACATCTTCACCAGCACCATCTCCTCTAGAACCCTAGTTCATCTCTTGTATCCAATCCTTGCCTCTAAGTCTGAGATTGGTACCTGTAGGTTGCTAGTAGTGTTGATTACTCCTTGTAGTTGATGCTAGTTGGTTTATTTGGTGGAAGATCATATGTTCAGATCCATTATGAATATTAATACCCCTCTGAATATGAACATGAATATGCTTTGTGAGTAGTTACATTTGTTCCTGAGGACATGGGAGAAGTCTTGCTATTAGTAGTCATGTGAATTTGGTATTCGTTTGCTATTTTGATGAGATGTATGTTGTCTCTCCTCTAGTGGTGTCATGTGAACGTCGACTACATGACACTTCACCATTGTTTGGGCCTAGAGGAAGGCATTGGGAAGTAATAAGTAGATGATGGGTTGCTAGAGTGACAGAAGCTTAAACCCTAGTTTATGCGTTGCTTCGTAAGGGGCTGATTTGGATCCATATGTTTCATGCTATGGTTAGGTTTACCTTAATACTTCTTTTGTAGTTGCTGATGTCGTGGTTCTAAGTCTGACAGTAGAATAGGGGGTAGGTAATGTAGAGGCAAGATCTCAGCTTTGGAGGAGTTGTACACGAAAGGTTTACGAGTTCAGGCCCTTCTCAGAGGAAGTAACATCCCTACGTCTCGGAGCCCGGAGGCGGTCGACTGGATTATATGTGCATGAGTTACAGAGGATGCGAACCCTTGTCCCAGAGGAGGGGGTGGCTTATATAGAGTGCGCCAGGACTCCGGCTCCCCTCCGTTACATAGGATTCAATGTACATAAAGAGGTGGCGTTACAGGTAACGCCTGTATTGAAGTGCTACAAATGATCATTAAGTATCTGAATAAATGCCCGACCGTTGCTGCGCAGTGCGACTTTAGGTCTTCTGATATGTCGAGTGGTTTTATGGTCGAGTGCCCTGGATAGCGAGAGATCTCCGAGTGAATGGTTGGTCGAGTGGACTTTACTCGACACCTTTGCTGGATCCCTTCTTATGATTCTTGAACTTCTTTGCTCTTAGGACAAGGACCTTAGGTAGGACGTATAGGTCAGGCCTATTACCCTACCCCAGGTTTGTGTCCTCATCATTAGCCCCCGAATGGATCGAGGTTTGAGTGAAAAAGAAAGATGAAGTTGACCTTGCTTTTGCTCTTGCTTTGTCTTGCCTTTATCTCTAAGTGGAGGCCATTTGTTAGGACTTCAGCTTCGTTTCAGTCGCCTTGATCGATTCAGAAGTTGCCGACTGGTTTGTACAATGACATCCGTCAAGTGATATCTCTGACATGGAATCTTTGGCGTGATCAGTTGTAAAGGATCCCAGATTTCACAGGATTCAAAATTTTGGTGGAAGCGCGCCAGGCGGAGCGCTCCGTTGTAAGTGGAATAGATAAATAGGACATTTCGATTTCCGCGCCACCTTTTTGGCCACGTATCCCGTGCGCGACTGCTAGGGGATTTGACAGGATAACTCGGGCCCACACGTCAGCCACTCGGAACTGAGCCTTTAAAAGTGGCGAGGCCGAGGCGTTTGCATTGTGCGCGTCCATTTCTCTTCTTCTTCTTCTCGCATCTCCACTTCGTCCAACTCATCCACTCTCGACGCCGCTGTTCCGCCGCCATGGGGAAGGACAAAACGGCAACGCTAGAGCGTGTGAAGAAGGTGACGGGTGCGGCGAAGAGCAAGAAGATGAATCGGGGGTCTTCATCGCGCTCGGGGCTGCCATCGGGTTGGATCCAAGGAGACTGGATCCGATCTTCGCTTCGGCAGGAGGACTTGGATGATATGGCCGAGTTAGGGTTGATCGTCCATAAGTCTGCGCGTCTGCCGAAGGGGGAAATGGAGCCGCAGCCACGACCGGGTGAGTGTGCTCTGCTCGCCACTCATGTCGACCGCGGCTTCTCGCTTCCACCACATCCCTTTTTTCAAGGTTTCCTGAATTTCTTTGGTGCCCAACTCCACCATTTTACCCCTAATACCATCACATATCTTGCTGCACTCGTCTCCATGTGTGAGAATTTCCTGGGGTGCCGACCGCACTGGGGTCTTTTCAAGCACATCTTTACCATCCGATCCCAAACTATGAAGAAAGCGAACTCGAACGATGAGAAGACCCACGTTATTCAGATGTGTGGGAGTCTGGGCATTCAGAAGAGGAAGAGGAGTTCTTTCCCCCCGATGACTCTTCCGGAGTCGGTCAGGGGCTGGCAGTCGACCTGGTTCTACTGCCAGGATATCGCGACCTGTGCCACCGACCGGGCTCCCCCCTTTCTCTTTTGATCGTGTTCAAACTCCATCCTCGTTGAAAGTGACTGCTGCGGAGAAGGCTGAGACAGGCATGCTGGTCGAGAAAGTAGTCCAACTGATCAACCAAGGTGTCACCGGTATGGACCTGCTCGAGGTGTTCCTTAGTCGGCGGATCCAACCTCTCCAAGCTCGAGACCACGCCATGTGGATGTACTCCGGAGCTGGCGACACTGCTCGGGTTCATCCGGAGGAGGTGGAGGCCAAAACAGTGGCCGGGTGGTTGATGGGGATCACCGGGAACAAGGACAACCCCAAGGGCGCTAGGAGAGTCGACCCTTTCAGCGACAGCAACCTGCTGGACAAGGTTTGGTTATCATAACTGAATTTTTGAACGTATTTTCCGACTGATTGTTGATCCGATTGACTTATGATCGGTCCCTTGTTCTGTAGATCGACACGGAGATGTATTCAATGCCCAATGGTGAACAAGCTCTGGAGCAAGACCAAGAGGGCGAGGACAGTGCCGAGGAGAGTGGCGAGTGGGAGTCTCCAGCTGACGATGACGAAGACGAGAGCGACGAGTCGGACGATGAGGAAGTGGCCGACTCACCGCCTCGTTCTGAACGTCGATCCAAGCTGCGCCATGATCCCGCGGGAAAGCGCGGCAAAGCTGTGGCGTCGAGTGCTCCATCTCACAAGCGCGCTCGGTCCTCGACTCCAGAATTAACTGAGAAGGTTACCAAGCATCCCAAAATTAATCTTTCGAAGGCTCGGAAGACCTTGCCTAGAATCAAGATGGACGTCCCTATTGCCTCTGGGTAAACGTTCTTCTCGTATTTTCTTGTTCCGACCGATTTTCTAGTTCCGACCGGTTTCCTTGTTCTGACCGAGTGGATGATGAACTTGTATAGCCCGACCTCAGTTGCGACTGATATGTATATTGACAAGACTCCAGCCGACGAGGAAGCTGACGACGCCGTCACCTCCAAAGCCAGTAAGTCTGCCCGACTCGAATTTATTTGGTCGACTCGATGGTTTGTCAGTTATCCTTTTGGCTCTCTCTGTTTACTGCAGTTCCACGAGACGTTGTTGTGCTCCCGGACGATGAAGAAGAGGTACCTCTGAGAGGGAGGAGGAGGAAGGACAAGGAACTGGGTGGGAAGGCGCCTGAAGTCCAGGTTCCTCGGTCGATCGTGGACGCTCGATGACGGTCGAGCGATTGATGATCTGGCTCGAACCAACGCCACCTTTTTGTTCATTGTCGACTGATTGCCCCTCAGGATCAGCTTCTTAGACTTCTGCTGCGCCGATACAACTCCCCGCTTCAGATCCGGCGGCTGCTTCGATTGCTCTGCCTTCATCACTTTTTATTGTATATCAAACTCCGGACGGTCCACCGGTTGCTGCCAAGGAAGCTCTTCTTCAGTTGAATCTTGTGTTGGGACAAATGAAAGTGGTGCATGAGGCTAGTCAGGTAGCCTTCAACGCCGGAGCTGCTCTGCAAGCCAATGTCTAGGTTAGTTGATTTTCCGATTGACCGTATTTCTTGTCTGATTGCCCACTGGGGTGTGGCTATTTTGAAATTTCATGTCTCTTTGTGTCGGTTCGAGCTGAATCTTTGCACTAGTGGGGGCACGCTGAGTGCACCCACTGGGTGTAGTCCCCGAGACCATAGTTGATCATGGCGCCGATCGTGGTCTGAGAATAGGAACTCTTTTTTTTACCAAATCAGTGGGGGCACGCTAAGTGCACCCACTGGGTGTAGTCCCCGAGACTGCCGTTGAATGTTTGATTCGGTGGTAGTCTTAGAGTAGCTATCATTGTGATGTCTTTTTATCTCTGTCGACTGATATGGCTTTAACTGCAGAAATCTTGTGATCTTGGGGCTCAGTTTTCTGCAATGAACATACAGCAAATCAGCCTCAACCTTGATTTGGAATTGGCCAAGAAGAATCTCAAGACCGCTCGTGACGAAGTAGCTACCATGGGAGGTAACCAATCGCCAACTGTATATCCTGCTGCTGGCACTTTTCCTTTCCATTTTTTGAATCGAGTGACTCCACTCGGCGTATGTATGTAGTGAAACCGCCAACTCCAAGCCCGTCAAGAATGTTATTTCTTTAGAGAAAATGAAGCGTGCTTTGGAGAAGAAGGATCTGGATCTTGCTGCAGCAGATGTATGAGGCGCCATGAGAAAACAAAGCACTTGTCGACAAGAAGCTTGCTTCAGTCGGCAAGTTAGAAGAAGAAAACTCCAAGCTCAAGACTGTTGTTTCTGACGCCAATCGGGAGGTCGAGCAACTGAAGAAGGACAAGGAGAAACTGACCGACGAGCTTGGGAGTCTCAAGGCCAAGAATGGCGAGCTGGAGTCTTATCTGGGCCAGCTTGCTGCAAAGCTGGTCTTAAAACTTGAAGGTACTGATTAATCTGTCTTATTTCTGTCGACTGCCAAGTCTAATTATACCGTCGACTCACCATTCACTCGACTGTGCAGAATTTTGCCAAGACTTTGAAGCAGAAACTGGGCGGGTCGAGACGGGTCTTGATCCCATAAACTGTCCAGTCAAGGATGATGTTGCGATGAACGTGTTGCGGTTGGAATCTCGTATGGACAGCGCGGTTGCTTATCTTGCTCGCCTAAAAGCTGCGATGACTCGAGTTGATGTTGAACTCTGGCCTCAGGCGGAATTGTCTCGGGATCTTGAGTCTCTGATGGCTCGACTGAATCAAATCCCCGAGCGAGTGCAAGAATGGAAGAAGTCATCCGCTCGCTATGGCGCTGATGTCGCGTTGTCCTTGGTCCGAGTGCACTGCAAGGATGTCAATGAAAACAAGCTGGTGGAACTCAAGGTTGCTAACATGAAGAGGCACACTTTCCAGTTTTTCATGGACACCTTCCTTGATGACGCCACTCGTATTGCAGACAACATTGACCTTGACAGTTTTTGCGACCCAGCCAGTCCTTCTCCTGATGCGTGACCGAAAAACATTATGCTTCACCTTTATTTGCCTCGGAATGCCGAGTGATTGTGTAACCGTTAAACTTCTTCGGGCTTGATGCTCGAATACTTTTGATTCGTCGTCCGGAACTTTAGTATTTATCTGAACTTGGTTTATTTCTGAATATGTTTGTGTTTACCTTCGAGTGGGCTTTGTTCTTCACTCGGAGTAATCTTTGTTCTTGAGATGCAGCTCTGAGGTGGTGACTCCAGTCGACCTGCACCTCGTCATCCTTGCGGATAGGGATGGAGCGCACATAGTATTTGTGGCGTAGCTCCAAAGGAGAAGGTTGCAGTCGACCTGCACCTCGTCGTCCTTGCGGATAGGGATGGAGCGCACATTGTATTTGTGGCGTAGCTCTGAAGGAGAAGGTTGCAGTCGACCTACATCTCGTCGTCCTTGCGGATAGGGATGGAGCGCACATTGTATTTGTGGCATAGCTCCGAAGGAGAAGGTTGCAGTCGACCTGCACCTTGTCGTCCTTGCGGATAGGGATGTGTTTCAAACTTAGGAGAGTTCTGGACTGCCGCTAAGCCTCCAAGTGGGAGGGTTGCTCTCCACTCGGTAGGATTTTTCAAACTTAGGCGAGTACTGGACTGCAGCTAAGCCCCCGAGTGGGAGGGTTGCTCTCCACTCGGTAGGATTTTTGAAACTTATGCGAGTACTGGACTGCAGCTAAGCCTCCGAGTGGGAGGGTTGCTCTCCACTCGGTAGGATTTTTGAAACTTAGGCGAGTACTGGACTGCAGCTAAGCCGCCGAGTGGGAGGGTTGCTCTCCACTTGGTAGGATTTTTCAAACTTAGGTGAGTACTGGACTGCAGCTAAGCCCTCGAGTGGGAGGGTTGCTCTCCACTCGGTAGGATTTTTTTAAACTTACACGAGCACTGGACTACAGCTAAGCCCCCGAGTGGGAGGGTTGCTCTCCACTCGATAGGATTTTTTTAAAACTTAGGCAAGCACTGGACTGCAGCTAAGCCCCCGAGTGAGAGGCTTGCTCATCACTCGGTAGGATTTTTTAAACTTAGGCGAGTACTGGACTGCAGCTAAGCCCCCGAGTGAGAGGCTTGCTCATCACTCGGTAGGATTTTTTAAAACTTAGGCGAGTACTGGACTGCAGCTAAGCCCCCGAGTGAGAGGCTTGCTCATCACTCAGTAGGATTTTTTTAAACTTAGGAGTGTACTGGACTACAGCTAAGCCCCCGAGTGAGAGGCTTGCTCATCACTCGGTAGGATTTTTAAAACTTAGGCGAGTACTGGACTGCAGCTAAGCCCCCGAGTGAGAGGCTTGCTCATCACTCGGTAGGATTTTTTAAACTTAGGCGAGTACTGGACTGCAGCTAAGCCCCCGAGTGAGAGGGTTGCTCTCCACTCGGTAGGATTTTCAAACTTAGGCGAGGATTTTTTAAACTTAGGCGAGTACTGGACTGCAACTAAGCCCCCGAGTGAGAGGCTTGCTCATCACTCGGTAGGATTTTTTAAACTTAGGTAGTACTTGGACTGCAGCTAAGCCCCGAGTGAGAGGCTTGCTCATCACTCGGTAGGATTTTTAAACTTAGGCTAGCATCGATCAGCTAAGCCCCCGAGTGAGAGGCTTGCTCATCACTCGGTAGGATTTTTTAAACTTAGGCGAAACGGATTCGCAGCTAAGCCCCCGAGTGAGAGGCTTGCTCATCACTCGGTAGGATTTTTTAAACTTAGGCGAAACGGATACGCAGCTAAGCCCCCGAGTGAGAGGCTTGCTCATCACCTTTTGAACTTCGGTGAAATGGATTCGCAGCGAAGTCACCCACTAGGGGATTTCTAACGTAAGCAGAGGCAACAACAAATTGTTCAGAAAGATTATAAAGCTCTTGCATTTGATAAACAAACTACAAAGTTATTTCTTATTACATCTCATCCGAGTGAGTACCGAAGTATAAAAGGGGCGGAGCAGCTCCGCGTTCCAAGCCCGTGGCTCATCTTTCTGATGCTCGACATTATAAAGGTGGTATGCTCCATTGTGGAGAACTCTGGTGACAATGAAGGGGCCTTCCCAAGCAGGGGCGAGCTTGTGTGGTTTCTGTTGATCAACTCGAAGAACCAAGTCTCCCTCCTGAAAGGCTCGACCTCTCACGTTTCTGGCGTGGAATCGACGCAAGTCTTGTTGGTAAATAGTCGATCAAATCAGAGCCATCTCTCTTTCGTCCTCTAAAAGGTCGACTACGTCTTGCCGAGTCTGTTCTGCTTCAACTTCAGAGAAGAGTTCGACTCATGGTGCATTGTGAAGTAAGTCACTCGGCAGAACGGCTTCATCTCCGTAAACCAAGAAGAATGGAGTTCGGCCAGTCGACCGATTGGGATTTGTTCTTAGACCCCAAAGAACTGACGGAAGTTCATCAACCAAGGCGCCTGCTGCGTGTTTGAGATCCCGCATCAGTCGTGGTTTTAGTCCTTTGAGAATTAGGCCATTTGCTCTTTCTGCTTGTCCATTCGACTGGGGGTGAGCGACTGAAGCATAGTCGACTCGTGTGCCTTGAGAAGCGCAGAAGGCTCTAAACTAATCAGAATCGAAGTTTGACCCGTTGTCAGTGATGATGCTGTGCGGAACCCCGTATCTGAATGTCAATTCTCGGATGAAACTGACAGCAGTGCTATCTTCAAGATTCTTAATAGGCTTAGCTTCAATCCACTTGGTAAACTTGTCGACTGCTACAAGCACGTGGGTGAAGCCGCTCCTACCGGTTCTGTAATGCCACGAGACCGATGCTCTAGTTGCCTTCCTTTTATTTTAGTTGTTGCCGTGTGGTTTTTGTGTTTGTTGCATTATCATAATTATTTTGCATATTTCATTCCTCTATGTTGATGCCATGACCATGTTGAGTGCCTTGTCTTATTTTGCTTCTTGCAGCATGTTCATCTTTTATTATATTGCATTATGCCATCCTTGTTTGTTTTGCCATGCCTATCTCTTGTCATATTGCTTTTGGTCATTCATGTTGTTGCCATGAGCATCATGTGCATTGCACTCATCCTTATGTTACATGTTACTTTCATGTTGTGGGTGCATCAGCCCTTGCTATCTCTCTCTCAAGCCATGCCCATGTATCATCACCTCTCCCTCCCTTCTTCCATCATGTTTTTGTAAGCGACATTATTTCCTCCTCCATTAATGTTCATTTATTTCCTGATAATCGTACTCACTTCCTTACACCTCTCGGCCAAGTTTCATCCCATTTGGAGTTGTTTTGGTTGGGTTAAAAAATGGCTCAAGTTTGAATTTAATTCAAACTCGGATTATATTTCTACCTGTTAAATTTGCCAAGTCAATTTATTCAAATCCTGCACAAATTCTGGACTCCAGGGATATTCTCATATCTCTCTCAAGCCTCTCCATTATACCTGTGCTTTTCTGTCTTGTTTTCTGACAGTAGAAAAGAGAAGAAGGGAAGATGCAGTAGCAACTGAGCAGCCCAGCAGAAGCAGCGCTGCTCCAGCCGAGCCCAGCCCAGCTCCAGCGCCTCCCACAGCCCAGCTCTCCTCCCGCACCCTCGTTCCACCCTCCCGTGGTGAATCCACGCAGGACACCCGTCCAGGCCCCACCTGCAGCCTCTCCTTCCCCTGTTTTTCTTCCTCCTCCTAATCTTTTTCTCTCACAGTAAAACCTCTAGGGACGCCCGCACATGGCCATCGTGGTTCCACCACGACCCCTCGACGCCTCCTGGCCCTCCTATAAATCCAGCAATCCGCGCCCCTAGGGTTTCCCACTCGCCGCCGCCACCCTTTCCCTTCCCCTGTTTCTCCTTCTTCCTCAAGAGACAGAGAACAGAGGGCACCACCGAGAGCTTTGCCTTTGCCTGCGTGGACGGAGGCCACCACGGTCATCTCCGGCATGTCCATCTTCTTCCTCGACATCGACTACTTCCATTCAGACGTCTTCCCCCCCTAGGTCGCCTCCACTACGTCGCCAAGTTCCTCGACGTCTTCCTCCCCGCTTCCTCTGCTTCGTGGATCCGAGGATGTCGCCCCGATCGGCGCATCCCCATGTCGTCTCCTTCGTTTTCCGGCAAGTCCAGGAGCCAGGAGGTCCAAGGTCGACGCGGTCGTCCTCCTCTACGTCGCCTATCTCCCCTGTTTCGTCTTCTTTGCGGAGCCGTACGCCGCCACGATCAGCGCCTCGCTTCGCCCTCTGCATCGCGCCTCCGGTCCCCTGTCTTGTTCCTCGAGCCCAGGGTGAGCAACCTCGTGTCCCAGCTCGTTCCTGTCAACGATTCTTCGCATCATGTCGAGGCCACGTTCGCCTTTCTCTCACGCCGCGCCAAGCGCAAATTCTTGGCGCTCCTGCTTCTGGCCTACCGCGCGCACACTAGAGGATGTTTTCCTCCTCTGCATGCACTGGCGCACGCCTCGCCTCGTTGTTTATTTTGCATACTCCTGCACACTCCCGCATGCACGCACGCGCGGCACGCGCAGTAGCCGCAGAGCACCACCCGCGCGGCTCCGGTCGTCTTCTTCGCCATGTCCGGGGCAAGCTGAAGCTCGTGCCTGAACGCCTGCGCATCCACACAACACGTGTGCACCCTGTGTGCTTCGCCTCGCCACGCCTCTGTACTCACCCGGCCTTGCCGCGCATCGCCCGGGCCGAGCCGAGCCTGCTCGTGCTCGAGCACCTCCGTGGAGCCGTTTTCCCGCGCTCGCCATGATGCTCAACAGTCTCTGCCGCACCCACGAGCGCCCCGACCTGCAAGCCCGGCCCTGTCTCTCTGTTATTTGGTCCGCTTGGTTCAGGTCCAATGTTTGCATCTTTAGCGAGTCCACACGCATCACCAACAGCCTCAAAAGCCCCTCCATGCACACGCGCACCCTCACCTATTTTCGCACCCCCGCCGGCGCTTGGTAGCTGCAGCAGGCGCCGTCTGTTGTTACTGTCGCCGGTGAGTTTGACCATGAGCCATGGCCGCAAAGGTCGCCCTGATTGGTCTCTGTTCAATTAGGCCTGGCCTTCTTCTTTTCCACAAACATAGCTGTAGCCTAGTTGGTCGTCGCGCCGCGCCTCCATTCAGGAGACCCCGGTTTGAATCCCAGGGTCACCCTTTTTGTTTCCCACCTATTTTATTTATTTTTGCCACGCACACGCACGTTGGCACATGGGCCCCTCTCAGAGCCACATGGGCCGAATCCTCATCTGGGCCGCTGCAGGTTGCTGCAATCCGGCCCGTGCATGTTTTTTTCCACTCTGTGATTTTGGCATATTTCCAGTGCATGCATATTTTTAGAAATGCCATTAATTTGCTTTGCTCATATCTAAATATCCATGCATCATAATAGAGCATGTAATATATGTAAAATGCTTATAATTTCATGTACTTTCATAATATGCAACTTTCACCCATGTCAAAATGTTTAAAATTGCTATTTGCATTAATTTGCATAAATGCCATGTTAAAATGGTTTATTTCATAACTAAATAACCGTAGCTCGGTTTTAATTGTTCTTTATATGTAAATGGGCTAGAAAAATGCATAGATTAACTTGTTGCACTTTATTTCCTGTTTAACAACAATAAAATATGGTTTTAGATAGAACCGTATCAAATCTATAATATGGACATGAGGATTTTCCGGAATTGTTGTTTGTTGTTCCGGCCTCATTTAAACTTGCCTAGATAGGTAGTTTTATTATGTTTCACTTCTTGCCATGTTTAACAACATTGAATATTGTTGTGTACCTAAACGAGAGTGAACTAAATAACTCGATGTGGTGTTTCGTCGATATGCAACTCGTTGCATATTGAGCTCCACTTAATTTGTAGTATTGTTTGTTGCACTTTGCCATGCCATGCCTCATTAAACCGGACATGCATCATACTTGTTTGTGCATTATGCCATGTTTATGCTTGTGTGTTCACCATGTTGTTTGTTTCTTTCCGGTTGTGCTCCTTCTCGTTAGTTCCTATTTCGTTGCGATCGTGAGGATTCGTTCGCCTACGCTTGGTTCATCTTTGTGGCTTCATCTTCTTCATGGACTCGTTCTTATTCCTAGCGGGATTTCAGGCAAGATGACCGTCACCTTGGATCTCACTAATATCATTGCTATGCTAGTTGCTTCGTTCTATCGCTTTGCTGCGTTACCTATCACTTGCCTATCAAGCCTCCCAATTGCCATGAACCTCTAACCTTTGTCACCCTTCCTAGCAAACCGTTGTTTGGCTATGTTACCGCTTTGCTCAGCCCCTCTTATAGCGTTTCTAGTTGCAGGTGAAGATGAAGATTGCTCCATGTTGGATTATGTTTATGTTGGGATATCACAATATCTCTTATATTATTAATGCATCTATATACTTAGTAAAGGGTGGAAGGCTCGGCCTTATGCCTGGTGTTTTGTGCCACTCTTGCCGCCCTAGTTTCCGTCATATCGGTATTATGTTCCCGGATTTTTGCGTCCCTAACGCGGTTGGGTGATTTATGGGACCCCCTTGACAGTTCGCTTTGAATAAAACTCCTCCAGCAAGGCCCAACCTTGGTTTTACCATTTGCCTCACCACCACCTACTTTTCCCTCGGGAGTCGCGCTCTCGAGGGTCAACTTTATTTCAGCCCCCCGGGCCAATGCTTCTCTAAGTGTTGGCCCGAAACGAGTAGATCATGGGCCACCTCGGGGAAACTCGAAGTCTGGTTTTACTCGTAGGATGTCTCATCCGGTGTTGCCCTGAGAACGAGATATGTGCAGCTCCTATCGGGATTGTCGGCACATCGGGCGGCTTTGCTGGTCTTGTTTTACCATTGTCGAAATGTCTTGTAAACCGGGATTCCGAGACTGATCGGGTCTTCCCGAGAGAAGGAATATCCTTCGTTGATTGTGAGAGCTTATCATGGGCTAAGTTGGGACACCCCTGCAGGGTATAAACTTTCGAGAGTCGTGCCCGCAGTTATGTGGCAGATGGGAATTTGTTGATATCCGGTTGTAGTAACTTGAAGTAAACTCTTCTAAAATACACCAACCGTGTGCGTGACCGTGATTGTCTCTTTCCGGGGTTGTTCGAGAGGAGAACACGGTTTTTGGGTTATGTTTGACGTAAGTAGGAGTTCAGGATCACTTCTTGATCATTACTAGTTGGCGACCGCTTGCTAAGCTCCTCTTCTCGCTCTTGTTTCATAAGTTAGCCACCATACATGCTTAGTCGCTGCTGCAACCTCACCACCTTACCCCTTCCTTACCCATTAAGCTTTGCTAGTCTTGATACCCATGGTAATGGGATTGCTGAGTCCTCGTGGCTCACAGATTACTACAACACCAGTTGCAGGTACAGGTTTTGCGATGATCTTGACGCGAGAGCGATGTTTACTTGTTTTGGAGTTCTTCTTCTGCTTCTTCGATCAGGGGATATGTTGGGGATATAACTACTGAGTGTGAACCGCCCCAGGAGGGCCGGTTCACGCTCGTTTATGATCCAGGCCCATGTGGACGCCTGGAGCCCAGAGGCGAATTAAGGTCCATGTATGTAAACCGCCTTAAGCATTATAGCTTGTGTTGTAAGACAGGAAAGGAGAGATCAAGCCGGACTCTTGTATGAGCCGGATTGGGACTCAGAACCGACCAAGGCGTCCATCCGTGTATATAAGGGGACGACCGGCGGCAAGTTAGGGACAGAGATTTCGAGGCTAAGGCAAAGCTATTGCTCCCTAGTCGCCGAAACCATATCAATCACATCACAACCGGACGTAGGTTTTACCTTCATTGAAGGGGCGAACCAGTATAATTCCCGTGTTTTGTGTCCGCTTTAACCTCTCTAGTTAAACCAGTTCGATGGCCCTTCGAATAAGTCCTTTCATGTGGACTTCTGACGTGACTAGTCCACGTCAGTTTGCGCCCAACGTGGGGCTATAGCAATATGGTTTGATGATCTTAGAGGGCAAGTTCGAAGGACTCGAAGGCTATGCAGTGGGCCGGATGACTAAGAGTCGTCGCGGCAAGCTCTACATCGACGATGCGGACTGGGGCCCCGAGGCCGGCTCGGTTGAGTACGGGTACCGGGTCCCCTTTGGCGGCATACACGTGTTTATCGGCAAGATCGGCGAGCCAGAGCCTGGGCCGGACGTCTGCACTGACCTCGCCGAGACGGCTCAACGGGCGAAGAAGAGTCCTGCCCTGGCTAAACCGGCGGTCAAGCATGTTTTCGTGGAGTCGCCCACGGAGACTACGAGGACGGATCAAGATTCCGTGACGAAATCGTTGTCTACTCGGCGATTTAATCGCCGCCGGAGAAACCGAGTCTCTATACCAGCTACGAGATGGCCAGATCGGGGTTGTTCCGACGGAGAGAGTATTCCGGACCCTTCGATCTACTCCCACCGGGTTGGGATCTTCATGGCGGTGCAGCGGCGCTTCACTCTTCGACCGCGGCGCCCCCGGTCGCCGGTTCAGCAGCGGTGATGGCAGCCGGGGAAAGAGGCCCTGTGCGCCCGCCGGCTCAAGTTTTGTCAGAGCTCTTCGACGCGTTAGCTGTGCTCTTGGCGGAAGCTAATCCGCCGGATCAGGACCTGCACAACGCGGAGATTGCAAAGGTGAGGAACAGATCACTAATGCTAAAGCGGACCGGCAGCCGCGGACGAAAGGATGGCAGCGGAACGGGCCGCTTTGGATGCGCGAGCTTATAGGCTCAGCCGACCAGAGCGCGTCACGAAGTCATGAAAAGGAAGTACAGTCCCGCTTACCTTCCGCTGAGGGAAGGGAGCTTTTCAATACCCTGTAAGCGAGGACCAGTAATCCGCCGCCATTGGTAAGCCGGCCGGAAGCACCCAGGACGGCCGCACCGGTTCAGCCCCGTATGATAGATCTATCTCGCCATCATACCGGTGCGCCCCAGACCGTGCAGACACCTCCGGGTCACTACTCCAACCCGATGGATAACCTCGTGGCGGCTGCGGCACGGTTGGAGGCGATTCCAATTGAAGGCGATTCACCGCAGGCGGTGGAGACACGCCGGGTTAAGGAGCTCCTCAGGACGGCCTTGGCTCAGCAAGAAGCGTATTTCAGACAATGAGAGCGGATCCACTCCACCCCCCGCCCGAGCCGGAGCTACAGCCGACGCGTCGATGAACCGGCCGTATCAAGCAATGCGCAGCGTGGTCCGCCCCGCAGCAACAATCCGGCAGGCGGCTTTGAAGATGCTCAAGTGGTAGTGGACCGCGCCAGGCACGAGGGAGGCCGAGTTAGTAGCACAAGCGGAGGATCATCCGCCCAGCGCCGTTCGACCGACCACCTTCGAACCAGGGGTCACGCCCGGTTCTTTGGGGGTGCCTTGCCTTGTCCCCGCTTTGCGCAACGTGCATTGCCCAAGGACTTCAAGGGCCACGCAAGGTGCCGAATTATACCGCCGACTTGGCTCCAGAGGCGTGGATAGAAAGCTACGAGATGGCCATGGAGATGCTTTGGACGTGGATGAAGCCGCATGTGCGAAGTACTTCACAATGATGTTGGAAGGTACGGCCCGGACTTGGTTAAAAACTTGCCGCCCAACTCCATCACTCGTGGACCCGGTTGTGGACCCGGTTCATCCAAAATTTCAAAGACACCTGTAAGCAGCCCATGTCGGTGGTGGATCCGCAGCTTGTGTCCAGCAGAGGAGAGTCTACAACCCATTGGGTGCGCCTGCTTCGGAAGTTTTACATTCTTCGCACCGATCAACCCTGATTCCGCGATCTTGACCTTGGAAGCCAATTGCCGGTTCGAGCCATTGAAATTGAAGCTGGAGTCGCATGAAGCGTTTTTGCCATGACATGGGCACTCTAATGGGCGTGTTGGTAAAATACGCTGATTCTCGATAGTACCAAGGATCCCGAATCTGATAATGATGAAGTGGGAAGGAAAATGTAACGGCAGCTCCAGTGGTCCAAAGAAGCACCATTTGGCGTGCAATGGAGGGAACAAGCGCAGTTTAACGGCAACGCTGGTTTCAGAGCTAACACCAATGCGCAGGACAAGGGTCACGGCGCAGGGCAGGCAGTCAAACCGGGCGGTCACAATCCGGATCGCTTTGAACTTCATATTAAATCAACCTTGTCCGAAGCACGGGACGAAGGAGGTACCGCGAACCACCTTTGGAAGGATTGTTATATTATGCAGGAGTTTAAAAACTCCAACTCTTTCCGGTATGATCAAGGGACGGCGGTGGTTCCGGATCCGCCCGGTTACGATGGAGGAAATTCCGCCCGGATTCGTGGTAATCCGGGCAAGGCAATCAGAATAATCAAGGTAATCGTAATAGTCGAACCAAGGGGCTACAATCAACAGCGAGCAATCGGGTTATCGAGCAACCCAAAGCAGCTTGAATGGGGGCAGTACCACGCCTTTACCACCAGTTTGGACCGACGGGACCGAAAACTTTAGAGGCGGGCGGTCGGTGTTGTTGAACTGCCGCGCCAGACATTACCTACGCCGGTCCGAGCAGCCGATTGTGTGGAGCAGAGGATCATCCTCCCGGTTTACAATCCGGGTCGCTTAGCCTTGGTGGTGGCACCCTGTAGGAGGGTACAAGTTTACCAAGGTTCTTATGGATGGAGGAAGCAGCATCAACATCCTCAGACTACGAGACTTTCCGGCGTATGGGGTTACAGATAGGCATCTTAGGCCGCCCAAAGATGTTGTTCCACGGAGTGGTGCCTCGGTAAGTCAGCGTACCCGATCGGTAAGATTGTTCTCGAGGTGACCTTTGGGGACGAACATGACTCGCAATGTAAACGTTGACGCTTGAGGTGGTAAAGATTCAAAGCCCTTACCACGCCCTCTTTGGGCGGCCGCTTATGCTAAATTTATGGCACGGCCCTGTTATGTTTACTTACAGCTGAAAATGCCGGGTCACAAAGGAACGATAACGGTTCATGGAGCCGCCGGATCGCTTCTAGAGTGCGAGGAAGGTGATGCGCCTACGCGAGTCGGTTTGTGCCACGGAAGAGTTAAAGTATTATAAGGATAATGTTGATCCGGGCGGATATGACCCCTTTGAAGAAGCCAACTACAGAAAGCATGATCCGGACTTGAAGTTCAAATCGGCGGCCGAGACGAAGCTTGTTGATTTTGTGCCCGGCGATTCGTCCAAACAGTTCACCATCGGTGCCAACCTGGATCCGAAATAGGAAAGCGCTCATCGAAGTTCATCCGTGAGAATCGGGACATTTTGCATGGAAGCCGTCGACATGCCAGGTGTACCGAGGGAGCTCGCTGAGCACACTCTTAATGTTGACCCGAAATACAGACCGGTAAAACAGTTTCTTCGCCGGTTTAATGAGGAAAGGCGCAAGGCCATCGGAGAAGAAGTTGCTAAGCTGTTGGCAGCAGGGTTTATCATCGAAGTCTTTCACCCAGAGTGGCTCGCCAACCCGGTTCTGGTCCTTAAAAGAATGGCACTTGGCGACAAAGGAGATTACACAGATCTTAACAAAGCTTGTCCAAAGAGATCCTTTCGCCTCCCCGCATTGATCAGATTATTGATGCGACGGTGGGTTGTGAGCGCTTGAGCTTTACGGATGCGTATTCCGGTTATCATCGATTAAGATGGCGGTTAAGGACCAGGAGAAAACGGCATTTATCACCCCTTTGGAGCCTTCGCTATGTGTCCATGCCTTTTGGGCTCAAGAGCGCCCAGCAACTTATCGCTATGCATGTAATTGTTTGCATAAACAGATCGGTCAGTAATGTGCACGCTTACGTGGATGATATCGTGGTGAAATCAAGGCAGAAGGAAACATTGATTGAGGATTTAAGGAAACCTTCGACAACTTGCGGGTGTACAAGATGATGCTCAACCCTGCCAAGTGCGCCTTTGGTGTTCCAAAGCAGTAAATTGTTGGGTTTTCTCGTGTCTAACCGGGGATTGAGGCTAATCCGGAGAAAATTACAGCTATCACCTCCTTAGCCAAGCCAAAATGCATCAACGATGTCCAACGCTATAGGCCGGATTGCTGCGCTAAGCCGGTTTATCAGTCGCCTAGGAGAGAAGGCCATCCCTTTGTACCAGATGCTGAAGAAGACGGATCAATTCGTCTGGAGTTCAGCTGCCGATGAGGCATTGGAGGACTTAAAGCGGCAGCTGGCAAACCCGCCTGTTCTTGCTGCCCCTATTGATGACAGGAGCCGCCTCGTTATATGTTGCTGCCAATGCTCGGGCAAAGGAGTGTGGCCATTGTGGTGGAGCGCAAGGAGGCAGGAAGGAGTATCCGTTCAAATGACCAGTTTACTACATCGGTGAGGTTCTCATTGAATCTAAGCAAAGATATCCACATTGGCGTAAGCTGGTATATGGGGTTTTTATGGCAAGTTTGAAGTCAAGCAATATTTCCAAGGGCACCCCATCACAAAGTGGTCGGCCTCCTTTAGGTGATATCATACTAAACCGGGAAGCAACTGGCCGGATTGCTAAGTGGGCTATAGAGCTTGGGCCGCACGGCTTAAAGTATGTGCCCCGGACGGCTATAAAGTCTCGTGCACTTGTGGATTTCTATTAATGATTGGACGGAGTTGCAAGCACCGTAAGAGAAGCCGGATCACACCTATTGGACCATCCATTTTGATGGATCCAGTGCAATTGAGGGCTCGGGGCTGGAGTCGTATTAACTTCCCCACGAGGTGATAAGTTCTGTTATGTTCTCCGCCTAATGTTCCCTTGTACTAACAATGCAATGAGTATGAGGCTTTGCTCCATGGCCTCCGGATGGCCGAGAAATGAACCTCACCGGGTTAAATGCTTTGGTGATTCGGACTTAGTGGCCCAGCAGGTATCCGCACTTGGGACTCCAAAGATCCACTCATGGCTGCATATCGTCGGAAGTGGACGTTGTTGCGTGACATTTTAAGGGGTACCAGTGGACCATGTGGATCGTCGAAAGAACGAGGCGGCCGATGCTTTGAGCCGGCTGGGGTCCCAACAGAACCGGTCCCGCCTAACGCTTTTCCTTGACGTCGTTGCATAAGCCGTCAGTTAAGCTGCCTGATGAAATTGATTTGGCTATCCCTGATCCGGAGGCTCAGTTGGTGGCGGCCTTGCACATCATTCCGGATTGGACGCTCCCTTATTTGGCGTACATGAATCGGAGCGAGTTACCGGAGGATGAGACGTTGGCCCGGCAGATAGTTCGGCGGTCTAAGTCTATGACCATTGTTAATGGCAAGTTGCACCATCGCAGCGTGTCGTATGCGTTTCAGCGTTGTGTGTCCCCTCAAGAGGGCCGTGAGATATTGCGTAGAGATTCATGAAGGGGATTGTGGTCACCACGCCGTTCAAAATCCCTGGTGGCCAAAGCGCCCGCCATGGCTTCTATTGGTTGACCGCCCATGCCGATGCGGAGGATCCGTCGTCGACGGTGTGATGGTTGCCAAAAGTTCTCTAGGGCGTGCTCATGTGCCAGCCCAAGAATTGAGGATGATTCCAATTACTTGGCCGCTTATGCGACTTGGGGGCTGGATATGGTTGGACCTTTCAAACGATCCAAGGACAAAAAGACCCACCTGTTGGTAGCAGTGGATAAATTTACCAAGTGGGTCGAGGCAGAGCCTGTTAGCAAGTGTGATGCGGCCACGGCGGTTCAGTTCATCAAGCGGGTGATTTTCCGGTTTGGGTTTCCGCACAGTATCATCACGGACAATGGCACCAATTTGTCCAAAGGAGCTATGAAGGAATTTTGTGAACGGGAGCACATCCGGCTTGATGTTTCTTCCGTAGCCCACCCGCAATCCAATGGTCAAGCGGAACGGGCTAATCAGGAAATTTTGAAAGGTATCAAACCTCGGCTTATGGTCCCTTTAGAAAGGACGCCGGGGTGTTGGGTGGAAGAGCTTCCATCAGTGATATGGAGTATAAATACTACCCCCAACCGATCCACCGGATACACGCCGTTCTTTATGGTCTATGGAGCGGAGGCGGTCCTTCCCAAAGGATATCCGTCACGACTACGCCCGAGTAGCAGCTTATGTTGAGGCAGATAGCGAGGCAGCACGGCAAGATGATTTGGATCGACCGGATGAAGAGCGCGATATGGCAGCAGCTCGCTCGGGCGGTTCACCGCCAGGACCTTCGCTTGTATCACAGCCGGCGGGTTAAAACCAGAACCTTTCAGAAGGAGACTTGGTGCTGCGGCTCATTCAAGATCGTAAAGATATGCACAAGCTATCCCCACCTTGGGAAGGGCCTTTGTGGTCAAGAAGGCTCTATACAACGGGTCCTACTATCTGATTGATGTTCGAGAGCGAAAAGACTCACGCACGCCGAGGAGGAGACCAACGAGCCATGGAACATAGCTCATCTTCGCCTTATTATACTTGAGCCATTGGCTCCACTTATGTACATATCAAGACGATGTATATATTATGAATAAAAGCAATAAACCGGATCCTCGGCTAAAGCGGGTATCTGCTCTGCATAAAGGACCGGTTTGGGTACATGGAGATGATAATGTAAAGCGGCCTCGGTTTAACCCTTGGCCTTGTTTTTAGAAATTTTTGTCATTTGGGGGCTTGGTCGTGTCCGAACCAATGCAACACCTCTTGGCAGCGAAAGCCACCAGATCATTTGGGGCATGGTCACGCCTGAACCAGTCCACACCTCTTGGTCGGCCTAAGGCCATAGAATCACTTGGGGCTTTGGTCGAACCCGAACCATCGCAATGCCATTTGATCGGCGTCATGCCACGAGTTCAGTTGGGGACCTGGCTGATTTGAACCACCGCTACACCGTATAGGGGGCTTGGTCATGTCCGACCATGGTAGCGCCATCTGTTCCGGCTCAGTGCAGCCTTTCCTTGCAAAGAGATTTTTCTCATTGATTTTGCTTCCATGGGGTCTTTATGCCTGTCATTTGGTTTTTGTTGGCCTTCTTAAACCGACAAAATTCTTTACACCAGATTTATGTTCCGCATTCAATACCTTTTTAAAGCTGGCGATTTTTTGTTCCGGTTTGATTTTGTTGTTAACATCCCATTATGGGGTAACAGGGGGCTTATCATGTTCGGCTAATGATTTACACGGTAAATCGGTTTTATACACAGAAGGACTGTTCTCCTGTGACAGTGATGGTTTATAAGGCCTTCACTTCGGGTTTGACTAAAGCCAACTGTGTGCCTAATACTGGCAGGCAAAATATGTTGCAGGATTTACTACGAAAGCCAACGGGTCCCGTACTGCCATGCAAAAGTTTACAGACTGAGATTGTACCGGCATTGTTCAAAGAAAGACACTTGCTATCCTATTACAAAGCCTTTTGAGGCCCGGCGTTTCACGCCGGTTATGCCTTGAAAATTTGAATATGTCACCCGGCTTGGCGGATTACGCCGCTTCACCGGTTGGCGCGAGGTGGAGGGCACGGCGCTGGCCGGTTCAGCTTCCTCTTCTTCTTCACCCAAAGCCCGGAAGTCATTGGTAGACCAGTCAATCCGGGTTAAGGCTCGAAGACAGCTTCTTCACTTATCAGCTCAGCCGGATCAACGCTGTATGGCGTAAGTGTGCTTATCGATTGAGGAATCAGGCTCGCACTTCCGGGATGACAAAATCCACCCGCTTGTTGTTTGCGCCATAAAAAGATCGGTGAACTTCCAGATTGGCTTCAGCCGCCGATTGACTCGCCAATGACGATTTCCTTTGTAATCCGCTTCAGGCATCATATCGAAGGCTTCGCCGTTCTCTTGAGCGCTGGGAAAACCTTTAGCTATATCAGCCGGATCAAGATCCGCTATCCAGGCCTTGGCACGAGTCAGAGCCAGCAGGGCGCCAGCCCGGGCGGCGGATCGCTTCATCTCTTCAAGCTGGCCCGGAATCATGGACAGCCGGTCCAAAGATCTCTCCGATCAGGACGGCGCTGTGTTGTCGTATTTAAGTGGCGCATATATGGCCCGGCTACGCCGGTATATAGCTGTTCAATCAGGGTGTACGAAGCCTTGAGCTTTTTTCGCACGTCAGAGCCCAGATGAGCAATACGCTTGCCTGCACCAGGTTTAGACAGCCCAAGTTAAACCGGCGGAAGCGTTAACACAGGCATATTCAGTATAAATTTACTTACCAAAGACGGCGGAGGTCATGGCATGCACTTGGCGTTTCAGTCCGGTAAGCTCTTCAGTCACCGGTTTAAGGGCCGCCTCCGCTTCCTCCGCCCGTTTTGTTAAACCGGCTTTCTCGGTGTCCCAGTTGACCCGCTCGGATTTGTACCACTCCTTCAGCTGCTCCATGGTGGTCGTATGGTCTTTAGCTCATCCTTGGTTTTGGTGGCTTCGCTATTTGGGTTTCCAGATTGGTCCGGAGGTCCTTGAGTTGCATGACTTGTCAGTATTTCACCGATGAAAAATAAAGCATGTTAGTGGTTTCATTATACAAGTCCCAAGCTTAATACAAGTATTCAACTTGGCACTTGGGGGCTAATGGCTAGTTGATCTCAATTTGCTAAGGAGACGCAACTTAAAGTCCCGGTTTAACTTTGCAAAATTCAACCGACCCTTGGGGGCTACTATGCAGGGAAAAGATGAGAAAGGTCAAATTATTACCTCATAGCGGTCCTTCATGCGATTTACTAGACTGCTTCAAGGTCACGGCTTGTGTAAAGCCGGTTCAGAAAGCCGGAATGAAGTTCTTGGGCGGAGAAATTGTCGTAAGCAGACATGTCAGTCTTCCCCTTGTCTTTGCTGATAGTAGTGGAACTTTCTTTGATGCTATGCTTGGTTAAAGCGACCGGTTGGCTAGGAGCGGTATAGCCGCACTGTCACAAGAACATCGCCATTTTCAGCGGTCTTGTTTGGGCTTGATGTCATCTTGCTTTGGCTCGGCGGTTCAACGGTCACGATCCGCTCGGTGGACGGGTTTGGTGGAGTAGGCTGTGAGGTTTGCACTTGGACCTCCGGTTCAACTTCTCAAGGGTCGCCAGTATCATCCTTGTACAACTCGCCGTAACTTTCCTTGGCGGCTTCGTGGATTTTCATGTGGCTGTTCTGGGGTTTTTTCCGGATCACCATCCGAGTAGGATCAAGAGTTTTCGCTTTCTTGCTCAAACGAGCCTTGGTGCTGCAATATTCAGAGTTGGATCAAGACAAATTGACCAAATTAATAGGGAATCGAGTTGATGACAAGAATTACATACCCCGCGGGCGATGTTCAAGGAGGCAGTTGTGTGGTGGATGAACCGCCAGACGAGTTGGAAGAGGCCTGATAATTCGAGTCGACGGATTGAGAGAACATCGGAAGAAACCTTTAAGGGATAACGCCAGAGAACAAGTCACCTCCGGACGACGCTCCGGATTGGGGTGTCCGTAAACCGCGGAGGTAACCTGTTGACCACTGTGCCGGGTTGTACGGGCGCTCTTCATCTGCTGTGTCTTCAAGAAAAGATTTGGATTCAAATAAGCACAGGAATGGTATTTTTCACTTTCCGGACGGCGCGATTTAATTCTCTTAACAGCGCAAGCTCAGATTCGAAGAAAGAAGGATTACCTCAACAGATTGGCATGACTGGCTTCAAAGATCATCCCGGGAAGAAAAAGTGTCGGTAAAAGAAGGTAAAGAGGCCAAGCATATGCAAGAAGAAATATAAAGCGGAAAGCCGGTTTATGGCGGCTCCTCAGAAATGTCAAAGTTTTACCTTTGCTCGATTCCTCGTCCTCCGCGGTTCAGAGGACTCGTGGTCTTTTTCTTGCCGCTTTTCTTAATGGCCTTGGACTTTGCACGTGGCGCCCGGACCGGTCTGGTGCGTTTCCAGAAGGAGCTTTCAGCCTGGGAAGCAGCAAGCATTAGCATATGTCAACAGTATTACGAGCCTGAAAGACAGTAAGAAGAGCTTACCGCTGGCGGTTTGTTGGCGGCACAAAATGGAGCCAACCCGGTGAGGCTGCAGACGGAGATTGGCTCATCGAGCATCTTCTTGACGATCTCGGTGGTCTCCTGTTCCGTTATGGGTAGCTCGTGACGCCTTTGAGGATCTTTGAGGCTGCCGTGTACTGCAGCATCAATCCGGCCGGGCGGCTCGCTGGCAACACGCCCCAAGAGACCCAGCAACGCACAAGATCCACGCCGGTTAAGCCATTGGCCATTAGAGCCCGGAGCTTGATTATTTGTGGCGCGAAGTTTTTCCGCTCCGCGGCGGTTAAGCGTGAAGGCAGTGGATGATGGTTGCTGAGCCGGTGGGGACGGTAACCCGGCAAGGGGTTTTCGTTGGCGGTAGCGGTGTTACAGCGAGAGAACCAAGTTTGGTTCCAATCCTTTGGATGGCTGTGGTGCTTGGCGTGAGGGAAATCGGCTTCCTTCCTCTTCTGGATTGAAACGCTGCACAGCTCCGTGTTGGGACCATCAGAAAATTCTGTGCGACGGTTCAAATGGAAAAAATCCCGGAACAACTCCACAGACGGTTCTTCTTGAAGATAGACTTCACAGAAGACTTGAAAGTTGCATATGTTCAAACGGAATTGACCGATATCCTGCGGATGGAGTTGCAAACCGGCAAGGACGTCCCGGAAAAACTTTGAACCGGGCGGCGTAACCCGGTCTAGGTGCTGCATAAACACAATTACTTCCCCGCCATGCTCGAGGAAACTCGCCCTCCGGAACACGCCAATGGAGGACGCCTTTTGGAGCCAAACCGCCAAAGGGTAACGTAGCTGCTGAGCTGCGTTTGGTGATTTTGGACCGACCCAGTTGCAAGCCGCAAATTGAGGAGCCATTCCGGAAGATTAAGGCTGCAAAAGAAAGGAAAACGGTTCACCATTGAACAGGTCAGAGTTACGAGATAATGTTAAACCGCAATCCAAGAACCGGAAATTCGCTTAACTAAGGACTAATGGAGTGACGGATTAGATATCGATAGTTAAACCGCCAGAGGAGGCAGAGCTGAAAAGTTGCTAAGTATAGATGTAAACAGGTTTCCCATGCAAAAGGAAATAATCTAGATCTACCGGGGTTCGAAGGAAAATTTCTGCGACCTATGCGCACCTCCTACAGCGCAGGAAGGTTCGTGCATGTTAAAGCGAAGGATCTGAACAAAGGGGAAGATGCCTAGAGTCGGGTAAACGCGTAAAGCAGCCATTTGCATACGAGGAGCGGTACGGCTGAGCCGCATTTACCATGGTGGAACTGGTATGAAGAATCGGCATGAACGCTCACGAGCTATGAGATGAACCGAGTCTCTAGATGAGATCTAGGGTTTAAAGAAAACCTTACCTGACGAGCGGGAGCCACGGAGGAGCGCTAAAACTCTGGTAAGGTCAGGTTGATGCAGCGGCCCGGCGGGAAGCGTCGGTCGAAGGTTGAGGGCGACGGCAAAGAGCTTCAGGGTCGGCGGGTCGCGAGGAAGAAGAAGAGAGGAAGAAGAAGAAGAGAATGGCCCGACCGGTCTATTTATAAGGGACCGGAGCAATAAACGGGCGAGAATCGAGGAGTCAAAAGCGGCGGAAGGTGCAGCGCCGCCTCGATTTCCGGAATGGCATTAAATGCAGGGAATCTTACTGTTTGGATTTCTTTATTAAGGATGACGTCAGGACGCTCTGACACGCGAATCGGAAGATGACATCATGGCGGTTCAAGCAGCTGGCGGTTTACGAAAGGAGGAAAGAGATCAAGAGTTTTTGAGGGTGTGAAGATTAACATGAACCGGATTCAAGTCAATCTGGGGCCTAATGTTGGGGATATAACTACTGAGTGTGAACCGCCCCGGGAGGGCCGGTTCACGCTCGTTTATGATCCAGGCCCATGTGGACGCCTGGAGCCCAGAGGCGAATTAAGGTCCATGTATGTAAACCGCCTTAAGCATTATAGCTTGTGTTGTAAGACAGGAAAGGAGAGATCAAGCCGGACTCTTGTATGAGCCGGATTGGGACTCAGAACCGACCGGCGTCCATCCGTGTATATAAGGGGACGACCCGCGGCAAGTTAGGGACAGAGATTTCGAGGCTAAGGCAAAGCTATTGCTCCCTAGTCGCCAAACCATATCAATCACATCACAACCGGACGTAGGTTTTTACCTTCATTGAAGGGGCCGAACCAAAGATAATTCCCGTGTTTTGTGTCCGCTTTAACCTCTCTAGGTAAACCCGTACGATGGCCCTACGACTAAGTCCTTTCATGAGGACATCTGCCGTGACAAGTCCACGACAGGATAGGTTCCAGGTCGGCAGCCTGGGATAGCAGGGTGGATATTGGTTGAGTTTCTGTTTATGTTTCATCCGTAGCCGGATGTTGTTCTCATGTATGTTGTTGTATTCTTGGGCGTTTGTGCCTTATGTATGTATCCCCACTATTATGTAATGTTGATGTAATGATATCCACCTTGCAAAAGCGTCTTCAAGATGCGCTTCCATCCTTGGTGGGACCTTCGAGTTCCTTTAGGATAGGGTCGCATCTTGGGCGTGACAGGTTCTCAGTGGTCCGACCATATCCAATCCCCAAACGGCAAAGGGCCAGACGAGTGGAATGGTCTTCAGGGCAGACGCAGGTTTGTGCGACATGTTGGAGTAAAACTGGCAACCCTCACATTTGTCGACTATATCTTTTGCCATTTCATTTGCTCGAGGCTAGTAAAATCCAGCTCGGTATGCTTTAGCCACGATGGTCCGAGAGGACGCATGGTGACCACAGGTCCCTGAGTGGATGTCATTGCGGATCATTCGACCTTTTTCTGGCGTTATGCATTTCTGACCGACTCCTGTCACTCCTTCCCTGAACAGTTGCCCTCCTATCACAGTAAAGGCTTTGGATCGATGGTCGATCTGTGGAGCCTCTTCTTCGTCTTCTGGGAGTTCCTTCCTAAGAATATATGCAATGTACGGCACTCTCCAGTCGAGAGTGATGACCAAAACCTCCATGATCAGGTCGACCACGGCTGGGACCTCGACTTTAGTCGGATCTGTGGCGCTCTTAGGCTGCGGGGGCTCTTCAGTGAAAGGATCTTCTTGAACTGACGGTGTGTGAATGTGTTCCAAAAACACATTGCTGGGAATGGCTTCTCTCTTGGAACCTATCTTTGCCAAATCGTCGGCAGCTTGATTTTTCAGTCGGGGTATATGATGGAGCTCTAACCCCTCGAACTTCTTTTCCAATTTCCTCACTGCATTGCAGTAACCAGTCATGGCTGGGTGTCTGACATCCCACTCCTTCATCACTTGATTGACTATCATATTCTGCTTCGTTGTTGGAGGAGTCAAAGTGAATCTGGAGGACATATCTGAGCTTGTCTCCTCGGGGATACCAAGACCACCCCAAAGACCGAACTGCTCAAAGATCTTTGAGCCATCAAAAAACATGGTCCGGTGCTCCGAGTGAACTTGAGTCGGCATTTGCTGTTCAATGCACTCGGCGAGGAAATCTGCTATTGCCTAGGACTTGATAGATTTCTTTGCCTCAAACTTGATATCTAAGGGAAGGAGTTCAATCGCCCACTTTGCCACTCGACCAGTTGCATCTCTGTTGTGCAGAATCTCTGACAATGGGGCGTCGCTGACGACTGTAATTAAATGATCAGAGAAGTAATGTGCAACCTTCTTCGTGGTCATATAAATCCCATAAAATAGTTTCTGATAATGCGGATATCTTTTCTTTGATGAAGTCAAAACTTCAAAAACATAATATACTGGGGGCTGAACTTTATAGGCTTTTCCTTCTTCTTCCCGCTCGACCGTAAGTACAGTACTGACGACTTATCTGACTTCTTCATCAATCGGTAAACAGGCAATGCCTTTTCACCGAGGCGAGAAATGAATCGACTTAGGGCGGCCAAGCAACCAGTAAGCTTCTGGACATCATGTACACGCACGGGGCATTTCATTCGGAGTATGGCCCCTACTTTCTCTGGGTTAGCATCGATCCCTCGTTCTGAAACGAGAAAACCGAGTAATTTCCCGCCTGGGACTCCGAATGTGCACTTTGATGGATTAAGCTTGATATCATACCTTCTAAGGTTGGCAAAGGTTTCAGCAAGGTCAGCCAAGATGGGTCGGAACCTTTACGTGACTTAACCACAATATCAGCCATGTATGCTTCCACATTCCGACTGATTTGAGTGAGTAAACACTTCGAATCATCCGCATGAATGTGGCTCCAGCGTTCTTCAAGCCGTAATGGCATGGTGACATAATGTAAGCACCCAAATGGAGTAATGAAAGCTGTTTTTATCTCGTCGGGTCCATACAGACGGATCTGATGATACCCCGAATAAGCGTCCAAAAAGGACAAACACTCACATCCCGCAGTTGAGTCGATGATTTGGTCGATGCGAGGGAGGGGAAAGTGATCTTTCGGGCAGGCCCGATTGATATGCTTAAAGTCAATGCACATGCGAAGTGAGTCATCCTTCTTTGGGACCATGACAACATTGGCTAGCCACTCGGAGTGGTAAATCTCTCGGATAAACTCAGCTGCCAGGAGCCGAGCCACTTCTTCCCCGATTGCCTTCCTCTTCTGCACGACGGACCGTCGAAGATGTTCTTTGACTGGTTTCACTTTTGGGTCGACTCACAGACGATGCTCAGCCAGCTCCCTGGGAACACCAGGCATGTCGGAAGTTTTCCATGCAAAGATATCCCAGTTCTCACGGAGGAAGTGGATGAGCACTTCTTCCTATTTGGAGCCGAGTGTTGTTGAAATGTGAGTCGGAGCAGCATTGGGATCCGTCGGGTGGATATGAATCGGCTTCGTTTCGCCAGACGACTGAAATGCTGAATCTGTGGCAGGCTTCTTAGCTCATAACAAATCACTCGGGTCTGCATTTTTCTGATACTCATGCAATTCCACTACTGCCATCTGTGCGTCGGTGATCTTCGAGCCTTTCTGGAAGCACTCTTCTGCCTTCTTCCGATTGCCCGTGATAGTGATCACACCTTGAGGGCCAGCCATCTTCAACTTGAGATACACGTAGCATGGTCGAGCCATAAAACGTGCGTAAGCCGACCTCCCCAGAATAGCGTGATAAGCACTCTAGAAATCCACGACCTCGAATGTCAACTTTTCTTTGCGGTAATTCTCTTAATCACCGAAAACTACATCAAGGGCGATCTGGCCGAGTGACTCAGCCTTCTTGCCAGGGATGACCCCATGGAAACTCATGTTGCTTTCGCTGAGTCTGGACATCGGAATGCCCATTCCTTTCAGCCGCCTCTCAAGATACGTAATATTCAGGCCACTGCCTCCATCCATTAGAACTCTAGTCAACCGAGTGCCTTCGACGACTAGGTCGACTACCAATGCTTGCCCCCTATGGGTGGCTATATGCGTCGGATGATCAGACTGGTCGAATGTAATGGCAGTCTGAGACCATTTCAAATAACTGGGCATCGCCGGAGCGACCATGTTTACGTCTCTATTGATGACTTTCAGTCGACTTTTGCTCTCAACATCAAGAAAATCATCGAGTGGAGTTGCCGTGAGGGTAACCATCGCCACTTTCCTCTTTGTCCTCAACCTTGTCCGACTCTTTTTCCTTCTCCTTGGGCTGTTTCTCTCTAAACTGCTGGATTAGGAGCCGACCATCGCCGAGTGGTATGCTTTGGGTAAATGAGATTACCCTCCTCATCTTTGTTTGTGTGGATGTGGCATGGCAGATCCAACACATCGTTCCCATCTTGATCTTTTACTTTCTTAGGGTTCCACGACCCCTTGGGTTTCCCCTTAAACTTTCCTTGAGTCACGACTAAGGCTTCTCCAGGAGCAGCTGGCTCGGCTTTGCGCTTTTGCTTCCGACTGGAATTCCCTCCTCCGGTTTCTTGGACGACTGTTTTGTGTTTGCCACTCCGGAGCCGATCCTCTTCCTCACCATTGGCATACTTGGTGGCAATCTCCATCATCCGACGCAGAGACATATCTCCAGTCCGACCGAACTTTAGATTTAGCTCTCGATATTTGACGCCTTCCTTGAAGGCACAAACTGCTTGGTGATTAGACACATTTTCCACCGTGTGATGCAACGTGATCCATCTCTGGATATAATCCCTCAAAGTCTCATTGGGCTTCTGCACACAAGATTGCAGCTCTATCAGCCCTGCTGGCCATTTGCATGTTCCTTCAAATGTTCTGACAAACACTCGGGCAAGATCTTCCCAACTGTAAACACTGCTGGGTGCTAACTGGTTTAACCATGCTCTGGCCGAGCCCTCCAACATCAGAGGAAGGTGCTTCATAGCCACTTCATCATTGCCGCCGCCAATCTGAACAGCTACTCTGTAGTCCTCAAGCCAAGTGTTAGGCTTGGACTCGCCAAAGGAACTTATCGACTCCGCCAACCTGAAGTTGGGAGGAATCACCGCGGCCCTGATGGCTCTACTGAAGCACTCGGGACCTGAGACATGCACTTTGCTGCTGGTTGGTAAATCTCTGTCATGGACTTCTCTGTGAGCTCTGTTTCTGTCGACCAGACCTTGTACGAGAATTGATCTCGCATCAAAGCCTGGTTCCCTAGGGTCGACTGGAATTCTTTGCCCACCGCTGAGAGGGCGTCAGTCATCATGCTATCGAGGCGCGTATGACCCACTCCTTGGGGGAGGCGTGTGCACTCGACGACGATCATCATGATCAAGTCGGCGATCATACTGCTCGCGTTTTCTGTACTGATCTCGCCGGTCACCACGTACCTCATGCCTCGCGGGCAATCTTGGGCTGTGGGCCGACTGGACTGTATCTGCTACGACGGATGTGCTGTGGATCCTATTCCGCAACTGAGACACAGCTGTATTCTGTTCTCCCGCTGCCCGGAGTAAATCCCTGATCTGCATCAAACCTCTGCCATCTTCTGACTGGGACGGCTGGATCGATTCTGCTATTCGGGCTGCAGCTGTGAGATTCTGGATTGGAGTTCGATATACCTGAGTTGGAGGCAGAAAAAGTTGTCGTCAACTGGATGCTGGAACCCGTTGCCGAGCACGCTGCCGAAAGTGCGTCTTTGGAGGTTCTTCCAGCTTGAGTGCGCTCGACCAAGTTGGCCAGAGCGCCTCCTCCAAGGCCCGGCCTCGGAGTTTCTCCGATGATAGGAGTATGAAGGGCATCCATGTTCCGGGCGAAGTTCTTCCCTCTGGCGCGAAGAGAGGGGCTCGGGGAGGTACTCCTCATGGACACGCGACGGATCGCCTCCGCCATCTCTACCGTCAACGCGAGGGAAGCCAGGAGGACTGCGGGGCCCATCGACCAGCAAGACTTCCCCCGCGGGATCACTGCTGTCGCACTCGGATGCAGTCTCTGCGGAGCCAGTCGACAGGTCGAACAGGCCGTAGAGAGTTTCGTCGGGCTCGATCGCCGCGACTTGAGGGGTGGCCGACTGGCGAACCACCGCATGCCTCACCCACCGCTGAAGCCTTGATCGACCGGAACGCTTGCGCCGGCGGGCGACAGGGAGGGAGGAAGCTACAGGAGCCGACTGATACTGGGTCGACGGCTGCCGCAGGAGGACGCCGCGGACGCACGCGCGAAAGTGTGTTGCCCCGCGGACGGGGAGTGCTTCAACGTCGAGCGGAGCCTCTTGAAGCCAAGCGGAGTCGTCGGCGACAAACACGAGTGCGCCTAGATGGATCTCGCGGCCCTCAGCCAAACCTCCGCCTGAAACCATGATGAAGGGGATCGGAAAAATTGCAACTTCTCCAACAAGTCTCTAAAACACCTGCCCCACGGTGGGCGCCAATTGTCATGGTTCTAAGTCTGACAGTAGAATAGGGGGTAGGTAATGTAGAGGCAAGATCTTAGCTATGGAGGAGTTGTACACGCAAGGTTTACGAGTTCATGCCCTTCTCGAAGGAAGTAACAACCCTACGTCTCGGAGCCCGGAGGTGGTCGACTGGATTATATGTGCGTGAGTTACAGAGGATGCGAACCCTTGTCCCAGAGGAGGGGGTGGCTTATATAGAGTGCGCCAGGACCCCAGCTCCCCTCCGTTACATAGGATTCAATGTACATAAAGAGGTGGCGTTACAGGTAACGCCTATATTGAAGTGCTACAAATGATCATTAAGTATATGAATAAATGCCCGACCATTGCTGCGCAGAGCGGCTTTAGGTCTTCTGATATGTCGAGTGGTTTTATGGTCGAGTGCCCTGGATAGCGAGAGATCTACGAGTGAATGGTTGGTCGAGTGGACTTTACTCGACACCTTTGCTGGATCCCTTATTATGATTCTTGAACTTCTTTGCTCTTAGGACAAGGACCTTAGGTAGGACGTATAGGTCAGGCCTATTACCCTACCCCAGGTTTGTGTCCTCATCAGCGGATGCTTGCAATAGGAGTTAATCATAAGTGGGATGTTTTTCCAAGTAAGGGCAGCACCCAAGCACCGGTCGACCCACATAGCAAATTATCAAAGTACCGAACGCGAATCATATGAACGTGATGAAAACTAGCTTGACGATAATTCCCATGTGTCCTCGGGAGCGCTTTTCTCTATATAGGAGTTTGTCCAGGCTTGTCCTTTGTTACAAAAAGGATTGGGCCATCTTGTTGCACTTTATTTACGCTTGTTACTTGTTACCCGTTACAAATTATCTTATCACAAAACTATCTGTTACTGACAATTTCAGTGCTTGCAGAGAATACCTTGCTGAAAACCACTTATCATTTCCTTATGCTCCTCGTTGGGTTCGACACTCTTACTTATCGAAAGGACTACGATAGATCCCCTATACTTGTGGGTGATCAATTATCCAAGGCCCGAAGGAACCTGGAAATGACATCGACATTTACTTTCAGCTACTGGTAGAAGAATTGCGAATAGTGTGGATAGATGCGCCCGGTGTAAAATGTTATGATGCTTACAGAAAGGAGATTTTTGATCTACATGCGATGCTGGTGCAAACCATTCAAGATATGCCGGCATTAAGCAACACATCAGGAAAAAAAACAAAGGGAGATGTAGGGTGTGTCACATGCATGGATAGGACAGCTAGCAGAAGACTTCCCAACTCGCGCAAAATAGTGTATTTGCGTCATCGTAGGTTCTTCCGGAAAAATCACCCATACCGAAAGATGAAAGCTGAATTTGATGGTACGACAGAGGCAGGTGCGGGCCCAAGACCCTATGACGGGGAGGTGGTCCACAACATGGATAAAAAAATAATGTTGTGCTTGGCAAGAACCACCCTTTGACGGTGAAACAAACACCCAAGGATCAAGTGTTTAAGAAGAAATCGGTGTTCTGGAAATTAGCTTACTGGGAGATTCTACGTGTACGTCACTGCATCAAATGTCATGCACGTAGAGAAGTACGTATGTGAAAGTATCCTTGGTACTCTACTCAAGATTAAAGGTAAAAGAAAGGATGATGACCGTTCACGGCTCGATATGCTTGCTGATCAATCAAAATGCAAGAGTGAAGCAGAAGATGATGACAAATTCATCAAAGCTCGCTAGAGTTACAATTTCAGTACAAAAGAAGCAACACAGTTCTTCACCTATTTGTTGTCAGTTAAGACACCCTCTTCCTACTGCGCAAACATTAGAAGTCTCGTGGATATGAGCTCAGGTAAAATGAAGTTGGGACACATGAAGTCACATGATTGCCATGTAATGTTGACACAAATCCTCCCGGTGGCCATCAGGAATCTGATGGACAAAGATATAAGAAACACACTCATTGACCTCAATGATTTCTTCAACCAACTATGGCAGAAAGTTGTAAATCCTGAAGAGTTGGATCATATGAAAGATGATATTGCAAGAATATTGTCCAACCTAGAGATGTTTTTCCCACTGTCATTCTTTGATGTCATCGTCCATCTCATTGTGCACCTTGTAGACGAGATAAAGTATTGTGGTCCTGTGTTTCTTCGCAACATGTATCCCTTCGAGCGGTTCATGGGAATACTGAAGCGCTTTTGTCGGAACCGAAACCATCCAGAGGCAAGCATCCTACAAGGTTCTACCGCGGAGGAGGTGGTTGAGTTTTGGACTGAATACATGAAACGAAGACCTATAGGTTTGCCCCTCTCTCGCCACGAGGGAAGGCTGAAAGGTAAGCCGGTCCTTGCTGGCACTCAAATTGCTGCACCCAAAGAATTGGCAGAGAAGCCCATTTGACGATACTGCTTAACAGCCCAGTTCTCATCGCTTATGCCGAAGAACACTTGGCGGAGATACGCCAAAGCTTCTTACCAATGGTGCCTTTATCAGATGTGGAGATGAAGGAGCACACTAAGAACTACGCCGAATGGCTGAAGAATCGTTTGGCACAAGGATCCATCGATGACATTTTTACGTGGTTGGCACAAAAGCCGTCACCAACGGTGTTGATGTACCAAGCATATGACATAAATGGATACACATTCTACACTAAGGAGCATGATCAAAAGACCTCGTATCAAAACATCTCTATTCAAATAGAATGCATGATTATAAATGAAGCTGATAAAAGGGTATACTATGGAACCATCAAAGAGATTTGGGAGCTTGACTATGTGGAAGTTAAGGTGGCATTATTCAGGTGCGCATGGACCCCTCTTGGTCAGGTAAGGATTGATGATACAGGAAGACCTGTGTTAACAGGACAACGATGGCATATCGCACGAACCCATTCATTCTTGCCAGCGATGCTACCCAGATTTTCTTTGTGGAAGACCCCTTGCATAAGAACTGCCATTTAGTGATGCATGGGAAGAGAAGGGTACTGGGTGTCAACGATGTTGCCGATGAGGACGAGTATGATGAATATGATGAGTTGCTAGCCATGGGATCACGCACCTGCAGTAATGTAGCAGCAGAAATCATCAAAACCCCAAGTTCATTCGGGGTCAACTTAATGATCCCAGCTTCCCAAGTACATGGGAATTAAGCCGTAAGACTAGTCTTTATGCCTACCCTGCAACTTAATTCGTTCAATTTAGAACTGTCGCGTGTACTGAATTTGTGAGTTACGCCCGATTTTCTGTGGATGTAAGAACCGTTAATATGTTGACCTTGATAGGCAATGAATATGAACTGTTTTTTGTTATTATTATTATTATTATTATTATTATTATTATTATTATTATTATTATTATTATTATTGTTGTTGTTGTTATTATTATTATTATTATTATTATTATTATTATTATTATTGTTATATCATAGAGGTAGCACACTCAATTGATCTCACTACAGTATGTGTGAACAAAAAATATGCAATCTTGTTTGCGAATAGCACACGATTCGTTGATGAAAGTCGTGTGCCGACCAAACCCCGCCACCCCGCCCACGATCTGAGTCGTGCTTTCTGATTGGCCAGAACCCAAACCCCACGGGTCGTACATCTGCACCGTTGGATGCTCCCAGATCGAACGGCGATCCTCATCCCTTTCGACAACACATTCAGTTCCGGTTGTAATTTTATTTTTATGCACAAAATGCATGTTAATCTCAAAAAATGTCTTAAATATAGCTAACGATACCTGAAACACGCCAGAAATTCAAACACATGGTATAATGGTGATTGCGTACCATGGAAATTTTTATGAGGCCAAACGCCAAAGTCACCGGCCACAGGAGTTTGAATTGACACGTCCCTTTTTGGAAAACCATGATCCTTCATGTGAGGTGCTCCAGTTTGTAAGGAGTGGTTATCAAAACTTGTGCAAAACTTTACCAATTTTTTTCCACCGGGTCGCGAGAGCACACACATCGATTTTGATAATGTCCGAACTCCATCTGAATTTCCTGTAATTAAAATACCAACTAGGCCTACGCCATTGGCCGCACCTCGCGGCCGAAATGTTTGAAACTTCTCCCTGCTTCTCGAACAAACGGATGAAAACTCACAAAGCAACGCACAAACGATCTGTACACCTTCTTTGCTAGGATGATAGTAAGGGGGTATCATAGCTAGTATCATGCATGCCACACTACTGGAATCAGCTTCTTTGCCGTCCGCCATGGCGGACGGCAAAGGCATGGATCACGGACGACAAATGTCATTGTCGTCTACCAGCAGATGGCAAACTGTCCGTCTGAACAGGTGCCAGCAAAGGCCTTCTTTGCCGTCCGCTTCCTGGAAACGGACGGCAAAGGATTTTGCCGTCCGCCATCCGAGGCCAGCAGACGGCAAAGACAACGGACGGCAGTGCGGTGGCGTGAGTGCTGTTAGGGGGTTAACGGCGCTCTTTGCCGTCCGCCAGAGTCAAAGCTCTTTGCCGTCCGCTGACACACGACAAAGAGCTGAACTAGGCAATACTGGGAAGCTGCCACGTGGCCAGCTATGCCGTCCGCTGGCAGACGGCAAAGTGATTTAAATCTTTGCCGTCCGCTGGCAGACATCAAAGTGAACAAATAGGTAGCCAGTGTTCCCAGGTTGTACAGGTAGCTGCCTTGCCGTCTGCTAGCGGACGGCGAAGCTCTTTGCCGTCTGCTAGCAGACGGCAAATAGGCTACATATCCCCTGTTTTTAATGGAATCCATTTAATTTCACAGGAATTGACACACAGATATACATATTTTTTTTCACATGCACAGCAGACATATGATGTATCCAACACATAGCTCCAGCCATGACAACATACATACATAATAAGAAACAAAGTTCCATCCATACATATTACAGTAACATCACAATGTTCATCCAACACATTGTTCCATGCATGCATCCATATAACAAAGTTCCACATTATTTATCGATACAAACGAAAAAAAGAAAAGGGAAACAAGCACTCCATCCATGCAAGCTTCCATATAGCAAATTAAATCTGCAAAATGGGAAACAAGAAAGTTAGAAGAAGAAGACTAGAATTAGAAGAAGAAGAAAATGAAGAAGAAGTAAGCATACTTAGGTAAAATGGAGCTAACCTAGCTAATTGTGCCATTTTTGAGTGAAGTAAGCATATTATGCCATTTTTTATATAACTTAGAGCTAACTTCATTTTGGAGAAGAAGAAGAAAACTAGAAGAAGAAGAAGAAAATAATAATAAGAAGAAAATAATAATAAGAAGAAGAACGTTCTTCTTCTTCTTCTTCTTCTTCTTCTTCTTCTTCTTCTTCTTCATGCTAGAAGGGGGTATTCATTTTTTTTGTGCGTAATAAGGAGGCACTTCCTTGCATGCGAAGATATAGCGGGTGGGTCCGACCTACCAGCAGAGGGAACATTTATTTCGTGAAATACAGAGGCCCTTCTGGTGGGTCCCAGCTGTCAGGTGGAGGAATCTTTATTTTGCGTGTAATAAGGAGGCATTTCCTTGCGTGCGGCCGTGGACCCAGCTGTCAGCCTCTCCATGCACAGTCTAATTCCAACGGTGTCGCTCATTGACCACGTTGACCACTCCGCGCCGAGCGCATCCAAGGTGGTGGACGACGGCGAGGCCTAGGAAGGGGACGACGCGGAGCCGGGGAAGACACGGCAGTGGATGCCCATGCGCGGAGGAGTACGAGGGTTCACTGGTTCAGCTGTGGTGTGAGCCTGCCGTCGCCGCAGGGCCTGACCAGCGATGGGAGTAGTAGGGGCGGTGAGGCCTCAACGGTAGCACGGCCGGCCACTGGAGGCAGGAGTAGGCGGTCTCGCCGGCGCTGGTTTGGGCGGCTGGTGCAAGAAGAGCAGTGATTGAAGAAGCAACAGGACCGTTCGATTCAAATCCAACGGTTACTGCTGATAGAATTGTTTGTTGACTAAGTTGACAAGCCCTGCGTACGCGTCAACTTAGTAGGCCCACAGGTCAGCCTCCCAACCAGTCCGCCCCAGATGTCAGTGGGAGGAATCATTTTTTTTCACGTAATAAGGAGGCAGTTGATTGCGCAAGTGCCGTGCCAGTGGAGGGAGTAGGGTGGGCTGGGAAGCTCAAGCGGCATCACAAATGGGCCACAAGAGGAGGGAGCAGGCAGTCCCGCCGGCGCTAGTTTAGGCGGCTCGAGCAGGAAGATCAGAGATTGAAGAAGCACGTCGGCCGTTGGATGGACATCCAACAGCTATAATCGTGTGTTGACTGACAAAGCCTTGCGTAAACAAGTCAGCCTCGAAATCTGTGGCGTGTACATTCCATTTGCTATTATTTTTATAATTTTTACTCATTTTCTAATTCATATGGAATTTATTGCAGCCCGTTTTTCATTTTTAGAATAGCTGCCCATTTTCTGGTCAGTACCAGGGTTAAAAAAATTAACTCAATATGTGGGAAATTTTGAAAATTCGCAAATTTTTGCTAGGGAACAAAATATTCTTAATCCAAAAATTAGTAGCCATACTAAAACAAATTTAAAAATAAATTAGTACTATGTCATGTTAAATCCAATGAAATTGGAGTATAAGATATCAGTGCAGAACAAAAACAAAAAAAGAAACTAATATCCCATTTGCTATATTTATTTTGGAATTTTCAACCCCTTTTGGTATTACTTTTAACAGACACTGACCATACTCTTTGGCCAGGCCGGAATGCATCCCTCCTCGTCTTGAAAGATTTGCAGCCCAGTAAGTCGGGGAAAACAAATAGGCCTAGCTTGGGTATTCTTCAAAAACAAATACTGGGCTACCTATTTCCCCAAAGAAAAAATTCTTGGGCTGGTCATGTTGTTAGAGGGGCCACAGAGACCGCACAACCCAGTTTATAGCCTGCTCCTTCGAATTACCACTCAAAAAAAAGTTGTGCAATTATGTCGTTAATTGACTATACGTTGAAAATGATGTGGGTCCCAGATATCGTGAGGTGGATTAGAGTAAAAAACGAGGGGTTCATCTGAGTAGTAAAAGAGGCGCTTGCTTGTGTTCGGGTGTGGACCTGGTAGGTCCGTACTGTCATACTCACAACTACAGTCCTCTCCCGATTCACTATGTTGACAGGGACCGTTTCAAAAAAAATGACAGGGCCAGACGGCGGCGCCGCGGCGAGCGCACCAAGGCAGAGGATAAAGTGTTGTCGCCAATGTGCTGGGCTGGGTTTGACATTCTTATTGAAAAATAAAAATGGACCGAAACTATTTACGATGTTGACTACAATTTGCATGGGTTTGCTGGTTGCAGGAAGAAAATGCTGGGAGAAAGAAGACTGGTCACTATCTTTGCCGAAGAATAACATCGACTGAATGTAACGACACTATCATAGGAAATAATATCCTCCTGTTAAATCGTGAATTTAAAGAACTAGTGCATGAGCATTTAGCTTTATTTATTTACTTATTTATGTTTAGGGGACCATGAGCATGTACATGGGCCGGATTCATGTGAGAGCGTCCCTTCCAGTTAATTATGGGCTTCTCTATTGGGCCTTCATCAGTGGGCTGCATGTTATCAACAAGTGGAAAATGTGTTCCGTATGAAAAATAGTATGCACTACGTATGGTATGGGGCACTAAAGGATCGAACCGTGCAACAACTTCCAAAACATTGTTTTTGTCATTCTAAAAACACATTTATTCAACCAACAGATGAAATATACTACTGATTGTACATTGAAGCAGCAGCAGCAACCAGGGCTGGGGGTGCAACAGAAGCAGTAAGCAAGCCAAAAGAGTTAATTGAAGGAAGGGGGATCAATCACCGAGTGTAGACCTCCAGGAGCATCCAGCTGCCGCGACCATCGACGAGCACCATCGAAGACATGTTCATGCCGACCCAATACATACCGTTAATGTAGTTGAGGGTGACGGGGATCGGATCGCAGTCAAGGGGGTTGATGCTCGCCACCCTACGATCGTTATGCTGCGTGACATGCCGTTTCTGAAGATCAGGCGGCATCAGCAAGCAAGGTGCTTGCTTAAAAATCTCTGGCCTGAGGGCTTTGAGTAAACGGTACAACCCAGACGAGCACGCGGCGAGCGGCATGGTACTGAGATTGTCCACACACGAAATAATGAGCTTGATTACCTCTGTGGGGAGCGAATTCCAACCATTCTTTCGGCGGACGCTGCTCGGTTCTTCCATTGTTAGTGCTTGGGTTTCGGACGAGAGGGGGAGGCGCCTTAGCGGGGATGGAAGATTGGACGAGGGGGGAGGCGCCTTAGCGGGGATGGAAGAGCGGACAAAGATGGAGAAGCGAATATGTGCTGCGGGAAGTGGACAGGTGATGATGACTACAACGCGCCGCTTGACTTACGAGACACATACCAGCAGGGAGGGTCATATCGAAGTCAGACAACTTGCTTGAGTGATCACAGTACTGGTACTCCCTACAGTACCTACTACTATGCCCTAACTTGCTTGAGTAGAGTAGTAGTGGAGTAGTACTCTGCTCTACTACTAGCACCGGAGGAGTAGTATATTCTAATCTAAAATAGTTACAAACTTCAATGCCCGTGCATGGAACGACTAAGGATCGCCATCGGTGCTAACTCCAATCCCAAGCAAACGTTCGCTGGGAGACATGGCAGTTGCAAACGCCCACGATGCAGTTACAGTACGTGTGTAAGGGTGGCGGTTTTGTCAAATGCTATGGCTTAGAAACAGGCCACCGTCGGATGGAAATCTGACGGTTACGTGGGATTCGCCAGGATTGAGCTCGTGCCGGACAATCGCCAGATATCATTACTAAAAAAAAGGTTAAAACACCCGAGGCTATAACTTGCACCGGCTGACCACTAACAATGATACTAACATAGTTGTAAAATGGTCAAATACCATGTCTACGTGGTGTTTGGAATTATATACAAAAAAATTAGCAAGATGCCCGTGCATTGCACGGAACATCAAGATGCATTTTTTTTACAAAACACCTGTTGTGATTGACCCATGAAGGAGTAATCCCATGTGTAAAAACTAATGATATCTTGAGAATTTTATCGAAAATTGGTATGTCGACCATTTCATCAAAAAAAATGATATGTCGAGAAAGATGATAGAGGTGAGGAGGAGTTGGGCATGGTGGTGATTGGTGGTCGGACTGGGCGGAGGCATGGGGATGGAAGGCGCCGGTAGCGGCCACCATGCCAGATTGTTCCAGAGACTTCCTTGTAATTGCTCAGCCATGATCGCGGTTGTGGGAGATAAGGATGAATGAGGCAAGGCCTTATCTGTAAATGTGGAGAGAGGTGCGGGTATCTTTTGTAAATTTGTCATAGTTTGCTTTCTATCCGTCAGATATAGATCGGACAGTCTATATTATAAGATGGCAGGCACACCATCATCAACAACTCGGTTTTCTCTACTCCTACTCCTATTAAAGACTTCAGTTGGTGATCTTTGGTGCGTCGCCATCCGCCATTTCTGACCATTAGATCTGCATCTAACGGATGTGATGTAAGTTGTGGCCTTTTGCAACAATTCCCACTTCTCTGCTCCAGTTTACACAAACCCCTTAGTATCTTGAAACCAACCACATTCCTCCCTTACTTCATCAAAACAACCCAAAGAATATATTTGGAGTGAAACATAAGATATTTTTAGTGATATGTATATCAAAAGTAGACAGTTTTCTTTCAAATTTGTGAATATGTATTATTCTACTTTGGATCCGTTGCAACGGACGGGCTCATTGTTATAAAGGTTTATCTCTTGCATTCTCCAGAACCAACACCTAGTGTACTGGTCCAGGCCGGATGCTTGCAGTGCGATGACCTGAGTTCGAATTCTGTCCTAAACTTTAGATTTTTATTTTTTTTAATATATACTCCTACTTCTTTCGCTACTGTACTGGAAGTGGAACCCACAAGTACTTAGAATACATGATTAAGGATGGATTTGTTTCTTTTTAACTTCCTGTATGAATCTGTAGCCAGCCTGCAAGTCATGTACACTGTACTGACAGTGGAACCCATAGAGTACTTAGAATACAAGATTAAGGATGCAATTAACTTTTTATAGAGGGAGAATCATACACGCAATTAACTCAAATGGATTGGACGTGACTCTATTATTCTCCAACAGCAACCGGCAAATTTCCTCCCGCGGGCCGGAGTAGGTTTCTCGGTTTGCATGCGGGTTTAACGGAGGGGTTTGATGGAGGCGAGGAGGCGTGTTCAGTCGGGCGTGCAGTGGATGGCACGGTAGTATTCCATTTGACAACTACAACTAGTATATTAAAAAAACAAAGAAGAGTAGTAGAGATAGAGATAAGAATAGAGACTAGGGAGGAGCACCATCTACTGCTTCATGGGCTACTCCTGCGCTCCATTCGGCGGCCGCAACATCCCCTACAACCACTCCCTCCCGCGCTCCATTCGGCGGGCGTTGTTGAAATTTGGGGAGCGCACTCTCGTGACTGCTAGCAGCGACGACTTCACCGATGACGACTTCTTCCTCGACCTCGGCAACCTCTTCCTCAGCGACATGGGCGACAACCTCAACGCCAATGGTGCTGCTCCCGTTGCACCGTATGTGTTTCTGTCCTTCCTGTTCGACGTCGTGGTAGAATTCATGTTTCTAGTCCGTCTCCTAGATTCGATCTGTTCATCTACTATGCTAGTCTGCATGATTAGTTTAATGTCTGTTATAGCCGTCATGATTTATTTTGTGCTTATTCAGACTAAATCTCGTAGTAACTTGCTCATATATTCAACTGGCGGAACGTCCCCTACAGCCGCTTCCGTTTCATGGACAGCCTGGTCGATGCCTCCAAGGAGCCCTTCGTCTACTGCTATGAGTGCCTGGTGCCGTTTTGGGGCTCGCCGGCGGACATCGTGCATCACCTCACGCAGGCGTGCGGCGATCACTACTGGCCCTTGGTGAAGAACATCAAGTACGAGACGTGCTACCCGTTCACCGGGCCGGAGTCGCTGGAGGATCACTGCCGCCTGCTAGTCTCGGAGGAGGACGGCAGCATCTTCCTCTTGATAGTGGGCACTGGTGAGGCCCGTGCAGGCCGCCGCCTCGTCTCTGTAGTGTGCGTCAGGGACGCCGCTAACACTGACACAGTCACGAGGCTGATGTACGGGTGTGTGCTCACTATTACTACCCCTCGAAGGTACGTGGGCGGCGACACTGGCTACGTCAAGCTGACTTGGACTCTGCCGAGCTGGGACCTTCCCGCCGATGTGGACATGGAAGATGCACAGTATTATTTGACCCCCAACAATGTGCACGGGGACTCCAAGGAGGTTCACCTAGACATCTACATTATCAAGTTAAATGTTGATCATTAGTCTTCGCTCAATGTAATCCGCTGTCTAAGCATGTGGAGACTTCCATGCATGATATTTCTCTATTGGAGTATCGCGCATGAATAAAAGTGTATCCATTTATGGTTTAGTCTAGAATCTTCCATGTATGAATTTTTACTACAAGATCTTGGTGAAAGACTTATGATGAACCATTTCTTACATATCCTCTGCCCCCTTCCAAGTCATCCTGATTTAATCCCTCCATCTAGGTGTATAAGGGCATGGTTAATACTTAAATAGTATAGCCAACTGTTGACTATAAGAAAGTGCCATGTCATCTGTAGCCAACATGTATAACAATGGATACTCAAAAACTAATTCTTGAAGATCATTTCTTGCAAAGCACAATAAGAGTTATTTCTTCACAAGTTTTGGATGCAGGTTGAACAGTTGAACGCTTTTGTTTGCAAAAGATACTTTTTATCTATTTCACCTGGATGTTTGTGAGCTCTAGAGATGAAATAATATCCAAAGAAACCTATCGATACCCGTTACACATGAGATGACCCCCACATCCTTTGTCAAAATAAACAAGATCAATGCATTTCACTCTTCAGCGCAACGCACGAGCACCTTATTATAGATTAGTACGACCAAAAATTGAACTAACATTATATATAGTACGATAAATGATGATGCGTGTCACCTAAAATTATATCATTGAAAACTATGTTCAAATACGAATCCAACGATATTGTTTTTGTTGACATGCTCTAACATTTTGTCAGTTAAATCTTCAGTCAAATTCAATGGGGGATAAACCACGACCAATGTAGTACTAGTGTAGAGGGCGATGCTGCACGGGAGTCTCACCCCACTAGTGGCGCGGTAGTAAAGCCGTCATATCACAAAACCCAACCACTCCGAGTAATAAGTGGCCTGGTAAAATAAACGGACAAGTAACCATCACATCCCTCCGTCTTTTTTTCATTTCATCTCTCTGCATTTACTTTCTCCGGTTCATCTCGCACACTCGATCCCTGGCTACTACTTCTAGTATCCCTAGCTACTACTCCTAGGGCCAGTTCTTTTGGCGGCTTCCCCAGCTTTTCCCATAAGACTAGACACAGTGGAGAGTAACATTAAGCCGCCTCACTCATTTATTTGGGCTTCTAAACTACTACTAGTAGTACCTCCGTCCTGGTTTATTCGTCACCATTGTAATTTGTGCTAAATTTTGACCAAAGATTTAACTGATAAAATGTTAGTGCATGTGACATGCACTAACATTTCATTAGTTAAATTTATGATCAAAATTTGACACAGATTACAATGGGGACCAATAAACCAGGACAGAGCTAGTAGTTATGGGATTACTAATCTAGAAGCCTAAAAGAACTGGCCACTTGTACTCCTACTAGTAGTAGTACTCAAGTTGGAATTCCAATTGCACGACACAACTTGTTAGGCAAAAAATTCGATACAGGGTGTAGGAAGCGGTTTGGGAATTTGCATGCTTTTCCGACCAGTGAGATACTCCGTACAAAGTACGACAGAGAAATAATCACAGAGAAGGAAGCTAAAAGTAAACAATCAAACGAGCATTTTTTTCATTTGTTTTGCACTGAATCGTTTCACAAGCTTGACTAGTGCTGTTTTTTTACTTTTACAAAAACCGCATCATAATGTTAAAACATGCATTTGCACGTACATAAGTAATAGTAGTACTCCCTCCGTCTAGGTGTATAAGTCTTCCCTCCTTCTTGGTCACGGTGCACAACAAAAGATGACTTATTGACCTGGATGGAGGGAATAGCACAGTCTGCAAGCATATATAGAGAGAGACGTGTAGTGCGATAGTATATAGTAAAGTTTGTGCTATATGCACGTACTTACAAAATGCGTACGAATACACAAGGTTTCCAAACTTTCCCTTTTACATACTAAATTAAGGACGCTAATAATTCCTGAACGTTCGGGATTTATCATTTGCGTCCCAAAACTAATGAGATCGCCTCACGAAACAAAAATTATACTCCACTAAAAGCCACGACGCTCGCAGGATCGCTTGCGGCGCGCCACGAGTGCTGGTGTGCGGCCGTTTCCCAGCGCGCCGACACAACACCTCTTCCTCAGCGTCGCAACTCGTGAGGTGCTGATTGGCGGCTTGCCGGCGAGCGAGCGCGATCTCACCGGTGTGGTGATCCGGCGCCAACAGGTACTCATCCTCGCTGGAAGTGTGCACCCGGTCCAGGTACCGCCAAGTGTAGATGAGGCGCTTGGGCCCGACTGCACTCAGGGCTTTGGCACGGGCGTCCTCCGCCACCCTCACGGCCCTCGCACGAGCCTTCTTCCAAAGAGCCAATTGCCTGACTCTCTCGGAGGCGACATAGGCCTGCCAGGCAGCTTGTCCCGTGGTGCGCTTCTCTTCCTCGGCCTTCTTCTCCGCCTCTATTTTGGCGCGCTCTGCTGGAGGCAAAGCCTCCCACAAGGCGACATCCATTTCTTTCCAAAGCTCCTCAAGGCTGGGGGGGCTCGGCGGGCGGCGCGGCGTTCTCCTCGTAGCGAGGAGCCATCGCGTCCTCCGACGTGCGTGTTGGCGAGATTGGGAACGCCGACGCGTCCACCTCGACGCGTCGCGGCGAGGAGCGGAACACCGACGCGTCCTCCTCGACTAGTGGTGGTGAGGAACGGAATGGCGACGCGTCCACCTCGACGCGTCGCGGCTAGGAGCGGAACGCCGACACGTCCTCCTCGACTAGTGGTGGTGAGGAACGGAACGGCGACGCATGACCGTCCGCGTGGTGCAGCGAGGGGCGCCTAGGGCTTGGGATGGGCGATGCCATGGTGGTCGACGTGAGAGGGAGGGGGAGGAGATAGCGATGAACGTGAGCGTTCTTCCGAATTTTGTGGGAGGCGCAGTATTTATAGCGAGCAATGGCACACCTACGTAAGATATGAACTGAGCTGCACTAACTTAACTGCAGGTCCAGTTGCATCACTGACATGTGGGGCAGACCCCTGTTTGGCCCATATGTCAGTGACCCAATCCACTTGCAGTTAAGTAACTGAAGCAGCGTCTCGGAAGATATGTTGCGTGATTAACGTACAGCTACGTGGGCATATTTGTTGGAGTAAATTACGGGGGAGGGAAGGGGTGGAAATATTGTTGGTCACAACGGATTGGACGAGCGCGGGGGGAGGAGAGTCATGCATGCAGATTTTTTCCACACGGGGTGGAGTGGTGGGACCGCCGGAGGGAGAAGGAGAGTCTGACATGCATATTGTTTCCACACATGAAGAGGAAAAGATTTGGAGACGAACAGGCTTCCTGTAGGTATGGGGAACGGTGCATAATAAGTCTCATCTTGCATGCTGGGCTAGGTATAGTCTCAAGTCATTAAAAACATACACGCCCCGCACATGTTCATATTTCAAGGTGCACTAAATTATTGCATGCGATGATTAAGGCTGGCCATAATGGTGGTATCTTAGCTGGTATCATGCACATGGGAATAGCAAACATGCTGATATGGCAAAGAATTAAAGAAGAGAGGGGGGTTAGAGTAACTGGTGTTCATGCATGCATTGGTAAACACATTTTTCTGTGAAGAACGACAACATTAGTTGAGTACTTTTGCAGACTACAAAAACTATTCTACCGCCTCTATCTTGCTAAGAGTAGGTGAAAATTTTGAATCGAGCCCTTTAAACTAGAAGGGAGGTAGTAGTACTCTAATAGCTAACCTTGACCCTGTTTGGATGCATGTGTTAGAGTTAGTTTGGGTTAGTTTGAACTCAACTAACCCAAAAATATCCAAACAGGAGGGTTAGTTTGGGTTAGAGGCATCTAACCCATTCAAAAAATCTAACCCACCCAAGAGGTGCTTATTTGGGTTAGTTCTTCTCGGGACACTAAAAACACATTTTTCTCTCACTCTCCCCACAGCTGATCCCTCCCCACTTCCTCGAAGCTTCTAGTCCTCTCCCTCCCTCCCTCCCGCACCGCCCATGAAGGCTTCTCGCCATATCCGCGCTCCATCTAAATCTGTCATCCAAACACCTCTTTCGCTAGAGTTACTTCAGGGTTAGTTCAGGATTAGAATCTTTAACTCATCCAACTCATCTAATAGTAGTTCTTATACTCATTATAATCAGTATTGTAGATATTGATATTTTTAGTATAAATTTGGTCAAACACTTTGCAAACGGTTGACGGAAGTAAAAAGGACCAGAGGGAGTATCATGCATGCGGAGTAGGCAAAAAAATTGCTCATTTATAGCCGGTCGAAGTCTCAAAGGGCGCGACAGCGCGAGGGAGGTGAAGGTCATCGGAGACGCGACGATTGACGGAGTTAAGTGAAGTTACCCATGCGCCGGCATGGCATGCAAACAGGCAGAAGCTATACCGTCAGGCCGATGATATGGGTCTAGTAGACATGACACCTAGTGGGTCCCGCATAGTTCTTGAGAACTCTTTGGGGGCTTGCGGCCGTTTATCCACCTGGCAAGCCAACAACCCCACGCCATTCGCACGCCCTACTCGTCCCCGTCTTCTACTAGTACAGTACCTTACAATAGTTCGCTCCCAGTCGTCCCTTCCTTTGACATTACACCAGTTCAACTTCTCCTAGCCCTCCTCCAAAATCCATGGCCTCCCAAATCTCCATGTTCGCTGCTGAGTACCAGGTTAGAGCCATCATCGGCGATGAGTTCATTGTCATCTACACACGTGGATCCGCGATGGTGAAAGCATGCCTTGCTCGCTTCCTACGCATGTTCAACAGTTCAATGGATGAGTGGGTCGCTGGGCTAGATGTTGAGTACACCACAGTCCTGCAAAGAGAGAAGATTCTAAAGGAGCCAGAGAAGAAGAAGCTTGCCATGATCCAGGTTTGTGTACATAACGTGTGCTTAGTCTACCACATATGCCATGCCAACGTTTAGTGCCAGGATTTTAAGAACTTCCTCAAGGACGAAAGAGTGAAATCCGTTACTGTAGACTTTAGGAACGACAGGGATATCCTGGGTCGGATAGGCCTCGTTGTAGGCTAGCCCTTTGATCTCCAGAAGGCAAGCCTGGTGTCCTCCTCTCAGCCTTCAATGCTGACCCTGGCAGCAGCCATGATTGATCCTTCGTACGCTAAACTGAAGAAACCTCACCACGAGTTTCATCATGCATGGGAGTTGAAGACATTAGATGAAGATCACATCATGTACGCAGCAATGGATGCCTACCTTTGTTTAAATATCTACAAGGGTTGGATGAAGAAGCAGAGCCCAGTGTCCAGTTCAAGAAAAGAAGCGTCGGCAAAGAGGAAGAGGAAGAGGGACGAGGACGAAGTCGAGGACGTGGACTCAGACTCCAAGTAGCTGGCAGTGTCGTCGCTCATGCTGGTTCTACTGCAGTGTCAAGCGAACTAGTTGCTTAGTTTATTTTCAAGGGTGCGTAGTGCTGAGGCCCTAGCAGAACCATGTTTATGTTCTTTCTTGTTATTTGAACTCTTTAGTACGTACAGTAGTACTAGTACTATGTCTTACTACTGTTCTTCTTGCAGTAGGTGCTACTGCTCGTATCTTCGTGTTCCTACTGTACTTAATACGTTCGTACTAGTAGTATAATTTGGGTCAATCAATTTGTGAAATAAGTTCGATGGAGCAAAGGAAGAAGACAGCAGAGAAGCTACCCCAGTATCTATATTAGGGTGGCAGGGTGCCCATGATCTATCTTATGAGTGTTGGGTGTGGAATGCAGTTCACCGGAAAAAAATGGATCGTGCCCAGGGTTAAACGGATGGCGGGGGTGGGGGGAGCATGGCGGTGGCAAAGCGGTTCAGGTGAGAAGCGCGGCGGCAAAGCGGTTAGGCGTGTGGCGGGCTGAGAAGATGAACCGTGAATCAATTTCGGAGGTTGAAGAAGCCCTTCTAGCCATCCATGTTGCATCAAACGGCTCACAAGAGTCGACTGACCCAAATTGCTCCTTCAGATTGCAGGATCCACGTGGCATTCAAGGTCTCGAAGGTAGATTCCGCGTCTGAACCCGGTTTGCAGGGTCGACGCGCGGGCGACCGGCTTCCGCCGCGACAGCCACCATGCGCGCCTCCTCCGCGCGGGCGGAGACGACAATGACACGCTAGTTCCTCCTCGCCGGCGTGCTGGAGCACGCGCTTGTCCTCCTCTTCGTATGCTGCGTGCATAGACATGGCTCCACCAGCTGCTCGAGTGCTTGGCAGCGCGCGGCATCGCGAGGAGGGACTACAGACGACGTGAGAGGGCGAGCCTTCGGCTTCATGGCACAGGGATGGCAGCGACACGACGGTGATGGGCGAGATATTGTTGGCCGGAGCAGGCGGGTGCCGGCATGCACAACGGCGGCGGCGGCATATTTATGAGTGTTCGTATGGGAGCATAGTTTAGTTTTATATAGGGTTGGTCAAACTTAAAAGAAAACCGTACTAGTACACGTAGACATTAGACTTAGGCAGCGCTTTTATTAGTTACCACAGCCATGATGTGGAATCACAGTAAGCTGCGTGAACCCGCTGACATGCGGTCGATTGAATGGTTCATCAACGTGTCGCTACGAAGGACATCCACCGAACCTTTTGTGTGTGTGAAAACAATCCCGAATATTACTCAACTTTTTTTTCCGGGAAAAGTTCTTGACGCTACAATATTTCCATATATTTGAATTTAGCTCCAGTTCGTGTTTATTTGGATTTGGACGTTTTAGGTGTGCCCTAGTTGTTTTTAATACTGATTTTGTGTGTGTGACTGAGAGAGAGCGTGTGTATGTGTCCATATGTGTGTTGTGGCGGAAGGGCAATGTGCAGACGGTGTGCGTGTGATAGAGACATAGAGAGGTGTGAATCTGCAAATGATCATGCATGAGTGAGACATAGACAAATGCCGATACGTTGTGTATACATGGGAGAACGGTCTTCTATTTTACTTGTGTGTGTGAGAGAGAGAGAGAGGAGCATCCGTAACACAACAACCATCTCTCTCGATTAAATCCGACCTCATGACGATCGCATGTAACACATGCATCAACGCACACATTTTGACACCCTCACCCGCCCCTGCCCACCTCAAGGCCCGCACATCGCTCTCTATCTACATACGCACAATCTCTTCGTGAATACCCTGTTTAGCATGTAGCTTTCCGTCACATACACACACATTTCTCTCCTTAGGTTTGTTTTCTCTCAATATCTGACCCACACACACACCTACCCACACACACACACACACACAACACACAGCACACACACACACCCCCTCCCCCGAGAACACAATCCCCCCCCCCATCCAAGGTTATATGGCCACCACTCTCGCTTGTGCTTCTCTGCACCCTAGCATGCACAACACCTCAACCTTCAAAGAGGGCATCGAGGAGATCGAAGATGGCGACCACACTGCGCTAGAGAATGCGGGGCCATTTGGAAGCAGGATGATGTGTGACGGTGGCCGACTCCTCCCCCCACCCTCTCTCTCTCGCACAAAATTACCAATCCCTCTCTCCCCCGCACAAATTTATCAATCCCTCAACCCACGAGATCCTTCCCCTCTCGTCCATGTTTTTCCATCTCTCTCATCAAACCTGTTGTCTCTTCTCCTTCCACATGTACAAAATCCGGATGCACATGCATCTCACGTATATTACATGTCTCCATCTTTCTCACAGACCTAACTTATTCCTCTCTCTTTCTCTCTCTATTTCGTTAGGTTTATCTCCTACTCTCTCATCCACATAAATACAATCTTTCCCGCCCTATCTGCTCCATCTTTGCAAGCTCTCTCTGCACGTTTCATTCACACATTGGGATATGTTCAAAATGTTGCTTTTATAATGGATGATGTAGAGTTATTGTTGGTTTTGTTGCATCCTACAAAGTAATAACTATGAAATGCATTTTGATTGTCATTTGACTGGGATTATGCGAGTTTGATCATGTTGTGAAGTACTATTGACCTCGTATACATCTTGCAATTCGACAATGATTGTAACTATTGAATTGTATAGACCATTACATTCGAAGTCAGTAGCCTAATATATTTATTTCAAGATTTCAATAAATGATTAATTCACTACATACTAAGAAAACAAATGTGTACACCCTCCATTTTTATTTAAGTCCGCGTATTAGCATTGGTCAAAGTCAAGTTTTGTAAACTCTCAGAAAGTTTATAACAAAAAATATTAACATACACAATAACAAATAAATACCATTAGATTCATTATTGAATGTACTTTCACATCATACATATCTGTTATGGTAAATGTTTATATTTTTCTATAAACTTGGTCAAACTTTAGGAAGTTTGACTTTGATCAAACCTAATATGCAGAGTTTACTAGTACTACTCGCTAGTTGCTTAGTCGAATCACCCAACACGCCACAAGGGGAGTTCAGTGTCACAAAATTTTGAGGTCGGCGGGAAAATCTCCCGCAACCCTGATTCGAGCAGTGGGAAGTTACCATCATGGCCTTAGGAATAGGCCTACGGATGACGGTTGGTAGGAGGCTGTTTTCGTAACTTCAGGTTCACCCTACCCAGCAAACCCCACCCCGGCACCCTGAGTAGTAAACCTGAATACTCCCCATTTTCTATCCCCACCGCAAAATAGACTTATGCACGACACCGCAACCTTCGTGCTCCTCCCCTTCTACATCAGCGCACTCGTCCATCGCAACGCATTTGCCTCATCGACGACCTCGTACGCCGCACTAGAGCCGGTCCACCGTCGTCGTCGTACACGGAGCCTCTTCCCCGGCCACCGTCTTCCACGGTCTCGGATCTGCTTCTCGAAAGCCGACGCCAAGCATAGAAGCACCACCATCGTGGACAATGAACTGACTCCCGTTGCCGACCATGACTCACAGAGGCTGCCGCGACCATCGTTCTCCTCCTCGATTGGTAATGTGTGTATTGAATCACTTAGCAGTACATGTGCAGTTCCAATTTTGTTCATACCTAGCCTTCAAATTTCATGGGTGCTATTGTTCCCGTAAAAGTAATTGGTTATAGCCTCCATTGTCCAACAGAATATCAGCTTTTAGTTGTGCTTCACTCCTGTATCACGCTGTGCTTGGGTAGGTTTTTCATCTGCAACCAGTAGTGTGACAAATGATGGAAAGTTTTTTAGAACTAGTAAGATGCCCATGCGTTGCACGCATCAAGATGCATTTGTATGAGTAGTTTATCTTGTGGGAGAAAAGGATGAATGAGGGAATGCCTTATTTGCAAATGCGGAGAGGGGTGTGGGTATATTTTTGCAAAATTGCTACAGTTTCCTTCCTATCCGTCGGATATAAATCGGATGGCCTATATTGCAGGATGGCAGGAACACCATCATCACCAACTCTGTTTTTTACAAGAGTAGGAAAAAGTAGAGAAAAAAGTAGATAATAGAGAAGTAGAGATAAATATTGAATATAAAATAAATATAACAGTAGAGAAGAGAGTAGATATAGCAGAGACGTCGGGAAAGGATTGCGCGCGCGGGGGAAAAGCGGCCGGGCGTGCGCTAGTTTTGGCGCGCGGCGTCCGACGCGCTTTATAAAATCCAATGTCCTCCCACTGCTCTCTCCCCGGTCTGTGCCTCGCCACCGCTCTCTCCCCGCTCTTTCTCACCTCGCCGCCGCCACACCACCATGCCGCCGCGTCGCCAGGAAACTTGGGGATACCGAGGCGTCCGCGCGCACCCCTTCGGCAGCTTCTCCGCCGAGATCCGGTTCCGCGGGATGCGCCTCGGCCTCGGCAATTTTGACACCGCCAACGAGGCCGCCCGCGCGTATGACGCGGCGGCGTGGCACCTCCGGTGGCCTCATAGAACATAGAACTTCCCCAACGTACCGACACGGGAGCGGGCACAGGAGCTCGCGCCTTTGCCGCGGCTTATGACCGACGAGGATCGTCGCTACAACCGGAGGCGGGAGCACCGTCTCGGCATCGCCGAGATGGACGAGGAAGCCATGGCACTGTGGCGCCAACACTTCCCGCGGGACATCATCAACGAGCGCGAGTTCTACGAGCAAAGGAGGGCTGAGAGGGATAAGAGGAGGGTGGAGCGAGCCGCCTATCGCGAAGACAAGCGTAGGCGGAAAGCGGACGCTCAATTCAACATGAGGCTAGGAGCAGCGTCGCCCTGGGAATCCGACGTTGATCGGTATCTTCACGCCTACAGTCAGACGTTGGAGGAGGACATCGCCGAGGAGGAGTCGGACGACGAGGAGTAGTTGAATAATCTATTTTTTTTATTTATCTATGCTAAGAACTATCCTCTACTCTCTACTCTCTATCTCTACTTCTCGATCTCAGCACTGTAAACGCTTTTTTAAAGCGCCGCGGGTTGCGATTCTGTTGGAGATGCTCTAACATGGCGGCATTTAGTGCTTTAATGTTGCCCACAAGATGCGCGAGTATTACTAGTAGTATATTTTTCTTGCCATGTTCAGATTTTAAAACCACGAGTGCGAACATGCAGAGGAGCAATGAAGACCAAACATGGGATATTGGGGACATCTTCAAGAAGCGTGGCAAGTTAAAGAGGAGCTACACCGAACTTGTAAAACGAGCTTTGGTAAGTAACACCGTTTCAATTACTTTCGTTTAGCCTCATGTTCTTCGATGTGTATATGTTGTAGTTTCTGTTTCTCTTAAGCCTCGTGTTCTTCGATGTGTCATAAGAAGAGTCTTAATCATCCTAATGCTTTCGTTTTTAGCTTGATGTAGGAAGTGGGTGTTCTCACCTTGTAGTCTGTTTTTATATTTTTTTTCCTTTTGAATTCACTTCTCCCAGTTCTGTTTATCTAGCTTCTACTAAATGTATCTGGGTTGCTCTGAGTATTGATCTAAAAAAGAAGTAACTTCATGTCAGGATGCAATACTTGCGAGGAGGGAAGTATGGTCAACCTCGAGATCATGTTTCCAGAATGAGGCTGGATTACACACAAGGTGCCGCTTCCTAATGATCTTTGGATTAGACACAAGGTGCAAATTCCCAGATGATGTTGGATTACACACAAGCCAGGTGGAGTCGTCAGCTGTTCGTGTCCTCGTGGCTCTACTAAAGTCTGAAAGAAAGCATGCAGCAGCCCTTGAGAATGTAGCTGAGTTCCTGAAGAAGCGAAAAGAGCAATCAGATGCTCTCTTCACCCATGCCAAAGGAGATATGCAAGAAGCCAGAAATAAGCTAGCAGAGGCAGAGCAGGCTAGGCGTCTCCTGCTATCTAAAATTGTTGTCAATACAGAATTTCCTTCATAGTAGCTAGGTTCAAATGTTTATCCAGTCAGCATGCCTGTTGTGATGTCCGTGCATCTACTGATGTGGCACAAAATAAATTTTTTTTAGGTCATGTAATAACAGCAATTACTTTCCAAACAATAATAGACGAAGCATTGGACATGGTATAGTTCACGCGCAAGCCCGACATTCCAAGTTCAACTTCCATGTCAAACTCGTGTTCACAGATATCTGCACATTCATACATAATGTCCACAACCATGATTCACTTCAAAGCCAAAAAAATTGAGGAGAGTTATGAATAAAGAAAAATCCCTAGTTCCTGCTACCAGTGCGAGCACAACAAGTCAAGACCATGTGTAATTAATTATATTTTGGTCATTTTTTGTGTCCTAAAATGCCGGCCGGCTCGCGGAAGGACGTTTTGCCGGCACATGCCCGGAGTCAATGAAGGCAGGCGGGGCAGTCTGAAGCCGGTTGCATATGGCGAGGAGGCGTGTTCAGCCGGGCCTGCAGCGAGTGGGGCCCTCTTGGCCAGCGCGCCGGTTCAATGCCTGCGCTATGAGAGGTCACATCCGTGTCAGAGCAATCACTCCCTCCAGTCCTTTTTTGTTTGGGTATAACAAAATCTCGTTTTCCTTTCACATTTTACAAGTAAAATTCATGGACAAACTTTGACCCAAAATACAATGGGGACTAGTAAACCAGAACGGAGGTAGTAGTTTTTTTTATCAAAGAAGGGTTTCCCCTTTCCGATTTTCATTACTGAAAACCAACATCTAAATCTAAACCATAGTATTTGCCCTAGAACTACCAGGTTCAACATCTCGCAACATAAACCCATACAACCATACGCCAAGGAGGTACGTAGTACTATGAATTCCATTTTCGCTCCATACTAATCGTTCTAAAAACTACTTGATACTTATAACGCGCCATTGAAAATCGGAACTCTTAACCCTGCTAAAAAATGATATTTTAAATGTGGCTACTCGATCTATGGCAACTGGCGAGCCACCGCCTCCAAGTCGTTCACCTGTGGTCCCAACCATCAACTCCTACGGATCAAATTATCACGCGAGCTGACTATTCCTACAAATGTGCTCTCCACCACTTACTCGGTACACATGAATGCATCTATCGTGGACCTATGGTTTTATGTTTTATTTGTTAACATTGCCTTTACTTAACACTCATGTGTGCGAGACAGCGAGAGACCCATTGCGTGCGTCGCCTCTTCTCTTCAGATATGTACTCCACCATTTTTACGGTGTCCAGAAAATTATAATAACTACTAGCAATGTGCCAATGCGTTGCCACACGATCAGAGTAGATTAATACATATTCACCGATTTGATAGAAAAAAGTCTAGTTTTGAAATACGTATATCACTAAAAAATGTTATGTTTCACTCAAAATATATTCCTTTGGCGGTTTTGATGAGATAAGGGAGGAATGTTGTTGGTTTCAAGATTCGAGAAGTGGTATATGTCTAATTTCTACTCTTACTAGCAAGATGCCCGTGTGTTGCACGGAACATCAAGATCCTGTGGGAGAAAAGGATGAACGAGGGAAGGCCTTATCTGCAAATGTGGAGAGGAGTGCGGGCAAATTGCCAGTGTTTCCTTCCTAACCGTCAGATATAAATCGGACGGCCTATATTGCAGGATGGCAGGCCCACCATCATCACCAATTCTGTTTTTTATCCCTACTCTTATAAAAAGCATAGTCGATGATGATCTTGTGCCTGCCATCCTGCAATATAGGCCATCCGATCTATATCTGATGGATAGGAAGGAAACTATGGGAATTTTGCAAAAAGATACCCACACCCCTATCCACACTTGCAAATAAGGCCTTCCCTTGTTCATCCTTTTCTCCCACAAGATAAACTACTCATACAATTGCATCTTGATGTTCCGTGCAACGCATGGGCATCTTGCTAGTTGTTGCAAAAAGCCCATGTGTGTGAGAGAGCGAGGGAGAGAGGAGGAGGACGGAGTGCATGTGTGACAAAGACACAAAGAGCGTGTGTGCGAGAGGTATCAGCTTAAAATGAGGCGATAGTGTGTGTGTGCACGATCGAGAGGGCGTGTCTCAAGAAGGGAAAAAAATCTACATAGATACAAGGAGCGAAAGAGAGACATGTATGCGATAGTGGAAGCACGAGTGTGCGGGTGTATAAACCTATCTAGAGGCTAGTCGATAAATGTTTGTGAGAGAAATACGAGTCGGGGGTGCGAAAGCGAGAGTTTTGTGAGTGAGAGAGAGAGAGAGAGACGGTAGTCGGGAAGGGGAGTGGAAGCAGGAGTTGTGTGTGTGTGTGAGAGAGAGAGGGGGGGAGTTTGTCTGATCGGTAAACAAATGAATAATGTCAGTCTGGGATGGAGACGAAAAGGAGACTGCAACAAAGTTGTATCTACAGGAGAGAGAGAGAGTAATTTTAGTGGTATGATTCATATCTAGAGACATATAGGGTGTGTGAGAGAATCCCATAGAGAGAAAGACAAAGTGAAAGACGAGCGGAGACTATGTGTGTGGCGGTGAAAAACAAAGCTTAGGTACCTAGTGATATGAGAGAACGGTAGAGACGTGAGAGATAATGAAAACCGTGTAATGTATAATGATAGGGAGAGTGTGACACTTCTCAAGGAGGCGTCGAGAGACCATGTTTGCGAGGATAGGAGAAACATGAAGTGAGCGTCTTGGTGAGCTGGAGAAAAGAGAGTGATAGCTACATGAAGGAGCATGCATGCGAGAGAGATGGGCATGAAAGGAGTCAACATAAAAGGGATTCAAATATTTGAATTGAGATGATGATACATGTAATCCATACTCGAACCAAAATTGATCTATCAAACATGCATACTCATATGAATTCACACACATCTATGTTATTTAATATGTAGATATTACTGATCCATACATTTTAGTAGAACATAATTTGGTTTAATATTTTGAATTCAACCTTATGATTTTGAGATCATTGTATTTGTAAATCATACTATACATATAAAGAAGCATAATTCTTTGTTGTGCTTTTGAAAGTATATATAAAAAATGATGTATATATAATTTTATTCCAATCGAAAATGGATCCCGCCCGAAAAAATAGAATACAAACGGGATTCGAATTGAGTTGGCACGGTAAACATGCACTCTACAAAATTTGAACGAAGCGAGGAAAGTCGCGATAATCACCGAAACCAAAATCTGCGAGATGGAAATTACTACTGCCTATCCACCGCCATAAAGCCTATCTGCTCGATTTCTATAGGTTTCGATAGGGGTAGGTTTGTAATTTCACTCAAACGTGACATAACCACCTCTCACCCGGATTCATACACGGTGGGCGCCAAAACACACTGTGTTCTCGGCCGAAATCGACTCCCTCCCCGATTCATACACGGTGGGCGCCAAAAACAAACTCTCGTCGGCAAATATTCGGTGTATGCGAGATTACCGTCCTATCCCCAACCGACTAATATTGCTGTGATGTAGGAAATTTTAAACAGGGGCTAAGTTCGTAAATTTCCTCGCATTTGAGACAAGCGGCATACGAAGACATGGTTCCCCCCTTCCTCTCCACCTCCATTTCCCCATTCGTACTCCATGGGCGCCAAAACACCCTCTCCACCCCAGCCTCCTCTTTCCGCCACCCCATCCACCTCCGTCCTCCTCCACCATGCCGGAGCTGATACCCCGATGCCGCCTTCCATTACAAGAGATCGACCTCTCTCATCCATGGCTTCAGACCGGGATCCTTGCATCCCATCCGCTCACTTCATCCCCGCTGTCGTCCACCTTGCCGGCGCCGCTCTCTGTTGTCTCGTCCACAGCGCCCGCCGCCACCGTCTACCCTCGTAGATCTGCTTCCATGCCGACAGCCGTCGCTACGCCATCAAGCAATCAAATTCTCAGCAGATGCAGAACCTGGCGCCGCACCAGAGGCGGTACTCTTTCGTATCTACTCAACTTATTTATCGCAGCAAGAAAATAGATCGCCACTGCTTTACTCTGATTTCTTGTCCATCACTTACTTGCTAGCTGAAAGAAAACATTGGTTGCGAAGTTGCCTTTGTCCGGTTTGCACCTTTAGATCCGCCATGGCACGCTCAACACTATACTCCCAATGCTTATGGTTTTCCCCTTTTATATTCCACACTAGTTAAATCACAGTAGACTAAATTTCAAAATTGGGTCAGTCGATTTTTCAGAGCTCGCCGGAGTTCGCCGGTGCGAACGAAGGGGCTCGGGTGGGGACTTTGGTTGTGGGGCACGACGGTGGTGGGGCCTCGCCGAACAAAGAAAACTCGACGCGGGTGAGGCGGGGGTGGGGTGGGGGTGGCGGAGGAACACAGGCGGTGGGGGCGGTGGTCCGCCGGCCGGCCCGTCTTGGTGTTCTATATGGGAAGAATCAGAGACGAGGAAGAAGAAGGGTTAGGAGACATACGATCTTCATCCAACAGCCTGAAATGGTCGACTGGCCCAAATGACAAAAGTCACGCGACTTGCATGCGGACATGCCTTTATATTCTGTACCATCATCTTACCTGCTTAGCACTGCTCCTGAATCCATCAAGCTAAACAACATGCCACTCATAATTCCAAACTTGTTGCTCAAGTACGAATCTGATATGATGCTGATATTACTAAAACGGATATCATTTAATTGGTCAGCTAATGCTCCTACTTTACTTTCGAAAAGCACATGCACCACATATAGAGAGATAGCAGGGAGTTGCTTTCTTAATGTGCTCTGGTTCATCATGTGTGGGCACTGCGCAACGAACATTTTATTATCCAAAATCTGCTTGCTCTTCTTTAGCATGTTCCTCTTCCGTTCTTCTTTAATAAGTACTCTCTGTTCCTAAATACAAGTCTTTGTATAGATTCCACCATGGACTACATATGGAGCAAAATGAGTGAATCTACACTCTAAAATGTATCTGGATACATCTGTATGTGATCCATAGTGGAAATCTCTACCAAGACTTATATTTTGGAACGGAGGGAGTATGATAGTAGTACAGTATGTTCCTTGTAGTGAAGATGAGTAGGGACATTTGCAATATAGAGGTCTATAAGGTCGGTTGTGATGGATACTTTGAACTCTTCGGGCCTCTTTGATTCGTAGGATTTTGTAAACATGGGAATAGGATTTGTAGTGGCCTGCCCACTTGAATCCTATAAGAATAGCAAGGAAATGCGGGGAGTTGTGTTGCCTTTGAGAGTTACACTGATATTAACAGTACCGCACCTTCAGTTGAAGAGAGCTGGTATCCGAAGCCTTTCTAGCCGTACCGGCAATACTAGCACATATATTCCAGCAAGTTCCACTTTGCTGATTTTACTGTGATGCTTACGGTTTTCCCATTATATCTACACTATGATCTGCGTAGCTACTTTGTGTCGCACTAGCAGCAGTCCATTCTTGAAGCTAAACACCGCAATGACTTACAAAATTGGCACCAAGGCATTGAGTGCCATTCTGGATGCAATGAAACTCATACTCTCCCCACCTGTTGATTCTTGTTCAGAATATGATCCTAATGACTATTCTAACTCGAGGAGTCAAAGGCAGATGGCCTGTCCTGTTCACCCATCAAGGTGTCTGTTCTAATTTGGCAAGGTTTTATTGATTGCGCGTATCTTGCATATGTTGTCGTGCATTTCTTCTACTTTGTTGCACCGCCATCTGCTTAGTTTACTCATCATATATGTCGAAATGCCATGCCCATCCATTATCAACACATATTCCATCTGTCATCATACCATGTTTTTCCACTCAAATGCTATTCTTGTGCATCAGACATCAAAAAGGAAGAGGGTGATTGCCGAACCTGAAGGAGCACCAGCAAAGTCCTTGAAAAACATGGTTGTGCCAGAGAAATCAGACATCATCCAACTTATATTGGCTGTAAAACCAGTGACACAAAACGTAGGACCGACTCCAGCAGACTGTACCCATACTTCACTGGCAACACCACTAGCCCCACCGCACAGGACCTACACTTTGACAAAAGGTATGCCGATTTCAGTTGCCATAGCACCAGCCGTACCACAGAAAAATCCCACTCCAGCAAAAAGTATAGCAAGTCCACCGGCCGAAGACCTATCCAAACTGCAGAGACGGCCAATTCTTGTAGATTGGAACCCCATTCCAGTTATTCCCAGTTTAAAAGACAATGCTTTCAATGTTGTTAGGGACTACGTGCATATATTCCCATCATGGGAAGATTATAGTGAAGACAAACACCATTTTTACATCTTCCTGTCCCACTTACGTGTAAGTGCTATTATTCATGGTGATTATTTTCCTGTTTTTTGCTGATTGAACACGTCAATGATTTACATTACATTGTTGTAAGTAGGCGAGGGTCAATCTAGATAGTCATGACGAGCAAAGCTTGCTTGCGCTTTTCAAGGAAGCATTGCAGTAGTATTGGTGTTACTTGAGGAAATCACACTTTGATGGCAAGTCTATAAATGAATTTCTGATGAAGTCTCCTGTGCTAAATTTAGAAGACATTGAATAGAAAAACCTTGTTATGCACTGGTCTCGTTCCGAGGATGAGGTACTGTCTATGATATCGCATGACAATTTGAACTTCTACTTTTCCGCATGTGCCTTACAGATCTTTTTTGCAGGAAATCTGCTCGAAAAAGAATTCCAGTTTGAAAAGAATGACAGGATATGGCAAACATGCTGCCCGCTGCTGTGCTCTTGTTAGTACCTGTTGTCCTGTATCACTGTACTTGCATACATACCTGGTTCATTATGTGACAGCAGTATGCATGATAGCTTGCTTAACAATTGTTCGCTCCAAATTATCTGATCTGTATGAATGGTTACATTAGTGTAGAATATATCCAATGCCAATGAAAGTTTTTAGCTCTGCATTGTTATTGTAAGTACATGATGTCCTTTATCAGTGTACTTATATTGGCAGGTAGTTGTTCATGTACCATCACTCTGCAGCTTATTTTCCTTTGCCCTCCATTTTCTACACATAAGATCTATATTTACTCTTACCATAAGGTTGGATAACACCGATGGTACTGAAGAAGTTTAGCTCTGCATTGCTCTTGGTTTTACCTTTTGCCTGTATCGATGTTCTTACATTTATAGCTACTTGGTTATGTAGCATCACTCTTCATCTTATCTTAAATATTCTCCATTTTTTATTATATTGTCACATCTATATTTACTCTTAACAAAATGTAGAATAAAGGCAATGCTTATGAAGAAGATTCTGTGGTAAACTTCTTGAATTGCCCCCTTATCAGCATGGACAAGGGATTTATAGAGCCTGCCTTCACCAATAATGTAAGTTTGTCCATCTCAAGCCTTCAAACTTTGTTGTTTATATTTTGTTAGGCATGACTGCAACAACTGTTTACTTTTGGTGTTTGCATTAAATTGCATGTTTAAAGTTTATTATGTAGTTCATAAACAAAAGTTTGTCCTCAATTTAAGTTTTCAGTTGTATAACCAAGTTCCTTCTTCATACCATGTAAATTAAACTATACAGAGCAAGTGATCTTCTTTTGCACTGCATGTATGCTTCTGTTCTTGATCCGTAATCCAGTGGTGTGGTGAACCTACCCACTACAGCACAATGTCATATTCTGCAATGTCTTAACTATGAACAATGTCATATCATTCTACTATCATTTAAACCGTCTCTTTATTTGCCAATCTGAAATGGGATAAATTGACAGCACACTAACCATTGATACTTATGAGTTCTTGATCTGTAATCGAGTGGTGTCCTGAAGCTGCCAACTCCTTCACAATGTCATTTCTTGCAATGTCTTGACCTGAACAATACCATATTGTGTTAATGCAATTTTAAAATGTGTCACTTTATTCGTCAGTAAGAAATGTGATGAATTTGTCAGCACTGATACTTTTATGTGCAAAACCTGACATCTGTCTGCTTGTTTATCTTTTAGAGTGAGGAGGATATAAGTGTTAAACAAGCACAGTCTCATCAGCTTGCTCAGCTGCTTGTGCTGCAGCTCCCCAGCAGGGCTAACCTTTCTTGAACTCTATTGAAGTGCAGTGGTTTTGTATATTATTTTGTCGGCGTGTTTAGTTGCACTGGTGGCGATCTTTGATGCCCCGTGTATGTAATCTGCTGTCTGCTTGTGCTTTATTATCATAGTGGCGAACTTTGATGCCCAGTGGATGTAATATGCCATAATTTATTTATTGTATAGTCTAGGTTTTTTCTTATTCACGATGCTGCAGTTATTTTACTGTATATATATATATATATATATATATATATATATATATATATATATATATCTTGTCTTCGCAGTAATCCGGCCAAAACGTAAAATTACGGTACATAATCGGGCCGTCATGCAATTACGATGTATGATCCGCATCATGGGCCCCGTCATCTTGGTCCGTTAGAAGGCCTAAATGTAAACTGGCCCACTAGTAGATCCGGGCCTTTAATAGGCCGAGTAAACCGCCGTCCCTCTTTTCGCAAGAAAACTCAATGGGCTTTTAGGAGGCTGAGAAGTAGGTTGGGCCTGAAACGTGCCGAACAGCTACCGGGCCGGCAGCACCCCGAAATGGACCCCGACCCATGATTGTGCCAATCAAATCACGGGCCTTTAACATGCCAAAATTGTCTCGGTCCTTGTTTGGCCCAATCAGATTATCGGCTCCGAGCAGGCCGGATGCAATCCGGGCCGTAGTTAGGCCCAATTATATGACGGGCTTTTAACAGGCCGAAATTAATATAGGGCCAAAATGTTAAACGGGCCCTTAACAGGCCGGAACTAATATCAGGCCGAATTACTAAATGGGCCTTTAGCAAGTGGGCCCAAAAGCATAGCGTCCAGTTAATGGGCCGAATCTGATATGGGCCATAATTGAGCCCAAAGCCTCTTAAAGGGCGGACAGATCTGGGCCGTAATTTAACCCGTAGCGTGGTAGGCTTTTAATGGGCCGGATCTCATATGGGCCATTGTTAGGCCCGGAACGTGGCAGGCCATTAATGGACCGGATCAAATATGGGCTGGCATTTGGCCCAAAACATGGCAGCCAGTTAATGGACCGGCCTACTAGGGCCCTCAAAATCTTGTGGGCCTACAGCTAGGTCCTCCCATTAATGTCAGCAAAATCTCATGGGCCTTTAGCTGGGCCAGCCCATTATGGTCCACAAAAATCTTGTGGGCCTTCACCTAGGCTGGCCCATTATGGTCCGCAAAAATCTTGTGGGCCTCTACCTGGGCCGGCCCATTATGGCCGGCAAAATCTTGTGGGCCTTTAGCTGGGCTAGCCCATTATAGTCCGCAAAATCTCGTGGGCCTTTAGCTGGGCCGGCCCATTATGGTCCGCAAAATCTTGCGGGCCTTTAGTTGGGCCGGCCCATTTAAACTTTATGGGCCACTTTTGGGCGATCCACGTGTCAACATATCATAGGCGCATCTCGCCCATTGGATGAGTGACACTGTGTTAACGCCGAGTCGACACGTGTTCCGCCACCAATCAGAATTTTATACGTGGAAAATCCCCATTGGTCCGGGCTGTTAACGGGTTACCAGATCCAAAACCGGACCCGATAGCTTAACGGCGTTCCGTTACGGTGGATGCCACGTGTCGGTTACCCTTGACGGAAGCACTTTTGTGGCGCGCGATTTATCGTCATGGAAGTGGACACTTCCGTGATGATAATTTTGGTAATGTCATGGAACACTTCTACGATAGCACATGTATGACTATCTTGATTCTGTCATAAAATTGTCATGGATGTACATGCATGACAGAAAACGTGACCTACTGTGACAAACACGTATCATCATGGAAGTGTATTTTTTTTGTAGTGAAGGTTATCGAACCAGTAGGAGAACCAAGCAGCACAACGTAAACAACACCTACACACAAATAACAACACCTCGCAACCCGACGTGTTAAAGGGGTTGTCAATCCCTTTCGGGTAATGATGCCAGAAATTTGTAATAGATTGAAATAATAGTTCACAAATAAAATAAAGTGCAGCAAAGTATTTTTGTATTTATGGTTTAATAGATCTGAATAAAAATTCAAAGGAAAAGTAGATCGCAAGCAAATATATGAGAAAGAAGACCCGGGGGCCGTAGATTTCACTAGTGGCTTCTCTCGAGAAAGATAGCAAACGGTGGGTAAACAAATTACTGTTGGGAAATTGATAGAACCTCAAATAATTATGACGATATCCGTGCAATGATCATTACATAGGCATCACGTCCAAGATTAGTAGACCGACTCCCTTTTGCATCTACTACTATTACTCCACACATCAACCGCTATCCAGCATGCATCTAGTGTATTAAGTTCATGGAAAAACGGAGTAATGCAATAAGAACGATGACATGATGTAGACAAGATCCGTTTATCTATTGCGTGGATATAGATCCCATATTTTTATCCTTAATAGCAATGATACATACATGTTCTTTCCCTTTTTGTCACTGGGATCAAGAACCGTAAGATCGAGCCCACTACCGGGCACCTCTTCCCATTGCAAGATAAATAGATCAAGTTGGCCAAACAAAACCAAATATCGGAGAAGAAATACGAGGCTATAAGAGATCATGCATATAAGAGACCAAAGAAACTCAAATAACTTTCATGGATATAAAAACATATGACTGATCATAAACTCAAAGTTCATCAGATCCAAACAAACACACCGCAAAAAGAGTTACATCATATGGATCTCCAAGAGACCATTGTATTGATAATTCAGCGAGAGAGTGAAAGCCATCTAAGTACTAACTACGGACCCGAAGGTCTACAAAGAACTACTCACGCATCATCGGAGAGGCACCAATGGAGGTGGTGAACCCCATACGAGATGGTGTCTAGATTGGATCTGGTGCTTCTGGACTGCGCGGCGGCTGGATGAATATTTTGTTGACTCCCCTAGGGTTCTGGTATTTTTGGGGTATTTATAGAGCAAAGAGGCGATCCGGGGGGCACCCCAGGTGGGCATAACCCACTAGGGCGCGCCTGGGCCTCCTAGCGCACCCTGGTGGGTTGTCCCCTCCTCGGGACTCCCCCAGGTGCAACCAGGGCCCGTTGTGTTCCTTCTGGCCCATAAAATTTCTCCGTGGAGTTTCGTGGCATTTGGACTTCGTCTGATATTGATTTCCTGCGATGTAAAAAACATGGAAAAACATCAACTGGCACTTGGCACTATGTCAATAGGTTAGTACCAAAAATGATATAAAATTACTATAAAATGATTATAAAACATCCAAGATTGATAATAAAACAGCATGGAACAATAAAAAATTATAGATACGTTGGAGACGTATCAGCATCCCCAAGGTTAACTCATGCTCGTCCTCAAGTAGGTAAGTGATAAAACATAATTTTTGATGTGGAGTGTTGTTTATCATGTCATATCATATTCTTTTCCATATAGCATGGACATTTGGACTTTTATGTGATTCAAAGCAATAGTCTAGTTTTGACATAATACTTTAGATACTCAAGCATATCAACAAGCAACCATGTCTTTCAAAATATCAATGCTAAAATAAGTTATCCCTAGCCCATCATGCTCAAATATTGATCCATTCATGAAACACACTCGAATATTAGCTATACCCAATACTTAAGTACGATCATATTGCCTCCTAGTTGGTGCTTTTTATGAGACAAGATGGAGACTCAAATTCAAAATGAAAATTGCATAAAGTAAAAGAAAGGCCCTTCGCAGAGGGAAGTAGGGATTTGTAGAGGTGCCAGAGTTCAAAGCAAAAAATTAGAGATAAAAACATTTTGGGAGGTGTATCCATCCCACCAACAAAAACGATTCGGAGTTCTGAACACTTTCCATGCTAGATATGCCATAGGCGGTTCCCAAACAGAAAATAAAGTTCATTCCTTTTTCCACCATTCTTTCACTTTCCATGGCTAGCCGTATCCACGGTTGCCCTCCATACCAACTCTTTCCAAGGAATTTATTATTTGACAACGTCAAGTAAATTCATTTCGCATTTCGGGACTGGGCATGCCTAAAATCTTTGCCATACTCTCGTGCAATGACAAGTGAATAAACACTCATCGTGAGAATAGCACATCCAGCATAGAAAATATTAGCCACCCGCTACCGTTCCACGATCGAAACAAACACACAAAAGAGACGTTTATTTTGAAAATTAGAGATGGCACATACAAATTTGCTTAGAACTGCAAAAGAATACTGCATATAGGTAGATATAGTGGACTCATGTGGCAAAACTGGTTTAAAGGATTTTCGATGCACAAGTAGAGGTCATACTTAGTGCAAAATGAAGGCTAGCACAAAGATTGAGAAGCGACCAACCAAGAAACGAATAATCTCATAAGCAAGCATTAAGCATAATTAACACCGAATAATGCACCACAAGTAGGATATAATTTTCATTGCATGATTATTGACTTTCGTGCATGCATAGGGAATCACAAACCTTAACACCAATATTCTTACTAGAGCACAATTACTCATCAACATAACTCACATACCACGTCATCATATCTCAAAACTATTACTAAGAATCAAGTTTATTTTGTCCAATGATCTTCATGACATTTTTTTTTCTTTTTCTTTATCCTTCCTGGGTATCTATCACTTTGGGACTAATTTTCATGTGTTTGTTTTCATAAGCCCAAACAAATATAAGTGAAAATCATGAGCATAACAAATTTTCTTTCTCTCAAAATAATTTATGTGAAGAAAGAGAGAATTTCTTCAAAAATACTAAGCACACCGTGCTCAAAAAGATATAAGTGAAGCACTAGAGCAAGTCCTTGCTCAAAAAAGATTTAAGTGAAGCATAGAGAGCAAATCTAACATGTCATGAAATAATTTTGGCTCTCTCAAATAGGTGTGTCCAGCAAGGATTGATGACTTAAAAAACAAAATAAAACAAGCAAAGACTCATAGCATACAATACACTCCAAGCAAAACACATATCATGTGACGAATAAAAATATAGCCTCGAGTAAAATACCGATAGTTAGAAGAAAGAGGGGATGCCACTCATGGGCATCCCCAAGCTTAGTTGGTTGCTCATTCTTGGATAATATCTTGGGATGCCGGGGAATCCCCAAGCTTAGGCTCTTCTATCCTTCTTTCATCCATCGTAAGATAACCCAAAACTTGAAAACTTCAATCACACAAAACTCAACAAAACCTTCGTGAGATCCATTAGTGTAAGAAAAATAAATCACTACTACAAGTGCTGTATCAAACCAATTATTATTTTGTTTTTGTATTATATCTACTGTATTCCAACTTTTCTATGGCAAAAACTCATCAAAGAAAACCATAGAGCCATCAAAATAAGCACACAACACAAAGAAAACAGAATCTGTCAGAACAGAACAGTCTGTAGCAATCTGATTTGTTTGAATACTTCTTGAAATCCAAACATTCTGAAAAACTAGGACAACCTAGGTAATTTGTATATTAATCTTCTTCAAAAATAATTGGAATTTTATCACATTCTGGTGATTTTTAACAATTATTTTCGTGAGCACAAAGTTTCTGTCTTTTTCAGCAAGATCAAACAACTATCACCCAAGAAGATCCTATTGGTTCTACTTGGCACAAACACTAACTAAAATACAAAAAACACAATCATAACAGTGGCATAATTGTGCTAACACTCAAGAACAGAAAGCAAAAAGCAAAAATAAATTTTATTCATTGGGTTGCCTCCCAACAAGCGCTATAGTTTTACGCCCTTAGCTAGGCATAAATTTTCAACGATGCTCACACAAAAGATAATAATTGAAACACAAAGAGAGCATCATGAAAAATGTGAAAAATATGTTTAAGTCTAACATACTTCCTATGCATAGGAATTTTATAAGAAAACAAATTACGAAGACAATAAATATAAAGCATATGCAAAGGAGATGAATAAAACATTGACAATCTCAACATAATGAGAGGTAATTTAGTAACATGAAAATTCCCACAACCATATTTTCCTCTCTCATAATAATTACATGTTATATCATAATCAAATTCAACGATATAGCTATCACATAAAATATTCTCTTCATGATCCACATGCATGCAAAGTTGACACTCTTCCAAAATAGTGGGATTATCATCAAATAAAGTCATGACCTCTCCAAACCCACTTTCATCAAAATTTTCATAAGATTGAACAATCTCCAAATTTGTGGGATTATTTTTATCTAAAGTCGCCACTCTTCCAAACCCACTTTCAATATTATCGCAACCATATTCATCATGAGGTTTAAATAAATTTTCAAGATCGTAAGAATCATTATCACCCCAATCATGATCATTACAATAAGTAGTGGACATAGCAAAACAAGCATCCCCAAGCTTGGGGTTTTGCATATTATTAGGAAAATTGACATTAATAGAATTTATAGTAAAATCCTTACAATCATGCTTTTCATTCAAGGAGCTATCATGAATCACTTCATAAATTTTTTCATCACAATTTTCGGATTCATGAATCTCAAGCAAAACTTCATAAAGATAATCTAGTGCACTCAACTCACTAGCAATTGGTTCATCATCATTGGATCTCTTAAAAAGATTAGCAATTGGATGAGGATCCATATCAATTTTTTTTTATCAAGCGAAGATGCAAACAAATAGAAGACACATGGCACACAAGCAAAGATAGCAAACAAGATTGCACACGAAAACAGATCTGACGCAAAAACGGCGAACGAAAAAGATGGCGAGTAAAATGGCAAATTTTTGTGAAATGGGGGAGAGGCAAATGGAAAATAATGTAAATTTTGAGGAGATGAGATTTGTGATTAGGAACCTGGTTATGTTGAAGATCCTCCCCGGCAACGGCGCCAGAAATTCCTTTTGATTGCTCATTGACTATAGCGCCAGAAAAGCTCCTGTCTGCAAGGACTACGTCGGTATTTCCCCAAAGAGGAAGGGATGATGCAGCACAGCGACGGTAGGTATTTCCCTCAGTGAAGAAACCAAGATTATCGAACCAGTAGGAGAACCAAGCAACACAATGTAAACAGCACCTGCACACAAATAATAACACCTCGCAACCCGACGTGTTAAAGGGGTTGTCAATCCCTTTCGGGTAACGATGCCAGAAATTTGTAATAGATTGAAATAATAGATCACAAATAAAATAAAGTGCAGCAAAGTATTTTTGTATTTATGGTTTAATAGATCTGAATAAAAATGCAAAGGAAAATTAGATCGTAAAGCAAATATATGAGAAAGAAGACCCGGGGCCCATAGATTTCACTAGTGGCTTCTCTCGAGAAAGATAGCAAACGGTGGGTAAATAAATTACTGTTAGGCAATTGATAGAACCTCAAATAATTATGACAATATCCATTCATGATCATCACATAGGCATCACGTCCAAGATTAGTAGACCGACTCCTGCCTGCATCTACTACTATTACTCCACACATCGACCGCTATCCAGCATGCATCTAGTGTATTAAGTTCATGGAAAAACGGAGTAAGGCAATAAGAGTGATGACATGATGTAGACAAGATCCGTTTATCTATTCCGTAGATATAGATCCCATCTTTATATCCTTAGTAGCAACGATACATACGTGTTGGTTCCCTTTCTGTCACTGGGATCAAGCACCGTAAGATCGAACCCACTACCGGGCACCTCTTCCCATTGCAAGATCAATAGATCAAGTTGGCCAAACAAAATCCAAATATTGGAGAATAAATACGAGGCTATAAGAGATCATGCATATAAGTGATCAAAGAAACTCAAATAACTTTCATGGATATAAAAAGATATGACAGATCATAAGCTCGAAGTTCATCAGATCCCAACAAACACACCGCAAAAAGAGTTACATCATATGGATCTCCAAGAGACCATTGTACTAAGAATTCAACGAGAGAGAGAGAAAGCCATCTAGCTACTAACTACGGACCCGAAGATCTACAAAGAACTACTCACGCATCATCGGAGAGGCACCAATGGAGGTGGTGAACCCCATTCGAGATGGTGTCTAGATTGGATCTGGTTGTTTTGGACTCTGCGGCGGCTGGATGAATATTTCGTCGACTCCCCTAGGGTTCTGGTATTTTTGGGGTATTTATAGAGCAAAGAGGCGGTTCGGGGGGCACTCGAGGTGGGCACAACCCACCAGGGCACGCCCGGGCCTCCTGGCGAGCCCTGGTGGGTTGTCCCCTCGTCAGGACTCCCCCAAGTGCAACCAGGGCCCGTTGTGTTCCTTTTGGCCCATAAAAATTCTCCGTGGAGTTTCATGGCATTTGGACTTCGTCTGATATTGATTTCCTGCGATGTAAAAAACATGGAAAACAGCAACTGGCACTATGTCAATAGGTTAGTACCAAAAAATGATATAAAATGACTATAAAATGATTATAAAACATCCAAGATTTACAATAAAATAACATGGAACAATCAAAAAGTATAGATACGTTGGAGACGTATCACCGTGTCATATTAAATGTTGTACTACTTTGTGTGATGCATGACAATTAATAATTCAACCTAAGATACTAACTTATGATACTATATGCATTACGGAAGTAGTATCATACACTAGTATATATCATATGCATGATACTAGTATATGATACTCCCCATTACAACCAGCCTTATGGGGCTCAATTCAAAAATTTCACCAACCAAGGTAGATGGTGAGTGGTGGAATACTTTTTGTAGTTTGCAAAAACACCCAATTAATGCTTTTGTTTTCCTCAAAAAATTATGTTTTCCAATGTATTAATTGCAATACATGCATTCGTCAACTTTCTCTTAATAAATACTTGCATGTATGCAATGATTTAATGCACCTTGGAATCTGAACATGTGATGGGAACAACCAAATTGAGCCTTACAAAATGGAAAAACTAAAATTTTGAGATAAGCCTATAAACCGGAAAGGAGGGAGTATATATAAATATATGCATGATACTAGTATATGATCGGTAATACCTCCGTAATGCGCGCATGCATAGTATCATAAGTTAGTAACTTTGGTTGCCTTATTAATTGTCATGCATGACACAAAGTAGTACAACATTTAATATGATACGGTATCATGATATGATACCACACCCTCTCTTTCCTCATTTAACTGTGTACCACATCATCCAAAAAGTCTAGTTGGCATGCATCATACGGCTTGATACTCCCATATTACGACCAGCCTTATTAGGGCGGCAATAGTGGGGGTATCATAGCCGGTATCATGCACTCGGGAATAGAAAATATGATGATGTGGCAAAGAAGCAATAACGTAGGTAGATACCATAACATATATATATATATATATATATAATAAATGCTATACTATTTTGTGTCATGCATGGCCATAAATACGGTCATCTATGATATATATGTGACGCCCGGATAATTAAGCTACACAATTCTCTGCTAATGGTGCCACATCACTTCGATTACTGTTGCTAATCTCGCGTTAGTTTGAAACCGATTCAAATTCAAAATCAAAATCAAAATCAAGCAAACAATAAAAAATTTCAAATATTAAAACTAAAATGTTCGGAGTGAACCAAATATTGCATATGTAATTATGGTGGAGAAACAACACTTCTATAAAATGTCTAAATGCTCAAATGGGAATGAAACAGCAGCATAACCAATTTAATAAATGACGATTATTAATTATAAAATGTTAAACTATTTTATTTTGGGATCAACCTTTTTGTGGCATTGTCTAATTTTGGAATGTGAATTATGGGGACAAGTTTCCTATTTACTAAACCTATTTGCTATTTAAGGTAAATACAAAACAGAAAACAAAAAAACAAACAAAAGAAAAACTAAAAACCCCCTACTGGGCCTTGACCCAGCTGGCCAACCAGACCAACCAGGCCGGCCCAACCGCGCCCCGCCCCACTCCCTTATCCCACACCACTGTCAAACCCTAGATCTAACCACCCCACTTCCCCCACTCCCCCACATCTCCCTTCCCCTCCCCGATCCAGATCGGGATCGGGGGACCGACCGCGCCTCGGCGCTCGCCGCCGCCGCTCGGATCGCCACCTCGCCGGACGCCATCGCCGGACTGCTTCCCCTACGTCACCCTTGTCCCGACCTCCTTCCCGCGCCCCACTGCCCCCGAACCCTACGAACCCCGTGAGGCCCCCCTCCTTCTCCTCTTCCCCGCACCACACTGGTCGCCGGCGCCGCGGACACCACGCCCCTTGTCCGCTCCTGCGTCGCTCATCAGTCGGGGCCGCCGCTGCTGGCGCCGCTCCGGCGCCCAATCATGCCGTCCCACCGGCCGCACCCCGCGCCCGCCCTCCTACTACTACCGCCGCTCGCTCGCAACTGCCCGCGCGCCGTCGCTTCCGCAAGCGCTGCTACCCACTGATGCTTCTACTACCGCTGCCGTACTACAACTCGCATGGCCGTGCGTGCCTCGCGGCTCCCGGCCGAACCACCTCTGCCGCCGTTGCCTCCTCGAGTTGCCGCTGCCCTGCTCCCTCCCTGGTCGCCGGCTGCCCCTAACATCGATGTCCCGCTGCGCCCGCCGCTGCCTGCGCGTTCGGCCGCCGTGCCTCATCGTCCGTCCCGCTATGTCGCCCCCATTGCCGCGCCGCCGTACCCCCTGCCTCCACCTCAAGCGGCGGCCATGCCCCACGCCAACGCGCCGCCTCTGGCCCCTGCTCCTTAGCCTGCCGTGGCCGTCGGCGCCCTGCAGCACCAGTTGGGTGCGCCCCGCGGGTCAGCGCCCGTTCGGGCCACGCCCGATAGCCCAACACTAGGCGAATGACAAGTGGGGCCCCACCCTAGAACGTTTAAAAAAGAATGAATTAAAAAATACAACTATTAATTAATTAATTAACTAAATTAATTGTGTTTAATTAACATAATAACTAATTAACCTAATTAACTATTGTTAATTAGTTAAACAACCCCTGACAGTAGGGACCCACTGGTCAATTTGACCAGTCAACGGTCAATGCCGACTGGGCTGTTGACTTTGACTGGCCCCACCAGTCAGTCTCGGCTGACTGGGTAGTTGACCAAGTCAACTGGGCCTACTGGTCAGCCACACAAGCCCTTCTGTGGGTACATTCCTGTGTACCCATAGAAATTTAACATTCAATTTTCGAATTAAAACAATTTAGAAAATTGATTAAAACTTTTTAAATTAATATAAAGTAAATGTAGCTCGGATGGAAAAACGTTCTACATGAAAGTTGCTCAGAACGACGAGACGAATCTGAATACGCAGCCTGTTCGTCCGCCACACATCCCTAGAATAACAAACATGCAACTTTCCCCCTCTGGTTCATCTGTCCAAAAACGCGAAACATCGGGGATATTTTCCCAGATGTTTTACCCCCTTCGCCGGTATCACCTCCTACCGTGTTAGGGCTCACCTAGCACAGTTACTTGTCATGTCATGCATCGATATGCGTCTGTTTGCATTGTATTCATTATTTCTTCCCCTCTTCTCTCTGGTAGACTACGAGTCTGACGCCACTACTGGTGCCCCGATCGACTACGTTGTTGATGACTCCTTCTTGCCAGAGCAACTAGGCAAGCCCCCCCTTGATCACCAGATATCGCCTATTCCTTCTCTCTACTGCTTGCATTAGAGTAGTGTAGCATGTTACTGCTTTTGGTTAATCCTATTCTGCTGCATAGCCTGTCATTGTTGCTAAAGTTGTTATCCTTACCTGCAATCCTAAATGCTTAGTATAGGATGCTAGTATTCCATAAGTGGCCCTACATTCTTGTCCGGCTGCCATGCTATACTACTGGGCCGTGATCACTCGGGAGTTGATCACGGGTATATATTTATATACATAATGTGTGGTACATGTGGTGACTAAAGTCGGGTCGGCTCGTTGAGTACCCGCGGTTGATTCACGGATTGGTGGCTGAAAGGACATACTTTCCCGATGACCCTCTGTGAGGATCTTTGTGGCGGAGCGACAGGGCAGGTTGGGACCACCTAGGTGAGAGGTGGGCCTGGCCCTGGTCGGCGTCCGTGGTTACAACAAATAACACACTTAACGAGATCTTGGTATTTGATCTGAGTCTAGCCACTGGCCTATATGCACTAACCAACTACGCGGGGACAGTTATGGGAACTTGACGTTGTGGTATCAGCCGAAGCCTTCTTGGCGTCAGCGACTGAGCAGCGCGCGCTGGACTGGACTTGAATGCTTGCTCTTGTATTAGGGAGGCTAGGTCTGATTCCGGCCTCTGTCGCAACATGTAGGTGAGCAACGGCCGATGGGCCCAGACCCCTGCGCGCTTAGGATTTAGACCGACGTGCTGAATTCTCTGTTGTGCCTAGGTGGGGCTGCGACGTGTTGATCTTCTGAGGTCGGGCATGACCCAGGAAAGTGTGTCCGCCAGAGGGATCGACCGTGTTGGGTAATGTGGTGCACCCCTGTAGGGAAGTTTATCTATTCGAATAGTCGTGATCCTCGGTAAAAGGACGACCCAGAGTTGTACCTTGACCTTGTGACAACTAGAACCAGATACTTAATAAAACAGACCATTTCAAGTGCCAGATACAACCCGGTGATCGCTCTCAAACAGGGCGGCGAGGAGAGGATCGCCGGGTAGGATTACGCTATGCGATGATACTTGGTGAACTTACCATCTACTCTCTTCTACATGCTGCAAGATGGAGGCTGCAAGAAGCATAGTCTTTGACAAGACTAGCTATCCCCCTCTTATTCTGGCATTCTGCAGTTCAGTCCACCGATATTACCCCTTTACACTAATAGACATGCATATGTAGTGTAGATCCGCACACCACGGTCGGTCTGCACCCTGGCCGCGCGCCGCTCCATCCGGCCATGCCCAACTGCGGCTGTCCCACCGGCCGCACCCCGCGCCCGCCCTCCTACTACTACCACCGCTTCGCCGCCACGCTGCCGCAGGCTGTCGCTTCCTAGCGATGTTGCCCGTGATGCTTCTCTGCTGCTGCCGTCTGACAACTTCGCCGCGGTCGTGCATGCCTCGCGGATCCCGACCGAACCCCCTCTGCCACCGTTGCCTCCTCCAGTTGCCGGTGCTCTGCTCCCTCCCTGGTCGCCGGCCGCACGTAGCCTCGTTGTCCCGCTGCGCCCACCGCCTCCTGCGCGTTCGGCCGCCGTGCCTCGCCATCTGTCCCGCTCTGTCATCCCCATTGTCGCGCCGCCGTACCCCCTGCTCCCGCGCCATCGCCCTGCCTCTGCCTCGCGGCAGCCCTGTCGCGGCCCCATGCCAATGCGCCGCCCTGGCCCCTAGTCCCTGCGGCTGCCACCCGCCATGGCATGGCGTATGCGCCGATTAGGTGCGCCCAGCATCGGCGCTGTTGAACCACGCCCGATAGCCCAACGCCTGTTAGGACCCCTAGGGGAATGACAAGTGGGGCCCCGCCTCGGAACGTTTTAAAAAAGAAAGAATTAAAAAAATAATAAATACAAATATTAATTAGTAATTAATTAACTTAATTAATTGTGTTTAATTAACCTAATTAACTATGGTTAATTAGTTAAACAGCCCCTGACAGTAGGGACCCACTGGTCAATTTGACCAGTCAACTGTCAATGCCGACTGGGCTGTTGACTTTGACTGGCCCCACCAGTCAGTCTCTGCTTACTGGGCAGTTGACCAAGTCAACTGGGCCTATTGGTCAGCCACACAAGCCCTTCTATGGGTACACCTTTGTGTACGCATAGCAATTTAACATTCAATTTTCGAATTAAAACAATTTAGAAAATTGATTAAATCTTTTAAAATTAATATAAAGTAAACCGTAGCTCGGATGGAAAAACTTTGTACATGAAAGTTGCTCAGAACGACGAGATGAATCCGAATACACAGCCCGTTCGTCCGCTACACATCCCTAGCATAGCAAACACGCAACTTTCCCCCTCCGGTTCATCTGTCCAAAAACGCAGAACACCGGGGATACTTTCCCGGATGTTTTCCCCTCTTCGCCGGTATCACCTCCTACCGTGTTAGGGCACACCTGGCACAGTTACTTGTCATGTCATGCATCGATATGCATCTGTTTGTATTATATTCATTGTTTATTCCCCCTCTTCTCTCTGGTAGACTACGAGACTGACGCCGCTGCTGGTGCCCCGATCGACTACGTTGTTGACGACTCCTTCTTGCCAGAGCAACCAGGCAAGCCCACCCCTTGATCACCAGATATTGCCTATTCCTTCTCTCTACTGCTTGCATTAGAGTAGTGTAGCATGTTACTGCTTTCGGTTAATCCTATTTTGCTGCATAGCCTGTCATTGTTGCTACGATTGTTACCCTTACCTGCTGTCGGGGAGGCTGATCGTACCCACGGACACCTATGGGGCCGGCGGAGCAGGCCCCTTGTGGTTCGGAGGGGGGCGGAGGTCGCACGAAGAGCGGATCGAGGCGATGCACGCGAGCGGTTTACCCAGCTTCGGAGCTCTCCGGAGAGATAAAAATACTACTGCTGCTTGTTTGATCTATTGTCTTCTTGCTAGGGAGCAATGCGGGCTACAAAACCTAGCGTGAGTCTATCTGGTCTCGAGTGGGTCGAGTGAACCCAACGAGATGAAACTGGCCTACTGAGCTCAACGGAACCGAACCTCCCCTACGTTGCACTCGGGCCTCCTTTTATATGCTCAAGGGGTCTCCGACAGGTGGCAATATAGGCAGGGGTACGAATGTAAAAACAGGAGTTGGTACACCTACTTGAGCGATTATGCGATGCAAAATACCTAACTCGACGGCAAGGGACAAAAGCAATAAATGCCCGTCGTTGTCGCCCAAATAGTGTAACAGAGACCGTCAGTGCGCCTCCGCTTCGCCACGATGGCGAGCTGTCAGCTGCTCATCGCTGCTCTCCGCTGGCTGCTGGCCGCTCGACACGCGCCCATGGAACGGTCCCATGGCGACACGTCGCTGGGCGAGCTGGAGCGGAGACGGAGAGAGGTTGCATGCCGCGGCAAGTGCCTTGCCGCGGCCGAATCCTTGTCGCGCCCGGAGACTTGTCGCGCTCCGTGCCTTTGCGGCAAGCTCCTCTTGCCGGGGCCTTGTCTTCTGCGTGCCTGGAGTGGCCTTCCCGACAAGCTCCTCTTGTCGGGACCTTGTCTTCTCAATCTAATACTTTGTTCTTGAATGGCTCCAAGGGAGCCACGGAGGAGATTGGCGGTGACGAGGCAAACCTTGCCGAGGGGTGCTGTGAATCGTCTGCAGGCACGCAGTACGGGATACTAGGGTACCCCTACTCTAGTACACCGGCAGGAGCCCCGGCTGGGCGTGCACACGGTGCCGGCGCTTGTCGGGCCAGGCCCGTAATCGCAGACGGACACGCAGCGGCCTCGCCACGCCGCAACTTCGCCCGGACCCACCACGATCCCCACTAACGGCACGCACCGGACGTGGCGTCGTGCGAAGATCGTGGGCGCGGTCGTGGGGAGTTCTTTATTAATATAAGCGAACGTCGCCCCCTCCTCCCCTTTATAAGCGGAGGAAGCGAGGCAGGCCGACCACTCCTGCCATTGCCGTCTTGTCAAGAAACCACCGCCGCTCCCTCGTCTTCTCCGGTGCGAAGAGAGCAGCGCCCGCCCCTTCCGCCACAAGCACACTCACCGCCGTCGACCTCCTCCGCCTCGCCATGGCCCCAAGGCCGATAAGGAGAAGGGCGTCAAGTCGGCGGCGCAGCGGCTCGCGCGCTGCGCAAGGCGAAGCCGTCTTCCCCGCAGCTCGGCGCCGCAGGGAGCTGCAGGGCGTCTACTATCTTTTACGGTCGACGGAGACTCGTGCGCATCCGCGCCGCGAGGGTGCTCCCGCCTCCGCCGCTGATCCGCCCCAACAGGTACCCTTTCTTCGCCCTTTTCTTCTATTGCGGTCTTTGCCCGCCGTATTCCGAGTTCTTTTGCGACATTTTGTACTCCTTTGGCCTCCGCCTCCTTGATTTCACCCCCAACGCCATCTTGACCATGGCAGTTTTCGGCGCATTTGTGCGAAACTTTGTCGGAAGTCCACCCGAACGTGGCACTCTTCTGCCATTTCTTTGTTCCCAGCGTCGAGAGGGGAGAGCCCTTGCCGGAGGGATAGCACAGGTCTCTAGGATCGGCAAGAAAGAGGCCTACCTAGAGGGGAGTTCGAACAAGTGGGAGGAGTGGAGAGCCAACTGGTGCTGGGTCGTGAAGAGGACCCTGACCCTTCACCGCCAGTCGCCAAACCCCAATTGCGCGCAACAAGGATTGGAGTAACTTGCCGGAGGATGCGAGGTGAAGATAGTTGTGACCCGATTCTGCGCCTCGGGCTTGCCGGGTTAACTGTTGGCGATTGGCGCAGACTTCATTCGCCGCCGCATCGCTCCCTTGCAGGAAAGGAGGAGGCCTGCTTGGGAGTTCCAGAATGCGGCGGACATCATGAGGCTGCGCCCAGGCCTGAATTGGAACTTCACCGTCATGGAGCTGGATTCAGTGCTGCTCGAGCTGTTCAAGAACGACCCCGAACATCCCGAGTGGTTCAGGTTGCCGCGAAGTCGTCCGTTGTGCAACAACTTCGGCGCTCGACCGCATCCGCGCCATGATGCCACTGTCGCGACTCTCACGGGATCGTCCCGACTGGCAGGAGCCCCCGGCGAGGTCGTGCAGCAATTCTTCGACAACTTGCAAGAGGTGCCGATCCGCTCCGACGAAAGCGTAAGAGGCTCACCCGAGACACCACCGAGCAGGAGATGGCGTGGATCGCCACCAGAAGCGAGGAGGCGGCAGCATCTGCCGCCGCTGGAGCCTTCGGGTTCACCGTGGCGAGGCGGACGCGGCGAAGGCGGCAAGCTCTGGCGAGCGAGGAGGTCGCCGGCGAGGACGAGCTTGTCGAGTTCGAGGCCGGGACGAGTGGACCCACCGAGGGCGCTTCTTCCCCGCCGCCAAGCGACTTGCCACCAGTGGAGCCCCCGGCTCCGCCGAGGAGGCATCTCCGCAGGGCTGGAGACGAGCCGGGGCGACAGGTCGGCCCACAGCTGCAGCGCCGCTCGACGCGCTCCACCGCGGCAAGCGAGGTTGCCAGGCGCCCAAACTGCAGCGACAACCGGGCGGAATCTTCTCGAGCCGCCGCCGACGCCCGCTTAAGCGGCCAAGAGAGCCCACTCCCCCGCCTCATCGCACCGGAGGCGGGCCGGAGTTTGACTTCTCCGCGCTCGGCTCCGAGGAGGAAGGCGAAGAGTAAGCTTCTCGAGATTGTGCTTGTACATCTTCAATTTTTATTGCTTCATCTTGAATTTGATTTGCTTCATTCGGACTCTTTCCTTTTCGTGATGCTGGCCCAGAGCGGCGAAGAGGGCCAAGATCCCGACGGTCGTCGTTGAGGACGATTCTCCCGTGGCGACGGGACGCGTCTGAGACCGCCTGCCGGACCCGGCAACCCCTTCCCCAGGCAGCCCCAAAGACAGCCCTCGTGAGTAAGTGTGCAGTTTTCTTCTTGCTATTAGGCGTGTGGGGTGCCCTTCTTTGTTGATATTTGACTGTGTGCTTGTGCAGAGCAGGCAGGTCTCCTCGGGAAGGGCTCGGAAGCCGCCTCCGAGATCCTGCCCGCTGCCACTCTCGCCGCCAAGGGAGGACTCTGGCAAGGGAGCTCCCTCCGATAAGGGAGGCCACCCCGGCAAGGGAGGCCACTCCGGCAAGGGAGGCTACCCCGGCAAGGGACGGCGCCAGCGACCCTCCAGTGGTCGAGGCCATGGCTGCGGATCCCGTTGCAGGTAACTCCCTTACACGAAAATCTCCCTTGGGCTTGCTTTCTTTTGTTTCTCTTTCTTTGGATATCTGCTTGACTGCTCTTTCTTCGTCTGACGCAGACCCGATGGAGGTTGAAATCGCCTGCGAGGAGGAAACGCGCGGCAACACCGACGAGGCCGCCGTCGAGGAAGAAGAGGTGATCGTCGTGGAAGAAGAGGCCATCGCCGACGAGCCTGTTGGCGAGGAGGCCACCGAGGCTGCCGACGCAGAGGCCGGCGAGGGGTCGGACGGTCTTACTGGCGGCCCTGAGGCTGCAGGAGCGGCAAGCGCTACACCGACAATGACTCCCAGCTGGCGCGCCAGTTCCGTGGAGCCCCAGCCCGTGCCTACACAAGGCCGCGGCGTCTTCATCAAGCTCCCACAGGAGCCGAGCTCAGGCGCCAGTCGAGGGCGAGACCTTCGACAGCGAGCTACTCGCGTCCGCTGGGCTGACGCTGGTGGACGCGCCAAGTAGCAGCAGCGGTGAGTCCGAGGAGGAGCGGCTGCTGAAGAGGCTGTTGTCGCTCTACCCCCCCCGCCAGGCCAAGCTAGAGACCCGGGAAGCCCTTGTCGCGAGGGCGGGGGCGGACATGGAGAAACGCGCCGAGGAGCTCCGGAGCGCCAACAAAGAAGCCCTCCGCGACGTGGCGGACGCGCGTGCGCAGCTCGCAGAAGAGCGCACGGCCTTCATCCTTGAGAAGGCCGCAGCCGATGAGGAGCAGCGGCTAGCTGCCGAGAAGCTCACCGCGCAGGAAAGCGAGTTGGCGCAGCGGAAGGTCAACCTGGACAGCCACGAGGAGGACCTTGCCGCGCGTGAGGAGTCGCTTGGCGGGGCGCTTCAGGAAGCGAAGGACGCTGCTGCAGCCGCCGAGGCCGCCAAGGAAGAGCTGAAGGCGAAGGTGGCACAGCTGGAGGCCACCCTCAAGAAGAGCGGCGAAGAGCTTGTCGTGCTCAAGTGTGAGCGCGAGAAGGACGCCCACACGCTGGGCGAGCTGCAGGTCCGTCTCGCTGATAGGGCCAAGGAGCTCGACGCTGCCAAGGACTCCAAGGCGGATCTGGAGCTGAAACTGACCACTCTGACGCAGACGTTGGATGGTGTTAGAGAGCGGGAGGCGGGCTTGTTGGAGGCGATCACGGCCAAGGAGGAGCTGCTGGCGGATGCTGCCTCAGTCCAGAACACCTTGAGGGAGAGCGTGGAGCACTGGACCGAAGGTCTTGTGGACACTGCTGCCGACATCCACAACGAGCTGATGGAGCTGGGGATGGCGGACCTTGCGTACTCCTCCGACGAGCATCTCTAGCCCAGCGTCAAGCTCAGCCTCAAGGTGTTTGTCGCTTGTTCCTTGGGAAAGTGCATCCGGACGATGTACTTGAGGTGCTCTCCGGTGGGTGCGATAAGCAGCACGCCGGCACCGGCGCCTTGGAGCGAGAAGGCACCATCAAAGTACATCAGCCACTCTTTGCTTGCTTCTTTGACGGGAATGCTCGTCTCCGGAATCTCTTCATCTGGTGTTGGCGTCCATTCTGCTATGAATTCTGCCAAGGCTCTGCTTTGGATAGTTGATGTGCTTTCAAACTTAAGACCAAAGCTTGACAGCTCCAGTGCCCACTCGACAATCCTGCCTGTCGCTTCTGGATTCTGCAGTATCCTCTTGAGGAAAGCGGTGACAGCTGTGATCTCATGTGCTTGGAAGTAATGGCGCAGCTTTCTCGAGGCCATGAGGAGGCCGAAAAGCAATTTCTGCACACCAGAATACCTTGACCTAGCCCCTTGCAGGAGGGAGCTGACAAAATAGACTGGGCGCTGCACCATCCTTTTCTGCATCTGCTCATGCGTCTTCACGGACTCGTCCTTGTCGGGACCAGAGCTTGTCGGCGAAGCCCCCTGCTTGTCGCTGGACGTGCTTGCCGCGGTTGCTGGCTCGTCATCCGCCTCCCTCTCCGCCACTAACGCAGCACTAACCACTTGATTGGTCGCCGCTATATACAGCAGCAACTTCTCTTGTGGCTTAGGTGCGACAAGTGTTGGAGTGGAGGACAGGTATCTTTTCAAATCCTGCAGCGCAGCCTCCGCCGAGTCCATTTTATCGACCTGCCTTTTTCAAAATCTTGAAAAATGGCGGTATGCTCACAGACCTAGAAATAAACCTCGCCGAGAGCAGCCACGCAACCGCAAGTCTTTGTACATCCTCGACGCCGCTTTGGTGCTTCAATCTGCTCAATGGCCTTGATCTTGTCGGGATTAGCTTCAATCCCCGCTAAGACCACGAAGAACCCGAGAAGCTTGCCGGAAGGGACTCCAAACACGCACTTCTCGAGGTTGAGCTTGAGGTTGATCTTGCGCAGATTTGCAAAGGTCTCGTCCAAATCTTGAACCAGAGTTGCTTTGTCCTTGCTCTTGACCACTATGTCATCCATGTAGGCTTCTACATTTACATGCATTTGCGGCTCAAAAGCGTCATGGACTACCCTTGCAAATGTCGAACCAGCATTCTTCAAACCGAAAGGCATCCGTATGAAACAAGATGTGCCATATGGTGTGATGAATGCGGTCTTCTCTTCATCTTCTTCAGCCATGAAGATCTGATGGTATCCTGAGTATGCATCAAGAAACGAAAGCAAATCACATCCAGCCGTGGAGTCAACAATCTGGTCAATGCGCGGCAAGGGAAATGGATCTTTGGGACAAGCTTTATTAACATCCGTGAAGTCAATACAAAGTCTCCATTTCCCATTTGCCTTCTTGCCGCGACTACGAGGATTGGCCAACCACGTAGAGATGGAGCACTCCTCGACAAGGCCTGCCGCTTCCAGTTTCTTGATCTCTTCGCTATGAATTCTTGGCGCTCCACGCTTGCTTCCCCGACTTTTTGCTTGACGGGCGCGCATGAGGACAAGCGGCGAGGCGGTGCTCAATCACTTTCACAGGAACACGGGGATATCGACGGTTGCCATGCAAACACGCCGACATTCGCCCGCAGGAAAGCAACGAGCGCCTTCCTATTTGGGGTCGAGAGAGCCGATGGTGAAGGTACCACCAGTGCCGTCCTCCTTGGCGGGCACCTTCTTGGTCTTCGGCAGAGCCACCATCTTCTTGCACTTGCCGGTGGAGCTCGATGGTGCGTCCTCGACGGTAGCGCAGCACTCCGAAGAGGTGCGCTTGCCGGAGTGAGCATCAGAGCCCTTGCCGGACTTGGACTTAGTCTTCTTCCCAGCTGGAGCTTCAGGTGACAAGTGTCTCGGCCGTCTGTCATGGCTGCCGCATCCCGGAAGATCTTGTCGGCACGATAAGGGCATCCTTCTTGTCGCCATGGACAGAGATGACGCTTATCGGGCCCGCATCTTGAGTAGGTTGTAGGCGTAGTGAGAGGCTGCCATGAACTTGGCGAAGGCCGATTTGCCAAGTATCCCATTGTAAGGCAATGGGAAATCGGCAACGTCAAATGTAACCCTCTCGATCCTGAAGCTCAGCTCACGCCAAATGTGACCGCAACGTAATCTTCCCTTCGCTTGCTCCTTCCCGGATTGATTCCTTGGAAGGTTACGGTCTCTTCGAGCTCGCCGTCGAGGATTTGAAGCTTCTGGAGCACCGCGAGGAGATCAGATTCAAGCCGGCCCCGCCGTCAACTAACATTTTTGTGACCTTGAGGTTGCGGATGGTTGGAGAGACCAACATCGGCAAGCACCCGACCGCAGTTATGCGATCAGGGTGGTCCTCAATATCAAAAATGATAGGCGTGCTGGACCACTTCAGAGGCTTGCGCGACTCTACGGATGGTTCCGCTGCATTGACCTCCCGCATCCATTGCTTGAGTTGGCGGTGGGAGGTATGCAGGGAAGCACCTCCGTCAACGCAGAGAACCTCTGTGGCTTTCTGAAACTCCTGCTCATCGGCGTCGTCGTCCTCCATATCTTCGTCGTCATCATCATCTTCATCCTTGTTGCGGCCGCGGGGAGGTCGATCTCCTTGTCGCTGCTTGACTTTGCCGCGGCGTCCTCCCCGGCCGGGACGTTTCTTGCTTGCTCCCCCAGCACCTTCCTGGGCCTTCTCCTTGTCTCGCCGCTTGTACTCAGCTCTCTGCTGTTCGACGAGCTGCTCGACCTTTTTGCAGCTCTGGAGATCGTGGCCCTTGGTGCGGTGGATCTTGCAAGATTACTTGCCGGAGCTGTCACCGCTTGTCGGCGTCCGCCACCGACCGGTGGTTGGCGTCGTGACAACCTCCTTGCCGGAGCCACCAGCCTTGGCGTTCTTGTCGCCACCTCCATTGCCGGACTGCTCGACAGCTAGCACTTCTCTGCTTTTCTTCTTCCTGTTGCCTCGCCGCGGCCCTTCTTTGCGGGCGGCGTCATCACTTGTCGGATCTGCTTCGCATTCTCTCCTGGAGTCTCCTCCTTCCTCGGTAGCGATGCACTTGTCGACCAAGGCGTACAGCTCACAGCGTCCTTGACTTTGCTCATCGCCATCTCCTCCCTCATCCTGCGGTTCCGCACATTCTGATGAAATGCGCTGATCACCTCGGCAGGGTGGACGTCTAGGATGTTGTAGTGCACGCGGCTGAATCTCTGGATGAACTTGCGCAGGGACTCTCCTTCCTTCTGGGTGAGCAAGTGAAGGTCACTCTCTTGGCCATGGGGTTTGTGGCCACCTGTGAAGGCGCCAACAAACTGATGGCACAGATCTTCCCAAGAGGATATGGAGCTGTCCGGCAAGTGCATGAGCCAAGATCTGACGTTGGGCTTGAGCACGAGCGGGAAGTAGTTGGCGACGATCTTGTCGTCCCGTCCCCCCACAGCCTGCACCGCGATGGTGTAGATGCTGAGGAACTCCGACGGGTGCGTCCTGCCATCATACTTCTCCGGCACATGGGCCATTGGACTTGCCGCAGCTCACGAGTGAACGCAGGGCAACCTACCACGTACGGCAAGTCGCCTGGCCCCTCCGGCGCGCGCATGTCAACAGAAGGCCCAGCGCGCTTGTCGGACTGACGTCGCGCTTCTCTTCAGCGCTCGATGCGAGTTCGAGCGTCCTCTTGTTGTCGCTCATGAAGAACTTGGCGCTGATCGCGGCGGCGCCGCGGATCCGGCGACGCGGTGGAGTCGCCACGAGATGGATCCGTTGGCTCGGCGATCTTGGCCTTCTTGGCGGAGAGTGCACGGTGGTTGCACCTCCGACAGTTTCATCGCCACCGGCTCATGCCTTGTCGTCTCGCCGCGGCAACGATGGGGTTGGTTGCGCGCGTCGCCGTTAACCAAAGCCGATGAGGCTCGATAGTGGCCCTCCACTCGTCGACCTTGTCGGCCGTTGGAGGGTAGTCGAGGAGCAGCTGAGCTCTCGCCAGAGCTTCTACTGGAGTAGTAGGCGGCATTGGAGAACGGTGCGAGGAGCGGGACACGCTCGGACTTCTAACTACGTTAGAAGGAGCAGCGCCCCGTCCGGGCGACCGTATCTCGCTAGTGCCAGCATGTTGGCGCGTATGCTAGTCTTGAGGGTCTCAATCCAACGAACGTATGGCGTTGTGAACGCCATGACGTTGTTGGTCCCGCGTCTCCTGAGATGGGCGCGGGGGATGCGCGGACGCCGAGGTTTGCGGTGCCTTGTCCTTGGACTTGGCAACGTCGCAAGCACCTTCGTCGGCGCCCGTCCCTCCGCCAGCGTCCGCCCCACCACCCGTTTGCTGCGGTGAGGGTGGGTACGACGTGGACGGCTCTGCTGCCGCCGAAGCCTTCTTCTTCGGTGGCATGTTGAGGAAGATGTTGATGATGCTGCTCGCGTGAACGCCGGATCGGATTCACACGGCCTCGACGCTTCTACCGGGCGCGCCGAAGATGTTGGGAGGCTGATCGTACCCACGGACACCTATGGGGCCGACGGAGCAGGCCCCTTGTGGTTCGGAGGGGGCGGAGGTCGCACGAAGAGCGGATCGAGGCGATGCACGCGAGCGGTTTACCCAGCTTCGGAGCTCTCCGGAGAGATAAAACTCCTACTGCTGCTTGTTTGATCTATTGTCTTCTTGCTAGGGAGCAATGCGGGCTACAAAACCTAGCGTGAGTCTATCTGGTCTCGAGTGGGTCGAGTGAACCCAATGAGACGAAACTGGCCTACTGAGCTCACGGAACCGAACCTCCCCTACGTTGCACTCGGGCCTCCTTTTATATGCTCAAGGGGTCTCCGACAGGTGGCAATATAGGCGGGGGTACGAATGTAAAAACAGGAGTTGGTACACCTACTTGAGCGATTATGCGATTGCAAAATACCTAACTCGGCGGCAGCGGACAAAAGCAATAAATGCCCGTCGTTGTCGCCCAAACAAAGGTAACAGAGACCGTCAGGTGCGCCTCCGCTCGCCACGATGGCGAGCCTGTCAGCGCTGCTCATCGTTGCTCTCCGCTGGCTGCACAGCCGCTCGACACGCGCCCATGGAACGGTCCCATGGCGACACGTCGCTGGGCGAGCTGGAGCGGAGACGGAGAGAGGTTGCATGCCGCGGCAAGTGCCTTGCCGCGGCCGAATCCTTGTCGCGCCGGAGACTTGTCGGCGCTCCGTGCCTTTTGCGGCAAGCTCCTCTTGCCGGGCCTTGTCTTCTGCGTGCAAGGTGGCCTTCCCGACAAGCTCCTCTTGTCGGGACCTTGTCTTCTCAATCTAATACTTTGTTCTTGAATGGCTCCAAGGGAGCCACGGAGGAGATTGGCGGTGACGAGGCAAACCTTGCCGCGGGGTGCTGCAACTGTCCGTGCACGAGTACGGGATACTAGGGTACCCCTACTCTAGTACACCGACACCTGCAATCCTAAATGCTTAGTATAGGATGCTAGTATTCCATCAGTGGCCCTACATTCTTGTCCGTCTGCCATGCTATACTACCGGGCCGTGATCACTCGGGAGTTGATCACGGGTATATACTTATATACATAATGTGTGGTACATGTGGTGACTAAAGTCGGATCGGCTCGTTGAGTACCCGCGGTTGATTCACGGATTGGGGGCTGCAAGGACATACTTTCCCGACGACCCTCTGTGTAGATCTTTGTGGCGGAGCGATAGGGCAGGTTGAGACCACCTATGTGAGAGGTGGGCCTGGCCCTAGTCGGTGTTCGCGGTTACAACAAATAACAAGCTTAACAAGATCTTGGTATTTGATCTGAGCCTGGCCACTAGCCTATACGCACTAACCAACAACGCGGGAAGAGTTATGGGCACTCGACATCGTGGTATCAGCCGAAGCCTTCTTGACGTCAGCGACTGAGCGGCGCGCGCCGGATTGGACTGGAACGCCTGCTATTGTATTAGGGAGCCTAGGTCTGCTTCCAGCCGCCGTCGCAACATGCAGGTGTGCAACGGGCGATGGGCCCAGACCCCTGCGCGCTTAGGATTTAGACCGACATGTTGTCCTCTTTGTTGTGCCTAGGTGGGGTTGCGACGTGTTGATCTTCCGAGGCCGGGCATGACCCAAGAAAGTGTGTCCGGCCAGAGGGATCGAGCGTGTTGGGTAATGTGGTGCACCCCTGCAGGGAAGTTTATCTGTTCGAATAGCCGTGATCCTCGGTAAAAGGACGACCCAGAGTTGTACCTTGACCTTATGACAACTAGAACCGGATACTTAATAAAACACACCCTTTCAAGTGCCAGATACAACCCGCTGATCGCTCTCTAATAGGGCGACGAGGAGAGGATCACCGGGTAGGATTATGCTATGAGATGATACTTGGTGAACTTTCCATCTACTCTCTTCTACGTGCTGCAAGATGGAGGCTGCTAGAAGCGTAGTCTTCGTCAGGACTAGCTACCCCCCTCTTATTCTGGCATTCTGTAGTTCAGTCCACCGATATTTCCCCTTTACAAAGATACACATGCATATGTACTGTAGATCCTTGCTTGTGAGTACTTTGGATGAGTACTCACGGTTACTTTTTGCCCTCTTTTCCCCCTTTCCATTCTTCTCGGTTGTCGCAACCAGATGCTGGAGCCCAGGAGCCAGACACCACCGGTGACGACAACTCCTACTATACCGGAGGTACCTACTACTACGTGCAGGCCGCTGACGATGACCAAGAGTAGTTTAGGAGGATCCCAGGCAGGAGGCTTGCGCCTCTTTCGATCTGTATCCCAGTTTGTGCTAGCCGTCTTATGGCAACTTGTTTAACTTATGTCTGTACTCACATATTGTTACTTCCGCTGACTCGTCTATGATCGAGCACTTGTATTCGAGCCCTCGAGGCCCCTGGCTTGTATTATGATGCTTGTATGACTTATTTTATTTTAGAGTTGTGTTGTGATATCTTCCCGTGAGTCCCTGATCTTGAGCGTACATGTTTGCGTGTATGAGTAGTGTACGATTGAATTGGGGGCGTCACAATATACTACTCTATGATACTATATATGCACTATGAAGGTACGTAAGTAGTATCATACACTAGTATCATATGCATGATACTATATATATATATATATAGTATATGATACTCCCCCACTATATAAGGCTGGCCATATATAGTGGTGGTATCATAGTCGACGATGCCATGCACTCGGAAATAGCAAGTAAGCTGATGTGGGAAAGAATTAAATATATATAAAGAGTGTTTGAGTAACATATAGGTAGATACCCTATCATGTTAAATGCGATGCTAATTTGTGTCATGCATGGCAATAAATATGATCTGTATATGATACTATACTCTGTATTATACTATGCACTACAATTAATTAAAGGTAGTATCATACACTTGTATCATATATACTATATATTCATGATACTAGTATATGACACTCTCCACTATACTCGTGATTTCTTACTGTGGAAAAAAATTGGAGGCGAAATGATGAACTCATGTTTTCATTCGAACAAAAATATGATGTTAGGTAAAGTAAATGTTTTCAAAGAGCACACGGTTCACTCACGAAAGTCGTGTGTCCACTAAACCGTGGCCGATGCACCCCCCTCTGCCATGCACGCGATCTGAGTCGTGCGTTCTGATTGGCCAGAACCCAAACCCCACGGATCGTATGTCTGCACCGTTGGATTCTCCTTGATAGAACGGTGATCCTCATCACTTTCGATAGAACATGTAAATGTTCTCAAATAGCCCCTCCCAAAAAAATGTTTTCAAATAGCACACGGTTCACACTTGAAAGCCGTGTGCCTACCAAACCATGGCCGATGCGCCCCTTTGCTGCGCGCGTGATCCGAGTCGTGCATTCTGATTGGCCAGAACACAAACCCCACGGATTGTACGTCTGCACCGTTGGATGCTCCTAGATCAAACGACAATCCTCATCCATTTCGACAGGAAATGCAGTCCAGCTATGAATTGATTTATATGCCAACATGCTCGGTAAATGCCAAAAAATGTCTTGCATATAGCACACGAGACCTGAAATGTGCCAGCAAATCAAACCCGTGGTAAAATTGTGATTGGTTTACGTGGGAAAAATTTAGAGGCGAAACAATGAACTCACGTATTCATTTCAAAATTAGTACGTCTTCATTTCAAACGAAATTATTCTGTTTGTGCACACGAGCGCTTAGAGGCAACCATTTGCATAGGCCTTTCCGCGCGCGCGGCGACCGGGGATATTTTTCACCCTTTTCACCTAGGCCGCCAACACCCAGAGTCCCCAACACCCCCCACCGTCCGCCCATGTTTCACTCAATTAGTCCACCCAATCTCGTTCGCCAGCTCCCCCCTCCCTCAACTCTTCGGTGTCAAGCCTACCTCCACTGCCGTTCCCAACACGCGGTGGCCCGTGCCTCGCCATCTTAGTTTTCTCGCTAGCCACCCTCGAGCATATCAATGCAGTAACCCTCGCCTCTCCTGTGGTCCGGCCAGGTTTGCATTAAGAAGCACATTGAATTCTTGCTCTCCATCGCGGTGAGGCATATTTCCTCATAATCCTTCTTCCAATTTCATTCCGTATGTTACCAAATTGGCTATAAAATAATGGAGGCGTATATATGTTCATTATCTACCTTCCTTACTACATATAAGCTGTATTTGTTCCAATAAGTTCTTGCTTAATTACAGACCATGGTATACTGAGTCGCACAAACTTAACAAATTAGCCGTACATTTTCTAAATTATTGCATGGCATGTTTAGAAAGATTGATACCAACTTGTTAGTTTTATGCTTATCCTCCTTTCCCGAGTTTCGCATGTGTTCTCTGTAGATGCCGAGTAGCAGCGACAACACTCATGCTTCAGGCCATGTATCTTCATCTGATTCGGACAACCCTAGGTCTTCAGCAGATTGTGAGGGATCAAGTAATCTTGAACGGGATAGAGTTGCAGCAATTACCCTTCCGGTCGGGACACGGAGGAATGCTCCAAGGAAGCCCACACCAGCCTAAATGTGTATATGAAGTAACCGAGATTGACTGAAATGAAGGAAATATGCCCTAGAGGCAATAATAAAGTTATTATTTATTTCCTTATATCATGATAAAGGTTTATTATTCATGCTAGAATTGTATTAACCGGAAACATAATACATGTGTGAATATATAGACAAACAGTATGTCACTAGTATGCCTCTACTTGACTAGCTTGTTAATCAAAGATGGTTATGTTTCCTAACCATGAACAAGGAGTTGTTATTTGATTAACAAGGTCACATCATTAGTTGAATGATCTGATTGACATGACCCATTCCGTTAGCTTAACACTTGATCGTTTAGTATGTTAATGCTTTCTTCATGACCCATACATGTTCCTATAACTATGAGATTATGCAACTCCCGTTTACCGGAGGAACACTTTGGGTACTACCAAAGCGTCCACAACGTAATTGGGTGATTATAAAGGAGTACTACAGGTGTCTCCAAAGGTACTTGTTGGGTTGGCGTATTTTGAGATTAGGTTTTGTCACTCCGATTGTCTGGAGAGGTATCTCTAGGCCTTCTCGGTAATACACATCACTTAAGCCTTGCAAGCATTACAACTAATGAGTTAGTTGTGAGATGATGTATTACGGAACGAGTAAAGAGACTTCTACCTGAACGTAGATTGAACTAGGTATTGGATACCGGCGATCGAATCTCGGGTAAGTAACATACCGATGACAAAGGGAACAACGTATGTCGTTATGCGGTTTGACCGATAAAGATCTTCGTAGAATATGTAGGAACCAATATGGGCATCCGTGTTCCGCTATTGGTTATTGACCGAGAATGGTTCTAGGTCATGTCTACATAGTTCTCGAACCCGTAGGGTCCGCACGCTTAACGCTTCGATGACAGTTCATTATGAGTTTATAAGTATTGATGCACCGAAGTTTGTTCGAGTCCCGGATGTGATCACGGACATGACGAGGAGTCTCGAAATGGTCGAGACATAAAGATTGATATATTGGAAGCCTACATTTGGACATCGGAAAGGTTCCGAGTGAAATCGGGAATTTACCGGAGTACCGGGAGGTTACCGGAACCCCCCGGGAACTACATGGGCCCATAGTGGGCCTTGGAGGAAAGGAGAAGGGGCAGCCCTAGGTGGCCGCGCGCCCCCCCTTCCCCTAGTCCTATTAGGACTAGGAAAGGTGGGCCGCCCCCTCTCTCTCTTTCCCCTCCGGGAATCCTAATCCAACTAGGATTGGAGGGGAGTCCCTACTCCCGGAGGGAGTAGGACTCCCTTGCTTGCGCCTCCCTTGGGCCGCCACCTCCCCTTGGCTCCTTTATATACAGGGGCAGGGGCACCCCATGACACACAAGTTGATCTGAGATCTTTCCTTAGCCGTGTCTGGTGCCCCTTCCACCATATTCCACTTCGGTCATATCGTCAGCGGAGCTTAGGCGAAGCCCTCGCTACGGAGAAGTCATATCGTCAGCGGAGCTTAGGCGAAGCCTGCGTCGGTGGAGCATCAACATCGTCCCACGCCGTCGTCTTGTGGAACTCATCCCGACACTTTGCCGGATCGGAGTCCGGGATCGTCATCGAGCTGAGCGTGTGCAGAACTCGGAGGTGCCGTCGTTCGGTGCTTGGATCGGTCGGATCGTGAAGGCGTCTGACTACATCAACGCGTTGTTATAACGCCTTCGCTTTCGGTCTCACGAGTGCGTGGACGGACACTCTTCCCTCTCGTTGCTATGCCATCACCATGGTCTTGCGTGATCGTAGGAAATTTTTTGAAATTACTGCGTTCCCCAACATGAAAGTCTTGGGCTCCAACTAAACCAGATAAAGCACGCATGAGGTTCAGGAGTGTGTGTGGATTTGTTGGAAGGGCAAGGCTCAACATTAATCTGCCGGGGTTTTGGAAGGCTGACACAGAAACACGGCGAAGGATAGTCCGGGAGATCATGGATCACTTCAACATTCTAGAGCAGTGGAGAATGCAGGTGGAACATGCTGCACTGAAGAAGGCTAGGGATGCTTGGAGAAACTAGAAGCATGTGCTGTACAAGAAGTACTTGAGTGAAGGAAAGGACCCAATCCCCGCATACCCCCAAATTACAAGGGCAGACTGGGCAGAATTCAAAAGGGTCAGGGCAAATAAAGAGTTTTCTGAGAAGAGTTTCAAGCAATCGGAAATTCAGAAGAAGAACATACACCCCCACCATATGGGTGTGGCAGGATACTACAACATGAAACTGATATGGGAACAGGAGGACAAAGAAGCAGTAGCAGCGGGTGGGAATCCGACCATGAGTGAAATCAGGTAATTACTACTACTACAGGCATGGAAAATAAACTAGCTTCTACAACTAATTTTTTGGGTTTTTCTTAAGGTTTTTCAAACACACAAGAAGAAGCTTAGAAAAGAAAATAAACTAGCTTGAATAGTATAATGAAAAAATATGAGCACCGACAACTAGCATAAGTGTGTGAACATGAATGTAATATCAGTGAGAAATACTTACTCCCCCAAGCTTAGGCTTTTGGCCTAAGTTGGTCTATGGCCAGGGCTCAAAGCTGCCCTCTCCGGTGTACGGAGGAGTGTCCTCTGGGTGCCACTGGTTGGCGATCTCCTCCGGATCCCATTGGTAAACAGACTGACGGTAAGGATCAAGTGGTGGCTCCGGCTCAGGCTCTGGAGCTGATGTCAGGCTCCAGTATGCAAGAACGGCCTCTGGCAACACAAGGTACGTGCCTGAAAATATGTTAAACAAAGAGGGAGCATGCAAGTTAATAATCTCGTAGTAGTTTTTATCAAATATCAATCTATATTTAAGCATCTTATTCTTATACTTAACAATAAAATCAAGTGCTACCATACTCTTATAATCTAGAAAAATAGGAGGCAGCAACTTTTCCTTTTCTCATAATGCCTAATAGGTATGTTAAAGTCTGAAGCAAGGCGCGAAGCAAAGATGCCACCGAAGATGGGGCCCTTTGTACGGTTCAGACTTAATCGTTTAGCAATAATAGCGCCTAAACTGAAATTTGTATCATGAAACAAAGCATGGCAAAAATAACAATATCAGGAGCACTGAGATTTCCACTATACCCGTGTGTCGGGGAGGCTGATCGTACCCACGAGCACCTATGGGGCCGGCGAACCAGGCCCCTTGTGGTTCGGAGGGGGGCGGAGATCGCACGAAGAGCGGATCGAGGCGAGGCACACGAGCAGTTTACCCAACTTGAGCTCTCCGGAGAGATAAAACTCCTACTGCTGCTTGTCTGATGTATTGTGTTCTTGCTAGGGAGCGATGAGAGCTACAAAACCTAGCGTGAGTGTATCTAGTCTCGAGTGAGTCGAATGAACCGAAACCACCGAACCCAAGACCGAACCCTTTCTATGTTGCGCATGGGCCTCCTTTTATATGCTCAAGGGGTCTCCGACAGGTGGCAACATAGGCGAGGGTACAAATGTAAAAACAGGAGTTGGTACACCTACTTGAGCGATTATGCGATTGCAAAATACCTAACTCTGACGGCAAGGGACAAAAGCAATAAATGCCCGTCTGTGTCGCCCAAACAGTGCGACAGAGACCGTCAGGTGCGCCACCGCTCGCCACGATGGCAAGCTTGTCAGCGCCGCTTATCGCTGCTCTCCGCTGGCTGCACAGCCTCTTGACACGCGCGCATGGAATGGTCCCATGGCGACACGTTGTTGGATGAGCTGGAGCGGAGATGGAGAGAGGTTGCTTGCCGCGGCAAGCGCTTTGCCGCGATCGAATCCTTGTTGTCGTGTCCGGAGGCTTGTCGCTCAAAGCCTTCCCGACAAGCTCCTCTTGCCGGGGCCACATCTTCTGCATGCCTTGAATGGCCTTCCGGCAAGCTCCTCTTGCCAGGCCCCATCTTCTGCATGCCTTGAATGGCCTTCCCGGCAAGCTCCTCTTCTTTGGGGCCTTGTCTTCTTAGTCAAATACTTTGTTCTTGAATGGCTCCAAAGGAGCCACGGAGGATCTTAAGCGGTGACCAGGCAAACCCTGCTGCGAAGTGCTGCAGCTGTCCGTGCAATCTGGGATACTAGGGTACCCCTACTCTAGTACACCGACAGAGCCCCCGGCCTGGGTCAGACAGTGCCGTCGCTGTCGGGCCAAGCCCAAAACAGTGCAGTCTGTCACACGCGCCTCGATCACGCCAGAATTCCGCCCGGACCCACCACGACCCCCACTAACGGCACGCACCGAGCGTGGCGTCGTGCGAAGATTGTGGGCGTGGTCGTGGGGTTTCTTTATTAGGAAAAGCGGGCGTCCGCCCCTCCCCTCTTTATAAGCGGGGAAACAAGGGCAGGCCGTCCACTCCGCCATTGCTGTCTTGTCAAGAAAACCACCGCCGCTCCCCCTTCTCCTCCAAAGGTCGAAGAGAGCAGCGCCCCTTCGCCACAAGCGCACTCACCGCCGTCGGCCTCCTCCGCCGCCCTCGCCATGGCTCCGAAGCCGACAAGGAGAAGGGCGTCAAAGTCGGCCGAGGCGCAGCTCATGGCGCTGCGCAAGGAGCGGCCATCTTCCCTCACTCGGGCGCAAGGGAGCTGCGGATGTCTTCTATCTCTTTTGGTCTCTGGAGACGCAGCGTCGCATCCGCCTGAAAGGTACTCCGCCTCCGCTTCTGATTTGGCCCCAACTGGGTACCCCTTCTTTGCCCTTTTCTTCTATTGCGGGCTTTGGCGCCCTTTTCCGAGTTCTTCTGCGATATCATGAACACATATGGCCTTCGCCTCCTTGATTTCACCCCCAACGCCGTCTTGACCATGGCAGTTTTCGCACACCTTTGCGAAAACTTTGTCGGGATCCACCCAAATGTGGCACTCTTCCGCCACTTCTTCGTGCCCCGCGTCGAGAGAGGAGAGCCACTTGCCGGAGGGATAGCTTGGGTCTCCAGGATCGGCAAGAAAGAAGCCTATCTGGAAGGAGAGTTCCGTAACAAGTGGGAGGAGTGGAGAGCCAATTGGTGTTGGGTCGTAGAGGAGAACCCGCAGCCTTCACTGCCGTGCGCCAAACCCCAATAGTGTGCGGCAAAGATTGGAGTAGCTTGGCGCCGGAGGATGCTAGATTGAAGATAGCTGTGACCCGGATCTTGCGCCTCAGGCTTGCCGGACTAACCGTAGGCGCAGTTGGCGCAGACTTCCTTCGCCGCCGCCAGCTTCCCTTGCAGGAGAGGAGGAGGCCCGCTTGGGAGTTCGAAAATGCGGCAGACATCATGAGGTTGCGCCCGGGCCTGAATTGGAATTTCACCGTCTTGGAGCGGGATGCGATGCTGCTAGAGCTGTTCAAGAACGACCCCGATCACCCTGAGTGGTTTAGGTTGCCGAGGGGTCGTCCCATTGTGCAACAACTTCGGCGCTCGACCGCATCCAGCGCCATGATGCCGTTGTGCGATTCCCATGGGATCGTTCCAACTGGCAGGAGCTCCCCGGCAGGTCGTGCAGCAGTTCTTCGACGACTTGGAAGAAGTGCCGATCCGCTCCGACGAGCAGAAAAGGCTCACTCGCGACACCACCGACGAGGAGATGGCGCGTATTGCCACCAGGGTGGAGGAGGCGGCAGCAACCGCTGCCGCTGGAGCCTTCGGGTACACCGTGGAAGAGGCGGACGCTGCGAAGGCGGCAAGCCTTGCCGAGCGAAGGGAGATCGCCGGCGAGGACGAGCTTGTCAAGCCCGAGGCCGGGTCGAGTGGACCCGGCGAGGGCGCTTCTTCTCCACCACCCAGCGACTTGCCGCCAGCGGAGCCCCTGGCTCCGCCGAAGAGGCGTCTCCGCAAGGCCGGAGACGAGTCAGGGCGGCAGACTGGCCACGGCAAGCGCCAAGGCGACGCGCTTACCGCGTAAGCGATGTTGCCGCGGGAGCGCCTCACACTGCCGCGACAACTAGGGCGGGATCTTCCCAGGCCACCGCCGACGCCTCCGCCAAGCGGCCAAGAGAGCCCACTCCCCTGCCTCGTCGCACCGGAGGCGAGCCGGAGTTTGACTTGTCCGCGCTCAGCTCCGAGGAGGAAGATGAAGAGTAAGCTCTTGAGATTGTGTTTGTATTTCTTCAATTTTGTTGCTTCGTCTTGAATCTGATTTGCTTCATTCTGAACTCTTTCCTTTTCGGGGCCTTCTAGCCCAGAAGGCGTCGAAGAGGGCCAAGATCTCGGCAGTCGTTGTTGAGGACGATCCACCCGTGGCAACAGAGGAGGCGTCTGAGACCCCCTTGCGGACCCGCAACCCTTCCTCGAGCAGCCCCAGACTGACCCCGGGGAGTAAGTGTGCGGCTTTCTCCTTACTGTTAGGTGTGCAGGGGTGCTCCTTCTTTGTTGATACCTGATTGCTTGCTTGTGTAGGAGCAGAGCAGCCTCATCAGGAGGGCTCGGAAGCCGCCCCCGAAATCCTGTCTGCCGCCACTACGCCGCCAAGGGAGGATTCTCCGGCAAAGGAGCCCTCAGGCAAGGAAGGCCACTCCGGCAAGGGAGGCTACCACAGCAAGGGACAGGCGCCAAGGACCCTCCGGTGGTCGAGGCCGTGGCTGCGGATCCCGTCATGAGTAATTTCCTTACACGAAAATCTCCCTTGGTCTTGTTTTCTTCTGTTTCTCTTTTGAACATTTGCTTGACTCGCTCTTTCTTCGTCGGCCTTGAGCCGATGGAGGTCGAGGCTGCGGCGAGGAGGAAGAGCGTGACAACACCACGAGGCCGTCGTGCGTGGAAGAAGAGGCCGTCATTTGTGGAAGAAGAGGCCGTCGCCGACGAGCCTGTCGGCGAGGAGGCCACCGAAGCTGCTGACGCAGGAGCTGGCGAGGGGTCGGGCGATCGCACTGACGGCCTTGAGGCCGCAGGAGCGCCAGGCGCTACACCGATAGCCGACTCCCCCGCCGCTGCTGCCAGTTCGAGGAGCCTCAGCCAGCGCCTACCAAGGCCGGGCGAGGGTGTATTCATCAAACTCCCACAGGAGCCGAGCTCAGGCGCGGTCGAAGGAGAGACCTTCGACGGCGAAGCTGCTCGCCTCCATTGGCCGACGCTGGTGGACGCGCCAAGCAGCAGCAGCGGCGAAGTCTGAGGAGGAGCAATGCTGAATAAGCTGTCGTCGCTCTACCGCGCCCGGCAAGCCAAGTTGGAGTCCCGGGAAGCACTTGTCGCGAGGGCAGGAGCGGACATGGAGAAGCGTCTGAGAAGAGCTCCGGGCGCCAACCAAGAAACTCTCCGCGACGTAAGCGAAGCACGGGGCAACTTGTAAGAGCGCACGGCCTTCATCCTTGAGAAGGCCGCAATGAGGAGGAGCAGCGGTGGCTGCCGAGAAGCTCTCCAGCGAGAAAGCGAAAGCGCAGCGGAAGGTCAACCTGGACAGCCACGAAGAAGACCTTGCCGCGCGTGAGGAGTCGCTTGGCGGGGCGCTTAAGGAAGCGAAGGATGCTGCCGCAGCCGCCGACGCCGCCAAGGAAGAGTGAAGGCGAAGGTGGCACAGCTGGAGGCCAGCCTCAAGAAGAGTGGCGAGGAGCTTGCCGCGCTCAAGCACGAACGCGAGAAGGACGCCTACACTCTTGGCGAGCTGCAGGGCCGTCTCGCCGATAGGGGCAAGGAGCTCGACGCCGCCAAAGATTCCAAGGCGGATCTTGAGCTGAAGCCACCACTGGCGCAGACGTTGGACGGCGCCAGAGAGCGGGAAGTGGGCCTGTTGGAGACGATCAAGGCCAAGGAGGAGCTGCTAGCGAATGTTGTCTCCACTCAGAGCGCCTTGAGGGAGAGTGTGGAGCACTGGACTGAAGGTCTTGTGGACACCGCTGCTGACATCCACAACGAGATGATGGAGCTGGGGATGGTGGATCTTGCATACTCCTCCGACGAGCATCTCCAACCCAGCGCCAAACTCAGTTTATTCTTCAAAGGCGTGGTGACGGGCCTCCAGCGACTCCGTGAAGAGGTCCCAAAGCAGCTGGCCGAGGAATCATGCCAGATCTATGCAGGAGCCCTCGAGAAGGTGTTGATAAAGGTGGCCTTCCGCAATCCGGGCCTCAACCTTAACGGCGTCCTCAGATCCTTGCCGCCAGATGCCAACGTGGAGGAGCTCAAAGCCCTTGTCGCACCCATTGTGGACAAGGTGAACAAGATCAAGCGGATTGATGGCATTGCGTAGACTAGGCCGCCAATTTTATCCTTCCCTTGTCGCTGATCATGTTTAGAACACTTTGTTAGATCAGCGACAAGTTATTTTGTAATATACTCTATCTTAGGCGATCAATGCAACGTTATTTCCTCTACTTGATTCCTTCCTTTGTACGTTTACGCCCTCGCATTTGGGGGACTTGTCGGTGCAGGCACCTTTGCATGGCTGAGTGCGGAACGTCAACAGCCTGCTGGCAGTGCCGCCTCCGACAAGCAACCTTGTCGCGACTAGCCGCAGCTCACTTAAGTTGTTGAACGGACTCGAAACAAAGTAAGGGCGCGACTAGCCTGCGAGTTGGTTCCTCTGCTTTCCATACAAAGTACTCTCGTTCGAGGAAGATAACTTAAAAATTTAAAAATTGATTGCTCAAACTTTGGCAACTTAGCTTTTCTGTCTTTTGCTTCCCGATAAGGCGAAACTTCCTCGAGCGATGCCTGGTCCATAGTATTATCTTCTCCTTCCCCCTGGTTAACTTGTGCGCGAGGGAGCCTTCCTTTCTTTGAGAAAAGAGAAAGAAGAGAAAATAAAGTTATGGAGCCCAGCGGCTCGATTTTGCTTACCGGGTGTGGTTGCTGCATAAAGCGTTAGCCAAAGCATGCAATAAAATGATGAAAGCATGAATTTGACAAGTTGTGCGCAACACACGAGCTTTACTGATGCACGGGGTCTGCGCCCGGCTTTGTACAAAGGATTACATGCAACAGCGGCAAGACTTGTACAAAAGGTGGTTCGGAGGGGGGCGGAGATCGCACAAAGAGCGGATCGAGGCGAGGCACACGAGCAGTTTACCCAGCTTCGGAGCTCTCCGGAGAGATAAAACTCCTACTGCTGCTTGTCTGATGTATTGTGTTCTTGCTAGGGAGCGATGAGAGCTACAAAACCTAGCGTGAGTGTATCTGGTCTCGAGTGAGTCGAATGAACCGAAGCCCGTCTGCGTCGCCCAAACAGTGCGACAGAGACCGTCAGGTGCGCCACCGCTCGCCACGATGGCAAGCTTGTCGGTAGCCGCTGCTTATCGCTCTCCCTGGCTGCACAGCCTCTTGACACGCTGCGCATGGAATGGTCCCATGGCGACCGCGTTCTTTGGATGAGCTGGAGGCGGAGATGGAGAGAGGTTGCTTGCCACGGCAAGCGCCTTGCCGCGACGAATCCTTGTCGCGTCCGGGAGGCTTGTCGCGCTCGAGCCTTCCCGACAAGCTCCTCTTGCCGGGCCCTGCCTTTCTGCATACCTTGAATGGCCTTCCGGCAAGCTCCTCTTGCCGGGCTTTATCTTCTGCATGCCTTGAATGGCCTTCCGGCAAGCTCCTCTTGCCGGGCCTTGTCTTCTTAGTCAAATACTTTGTTCTTGAATGGCTCCAAAGGAGCCACGGGGATCTTAGCGGTGACCAGGCAAACCTCGCTGGTGTCAAGAATCGTCTGCAGGCAATAGTACGGGATACTAGGGTACCCCTACTCTAGTACACCGACACCGCGACCAATTAAACATCTACTAGCAAATATTGCAAAGTAACGTAGAACAGGAAAACGTATGCTAGTGATTCTTGCATCGGAAACTTTCCTCGTTTCCCCTACAGCAATCATATCAATAAACCCTTTGACATCATTACGATGTGGTTCCTCTATGCTGCCCGCAAAGGATATCTTACAGACCCAACATAAATCATATAGTGACATCTCCTTAACCTCATCATATAAATGAAATTCCACCGAAGGTCGTGATTTCTTAGCATGAAAGTAAAAGTTTTGCACGAAAATATTAGTGAGGAGGAGATACTGTTCGCGCTGGTCGCGGAGGGAGTCGATGAGGCCCGTATTCTCAGCCAAATAATAAAAGTCATCATGAATCCTGACTGCTCTCAAGAACTCATCACACGACCATTCACACGGACGAACTTCCGCGGTGCGAGGAAGATTATATTTGGGCTTCTTATTCCCTTCACTTTGCTTATCCTTCGAGCTTCGGCTCGAAGAGCCCCTCAACAATCTCTTCCTCATTTTCTTGCTCTGAAAAACTTCTGAAATTTTTAGTGACTCAAAATAAAAGTAAACCAAAGTCAACAAGATTGATAGGAACTACTCCCACAAGTGCCTAGAGGCTATATCATGCATTAGAACTACTCGGGACCATAAAAATTTAACATGCAAGCTCAAGAACAGGGTCACCTAAGCAGCAAAAAATTGCAATAAATGAAGCACTAGAACAAAAACTAATTGGACCATTGGAGGAGTCACATACCGAAGAACAATCCCGCAAAGCAGTTTTATGAGTGGAGCTTTGAGCAAGGAGATCGAAAATGGCAGCAAGATGAGCTAGAACACGGGTTTGAGCTAGGGGAGGATTTTTCTAGAGGAAGAAGAAGTGTGTGGGTGCTGGAGTAAGTGGAGGGGGTCCACGAGGCAGGGGGCGCGCCCTCCACCCTCGTGGGCACATGGTGGGTCCCCCTGGTGTGTTCTCAGTGCCAAATATTCTTAAATATTCTACAAAAAATCATATTTCAATTTCGGGACATTTGGAGAACTTTTATTTTCGGGGTATTTTTTATTGCAATTATAATTCAGAAAACAGACAGAAAATACTATTTTTGCTTTATTTAATCTAAATAGCAGAAAGTAAAAGGAGGGTACAGAGAGTTGTGCTTTCTAACTTCATCCATCTCATGCTCATCAAAAGGAATCCACTAACAAGGTTGATCAAGTCTTCTTAACAAACTCATTCTGAATCGCATGAAACCGGAGAATTTTCGAATAGCACTAGGTTACCTCAACGGGGATATGCACGTCCCCAACAATAAGAATATCATATTTCTTCTTGACAGTAGGAAGAGGAAATTCAAAACCTCCAATAGTAATCGTTGGAATTTTTCCAATATAATTGATACTATGGATTTGAGGTTGTTTCCTCGGAAAGTGTACCGTATGCTCATTACAATTAACATGAAAAGTGATATTGCCTTTGTTGCAATCAATAACAGCCCCTGCAGTATTCAAAAAGGGTCTATCAAGAATAATAGACATACTATCGTCCTCGGAATATCAAGAATAACAAAGTCCATTAAAATAGTAACGTTTGCAACCACAACAGGCACATCCTCACAAATACCGACAGGTATAGCGATTGATTTATCGGCCATTTGTAGAGATATTTCAGTAGGTGTCAACTTATTCGAATCGAGTCTATGATATAAAGAGAGAGGCATAACACTAACACCAGCTCCAAGATCACATAAAGCAATTTTAATGTAGTTTCTTTTAATGGAGTATGGTATAGTTGGTACTCCTAGATCTCCAAGTTTCTTCATTATTCCACCCTTAAAAGTATAATTAGCAAGCATGGTGGAAATTTCCGCTTTCGGTATCTTTCTTTTATTTGTAACAATATCTTTCATATACTTAGCATAAGGGTTCATATTAAGAATATCAGTCAAACGCATACGCAAAAAGATAGGTCTAATCATTTCAGCAAAGCGCTCAAAATCCTCATCATCCTTTTTCTTGGATGGTTGAGGAAAAGGCACGGGTTTCTGAACCCATGGTTCTGTTTCTTTACCGTCCTTCCTAGCAACAAAATCTCTCTTATCATAACGTTGATTCTTTGATTGTAGGTTATCATGATCAACAACAGGTTCAATCTCTACATCATTGTTATTGCTAGGTTGAGCATCAACATGAACATCATCATTAATATTATCACTAGGTTCATGTTCATTACCAGATTGTGTTTCAAAGATCGTAAATAGAAATATCATTGGGATTCTCAGGTGTGTCAACAACAGGTTCACTAGAAGCATGCAAAGTCCTATCATTTTTCCTTTTCTTCTTTTTAGAAGGACTAGGTGCATCAACATTAGTTCTCTGAGAATCTTGCTCAATTCTCTTAGGGTGGCCCTTAGGATACAAAGGTTCCTGAGACATTTTACCCCCTCTAGTGATAACTCTAACAACATTATCATTTTTCTTATTATTTAATTCATTGAGCAAATCATTTTGAGCTTTAAGCACTTGTTCTACTTGAGTGGTAACCATAGAAGCATGTTTACTAATGAGTTTAAGTTCACCTTTAACTCTAGACATATAATCACTCAAGTGCTCAATCATATAAGCATTACGTTTGAATTGTCTACCAACATACGCATTGAAGTTTTCTTGTTTAACAATAAAATTATCAAACACATCTAAGCACTGACTAGCAGACTTATAACGAGGAATATCACCTTCATCAAATATATAGAGGGAATTTAACTTTACTACCTGTGTCGGGTTCTCAAGACCATGTATTTCTTCAATAGGTGGTAAATTCTTAACATCTTCAGCTTTAATACCCTTTTCTTTCATAGATTTCTTTGCCTCTTGAATATCTTCAAGACTGAGAAATAGAATGCCCCTTTTCTTCGGAGTCGGTTTAGGAGTTTTTAGGAAGTGTCCAATTATTATCATTACTCAACATATTATTCAATAGCAATTCAGCTTGATCAACAGTTCTTTCCCTGAAAACACAACCAGCACAACTATCCAGGTGGTCTTTGGAAGCATCAGTTAGTCCATTATAAAAGATATCAAGTATTTCATTTTTCTTGAGAGGATGATCAGGCAAATCATTAAGTAATTGGAGAAGCCTCCCCCAAGCTTGTGGGATACTCTCTTCTTCAATTTGCACAAAATTATATATTTCCCTTAAGGCAGTTTGTTACTTATGAGCGGGGAAATATTTAGCAGAGAAGTAATAAATCATATCCTGGGGACTACACACACAACCAGGAGTAAGAGAATTATACCATGTTTTAGCATCACCCTTTAATGAGAATGGAAATAGCTTAAGGACATAGTGAATAGGGTGGCTATATCATTTAATTTAGTAAGATGTGCCACAACAGTTTCAGATTCATAGCCATAGAAAGCATCAGATTCAACCAAAGTAAAAACTCAGGATCGACAGAGAAATCATAATCCTAATCAGAAATACAGATAAGTGAAGTAGCAAAAGTAGGGTCATATTTCATTCTAGCATTCAAAGACTTTTCTTTCAGCTTAGCTAAGAATTTCTTAAGATCGTATCTATCTTTGCAAGCAAAGAAGTCTCTAGCAGTTTCTTCATCCATAACATAACCCTCAGGTACATCAGGCAATTCCTATCTAGGGGGGAATCTTCATCATCACTTTCATCAATATTATCAGTTTCAATAATTTCATTCTCTCTTTCCCTAGCAAGTTGTTCATCAAGAAATTAACCTAGTGGCACAGTATCATTAAGCATAGAAGTAGTTTCGTCATAAGTATCATGCATAGCAGAAGTGGCATCATCAATAACATGCGACATATCAGAATCAATAGCAGGAGTAGGTGTCGCTAATTTTACTCATAACAGAAGGTGAATCAAGGGCAGAGCTAGATGGCAGTTCCTTACATCCCCTCGTAGTTGAGGGATAAATCTTGGTTTTCTTGTCTTTCAAGTTCCTCATAGTGATCAACAGATATAAATCCCATGTGACTCAAAGAATAGAGCTATGCTCCCCGGCAACGGCGCCAGAAAATAGTCTTGATAACCCACAAGTATAGGGGATCGCAACAATTTTCAAGGGTAGAGTATTCAACCCAAATTTATTGATTCAACACAAGGGGAGCCAAAGAATATTCTCAAGTATTAGCAGTTGAGTTGTCAATTCAACCACACCTGGAAAACTTAATATCTGCAGCAAAGTATTTAGTAGCAAAGTAGTATGGAAGTAAAGGTAACGATGGCAAACGTAACAGTAGCAGTTTTGTAGTAATTGTAACAGTGGCAACGGGAAAGTAACTAAGCAAAGATCAATATGTGAAAAGCTCGTAGGCATTGGATCGATGATGGAGAATTATGTCGGATGCGATTCCTCATGCAACAGTTATAACATAGGGTGACACAGAACTAGCTCCAGTTCATCAATGTAACGTAGGCATGTATTCCGAATATAGTCATACATGCTTATGGAAAAGAACTTGCATGACATCTTGTGTCCTACCCTCCCGTGGCAGCGGAGTCCTATTGGAAACTAAGGGATATTAAGGCCTCCTTTTAATAGAGTACAGGACCAAAGCATTAACATTTAGTGAATACATGAACTCCTCAAACTATGGTCATCACTGGGAGTGGTCCCAATTATTGTCACTTCGGGGTTACTGAATCATAACACATAGTAGGTGACTATTGACTTGCAAGATAGGATCAAGAACTCACATATATTCAGGAAAACATAATAGGTTCAGATCTGAAATCATGGCACTCGGGCCCTAGTGACAAGAATTAAGCATAGCAAAGTCATAGCAACATCCATCTCAGAACATAATGGATACTAGGGATCAAACCCTAACAAAACTAACTCGATTACATGGTAAATCTCATCAAACCCATCACCGTCCAGCAAGCCTATGATGGAATTACTCATGAACGGCGGTGAGCATCATGAAATTGGTGATGGAGGAAGGTTGATGATGACGATGGCGACAGATTCCCCTCTCCGGAGCCCCAAACGGACTCTAGATCAGCCCTCCCGAGAGAGATTAGGGCTTGGCGGCGGCTCTGTATCATAAAACACGATGAATCCTTCTCTCTGATTTTTTCTCCCCGAACATATAGAGTTGGAGTTGAGGTCGGTGGAGCTTCAGGGGGCCCAGGAGGCAGGGGGCGCGCCCTCCACCCTCGTGGACAGGGTGTGGGCCCCCTGGTATTGATTCTTTCGCCTGTATTTTTTATATATTCCAAAAATATTCTCCGTGAAGTTTCAGGTCATTCCGAGAACTTTTATTTCTGCACAAAAATTAACACCATGGTAATTCTGATGAAAACAGCGTTAGTCCGGGTTAGTTCCATTCAAATCATGCAAGTTAGAGTCCAAAACAAGGGCAAACGTGTTTGGAAAAGAAGATACGATGGAGATGTATCAAGCTGCTGTTGCTTTGGCTCTCGCTCGCGCTGCTGCTCTGCTCTTGCTCTCGGTCCCCTGCCTGGTTTGCTCTTGCTCTTGCTCGCACTGCTGCTCTCGCTCTTGCTCTTGCTTGTCCTGCTGCTCTTGCTCTTTCTCTTGCTTGCGCTGCTGCTCTACTCTTGCGCGCGCTGCTGCTGCACGAGCAGCAGATCCTGCTCTCCCTCGAGCCCCTGCAGCTGCTACCCGAGATGTTGCTACACGACCAGCTGCCCCAGCTCTCGCATGCGCTGCTGCTGCTACTTATTTTCTGCTACTAGTGCGTTCCGTTTCAACAGTAAAATTCAGTTCGACAGCAAAATTCAGTTTCGACAGTTAAATTCAATTTCGACAGTTAAGTTCAGAGATGAGCGGCTGATGTATTTTACATCTAGCACTTTGTGGTTATGTATTTTACGTCATCTAGTGGAGATAATATTAGAATTCCACTCAGGTTAACGTTGTCTCTCCTGTCCTGCTTCAGCCTCGCCATCGTACAACTCACCGGAGCTGCTCCAACAACAAAACCCTCCATCACAACGGAGCAGTACCCCAGGCTCCATCTCTAGACGCCTAAGATCTTCTTCCCCTCCTTCGACAGCCAAATCAGTCGGAGCATCCTCACCGACCAACCCAATCACGTTGAGATCGACATGGCTTCGTCAAAGAGGTTGTACACTTGTTTCATCTCTTTTTTACTCTACATGTTATATATATTGTCCACTGAGCACACGTAGTAACGTGAAATACGATTAGTTTCTCCTACTATATGACAGGAAGTGAGGTACTGTCGGGGAGGCTGATCGTACCCACGGACACCTATGGGGCCGGCGGACCAGGCCCCTTGTGGTTCAGAGGGGGGCGGAGATCGCACGAAGAGCGGATCGAGGCAGTGCACACGAGCAGTTTACCCAGCTTCGGAGCTCTCCGGAGAGATAAAACTCCTACTGCTGCTTGTTTGATCTATTGTGTTCTTACTAGGGAGCAATGCGAGCTACAAAACCTAGCGTGAGTGTGTCTAGTCTACGGCCAGTCGAATGAATCGAACCAGCCCAACTTGCAGAACCCGCGGAACCGAACCCCCTCTACGTTGCACTCGGGCCTCCTTTTATATGCTCAAGGGGTCTCCGACAGGTGGCAACATAGGCGAGGGTACAAATGTAAAAACAGGAGTTGTTACACCTACTTGAACACTGTACAGTGCAAAATACCTAACTCTAACGGCAAGGGACAAAAGCAATAAATGCCCGTCATTGTCGCCCAAACAAAGGTGAGAGAGGCCGTCAGTGCGCCTCCCGCCACGATGGCGAGCCTGTCACAGCGCCGCTTATCGCTGCTCTCCGCTGGCTGCACTGACCGCTCGACACGCACCCATGGAGCGGTCCCATGGCGACACGTCGCTGGGTGAGCTGGAGCGGAGACGGAGAGAGATTGCATGCAGCGGCAAGCGCCTTTGCCGCGGCGAATCCTTGTCGCGCGGAGACTTGTCGCGCTCGAGCCTTCCCGCAAGCTCCTCTTGCCGGGCCTTGTCTTCTGCGTGCACAGGCGGCCTTCCCGACAAGCTCTTCTTGTCGGGGCCTTGTCTTCTCAATCAAATACTTTGTTCTTGAATGGATCCAAAAGGAGCCACGAAGGATCTTGGCGGTGACGAGGCAAACCCTGCCGCGGGGTGCTGCAACCGTCCGTGCACGAGTACGGGGTACTAGGGTACCCCTACTCTAGTACACCGACAGGTACCATGCAACTTAGCTATCCGTGATGGACTCTCTTGAACGCCATCATTATTTATCACTATGCGTTTTAGTTGTGCATTTATAGATGGGCCTGGGAGTTGCTCTAGTAGGGAAGTGGCCTGGGTCCAAAGTAGTAGAAGTAGCACAAAAACATTTTTGGAGTGTAGGCTTTTCCCTGCTCAAGCCTGCCTACTAGAATTGCCAGTGCTTGAAAGGAAAAGTGAAGTAGAAACATAGGAATTGGAAAGTTTCCTATGGTACTACTATTCATGCATTTGGTTCAAAGGAATGGAGCAAAGGAAAACTGTAGGATTTGTTCCTTTAGTGTCTCCTTGAAAGAAAAACCGTAGGAATTTTAATATCCACTTGTCCTCCTTTTCAAATTCCTATTCATGAAGTACAAGACTAAGAGATAGTAGCATAATAGCATTATAGCTGTACATTTTCTTGTGGTTTGACTTAATCTCACCATGCTTCTTTGCATCCTGTGATCTTCCAGTTCTTGTGAACCAAACACCCAATTTGGCAGAAATCCTGTGTTTTTAAATTCTCTGTTTTGCCCGTGCATTCCTGTGCTATTCCTGTGTATCCCCTATCCCCGTATTGTTAGAATCCTCAAATTCAAACAAGCCCTTACACAATTACTTTTGTTACAGATATGTGTCAAAGAAAACCTTGTGTGGTTTGTCCTGTTCCTACTGCATTGTGTTCCACCCCAGCTCAGCTGCTCCAATGACGGAAGGGTTCACCACAGCAGGGATCCACCCTCCAGACTGTCTTTCACCGCCTCAGATCTTCTTCCCCGCTGCCGGCAGGCACGACAACTGCATTACCATCATCAACTAAGCAGATGACCTTGAGGACTACACGGGTCCGCAAGAGAGGTTGCACTCTTTCGTGTCTGCTTATGCTATGCATCGCTTAATATGATGACATGCTACTTTATCGTCCTGTTCACCTATTAGACTCCGAGTCAGGTCCAAACTAATGCTCAAACTTGAGTTTTTAAATGGTTGTGGGGTACATATTGGGGCAGCAATCAATACTATATGTCTACTATCTGGTTAATCTCGGGTGTCTACTATGAGATGTTGGGTGGAAACAAACATTAAAGGAGCCATTATCTATATTTTTTTAACTAAAGCTATTATCTGCCTGCTATCATTGGTTTTGGGTCTACCCACAGTTTGCTACCATCACTCTGGATTTGTGCGTGCACTCCTTACATAATCTCACTATGTTTTATTCCTATGCATGTCAAGTATTGTACACAATGGAACTAAACATGTAGAGCAAAGAGACGAGCCTTGCGTGGCAATAAAATTTCATACATATATCGCTCCATGGTGGGCGCAAAGGTAGCCCCCCCTCCACCCATTTCGGATTGTAATCAAGAGGAAGATAACTGTTCCGAGGGGGATTCAGAAGGAGAAGACCAATCATATTTAACCCATGGGGTCTTCGCTCTAACTTGGCATGCTGGTGGTGGTAATATCATGCATATGGTGCCTTGCATTGTTTCTTTATACATCAAATATGACATCTGCTTAGTGTAGAATGCTTTGCGTGAATGCCATCTGTTTAGTTTCTTTATCGTATATGTGAATCATGCAATGCCATCTTGTTTATCTAGGCATCATATATGTGAATTTTGCAATGCCACCCTGGTTAGCCAGTCATCTTATATGTGAATTATATCATGCCATCATTTTTTTATTACGTATTAAATTTGTCAACAATTGTAGTACATTCAATTACTCTTCCTGTGCATCAGCCATTCGACGCAGTCATGTAAAAATCTGGAGTGGAAACAAGGTCTTTAGAGTAGACAATGCTATCTGACAAAGTGCATGTCTTGCTGGTTACTGATAGCTCCTCAGAGGAGGATTCAGAGACAGATGACCAGTCCTATTTCCCCCCGAGGTGCATGCTCTAACTTGGCAGGGTTATATTGCTCATATAGTGCATATGGTGTCTTGCATTGGCATGTCATTTGCTTAGTTTAGACATGCTTTGTGTGAATGCCACCTGTTTAGTGTCTAATTACCATGTATGTGAATTTGCAATGCCATCTTGTTGCAAGACATTATATATGTGAATTATGCAATGCTATCTTTTTACAAGGCATTATGCATGTGAATTATGCAATGCCATGCTGTTTAGCCAAGCGTCATATATGTGAATTATATTATGTCGTCCTTTTTTTTTATTACTCATTGCATTTGTCGACAATGTTTGTATATTCAACTGCTCTTCCTGTGCATCGGCCATTTGAATTGGTGATGGAGAAATCTGGAGTGAAAACAAGGTCTTCAGAGCATACAATGCTACCTGCTGAAGAAGATATCTTGCTGGTTACAGATAGCTCCTCATAGGAGGATTCAGAGGCAGATGACCTGCCCTATTATCCCCCTAAGGTGTATGCTCAAACTTGGCAGGGTTATATTACTCATATCATGCATATGTTGTCTTGCAATGCTTAGTTTTTACATCATATACACAATATTGAATGCCATCTCCTTAGTTGACACATCATATATGGGATTGCCCTCTGCTCACTTGCTTAGTATATAAATCATATATTTGAATTATATCATGCCATGATGTTTACATAGACAGCATGTATCTGAATTATGGCATGCCAACCCATTTTCTAAAGACATAATATAGTTATATCATCTCATCCTATTTACATAGTCATCATATTTTGAAGTCTGTCATTCTATCCTGTTTAGTTAGCCATCATACATGTGAAATTGTGTCATGCTATCCTGTTTAATTAGCCATCATATATGTGAAATTATGTCATGCTATTCTGTTTGGTTAGACAACATAAATGTGAATTATTTCATGCCTTGTTTCTTCCCTACTATCCATTGCACCTGTCTATCTTACAATGCTTGTACATTCAATTCTTTTCTTATTTATCAGCCATTTGAATTGGAGGGGGTGATGTCAGTATCTGTGGGAGTAAAAACACGGTCTTCAGAAAAGATCGTGCTGCATGTTGATGCAAATAGAACCACGGTTGTGCTTGCCAAAGAACCAGCCCCACCACACATAACCCAGACTCACGCAGATTGTACCCCTACCCAGTTGGATAGAGAACTAGCTACACCCCTTCTAACCCCAACCCCAGCAGATAGTAACCCAGTTCCAGTTGACACAATACCGTCTCCACCACCGAGCACCCAAACACAAGAAGTTAGTAAGGCAACTGCAGTGCCCAAAGCACGAGGACCACCTCTCCGAACCCCAAGTCAACGCTTAAAGTAGAAGAAGAATTGTTCTCAGGTCAGGTTCCATAGCTATGGTTCATACTCCGTTGCTCTTGCATCACTGTATTTACTCATACCAACTAATTTCAAATTTGAAGGATGCAACTGAAACTCCAATGGTGCAACAGGTATGTTTTAAACCTATTTCTTTAACGTGTTTGCTGTTGTAACTTGCTCTATGTTGATTTTAGTTTCAATTGAATAAATAGTTATGTTCTCATGACATGCACATTACAAGTGTTGTTATTGATGTGTAGTTTCCCACACTTATATTCTGTCTATGCTGCTTTGTCTTAAATAGATATGATTTGAACTGTCTCTATCTTGATTTGGCAACATAAACTAGAATGATATAGACCATACAGTGACCATACTACATAGATATAAGTTTGTTTCATGTTGTTATCCTGTCCACCTTACTACTGAACTAGTTAACCAAAATGAGTTTTCATATACAACATGGTAAACCTATGATGTGTCTGTTTGTTTCTCTTTTAGAATGCAGATAAAATATTGGAGAAGAGTACCCCGTTATGCAATGGTAAAGGAAGTAATGCAGATAAGGTTCAAGATAGTGAGACACCCTGTTGGTCTCCAAGAAAGCTGATAAAAACTATATTGAAGACACTGAGACAACCCCAAAGTCCTGTCTTGATGTAGTGTTCGAGTTACTGGCCATTACTGCTGGCACCAAATCTTCGAACTTACTACCTGAATTAGTTCGGCTTCTTGAGTCTCAACTTCAAGTTGAAATACATCGATCAGATGTTCTGTAACAGGAAGCCGAAGGACTGAGGAAGCCCCTGTAGAACTCATATGCATACTTTTTGGTGCAACAGCAAGCACTGGAGGATTTAAGCGCCAAACAAGAGAAAGTTAATAAGCTTGCTAAGCATCTTGCCAGCATTATGGGTATACAGGATATTGTTTCTTGAGCTCTTCTGAAGTGGTTTACATTACGGACTTTTTTTTTTGCTATGCGTTTATTTGCAATGGTCGCCAACTTTGACAACCAGTGTATGTGATATGCTGCTTTGTTTCCTATATTTGCACTGGTGGCGAACTTTGATGCCCAATGGATGTAATATGTGTAATATCCGTGATAGCCTAGTGTAGGTTGCTTTCTTATTTATTTCCTTGTTGTCTTGTTTATTTGTTTGCTTGTAGTCAGTGCAGTTCTTTTTCCACGGTTTGCTAGTGGCCGGAATAACCTATTTTTTAAAACTAGGCCACAACAACCAGGGGTACATATTTACTGTAGTGAGCTTGGGCCTCCTACGGGCCGTAGAAACAATGGGACTTCTATGGGCCACAGACACAATGGGCCTTCTACAGGGCGTAGCATCAATGGGCCTTCTACGGGTCGTATGATCGAGTGGCCAAACATGGGCCAATAACGGACCGCATTATGGGTCGTAAACGGGCTAGAGTTGGAATTGTACGTTCATGGGCCGACCATAAAGGGATGTTGTTAATCGACATATTTGATGACGCTATGAAAATGGCCCAACGGATTAACGGGCCAACTGTAACCACGGGTTGAATTTGGCCCACAAGCAGAAAAGGCCAGTAATGGGCCGTAAGTAACCGAATGCTGGAAATGAGCCCGGGAATAAATGGGCCCTGAGAAGGCTGAAAGATAACACAGGCTGGAAACGGCCCAATGGAATAATAAGCTGTTAATGGGTATAAAGCGATACACTGTTCATGACGGGCCAGTTTTACCACAGGCAGTTAATGGGCCAAGAGTTACAAAGGGCCTCATATGGGCTGAAAGACGTCATGGTCCATACATGGGCCTAATGTTACAACAGGCTGGAATCATATTGGACGACCCAGATGACGCTACTGGGCCTAATTCGGATAGGCCGTAACGGGCCTTGAGTTAGCGGGCTGTAAATGGGCTATATGCAAACATGCCATTAATAGGTTTCTGTGGGCCAGCCCGCTACCTTTTGACCAAGTCAAATGGGCCGGCCTTTTCACAGGAATGGGCCTCTATTGGGTCGTGCCATGTGTCGACGTATCATAGGCGCCTTTGGTCCAATGAGTGGATAACATCTGTCCCAACGGTGAGTCGACACGTGTTTCCTCCAGCCAATGATGATTTTACATGTGGAAAATCCCCATTGGTTGGGGCTGTTAGTGGGTTATCGGATCCAAACCAGAACCCGATAGCTTAACAGCAACCCGTTATGGTGGATGCCATGTGTCAGTCACCCTTGACGGAAGCACTCCCATGACGCGCCATTTATTGTCATGGAAGTGGACACTTTCGTGATGATAATTTTGGTATTGTCATGGAACACTTCTACGGCAGCACATGTATGACTATCTTGATTCTGTCATAAAATTGTCATGGATGTACATGCATGACAGAAAACGTGACCTACTGTGACCAACACGTATCATCACGGAAGTGTATTTTTTTGTAGTGCAAGTGCTTTCCTTTAATGCCTTTTTAGTTAGGCATGATGATTTTAATGATGCTCACATAAAAGTAATGAATTGAAACATAACGGGAGCATCATGAAGCATATGATTGGCGCATTTAAGCCTAACCCACTCCCTATGCATAGGGATTTTGTGAGCAAACAATTTATGGGAGCAAGAATAAACTAGCATAGGAAGGCAAAACAAGCATGACTCCAAAACTTTCAACATAAAGAGATGAAACTTTATATTATTGAGATATGGAGAAGCATATATTCCTCTCTCATAATAATTTCTAGCAGCATCATGAATGAATTCAACAATATAACTATCACATAAATTATTATTTTCATGATGCACAAGCATATAACTTTTATTACTCTCCACATAAGCAAATTTATTCTCATCAATAGTAGTGGGAGAAAACTCAACAAAATAACTATCATGAGATACTTGATTGACATAATCAAATTGAACATTAAAATCATGATGACAAGTTCATGGTTATCATTACTCTTTATAGCATACATGTCATCACCATAATCATCATAGATAAAAACTTTATTGTCATAATCAATTGAAACCTCTTCCAAAATAGTGGATTCATCACTAAATAAGGTCATGGGCTTACCAACTCCACTTTTATAATTATAGTAAGATTCAACACCCTCCAAAATAGTGGGATAGTTATTATCTAAATTTGACCCTCTTATAAAGCCATTTTCATAAATATTGCAATCATCATAACTAGGAGGCATGCAATCATCATAACAAATTTGCACATCAAAATTTGGGGGACTAAAAATATCATCCTCATCAAACATAACCTCGCCAAGCTTATGGCCTTGCATATCATTGGCCTCATGGATATCCAAAGAATTCATACTAGCAACATTGCAATAATGCTCATCATTCAAAAAAATTATGCCAAACATTTTATTGAATTCTACTTCTATCAATTGAGCACAATTTTCTGATCAACCATTTTCAAGAAAGACATTATAAATATGAATAATATGAGGCAACCTCAATTCCATTTTTTGTAGTTTTCTTTTATAAATCAAACTAGTGATAAAACAAGAAACTAAAAGATTCAATTGCAAGATCTAAATATATACCTTCAAGCACTCACCTCCCCGGCAACGACGCTAGGAAAGAGCTTGATGTCTACTACACAACTTATTCTTGTCGACTCGTGTTGGGCCTCCAAGCGCAGAATTTTGTAGGACAGTAGCAATTTTCCCTCAAGTGGATGACCTAAGGTTTATTAATCCATGGGAGGTGTAGGATGAAGATGGTATCTCAAACAAGCCTGTAATCAAATACAAGAAATCTCTTGTGTCCCCAACACACCCAATACAATGGCAAATTGTATAGGTGCACTAGTTCGACAAAGAGATGGTGATACAAGTGTAGTATGTATAGTAGATATAGGTTTTTGTAATATGAAAATATAAAAATAGTAAGGTAGCAAGTAATAAAATGGAGCAAAAACAGTATGCAATACTTAGAAACAAGGCCTAGGGTTCATACTTTCGCTAGTGCAATCTCTCACCAGTGCTAACATAGTTGAATCATATAATAATCCCTCAACGTGCGACAAAGAGTCACTCCAAAGTTCTTATGTAGCGGAGAACATAAGATGAAATTCTTTGTAGGGTCCGAAACCACCTCAAAGTTATCCTTTCCGATCGATCTATTAAGCTATACCTATAAGTGTCACAAACAACCCTAGAGTTTGTACTCAAATAACACCATATGATACACATCAACCAACTCTAATGTCACCTTGATACTCCAATGTCACCACAATTATCCGTGAGTTGATTATTCGATATGCATCAAACAACTTCAGATTCATAATATTGAATCCAACACAAAGAACTTCAAAGAGTGCCCAAAGATTTCTACCGGAGAAAGTAGGATAAAAATGTGCATAGACCCTTATGCATAGATTACCCCAATGTCACATTGGGAATCTGCGAGTTGAGTGCCAAAACATACATCAAGTGAATCAATATAATACCCCATTGTCACCACGGGTATTCATATGCAAGACATACATCAAGTGTTCTCAAATCCATAAAAGTATTCAATCTCATAATAATGAAATCTCAAATGTAAAAACTCAATTCATCACAATAAGATAGAGAGGGGGAAACACCATATGATCCAACTATATAACAAAGCTCGTGGTACATCAAGATCGTGCCAAGTCAAGAACACGAGATAGAGAGATCAAACACATAGCTACTGGTACATATCGTCAGCCCTGAGGGTGAACTACTCCCTCCTCGTCATGGTGGCCGCCAGGATGATGAAGATGGCCTCCGGTGATGATTTCCCCCTCTTGCAGGGTGCCAGAACAGTGTCCCGATTGAGTTTTCGTGGATACAGAGGCTTGCGAAGGCGGAACTTCTCGTCTAGGTTTATTTTGGGGTTTTGGGTATTTATAGGAACTTTTGCTGCCAGTCTCACGTCAAGGGGGCCCACAAGGGAGTCACAAGCTTGCTAGGCCCTCCCCGGGGAGTAGGGCGCACCGTGATCTTGTCGCTTCCTCGTGAGGCTTCCAGTCCTCCCACGAAGTTTCAGGTGTCTCTTTTGGTCCACAAAAAATCACCGTAAATTTTCAGCCCATTCCGAGAACTTTTTTATCTGCACAAAAAATAACACCACGGTAGTTGTGTTGAAAACAGTGTCAACTCGGGTTAGTTCTAATAAAATCATACCAAAACCATATAAATTTGTTGTAAACATGGCATGAATACTTCATAAATTATAGATACATTGGAAACGTATTAGGCAGCCGAGGAGAAGGCAGCGGGCAAGAGAGATATATTGATGCCCTCCATTGTCACCACCGGCAACATCACGAAGCTGCGGGCGAGCGGCTACCTCCCACCCCAGGATGTGGTAAAATGCCGCTCCCCCCTTGTTGGCAGCGAGATCAACTCAGCGTACAGGTTCCAACACCTCGGGAGGGCGCATGGGTTGTGTTCGTTTCCCACCTCATCCTAGATTTGGGTTTTCCCCTTCACCCTTTTCTTTGTGGCCTGTTGTTTTAACCAGATATGCTCATCCTTTTCTTTTAACATGGCCCTACTTTTCTTTTAACAAGGCCCACCTTGAAACACCCTTTTCAAACACCACTACTAGAGAAAACCTTAGCAGTAGCGCTGGGATTTTTGCCTACCAGTAGCACGGGTGGCCGTGCTACTACTACAACGCTACAGCTAACTTGTAGCAGTAGCGTTGGTCTGTGCAACGCTATTGCTATATAGTTGTAGCATTGGACTCCACCCCGTGCTGCTCACTTGTCGGTGCTATTGTTCTTGTTAACCAACGCTACTGCTAGCGTTACCATAATTTTTTTCTGCTATGTATTTGTGCAGTATTTGTACATGTTTTATACAGTAGTCTAATCATATCATAAACAAACAATATTCTCATCATATCATACAGATAATATTCTCATCATATCATCACATCATCCAATAGAAATGATGTCTCTCATCATCATCTCGATATGGCGATACAAGTTATGTGACATGTCTCGAATACAAGCAACTGCATGGTCATCACATACACATGTTTCATCATCTATATCTAAACTATGATATAGAAGAGAAGAAAGATCATTATAAGCAAGAGCGCGATAATGTAGTACTCGAGGTGTCGGTACCGATCCCTCTCTCGCGCAATCCTGAACATCAAGTAACTAGCTTCTGCTCCACGTCTGCTATCGGAATCTCTTTGGCTGCCGCCTGAGAACCCTGACACTTTGGCCACTCATCGTACACTTCTCGAACCTTCCCTACGTACATGGCGTAGCACTTCTTCACCATCGATGATCTATATACCTGCATCATCACAGGATGAATTCATCGATAATATGCAACATAATATGTAGTTGAGCAATACAAAGAGACAAAGTTAGCAAAAATATAAGCAACATATAAATAAACATAAATAACAAAAGTTCATCGTACCCAAAATAATTAACTAGAGTGATCTATGCTAGTTGAGGAGGACGGTATAACTACATCACAAAGTTTCGTCGTGCATAAATTCAAAGTTTCGTCATAGAGAAAGTAGTGACTAAACGGACACATTGTCAATGTCAATCACTCCAACACGTTGTGCCATCCTTCCAAATCAGGGAGGAAGGACCCAAGCTGCATGAAAGGCTTTAGGTCGAGACGCTGAGTGGCTACACGTGTTCGGACGTCTTCCCACGACATTTGCCCTTCTTCATAGAACATCCCTGTTTTTTCGACGACCTCCTTCATGATGACTTGGGCAAGTTCACACTGGATGTGATAGAACTCAGCTCGGAGTCGATGATCCCGTAAATTTCCTAGTTTCTTGGCCCATGCAGAATATCGGCATCGCCGGATTTGGGTGACATGCGAGGTTTCTGCCGATCCCTTCTGTACTCCAGCATGTGGTGGATGACGTAGAATCCATCACTGAGACTACCATTCGGTTGCTGGATGCAGCAGAAGTCAGTCTTATGGCAGAAGCAGGGTGCGCAGTTCTTTGTCTTCTTGACCGTGATCTCTCCGCCCCATTGATCGTAGCTTAAGATAGCACTGTCGAGAACACTCTTGATGTGTGTGTAATCATTTTTCTTTATGTTCTTCGACGAGTACAAGTAAAGAGAGTGGGAGAATTAGGGGTAAAGAATGATAGATACACCTTAAATTAGTACACCTTAAATTAGCCTCCGCGCGTGCAAAGGAATGATAGATATTTACGGAAGTATGTATGTGTCATAGAGGATATCCGCAGATAACTTACATGGGATGATAAGGCAGGAGAATAATGTCTTTGTCCTTATTGGCGATCATGAAGTCGGTTATGTAGTTCCTCGCATACTCACGGTGCTCTGCGCAGATTGCCAAGAAGGCCTTGTGCATAAAGTACGGGTCTGTGACTGAGATATAAGATATTTGCTCGCACCTGATGATGTAGTTCATGTACAAGGCATAAAGGAGGACGAACGTAAAATCTAGCTTTGTCATGTGAAACATGTCGAAGAGGTAATCAAATCGAAGGAAGAACTTATCCACGGGGAATGTCTGGACGGACAACCTTTGTTGCGGCATGTTAACCACATAGAGTGGGTATCCTGGATTTTCAAGATGAGAAGGCTTTTCTCTCTCAACAAAACATCATCATGAAGTCTCCTTTGATTGCCATCTATGCCCCCTAGCAATGCCTTAGGTAGGATTGGATCATCGGGGACTTGGAATTTTTCCGCACTTTTGATAGGTATACAGTCTGCAACCTGAGGCTACGCAGGCGGCTGGCTGATAGAAGCATCTTTGGCGCCAGTAGGGCCTTTCCTTGGTCTCTTCCTATGCGTCTTGGGTACTAGAACTGAGCCTAACATACCGTCCCTGACGACCGCCCCCATTGTTGTCGGGCTCAGCATTGCACGACCCTCACGCTGTTGATCCTGGGTTGAGGCGGCATCTAGAGGCCTATCCTGCGAGGATTGCTATGAAGAGAGACAATTGCAATCAGCCTTAAGATGTTCCTACTTTGGCAATTCAGGCAACTCATCATGCTCAAAGCCTGAGTCATACTGCTAAGCCATCAAACCTCCGTCGTCATAGCCGTCGGTACTGAGAAACCGTAGAGGGTCATCATCCTTGTCCATGACATCATCCATTGCTTCTTCGATGGTGGCGATGTCATCAGCCACTAATGGAGCCTCTTCCTCACGTCGTCCGCTATCACCGAGACGATAGGCGCCGCTAATTGGGTAGGTGGGCGGTGTTCATACCTTGCTGAGGTGTTGTCGTTGGTGTGCTCCCGGCCGGCTCTAGACGAAGGAGGCTCTTCGGCCACAACATAACCCAACTCTTGCAATCACCAAGCCGCGGCGAGGTCTCATCCTCATCTCCCCCTAGTGGTATCGGATGAGCCAAATTCTCGTGGTACGCCACGGAAACCTTGAAGACGCCAGGGGCATCAGCCGGCTATGGAACGAGCGTTCCTTCGACTTCACTATCGTTGCCTTTCCCATGTCCACCTTATGGTCATTAATGGTGTACAGTATGGTGCACGGAGTTTCGTCAGCCTGCGAAGACATGTCTGCGATGTCAGACATTTAAAAGGCAACAAAAACGGAAGATTATATATATGTTGAAGAGGGTCGGTGTGACAGGTAGGTACCATGAGGGTGTCGAGCTCAGCCCAAGACGCAGCCCTGCCGAGCATGCCAGCGACGGAGGATAGGCTACTATGAGCAAGTGTGGGAGCAGGTGCAGTTGCATGAGTAGGTGCTGGTGTGAAGTTCACCGAGTTGCTCCCGACGAATCCGGGAAGGGGAAGTTCGCTTCCTCTTTATTTGGATGTTGCTTCATCCAATCGATAATAGCCGGAATCAAGGCACCAATCGATCTACAAATTCAAATCTATAGGCAGCTACCGCTACTTTGACTGCCTCGCTCACAAATCAGGTCGTATCACTTCTTTGGTCTCAGTTGTTCTCTTATTGACCACAATCTCAACCTTCTTGACGATGTTCATTCCGTTTAACTTCCATCTCTGATTTCTCTCCTCGGCGTCCTCATGGTAGTAGTACTTCCACGTGGCACCGTCTCCGACAGCGTGCACACGTCCATATGACGGCCGTTTGTCCAACGGGAGTCCTTCCATTATGTTCAAGGCCCGGTTGAAAGGGGTGTCCCACTTGGGCCTCGCCGACGACTCAAACGATGAGTCATTTTCGTCCTCAAGCATGTGCTGCTCTTTCTGCAAAAGGAACGTGGATCATTTACAAATGTGACTAAACATGTAGTCGAATTGATTAGAAGCTAAAATAAGGTGGTAAAATAATAATTACCAGCAGTCTCATGAACTCCCTTGTGGGCGTGTCCGTTTTGAAAACCTTATTTACTGGGTCCCAAGTGTACTGGGCCCTGATGAAGTCATGCTCCTGCGGGGCGGTGAACTCCACCAAGGGGTCTGGGAGCCCCAGACTTTCTTGTTTTGGGTCCTCCTTGGCCCATATGTGCCCCTTTCCCGAGCAACCATGGCTTCCGAGGCAGTGGTAACCCATGTTCCTTTCCTGAATCTTCTTTATGTACTCCGACTTTTCCTTGGTAGCTTGGATAGCGCAAGCCGCCTTGATTATTTTGAACTGGTCTTCTGTAACTGTCGTATTTTCCTTAACAATCTCGGAGTACGGTTCTTTTTTGGTGATCGATCTTTTCACCCTTACTTTCTAGGCGGACAGCGCGTTGCTAGACTTGCTCATGGATCTGTTGTTTATCTTCTTCATTTCCTTGTCTAGCCATGGTGATTCGGTTTCATCCTGGTCGATGAACAGGAATCTCTGGTGCAAATTTGTTTGGAGGAAGTGCTCCATATTTGGTATCTTCCTTAAGTTTTCGTCGTTGATGGTGGCGGTTTCCTGTAGGATGCATCCTATTTGATTGTTGTAGCAACTACGTGCTTCCTCGGGCTTTGATGGCTCGAAATTGCCTTGGTCCACCGTCGTGACCACCAGTCTTCCGGTGCCGAGCTGGTTTGGGCGTCATACCCTCTTCGCCTTTGGTTCTTTACCGGCTAATTCGCCAGCGTCGATGTCGGTCTCGGCGCCGATGTCGGTGTCGGTGCAACGCTCCGATGTGACAGGGCGCCTACAACAACCGTTGTTCGTCCATATAGTCGAAAAATTGTGTGCCGCCTCATAGACGTCTTCACAGTTACTAGGACCCCTGCCTTCGTCGTTGTTAGCCATGGTTCCAACGATTAAGTCTGCTCGTTTAATTCTAGACCTAATAAAATGAATAATGACATAAAAAAAGGGCCTATGTTTTGTTGGAATGTAGATTCATTCCCGTTCCAGCAAATCTCGGGCACTCGATATGCCCTAGTTTCTAACACAAGTCATGCCGAAATTCATGGAAAATTTCGGCATGACCTTTGCTAAAAAGTGGACAAATCGAGTGCCTGAAATTTGCTAGAATGAAAATGAATCAACATTCCGGGAAAACACATGCCACTCGCATAATATCCCTGCAAACAACAAAAGGCCACTTGGGCACATTCATAGGCCACTTGGGTTGCTGGGCACAATCGAACAATTCAAATTTCCATATAATGCGGCCACTTCAAGAAAATATAGAACTTGAAGAAAATTTCCTATAAACCCTAGAGCATTGGGTCAACAGCAACTCTGTCATATTGTCCTAATTAAAAATATATTTAGTCAACTACATTGGGTGCACAACAAGCTTATTTATATATTGAATTTTTGCTCTAAACTATTTTTTCTCTAAAATGATTTTTTATAAACATTGGATGAACCGCAATCTTCTGTCCACAACAACTACAAATACTTATGCATCTAAACCTACTTAAGCATCTACAACTACATAAACATTTGAAGAACCCTAGCTAATTTAATGAACCTTAAAATTGCATGAACCCTAGGAAACATAGCTAGGCAGAGGTAGGGGAGGAGGAGGAGGTGTAGGCGTGGTCACCGCAGGCGTTGGCGGAGGTAGGTAGGTAGGAGGAGGTCGGAGTGGCCGAGGGCGTGAAAGAGGTGTGGAGGTCATCGGCATCGGGCGTTGGGGCTCGGGCGCGCGGCGCCAGGGTCGGGGATCGAGCGACGGCGAGGGAGGGGCCGTAACGACAGCGACAGTGGAGCGCTGATGAAGACGGCGGGGGCACGACGACGGCGACAACGACAGGGAGGAGTGGAGATTGGGAGAGATTTGGGGGAGAAATGAGAGGGAAGCCCATGCGCTGGGGGTTAAGTCAAAATAGCGGTAGCGCGGGTTCCCAACCCGCGCTATAGCTAACTTAGCTATAGCATGGATTTGAAACCAGCGCTACTACTATTCCTTTCCTTTTTTATTTTCTTTTTCTTTTCATTTTCCTTTTTTCCTATCTCCTTTTTTCTATTCTTTTCCTTTTTCTTTTCATTTTCCTTTCCTTTTTCCTTTTTATTTTTCTTTTCATTTTCCTTTTTCCTTTTCATTTTGTTTTCTTTTCTTTTTCTTTTTGGTTTACTTTTTCTTTTCTTTTATTCTTATTTTTGGTTTACTTTTTCTTTTCTTTTATTCTCTTTTTGGTTTACCTTTTCTTTTTCTCTTCTGAAAGACGATCGAGCCGGAATTATATATGTATATGCATGGTGGGAAGGGGATACAATGTATATAACTAAGGCGATATATATTACATCATTTGACCAATAACGGTTAAGTGCGTATATAAAATAGGAACATATATATAAATGATGGTTTCTCAGCATCGACGTTGTCGTTTCTGAGTGAGCTTCTTTCCTTTCTTGTTTGCTGCCGAATAATTGAGCCCCTCGTTGTGACTTTTCCTTTTCCATGGAGTATGATTTTTATTAGGTAATGTAGTCTTGCTTCTTATTTTGACATATGCTTCATCGTCATCATCATCTTCCCTCATCGGGTTGCCATACAAGTCGTAGTCTTCCTCGTTAGCGACTCCATTCATTCTGATGATGCACATTTTGCCTCTCCTCATCACAACACGGCTGGGATTGCTCGGGTCGGTTATGAAGAAGCATCGTGTCAGGTGCTTAGCATGTACCCATGGCTCGATTTTGGCGATGATGTTCACGGTAGCTGTGCTCTTCGCATTGGTTATAGACATGGTAGTGAAAACCGGTTTTCTCTTTCCACGGCCTTAACCCATCTGACACGGAACATTGTCCCACTGTGCAATCCAGCATAGTCAAGCTCCCAGATCTCTTTGACCCTTCCGTAGAATCTTCCAGTTGTGCTGTTGTCGCCGGTCATGCATTCCATCGTCACCCCTGACTTCTGGTAATCACTGTCTATGTCTTTGGCCTCCTTGTAGAATGTGTATTCGTTGATATCGTATGCCTGATAAGTTGCGAGGTTGGCCACATGGCCATGTGCTAAGGCGTGCATGCGCAATCCTTCCGCACTGTCCTCTTCCGGCGGATTAGCAAGAAGATGCTCTTTGAACCAACACAAGAAAGTGGAGTTGTGCTCTCTAGTAACTTCGGCATTCATCTTGTGTAGCCCCTGATCACGGTACTTCTTTGTGATGGTTTGTTTGTGTAGTGTCACGAAAGGATCTACCACGTCTAAGTGTTGTAGCACTACTAAGTTTGTTATGTCAAAGTCGTTGCGTCGACTTGAGTGGTTCACATGCAATTCCTTTGGCCGTTCATGTGACCTTCTGCTCCGAGTCTCCCAAGGTGCTTGTTGACGGGCAAACCAACAATAGGGTTTTCGACGCCTAGATAACCCTCGCAAAAGGAGATGCACTCTTGGGTTAGATAGCTCTGGACGATGCTTCCATCTGGACGGGACATGTTATGGACGAATCATTTGATGACCCCATTCATCCTCTCGAACAAAATCATGTTGTGAAGGAATGACGACCCGAGGTTGATGATGTCGTCCACAACGTGGACACACAGATGCACCATGAAGTCAAAGAATGCGGCAGGAAGTAAATCTCAAGCTCATTTAGTATGACAATGATGTCTTCCTATAGACTTTGGAGTTGCTTCACATTGATCTACTTTCGAGAGATAACGTCGAAAAAGTTGCAGAGACCAGTAAGCATCTCACATACGTGCTTGTCCATTATCCGTCTAAGGGCAACCAGAAGGATCTGCATCATCATCACGTGACAGTCATGAGACTTCATCCTGCTGAACCTTTTCTAGAAATCTGCTTATCTTCCCATAGTAACCGGAACTAACTTTGATTCCGGTAAGGCACTTGAAGAATTGGTCGATCTCCTTCGAACGTAAGGAGAAGCAAGAAGGGGGCAATAATTCTCTTCCTTCTTGTTGACTTGTTTACACCTGTCCCCCGCCTTCGTCTCCTCTGACTTTTTACGGGGTGGCATGTGGAGATCTTCCTCGATGTTCAAATCTTCCAAGTTTCTTCTTGCCTTCGGCCCATCCTTGGTCTTATCCGGCATGATCATCACTATTGCAAGCAAGCTATCAAGGACATTCTTCGTGACATGCATTTGATCAAGGCAATGAGGCATGTCGAGTTTGAGCCAGTACTCCATGTCCCAGAAAACAGACCTCATCTTCCATACCTTCAGCAGTGGCTCTGACGCCTTTTTCATCTTTCCCGGTGCGGGGCACTGTTCCCAGTTTTTCAACAGCTCATCTATTTCGGTGTTGCTCCTCTTACATGGAGGTCATCGATGCTTAGCCTTGCCATTGAATAGTGAAAGTAGAACTATCCCTGGGTGGTTTTGGTAATTCCTAACAACATATAGCTCATTGAGCTAATGCTATTCCAAGATGAATATTTCAGGAAAGCTCAATGATTAGCATGGCATGGATTAGAAAGTGGACCCTTCAAAATGCTAAGGACAGAAGATTGGCTCAAGCTCAAAGCACAAGACTCTACATTTTTCTATTTTAGTGAACCAAGATCACATTGAGTCTATAGGAAAAGCCAATACTATTATGAAGGGATGAGGTGTTGCTTAATGAGGTTCTTGCTCAAAATGCTTAGTGATATGCTCCAAAACCCTCCACTACTTTCTCATATCCACATATGTCCGAAACCAAAAATTCCAACTCGGCCCCACCGAAATTTCATATCCGGAGCCACCGAGTTCAGTTGACATAGCCACTGCCAGAAACCCTAATCAATTTGGTCTCACCGATGGGATCTCGGTTTCACCGAGATGGGCTTGCAAACTCTGTGGTGCCCATTGTAACAATTTCGGTTCCACTGAGTTACGCAATCGGCCACACCGAGTTTGCTTGGCTAACTCTCTGTTTCGCTTATTACCCAAATCGGTCCCACCGAGTTTGAGTATTCCGTGAAACCAAGTTTTGGATTTACCCTAACCCTAGCACATGGGTCCCACCGAGTTGATCCAGTTGGTCCCACCGAAATACCTAACGGTCACATTATGAACCAAATCGGTCTAACCGAGTTCTTTGAATCGGTCCCACCGAGTTTGGTGATTTGTGTGTAACGGTTAGATTTTGTGTGGAGGCTATATATACCCCTCCACCCACTCTTCATTCGTGTAGAGAGCCATCAGAATAAGCCTACACTTCCAACACATATTTTCTGAGAGAGAACCACCTACACTTGTGTTGAGGTCAAGATATTCCATTCCAACCACATAAATCTTGATCTCTAGCCTTCCCCAAGTTGCTTTCCACTCAAATCTTCTTTCCACCAAATCCAAATCCTGTGAGAGAGGGTTGAGTGTTGGGGAGACTATCATTTGAAGCACAAGAGCAAGGAGTTCATCATCAACACACCATTTGTTACTTCTTGAGAGTGGTGTCTCCTAGATTGGCTAGGTGTCACTTGGGAGCCTCCGTTAAGATTGTGGAGTTGAACCAAGGAGTTTGTAAGGGCAAGGAGATCGCCTACTTCGTGAAGATCTACCCTAGTGAGGCAAGTCCTTCGTGGGCGACAGCCATGGTGGCATAGACAAGGTTGCTTCTTTGTGGACCCTTCGTGGGTGGAGCCCTCCGTGGACTTGCGCAACCATTACCCTTCGTGGGTTGGTGTCTCCATCAAAGTGGATGTACGATAGCACCACCTATTGTAACCACGGATAAAAAATCTCCGTGCCAACATTGCGTTTGCTCCTTCAAACTCATCCCTTTACCTTCATATGCAATTTTTTTACATTCCGCTTCTATACTCTTAGAATTGCATGTGTAGGTTGATTACTTGACTTGTGCTAAGTTGCTAAAGTCTGCCAAGAACTAAAATTGGGAAAAGGCTAGATTTTTATTTGGTCAAATAGTATAATCACCCCCCCTCTAGACATACTTTCGATCCTACAAATAGATCTCCATGGTTTCTCCATGGGGCATCCTTCTCGAGCCATCTTCGATGCCCCATGTACACAATTTTCCTAGACCCTCCATCGTTCGTTGGCTGCTGAGATGTTGTATCATCCATGCACTGGGTGCATCCGCAATATCCGTGGCACACCTGGCCTATGACATATCTGTAACTAAGATAGTCGTGCAGCATCATTATCAGCGTGACTCTCATATAGAAATAGTCGCCTTTGTTGGTGTCCCATGTCTTGGCCGGTGTTTTCCATAACGTGTCTAACTCCTCTTTCAGTAGCCCCAGATACAGATTAATATTATTTCCCGGGTGTTTCAGCCCTTGAATCAGCATTCTCATGTGTATGTACTTTGACTTCATGCACAACCAGGGGGAGGTTGTACATCCATAAAAACATGGGGCATGTACTATGGTTGGTGTTTTGGTTGCCAAACGGATTCATGCCATCGGTACTCGCGCCAAGTACGTTGTTCCTTGCATCATCTACAAAATATCCATATTAGGCATTGAATGCTTGCCACTAGCTAGCATCCGTGAGGTGTCTCACCTTCAGATCATCTCCGTCGTCGGGCTTCACCCTCTCCGTGTGCCAGCGCATGAGCTTTGCTTCCTTAGGATCTATGAAATAACACTGCAAACGGGGAGTGATGGGTAAGTACCATACAACTGTGACGCCCGGATAATCAAGCTACAGTAAACCTCTGCTAATGGTGCCATGTCACCTCGATTACTGTTGATAAACTCGAGTTAGTTCGAAACCAATTCAAATTCAATTTCAAAATCAAGCAAACAATGAAAGTTTTCAAATATTAAAACTAAAATGTTAGGAGTGAACCAAATATTGCATAGGTAATTATGGAGGAGAAACCATACCTTTATAAAATATTTCAATACTATAAGATGAATAAAACAGTAGCGAAAACTATTATTTAAATACTTTAAATATTAAATAATTATGAAACTATTTTAGATTGGGTAGCAAGTTAGTGTGGTAGTGGCATATTTGGTAACGTCAAAATAGGTGCCATTTTGGTATTTTGCTAAAACAAAATTAAAAGGAAACTAAAAGAAAACAGAAAAGAAAAGGTAAATAAATAAAAGAAAAGAAAACAAAACTAAAACAAAACAAAAGAAGAGAAAACCCCCTGGGCCGTGGCCCAACTGGGCCAACACCCCCAGGCCCAGCCGGCCGGCCCACCCCGCTACCCCCTCCTTATCCACCCTCCCCAAACCCTAACCGACAAGCGACCACCCACTCGCCTCCCCCACTCGCTTTCTCCCTCTCCCCGATCCAATCGGGATCGGGCCCCGCCTTGACGCCCCTCCGCACTCCCTGCGCCCGTAGCTTGACCCCTCGCGGACCGTCCTCGCCTCCTCCCCTTGGTGCCCCCCTCTCGTCCCCCTCCCGGCCGCGCTCCATCGACCTCGGCGCCGCCCACGAACCGTCGTCGCCCGGCGCCATTCGCCGGAGCTCCTCCGTCGTCGAACGCCGTCCCGTCCTCCTCCTCGCTTTGTCCTCCCCAACCTCCACCGAGCCCGCTGCCCCGTGCCCTACTCCCCCTAGTGAGCCCCGACCTCTCCTCTCTCCCCCTCGCTCGCTCACCGCGTCGTGCCCACTCCGGCACGCCCGCGCCTCGCCGGCGCCCGCTTGCGTGCCCACCAGCCCTGGCCACAAGCGGCCCCTTGCGCCCGGGCAGCGCCCGCCCGCCTGTGATCAGCGCCACAGCCCACGCCCGATGCGTGCTTTCGCCAGCGCACCGGCGCCCGCCACCTCGGCGTCGTCGACCCGAGGCCCTCGTCGACCCACGCGGTCGTCGCCCAGCGCTCATCGGCGGTCGCGATTGCTCTGCGGCGCCCTCGTCTGCCCGTCTGGCTGCCCCTTTGCTTTCGCCGCCCGTATGGGCAGCTCCTGCCACCAGCGTCGCGGTGGCGCCACTGCTACTCCCACCCCCCTCGTCGGTGTTTCCCCTCCGGTGGCCGCCCGGCCTTGCCCCGGTCCTCCTCGCCCCGACGATTTGGGCGAACGCCCAGTCGGGCGCCGCAATGCCCGACCCGCCCCATAGCGCCCGAACCCGCTAGGGCCCCCTGTGCCTATGACACGGGTGCCCCACAACACAGGACGTTAAAAAAAAGAAGAATTAAAAATAAAAATAATAAATAAAAATAAAAATGATTTAATAAAATTAATTAATTATCTAATGAATTAATTAAGTTAATTAATCCGGTTTAATTAATTTAATTAACTAGTTAGGTTAATTAAATAGTAATTAAATTAACTAATCTGTAATTAACCTAAGCGATTGTATGACAGGTAGGTCCCACTTTGGACCCACTTTGGTCGAGTTGACCAAGTCAACTCTGTTGACTAGCTGATGTCGACATGACATCATCTTGATGACGATAATCTGTTTTTGAATTAATTAAATAATTAATTAAATTCGAGAAATTAATAAAATCTTTAGAAAATCATATCTTTTAATCCGTAACTTTCGGTTAAAATATTTTCAACATGGAAGTTGCTCGGAGCGATGAGGCGATTCCGGATACGCAACCCGTTAAATCGCCACACCCCCCTAACCTATCGAACTCGCAACTTTCCCCCTCTGGCTCCTCTGCCCGAAAACGCGAAACACCGGGAATACTTTCCCGGATGTTTCCCCCCTTCATCGGTATCACCACATACCGCGTTAGGGCACGCCTAGCAACACGCTTTGCTTTGCCATGCATCGATATGCATCTGTTTACATGGTATTCATTGTTTCTTCCCCCTCTTCTCTCCGGTAGACTACGAGACCGACGGTGCTGCTGCCCAGTTCGACTACGGAGTTGACGACCCCTCTCTCTTGCCAGAGCAACCAGGCAAGCCCCCCCCTTGATCACCGGATATCGCCTACTCTCCTCTATCTGCTTGCATTAGAGTAGTGTAGCATATTCTTGCTTTCCGTTATTCCTATCCTGATGCATAACCTGTTTTTGCTACTTCTGTTGATACCTTACCTGCATTCCTACTTGCCTAGTATAGGATGCTAGTATTTCCATCTGTGGCCCTACATTCTTGTCCGTCTGCTGTGCTATACTATCGGGTCGTGATCGCTCGGGAGGTGATCACGGGTATATACTATATACTTATACATGATACATGTGGTGACTAAAGTCGGAATTTGGTGGAGCACCCGCGAGTGGATCTTTGAGGCGGAGCGACAGGCAGGTTGAGACCGCCTAGGAGAGAGGTGGGCCTGGCCTGTTCGGCGTTAAGGATACTTAACACGTTTAACGAGATCTGGGTATTTGTTACGAGTCGGCCATTTGGTCTATACGCACTAACCATCTACGTGGGAGTAGTTATGGGTATCCCGGCGTCGTGGTATCGGTAAAACGCCGTGACGTCGGCCGGCGGTAGCGCCCGGATTGGGCTGGAGCGCTGTTAGGCTAGATGCCTTCCGGCCGCCGCATAGCGTGCAGGTGTGCATTGGGCGATGGGCGGACCCTGTGCTCTTAGGTTTAGACCGGCGTCTTTGGCCTCTCTGTTGTGCCTAGGTGGGGCTGCGGCGTGTTGATCTTCAGCGGCGGGCATGACCGAGGAAAGTGTGTCCGGCCAAATGGGATCAAGCGTGTTGGGTTATGTGGTGCACCCTGCAGTGAAGTTTAATCTATTCTAATAGCCGTGATCTTGATAATGTGGGCGACTTGGAGTTGTACCTTGACCTTATGACAACTATAACCGGATACTTAATAAAACACACCCTTCCAAGTGCGGATATAACCCGGTGGTCGCTCTCTCTCGGGGTTACAAGGAGGGATCGCCGGGTAGGATTATTGCTATGTGATGCTACTTGGAGGACTTGATCTACTCATACGCATGTTGCAAGGCGGAGGCTGCCGAGCGTAGTCTTCGACGAGTTAGATATCCCCTCTTATTACGGCATTTTGCGATTCGGTCCGATGATATGGCCCTTTACACATATATCCATGCATATGTAGTGTAGCTCCTTGCTTGCGAGTACTTTGGATGAGTACTCATGGTTGCCTTGTTCCCCTTTTCCCCTTTCTTTACCGGTTGCTGCGACGGGCGATGGAGCCCAGGAGCGACGCATACCGTCGATGGCGACTACTACCCGGAGGTGCCTACTACTACGTGCAGCCCGGCGGCGACCGAGAGTAGTTAGGAGGATCCCGAGCGGGAGGCCTGCGCCTCTTCGATCTGTATCCCGGTTTGTGCTAGCCTTCTTAAGGCAAACTTGTTTAACTTATATGCGTACTCAGATATTGTTGCTTTCGCTGACTCGTCTATGATCGAGCACTTGTATTCGAGCCCTCGAGGCCCCTGGTTTGTATTATGATGCTTGTATGACATTTTATTTTAGAGTTGTGTTGTGATATCTTCCCGTGAGTCCCTGATCTTGATCGTACACATTTGCGTGTATGATTAGTGTATGATTGAATCGGGGGTGTCACAAGTTGGTATCAGAGCCGACTGCCTGTAGGAATCCCCCTTCCACACTCCTTGGCCGAAGTCGAGTCTAGACGTTGCAAAAACTTTTACTAACATGGCTGTGCGGCCCATGGGCCCACGTCGCCATTGGGTGGTATTAGGATCCTTTATTCCTCGTCTATACTCTGGGACTCTGATCTCTCTTCTATTCGGGTTAAATGATTTTCCTAAAATCTAACTTTAGGATCTCGTTACTACTTCCTCCCGGAGAACCCCTCACTACATGTGATTGCTCCGTGAACCAGAAGAATTTGAAGATACTCTCCGATATTCTCTCGAGACCTTGTGCACTGTCGCTTTTTGTAATTCCCTACCACTGAAACATCCCTATGGATAAATACTTACGCTTTGTCGTTCTTACTTTTATTCCCGATTAATCTTGTTATTACAAGATACCCGAAATTCTCTCTAATGTTCCGAGAATACTTTAGCCTATTGCCTTGCAGTTCTTTGCTACATGAATACCCCTACGGATAATTTCTCGCACTTACCGAATATCCGCTCATCCCCAGTTGATTCATGTATGTCAACAATCCTCGAAAAACCATTCGATCTTCCGAAAATCCTGAGCATCCTATTGCTCTCGAAAATCTTGATTACTTGCATTATGGTTAATCCCATATGTCTAGTAATCTTGTTGGCATCCATTGTCATTATCATTTTGATTCCATTGATTCGATTTGTTGCGAATGCTCTCAATCCTCAAACAGATCCTAGAATTCATCCTTCCGGCTCAGACGTCATTTTAAACATGAGCTGGCTATCGACCAATCAAATTGCCGACGATTGTACCCCTAAGTCTATTCAGCTTATCCATCCTTGATCAGAGCATTTGCTCCACGATCCCTTGATTTGAAAATCATAATTACTTTGCTAATTAAGCGTTGAACTATTCAGATGTTCTATAAACCGATGCATTTGCAATCTTTCTTCCTCACGATTGGGTATCGATACTCATATCAGCCCCATTGTGGATCGCCATATCCACTGTTGTATTATTATCCGACAGTGTCCTTCATAATTAATCACTCTGTGAGTTCTTTCTCCGATACATAATGCCTTTGGTAAATTGTATCCTTTCTTTTTGTCAACCATGCTCTGCTTTCGAGCTGGTGATATTTACTCTTGAAGCTTATGGTATATGTTCGTAAGAAGCCCCGATCGGATTGAACCAACGCCTTCCCTCATCGGTGTGAACCCGAAAGATTTCACGAGTCATACTTATCTGGTATTGCACCAGTAAAACTTTCAACAACTAATGTCATCTTGAAATCTGAGAGGTGAATGGAAGATTATGCATTGAGGAAGTGGGAGTCGACCTTGAACTTTGTGTTCATGCCCATGGACGCGATGTATATCCTATCATGGAAGCTTCTTGTAATAATAACTATTTCCTTGATAGCTAACATATGGTATCGTGAATTGATCCCTTGAAACCGTGGTTCCGACCATGATTGTTCTTCTTTGATTCCATTTCTCGGACAAGTTAAAACAATTGTCTTCTATGGATCAATACACCAGTCCAACCTTTACTTTGATCTTGTGTCGAGTATTACCCCCCTGGTATTTCGAGATTATCATGGAACTGCATAACTTTTTATGAGTTCATCAAGTACTACCTTCCCACTGATTCCAAATTTTCACGGGCTCACGAGTTATTAAACACTCAAAGACACCGATAAGCGAACCGAGTCCGCACTACAGATTCGACAACTCTTGATGGCTTCTATAACTACGAGTTTGTACCCGATCACGCCATTCCTAGCCTGTTTGGCTATATCATTGTCGTGGCGATTCTAAGCATGCTACATGGTCCTTATTCTCGGAGCACCAATTTTGCGGCGATAGCTAAGCTTTCGTCGATTTTCCTCGTCATACCCTTTCACCTTAAACAACAAGCTTGAGTTCGAGTTTGTGGCGTAAGCGTGGTTCCAATAACCTCTTGCTTCATCATTCATTTGACTTGATGTAAATGCTGATTGATTACATCTGCATGAAATCTCTCGACAAATGTGTCGTGATCATCATCAACCTTATGAGCTCTTCCAGGAATTCAATTGAATTCATGATGGGTAATACCATCCTTGCCCCTCGATGGTTTGTATTATCATCAGCAACGTTAATGCCCTCCCTCCAACACAAACCTGCTCATGTTTTGTGTATTACCTTGAGTTCCTTCCTACCCCGCTTGTGTTATGTTCTACTTTGGAATATTGCCATCTTTTATGTCAAGGATGTCGTGGGAATTTCACCACCTCTTAAGAATTCTTGGTATGGTGATACTTCTCACCATCATCATTCTTCCTTGGTCCCCGTGTTGTTTTTAACCAGCATACCAATAGATGCTGTTTGAGTTCTATACTTCTAGCAACCCTATTGCTTTAAAGTTAACGATCGACAGTTCGTTCTTATACCATTGATTATTGAATCGTCCCGCTAACATTGATCTTGCTGCCTAAGGTCATATTTCGGGCACACCTTTCAACTAATGATTGATGGTGTATGTTTCCCTCGAGCATACAACATTATATCATTTGAATTGACAAGTGTCATCTTCTTGTTCACATTATTGTGGAAATCCATCCGTTTGGAATTCTCAATGAATTGTCGCTGAGCCCATCAGCCACCTCCTCATCCTCTCCTTGGTTTAATGATGAACTATTGTTTCAGGCACCCGCTCCCATAGTTCATTTCCGAGAATCTTGCAATGTCATTTTAAATGCGATATGTGTCGCACCTTTTCTTCTTGGACATCCACGAGTGCGAGGTATCATGACACCAATTGGAGTGCGAATCTCGGTCAGATATGATGGTTGGGACAACTTTCCAGTAGTTATGATGTTGGTCCTTTGATGACCCGGTTATATGATGGCATGCCTAGCACCCCCCCCCCCCTGGCTGGAGGATCTATCATTACAATTTTTTTTGCAAGGATAACCATTCTTCCTAGAGGAAATTGTAAGGCTTATTTTATAAGTTGCTCCTGATGGATCATTTGTGTATCCAAAGCCTGGCCCTTGATTGAAACATTATATCATTGCTACCTTGAAGCATGACTATGATACTCCGCTCTTCAACAAGAACATTAGGGGCGCGATGCTAAATGTTTCTTGGTCAGTTATCCAAACACCATTGTATGGGTAACATCTTGATTAATCCTTGCCTCTTATCTGAATGGTTGGGTACTTGCTCTCCTACCCTGTATGCCATGTTCTGCTTGTACATGGGAAGGATATACTCCTAATAATCGTGTGTAATCACTATTTTCCTTTCCATTGATCTGTTTAATCTGATAGTCATATTTTCCTTTCCATTGGTTGGATTAACGTTGCTTGTGATCTATATGATCTAAGCAGTGATATTCTCCTACTTATGTTAACACCTCGACATACAACTCTGTCAGTAAGACCCTGTTACTATTGTTGAAAACATTTCGGTAACCACCGATGGATAAGAACCTTGCCTATTGGTCCGCCTCGTTCAACGAGCAGGAATTGGTTCTCTTCGTCCCTCTCCCTTGGTACCGACGTTGTTGCCGACATAATCGACAGGCTACCCTCTGACAGGCCTTGCTATCATGACCATGCAAGTTGTCAACGCCTTTCTACTTTTAACCCACATGGTGGGCCCATAACCCACAGTTCCACAGGATCGAAACCTGACTCTCCTATACCCCTATACCCAAGGTTGTTCCTCACGCGTGGCCTCATATGTAATTCATGAGCCACCTTCCAAGAGATCATCAACTTTGGCGTCGGGGCCTTAATACTTATTCCCGATTGCTTTGAGCCCCTTTCGAGCCATGTTCAGGCATCGAAATGTTGCCTGCTCGCTCGAACATCCCATGAAACCTCATTACTTTGCTCTCGCTATTTTCTTAAGTTTCAAATCGAGAGTTAATTTCTGCCACCTTCCCCGATGTTATCGACCAGATAGTCAACTTTGGTAGAGGTTCGTTCTCCCGGAATACCCACCCTTTATTCTTTCATAAGTACGATGGAGTTCCTGAAGAAAGAACGACAACTTCATCATGATGCATTGATGCATAGGTATCAAGAAATCAACGCTATGGATCGACAACCAGGACCGACAAGATTCGTTAGAATTTCGTAACCAAAACTTTCCCCCTTGCACCCTCTTAAATCTCGGGACGAGATTTTCTTGTAGTGGAGGAGAATTGTGACGCCCGGATAATCAAGCTACTGTAAACCTCTGCTAATGGTGCCACGTCACCTCGATTCTTTGTTGATAAACTTCGAGTTAGTTCGAAACCGATTCAAATTCAATTTCAAAATCAAGCAAACAATGAAATTTTCAAATATTAAAACTAAAATGTTCGGAGTGAACCAAATATTGCATAGGTAATTATGGAGGAGAAACCATACCTTTATAAAATATTTCAATACTATAAGATGAATAAAGTGATGGCGAAAACTATTATTTAAATACTTTAAATATTAAATAATTATGAAACTATTTTAGATTGGGTAGCAAGTTAGTGTGGTAGTGGCATATTTGGTAACGTCAAAATAGGTGCCATTTTGGTATTTTGCTAAAACAAAATTAAAAGGAAACTAAAAGAAAACAGAAAAGAAAAAGTAAATAAATAAAAGAAAAGAAAACAAAACTAAAACAAAACAAAAGAAGAGAAAACCCCACAGGCGTGGCCCAAGCTGGCTAACACCCCAGCCCAGCCGCCCACCCCGCTACCCCCCTCCTTATCCACTCCTCCCCCAAACCCTAACCGACAGCCACCCACTCGCCCCCCACTCGCTTTCTCCCTCTCCCCCCGATCCAATCGGGATCGGGCCCGACGCCGACGCCGCCCCTCCCGCACTCCCCTGCACCCGTAGCCGCCCCGTCGTCGGACCGTCCTCGCCTCCTCCCTTGGCGCCCCCCTCTCCGTCCCCCTCCCCGACGCGCTCCATCGACCTCGACGCCGCCACGAACCGCCGTCGCCGAGCGCCATTCGCCGGAGCTCCTCCGTCGTCGGAATGCCATCCCTGTCCTCCTCCTCGCCGGTCCTCCCCAAACTCCACCGAGCCCGCTGCCCCGTGCCCTACTCCCCCTAGTGAGCCCCGACCTCTCCTCTCTCCCCCTCGCTCGCTCACGCGCGTGCCGCTCCGGCACGCCCGCGCCCTCGCCAGCGACCGCGTTGCCAGCCCACAACCGCGGCCCCTTGCCGCGCCCGGGCAGCGCCGCCTGTGATCAATGCCCGACCACGCCCGATGCGTGCTCGCCGCGCACGGCGCCCGCCACCTCGACTTTCGTCGACCAGGGCCTCGTCGACCCACGCGGTCGTCGCCCAGCGCTCATCGAGCGGTCGCCGTTGCTCCCGCGCGCCCTCGTCCGCCCCGTCCTGGCCGCCCCCTTTGCTCGCCGCTGTATGGGCAGCTCCTGCCGGCCCGCGTCGCCGGTGGCGCCCTGCTGCTCCCCCGTTGGCGTTTCCCCTCCGGTGGCCGCCCGGCCTTGCCCCGGTCCTCCTCGCCCCGGCGATTTGGGCGAACTTGATTAGGCGTCATAACGCCCGACCCGCCCCGTAGCGCCCGAACCCGCTAGCGCCCCCTGTGCCTATGACAGGGGGGCCCCACACCACAGGACGTTAAAAAAAAGAAGAATTAAAAATAAAAATAATAAATAAAATAAAAATGATTTAATAAAATTAATTATTAATTAATTCATTATCTAATGAATTAATTAAGTTAATTAATCCGGTTTAATTAATTTAATTAACTAGTTAGGTTAATTAAATAGTAATTAAATTAACTAATCTGTAATTAACCTAAACAGTGTATGACAGGTAGGTCCCACTGGACCCACTGGTCAGGTTGACCAAGTCAACTCTGTTGACTGCTGATGTCAGCATGACATCATGCTGATGTCATTAATCTGTTTTTCGAATTAATTAAATAATTAATTAAATTCCAGAAATTAATAAAATCTTTAGAAAATCATATCTTTTAATCCATAACTCGGATTAAAATATTTTCAACATGGAAGTTGCTCAGAACGACTAGACGATTCCGGATACGCAACCCGTTCGTTCGCCACACCCTCCTAACCTATTGAACTCGCAACTTTCCCCCTCCGGCTCCTCTGCCCGAAAACGCGAAACACTGGGAATACTTTCCCGGATGTTTCCCCCCTTCACCGGTATCACCACATACCGCGTTAGGGCACGCCTAGCATCACGCTTTGCTTTGTCATGCATCGATATGCATCTATTTGCATGGTATTCATTGTTTCTTCCCCCTCTTCTCTCCGGTAGACTACGAGACCGACGGTGCTGCTGCCCAGTTCGACTACGGAGTTGACGACCCCTCTCTCTTGCCAGAGCAACCAGGCAAGCACCCCCTTGATCACGGATATATCGCCTACTCTCCTCTATCTGCTTGCATTAGAGTAGTGTAGCATATTCTTTACTTTCCGTTATTCCTATCCCGATGCATAACCTGTTTTTGCTACTTACATTGATACCTTACGCATTCCTACTTGCCTAGTATAGGATGCTAGTATTTCCATCTGTGGCCCTACATTCTTGTTAAATCTGCTGTGCTATACTATCGGGCCGTGATCACTCGGGAGGTGATCACGGTATATACTATATACTTATACAAGATACATGTGGTGACTAAAGTCGGGTGAATTTGGTGGAGCACCCATGAGTGGATCTTTGAGGCGGAGCGACAGGCAGGTTGAGACCGCCTAGGAGAGAGGTGGGCCTGGCCTGCACGTTCGCGGATACTTAACACGTTTAACAAGATCTGGGTATTTGATCCGAGTCCGCCATTTGGTCTATACGCACTAACCATCTATGTGGGAGTAGTTATGGGTATCCGGCGTCGTGGTATCAGAAAACGCACTTCGTGACGTCGGCTGACGGCCTTGGCCGGATTGGTGAACGCCTGTTAGGCTAGGTGCGCTTCCGGCCGCCCGAACAACGTGTAGGTGTGCATTGGGCGATGGGCCCGGACCCTGTGTGCTTAGGTTTAGACCGCGTCTTTGGCCTCTCTGTTGTGCCTAGGTGGGGCTGCGACATGTTGATCTTCCATGACGGGAATGACCCAGAAAGTGTGTCCGACCAAATGGGATCAAGCGTGTTGGGTTATGTGGTGCACCCTGCAGGGAAGTTTAATCTATTCGAATAGCCGTGATCTTGATAAGGGACTGACTTGGAGTTGTACCTTGACCTTATGACAACTATAACCGGATACTTAATAAAACACACCCTTCCAAGTGCCAGATATAACCCGGTGGTCGCTCTCTCTCAGGGTTACAAGGAGGGGATCGCCGGGTAGGATTATTGCTATGTGATGCTACTTGGAGGACTTCAGTCTACTCCCTTCTGCATGTTGCAAGACGGAGGCTGCCAGAAGCGTAGTCTTCGACGAGATTAGATATCCCCTCTTATTACGGCATTCTGCGATTCGGTCCACCGATATGGCCCTTTACACATATATCCATGCATATGTAGTGTAGCTCCTTGCTTGCAGTACTTTGGATGAGTACTCACGGTTGCCTTGTTCCCCTTTTCCCCTTTCTTTACCGGTTGCTGCGACCAGACGATGGAGCCCAGCGAGCATGCCACCGTCGATGGCGACTACTACCACGGGAGGTGCCTACTACTACGTGCAGCCCGGCGGCGGCGACCGAGAGTAGTTAGGAGGATCCCGAGCGATGAGCTGCGCCTCTTTCGATCTGTATCCCAGTTTGTGCTAGCCTTCTTAAGGCAAACTTGTTTAACTTATGTCTGTACTCAGATATTGTTGCTTCCGCTGACTCGTCTATGATCGAGCACTTGTATTCGAGTCCTCGAGGCCCCTGGCTTGTATTATGATGCTTGTATGACTTATTTTATTTTAGAGTTGTGTTGTGATATCTTCCCGTGAGTCCCTGATCTTGATCATACACATTTGCGTGTATGATTAGTGTATGATTGAATCGGGGGCGTCACAACAACTTTCTGAGAAGATTTATTTCTGGCCTTCTTCTATCAAGAAGCATTGCACGCCGGAGAACTGGTTTTTTCCGCATGCTCCTTCTGATAAATGATGCAATAATTGATGTATGCATGGTATCTAATGTGTGGCAGATTAGAGGGCACATGATCTTCTTGGCCTCATCGACAGTAGTAGGACACAGGTTCCCCGCGAGAAGAACTTCATTGTGTAGATACTTCAAATGCTCATTGAGGCTTGCGCCTGTCCATTTGTTTTTGGCCTTCGTCTTTAGAAGTTTGAGCATGAAACTCAAACAGGTCACCTTGGGATCGCAACCGTCATACAATGGAGTCTTTGAGTCTCCCACCAGTTGCGCCAGCTTGGCCTCCTCTCTAGAAGCGGCTCTGTCGGTAGTCATATTCTTGCGAAGTAGGTCTCAAACATGAGGGTCCTGCACGACTGAACTTAGTCGCATAGAAGAGTGCGGCGTGTCCGGCCTCTTCTCCGCCGTGTATGGCCTCTTCTCCACCGTGTCCGGCCTCTTCTCCGTCGCCATGTCCTGTGCCCTCATCTTCGGGTCCATCGTCGGTCATCTCTTCGTCTAGCCCCATGTTGTTATTGCCTGCCATGTGGATATCCTCCTCATCATCTTTAATTATCCACCGAGTATAGCCATCCATGAAACCATGCATGAGCAGGTGCGCCTTCAAACTGCCATGCTCAAAGGGGTCCAAGATGACGATTACTTTGCATTTTCTACACGGACATAAAATCCCACTCCAGTTATTTGCATAGATGTTGTGCATCGCATATCGCAGCCATCTTTCCACCACCCTTCCACTGGCCTTCATGATTTCCTGTGTGGCATGTAAGCAAAAGAATTATTACCATGCATGCATATGCATACATCAAATTCATACAAAAATTCGGCACGACCTTCCCTAAAAATTTGACATATAGAGTTTGCCCGAAATTCGCCGAAACAGAAATAAATCGACATTTCGGCAAAACATAAGCAACTCATGTCACGCACGATTCGACAAATACACATAGCCGACAACTCATGCCACACGCACATTCTCAGCATATCATAACACAAACACACATATTTCCATTCTTGCAAAGCACAAATTTTTACTCACCTATCATCTATATATATATGTATATATATATATATATATATATATATATATATATATATATATATATATATATATAGGGATCGAAAGTAGTGGACGAAGATGCACGACTTCTAAAATGGGTAGATCTAGTTGGAAGGAGATGCTCTACCTAACTAGTGGAGAGGGAGGGACAACTAGCTAGTGAGACAAAGGTAGGAGTGGGGAAAGGGAAGGAGGGAGATACAAATAAAGTGAGGAAGAAGCTAGAGATAAAGAGAGGTCATTAATGGAGGATATGGTGGATGGGGGAATTAATGGGGAGAGAAGAGAGGTAGGAGAAGGAAGAGAAGTAATGGGAAGAACTAAGTGAGGGACGTAGAGGAGGGAGAGGGGAAAGGGGGAGGGGAGAGGGAGTGAGAGAAATGGTGGCTACTACGCATAGTAGCAACACGGTATAGGTTACGACGCTACTCCTAAGTTCTATTGCAGTAGCGTGTGTCTGTCAACCAATGTTGCTGCTAAGTGGGGCCGACCTGCTGGCACCATGCACACATAGCGTAGCAGTGCGCCACCGACACGCACTACTGCTACGGGATTAGTAGTAGCACTGCTTTTTGTCGAACGCTACTACTACAGGCACCCCCGGTGGGTGAGGATGGAACCACTTAGCAGCAGTGCTAGTCGGCTGGCCAATGCTACTACTACTGTCCTACTTGTAGCGTTGGTACATGCCAGACGCTACTGCTACATAGCAGTAGCGTTGCAACATATCCCCGCACTACTGCTAAGGTTCTATCTATAAGCTTTCTCCTAGTAGTGACCTTTTCTGGATACGAAGACCCCTCTTAACTTAATAGTGAAGGCTTGCCACATGGGAGTAGTGGGACAATCGAGTTGTGTCCTGACGACTTTTACCCGAAACTGAACCGCAATCACTCACCACGAAACCAAGAGGTCCCATCAATAGCCATTACATCGAGTTTACTGTGACTCGAGACCACCACTATTGGCACGTCCCATTGATAAAGGGACCATTCCCCCTGATTTTCAGTGACATCATCAACAGAATCCCTTAAACTATGCACGCATATACTGCACGTTGCATTGAGAACCCGTAGATTTTATTGCATGATGTGGGGCCCCTTGGCATTTTTTCTAGCCTTTAAAAAGGGATGAAATGAATCTAATTCACCTCACACTTCCTTCCCTGCTCCATTGCTTCAAACTCCCAAGCTCTAACGCCCGGAGATCTGTGATTCACCCCGCTTCCCATCTCCAAACCTCACCCCCTCCACCCTCAAGAGATGGTGGCAAGGGGAAGAGATCTTCCTCTCAGGTGGCCGAGGAGAAGGCCGCGAGCAAGAGAGGGCTATTGATGCTCTCCATTGTCACCACCGGCAACATCACGGAGCTGCGGGTGTGGTAAAATGTCGCTCCCACTTGTTGGCAGTGAGATCTGCTCGGCGTCCCGGGTTCCAACACCTCAGGAGGGCAAGCAAGTTGTGTTCATTTCCCACCTCATCCGAGGTTTGGGTTTCCCCCTTCACGCTTTTCTTTGGGGCCTATTATTTTTCTACCGGTTCCAATTTCCACCATCTAGCCCCCAATTCCATCCTCCACATAGCCACATACATCACATTCTATGAAGTCTTCCTCCGCATCAAGCCCCACTTCGGGCTCTGGATGAAGCTGTTCTGCATCAAACCTCACAGCAACAATCCCATTCTTATGGAATGTGGAGGGGCCCTAGTCAGCAAGCTCAACACTGTTGACTAGCGAAAGGGTAAATTCATCAAGATAGTGAAGACTGGCAGGAAGAATGGTTATATATGGTTGAGATTCCATCGGGGGACCAGGAGGGGGTTCCCGACTTCTCGGTTGTGCCTTTGAAGAGGTTGAATTCATGGATGGCCAAAAACCTCGACTGGGGGAACCAAGAGTAGGTGGCGATGCTTTAGTGGTGAATTAGGGTTGTCATTTCCGTGGGTGTTATCCTGGTGGATATGGTCCATGTGATGCTCCATCGCCAAATCCATCCCATTCAAGCCTGAGCCACTCCGTTGTGTAGGTATGTGTTGGGTAGCGAGGACTCCATCATCCAAAGTTTCTTTAGGGGGAAGGACCTTGGCGGTACGTGGAAGATTATATTCAAGACCTCAGACAAGGACAACAAGTTCCAGACTGAGGGAGAGTAAATGAGCCTCTTCCAAGCACGCCCGGACACCAGGGTATGTCTTTAGCACTTTAATTTACTATTTCTATTTTCACCATATTCTTTAATTGAATGATTGGCAAAATATGTTTGTTTTGCTGGATTGGTGTACCTGCGTCAAGTTGATCAAGTCTTCGGTGCCTCGGCAGGAAGGTCCTGTGAGCCCCGTGCTAGAGGGGCTTTTGCTCGAGGACCCCTATGTGGTTGTGCTCAAGCTGAAGAAGCCCAAAGAGCCCAGGAAGATCAGGGCCAAGGGTCTAACCAAATGGGGCAGCGGTTCCGACCCCCCTATTGAGAGCCAGCAGGGCTCGGAATCCGGCTCCGCCTCTGAATAACCGGAGGAATAAAGCAGGGTTCATTCCTCCCAAGCTAGGAAGAGGGGAGGATGGCGTTCGAGGACGCCAAGGTGGTGGCTCCTCCTTGAGACTCCAAGCATCTGAGGAGAGCCCCGGTGGCCCCTACGGGCCAGTCCTCAGCGCCCATGGAGCAGATATGCTCGGACTCCTCTGAGGAGTCATGTAGCTTCCACAACCGCCATGTTTCTCATAGGCGAGTAGTTTAACAAACTTATTTTGATTGGTAATGTGATCTAAGTCATGTGCTCCTACCTTTACTTTTCTTTCTTTTACAGGGTGCAATTCGACCTGCGAGGCGAGGACTCTAACGTTGGCTTTCCAAGGCCTTTGCTAGCCATGAGCTCCTCTGAGATGGCACCCACTCCTTCCCTTTCTCAAACAGGGCTTGGAGAGGTTATGACGCACCCTCCTCCCCCAGCATCTGGTGCTGGGGAGGAGACTAATATTCTACGGCTGAGGTCCAGCCCTTGCCCATGGAGAAAAGTACCAAGGACGAGGGGGAAAAATTCTCCTCTGGTCATGAAGACCTGACGCTTAGCCACCCTACTCCCCCCCATGGTTCAACAGGCATGTGACCAACAAGGGCCCCCCTCCAACATCAACCGAGGGTAGGGCACCGAGGACTATGCCTCAGATGCTTGCCATGGAGGGGTTGAGCTGATATCGTGTCAACATGTGATGGAGGAGGCTTTGAATAGCTCCTCCATCCTTCCTGACTACCATGCCTTTCTCGGCAACACTTTGATCCAGCTCTGGTCTATCGAGGCTGGGATCCTGGAGGAAATCCTCTGCCTGGCTAAAGGCTTCGAGGTATTTTATTAAACACTTTATATTTTTATATGGTTTGAATAATACGCTAGGTATAACCAGTAGTCCTCAAGGAGGATGATGAGGCATCATCCAAAGAGATCACACAAATTATAAATATATGTTTAAACAGAGATGTTAATTATTCTGAATTTGTTGGAGATCGCAATTACAGTAGCCCCCGGGCCTCAAGTTAGATTACCGAACTGGCTTGAGGGTCGACTTAGCTTAACGCTTTGAAGATTTGGAAATGAGCATGAATATGCAGTAGCCCCCGAGACTCTTGTGGGATCGAAGGGAGCTAACTAGAATATTGAATCTTAATTTTAAGAGGATACTTTACTTAACTATTTTTCCGTGCCTCTTGTACATGTTTCCGCCTCCAACGCTTCATCCAACTTATCAGAGTTAGAAGAGGTGAAGCGCCGCCTTGCGCAAGATGAGGAGGAAGCTCTCCAGCTTGCAAGCTGCTAAGAAAGCCGAAGGTAAGAAATTTACACAAGCCGTTTAACTGCTACATCAAAAAGTTCTATACTTAATTCGAGCATCTGTAGATTTATCTGTATAGTGGATGAGAAGTCTCTGGCCAATGTATGAACTGAGCTGAAAGATTTCGGATCAAAGTTGAGTAGTAGAAGGCTACAACATAGAAAAGCACTGAATCACTAGCCGAGGAGAAGAAAACATGTGAGGCTACTCAGTCTCCAATCATGAAGGCGGAGGAGGATTTTTTGACGATCGCCACTGAACGTGACGTGTTGAAGACCTCCAGGGAGAAGGGCGCTACCAAGCTCAAGGGGAGCACCAAGAGGCCACCTCTAGAGCAAATGCTATGAGAGAAGAATTGTGGCAAGTGACTGAAATATCCGCTGGTAAGCCGTATTTACTAAAGTGTGTCTTCAGTTGTCAAGCCTTCCCCAACCTAACGCAACTTTGGTGTATAACAGGTCGTCAAGTGGTGGTATGTAGATCTTCTAAAGAACAGCAACAATCAACCTCACCAGATGAAGCTTGGATCCGGTTGTGTGTCGGTACAACAAACATTTACGTTGTTTCCCAGACTTATACATAGGTGTGTCAGCAAGAAATAGCTACACCAACATCCAAAGCAAGGTCGAGCTAGAGAAGCAGCTCTTTGTGAGATCAAAGAGCGGATCAAGAAGACCAAGACAGACAAGACAGTAGAGCACCACCTTGGTAAAGCCTCCCTTACTGGGCAGGAGAGCCTGGCTGGGTCGAGGCCACCCCAAGGACAAGTCCAAGATTTCCACGGCAGGCTTGCCGGGTCGCCAAGGGTAAATCTCCCCGCCAAGGCACCACCGCTCCATCCCTCCACCTCACAGCAATGCAAATCACTTATCAATGCGGTGTCGAGCCCCCAAGTGATTAAGGGGCTTCCACTAAGCACGTGATAGCCATTTGGAAGACAGATTACCTTCATATGACACCCGTCCAGAGGCGTGTCAAACAAATAAGCAAAAGATGATTAAGAAGCACAACAGGCTTGCCAGGCTGCATCCTCAGCATGACACCTAGTAGTGCATTTAATGCACTTTGTCCTACTGCCAGAGTTAGGTGCTACCTCTTGAGCACTGTGTTGGATTTCCTTGAAGGGGAAAGGATGATGTAGCAAAGTAGCGTAAGTATTTCCCTCAGTTTTTGAGAACCAAGGTATCAATCCAGTAGGAGGCTATGCGCGAGTCCCTCATACCTACACAAAACAAATAACTCCTCGCAACCAACGCGATAAGGGGTTATCAATCCCTTCACGGTCACTTACAAGAGTGAGATCTGATAGATATGATAGATAATATTTTTGGTATTTTTGTGATAAAGATGCAAAGTAAAATAAAAGCAAAGTAAAAAAGCAAAGGCAATAATAAAGTGATGGAAGGTTAATATGATGAAGATAGACCCAGGGTCCATATATTTCACTAGTGGCTTCTCACAAGAGCATAAGTATTTTACGGTGGGTGAACGAATTACAGTTGAGCAACTGACAGAATTGACCATAGTTTTGAGAATATCTAGGTATGATCATGTATATAGGCATCACGTCCGAGACAAGTAGACCGACTCCTGCCTGCATCTACTACTATTACTCCACTCATCGACCGCTATCCAACATGCATCTAGAGTATTAAGTTCAAGAAAACAGAGTAACGCCTTAAGCAAGATGACATGATGTAGAGGGATAAATTCATGCAATATGATATAAACCCCGTCTTGTTATCCTCGATGGCAACAATACAATACGTGCCTTGCTGCCGCTACTGTCAATGGGAAAGGACACCGCAAGATTGAACCCAAAGCTAAGCACTTCTCCCATTGCAAGAAAGATATTTCTAGTAGGCCAAACCAAACTAATAATTTGAAGAGACTTGCCAAGATAACCAATCATACATAAAACAATCCAGAGAAGATTCAAATATTGTTCATAGATAATCTTGATCATAAACCCACAATTCATCGGTCTCAACAAACACACCGCAAAAAGAAGATTACATCGAATAGATCTCCACAAGAGAGGGGGAGAACATTGTACTGAGATCCAAAAAGAGAGAAGAAGCCATCTAGCTACTAACTATGGACCCGAAGGTCTGAGGTAAACTACTCACACTTCATCGGAAAGGCTATGGTGATGATGTAGAAGCCCTCCGTGATGGATGCCCCCTCCGGCGGAGCTCCGGAACAGGCCCCAAGATGGGATCTCGTGGGTACAGAAGGTTGCGGCAGTGGAATTAGGTTTTTGGCTCCGTATCTGGTCGTTTTGGGGTACGTAGGTATATAGGAGGAAGAAGTATGTCGGTGGAGCAAGGTGGGGCCCATGAGGGTGGAGGGCACGCCCTGGGGGGGTGGGCGCGCCCCCTACCTCGTGCCCACCTCCTTTCTTTCTTGACGTAGGGTCCAAGTCTCCTGGATCATATTCGGTGAGAAAATCACGTTCCCAAAGGTTTCATTCCGTTTGGACTCCGTTTGATATTCCGTTTCTTCGAAACTCTGAAATAGGAAAAAAAAACAGCAATTCTGGGCTGGGCCTCTGGTTAATATGTTAGTTCCAAAAATAATATAAAAGTGGAAAATAAAGCCCAATATTGTCCAAAACAGTAGATAATATAGCATGGAGCAATCAAAAATTATAGATACGTTGGAGACGTATCAGGCATCCCCAAGCTTAATTCCTGCTCGTCCTCGAGTAGGTAAATGATAAAACAGAATTTTTGATGCGGAGTGCTACTTGGCATAATTTGAATGTAATTCTTCTTAAGCGTGGTATGAATATTCAGATCCGAAGATTCAAGACAAAAGTTTAATATTGACATAAAAATAATAATACTTCAAGCATACTAACAAAGCAATCATGTCTTCTCAAAATAACATGGCCAAAGAAAGTTATCCCTACAAAATCATATAGTCTGGCTATGCTCTATCTTCACCACACAAAGTATTTAAATCATGCACAACCCCGATGACAAGCCAAGCAATTGTTTCATACTTTTGACATTTTCAAAACTTTTTCAATCTTCACGCAATACATGAGCGTGAGCCATGGATATATCACTATATGTGGAATAGAATGGTGGTTGTGGAGAAGACAAAAAGGGAGAAGATAGTCTCACATCAACTAGGCGTATCAACGGGCTATGGAGATGCCCATCAATAGATATCAATGTGAGTGAGTAGGGATTGCCATGCAACGGATGCACTAGAGCTATAATTATATGAAAGCTCAACAAAAGAAACTAAGTGGGTGTGCATCCAACTCGCTTGCTCACGAAGACCTATGGCATTTTGAGAAGTCCATCATTGGAATATACAAGCCAAGTTCTATAATGAAAAATTCCCACTAGTATATGTAAGTGACAAAATGAGAGACTCTCTATCATGAAGATCATGGTGCTACTTTGAAGCACAAGCGTGGTAAAAGGATAGTAACATTGTCCCTTCTCTCTTTTTCTCTCATTTTTTTTGTTTGCGCCTTTTTTTATGGCCTCTTTTTTATTTATTTTTATTTTTTGTCTGGAGTCTCATCCCGACTTATGGGGGAATCATAGTCTCGATCATCCTTTTCCTCACTTGGGACAATGCTCTAAAAATGATGATCATCACACTTTTGTTCTCTTACAACAACAATTACAACTCGATACTTAGAACAAAATATGACTCTATATGAATGCCTCCGGCGGTGTACCTTGATATGCAATGAATCAAGAGTGACATGTATGAAATAATTATGAACGGTGGCTTTGCCACAAATACGATGTCAACTACATGATCACGCTAAGCAATATGACAATGATGGAGCGTGTCATAATAAACGGACCGGTGGAAAGTTGCATGGCAATATATCTCGGAATGGCTATGGAAATGCCATGATAGGTAGGTATGGTGGCTGTTTTGAGGAAGGTATATGGTGGGTGTATGATACCGGTGAAAGGTGCGCGGTATTAGAGAGGCTAGCAATGGTGGAAGGGAGAAAAGTGCGTATAAACCATGGACTCAACATTAGTCATGAAGAACTCATATACTTATTGCAAAAATCTACAAGTCATCAAAGCAAAGTATTACTTGCATGCTCCTAGGGGGATAGATTGGTAGGAAAATACCATCGCTCGTCCCCGACCGCCACTCATAAGTAAGACAATCAATAAATAAATCATGCTCCGACTTCATCACATAACGGTTCACCATACGTGCATGCTACGGTAATCACAAACTTTAACACAAGTATTTCTCAAATTCACAACTACTCAACTAGAATGACTCTAATATCACCATCTTCATATCTCAAAACAATCATCAAGCATCAAACTTTTCTTAGTATTCAACGCACTCAAAAGAAAGTTTTACAAATCTTGAATACCAAGCATATTAAGATTTTTAAGCAAATTACCATGCTATTTAAGACTCTCAAAATAATCTAAGTGAAGCATGAGAGATCAATAGTTTCTATAAAACAAATCCACCACCGTGCTCTAAAAGATATAAGTGAAGCACTAGAGCAAAACTATATAGCTCAAAAGGTATAAGTGAAGCACATAGAGTATTCTAAAAAATTCCAAATCATGTATGGCTCTCTCAAAAAGGTGTGTACAGCAAGGATGATTGTGGTAAACTAAAAAGAAAAGACTCAAATCATACAAGACGCTCCAAGCAAAACACATATCATGTGGTGAATAAAAATATAGCTCCAAGTAAAGTTACCGACGGAAGTAGACGAAAGAGGGGATGCCTTCAAGGGCATCCCCAAGCTTTGACTTTTTGGTGTCCTTATATTATCTTGGGGGTGCCATGGGCTTCCCAAATCTTAGGCTATTTCCACTCCTTGTTCCATAATCCATCAAAAGATTTCATCCAAAACTTGAAAACTTCACAACACAAAACTCAACAGAAATCTCGTGAGCTCCATTAGCGAAAGAAAACAAAAGACCACTTCAAGGTACTGTAATGAACTCATTATTTATTTATATTGGTGTTAAACCTACTGTATTCCAACTTCTCTATGGTTTATAAACTATTTTACTAGCCATAGATTCATCAAAATAAGCAAACAACACACGAAAAACAGAATCTGTCAAAAACAGAACAGTCTGTAGTAATCTGTAACTAACGCAAACTTCTGGAACTCCAAAAATTCAGACAAAATAGGAAGACCTATACAATTTGTTTATTGATCAGAAGCAATTGGAATCACTATTTTATCACGTTTTTGTGATTTTTAACAATTGTTTTCGTGAACAGAAAGTTTCTGGAAATTACAGCAAGATCAAATAACTATCATCCAAGAAGATCCTATAGGTTTAACTTGGCACAAACACTAAATAAAACACAAAAACACATCTAACCAGAGGCTAGATCAAGGATTTATTCCTACACAGAAGAAAAAGCAAAAATCTAAAAATAAAATTGGGTTGCCTCCCAACAAGCGCTATCGTTTAACGCCCCTAGCTAGGCATAAAAGCAAGGATAGATCTAGGTATTGCCACAATAGTGGTATGGCAAATCATGAAAACTTCTCTCATATTCTCTACGTTCAGCAGCAAGTTTTCTTTGAGGCAAGCAAAAATAATCAAAAGGGCTAAATTTAATGGGACAAAAGTCCCCAAGATCAATCTCGGGAGTTATGGGTTCCTCCCTAGGCCCTTTGTATTGCACAACCAATTCATCATTAAGAGCATTCTTTTGGCAAAAAGTCACAAGCCTTCGTTCAAGAGGAGAACCTAGTCCATTATTCTGAATAGCAAAATCATCATTAAGCTCGGAAATTCTATCAAATAGAACATCGACAGGAACCTTTTTCCTAAGATTTTCATTATAAGCTATATGATCTAAAGATTGTAAACGCATCATGTCTTCTTGATTAAAAAGGATAGCTTCAATGGGAGGATGACTAGCATCTACCCTATAATGCGCAAAGATTTCTTTGGCCTCTTTTATTGTAAATCTAAATTCATGAGCCAAAAAGATAGTGGCGGCACGCTTAACAGAAGAATGCTCAATATTAGAGAACTCTAAGAAAATTCTTTGTATGCAAGGATGCATGTGCATAAATTGCCTTTCAAATTCAACTATAAGCATGGCAATAGCGTCTGCAAGACTACTAGTTCTATGAAGAATAGAACCGCCCATAGAAGGCAAAGCACCGGCACAAGTAAAGAAATCTTGAATAACTCCTTTTCCAATAATATTACCACTACCAATTCGAAATCTTTTTGTATGCAAGGTAGGGGGTTCTTCAGCAGGAGCATCAAAATTTTCTATGATATTATTATTGTCCATATCGGCAATAATTTCCCCAAATTCAGACATAACGACAAGCAAACGAGAAAGAGGCAAAGCGGAAAGAGAGGGCGAATAAAGCGGCAAGGGTGAAGTGGGGGAGAGGAAAAGCGAGAGGCAAATGGCAAATAATGTAATGCTTTGGAGATAAGGGATTGTGATGGGTACTTGGTATGTTGACTTTTATGAGACTCCACAGCAACGGCGCGTAAATTCTTCTTGCTAACTCTTGAGCACTGCGTTGGATTTCCTTGAAGAGGAAAGGATGATGCAGCAAAGTAGCGTAAGTATTTCCCTCAGTTTTTGAGAACCAAGGTATCAATCCAGTAGGAGGCTACGTGTGAGTCCCTCATACCTACACAAAACAAATAACTCCTCGCAATCAACGCGATAAGGGGTTATCAATCCCTTCACGCTCACTTACGAGAGTGAGATCTGATAGATAATATTTTTGGTATTTTTGAGATAAAGATGCAAAGTAAAATAAAAGCAAAGTAAAAAGCAAAGGCAATAATAAAGTGATGGAAGGTTAATATGATGAAGATAGACCCGGGGCCCATAGATTTCACTAGTGGCTTCTCTCAAGAGCATAAGTATTTTACGGTGGGTGAACGAATTACTATTGAGCAATTGATGAATCGAGCATAGTTATGAGAATATATAGGTATGATCATGTATATAGGCATCACGTCCGAGACAAGTAGACCGACTCACACTGCATCTACTACTATTACTCCACTCATCGATTGCTATCCAAAGATGCATCTAGAGTATTAAGTTCAAGAAAAGCAGTAACGCCTTAAGCAAGATGAGATGTAGAGGGATAAATTCATGCAATATGATAAAAATCCCATCTTGTTATCCTCGATGGCAACAATACAATACGTGCCTTGCTGCCCCTCATCACTAGGAAAGGACACCGCAAGATTGAACCCAAAGCTAAGCACTTCTCCCATTGCAAGAAAGATCAATCTAGTAGGCCAAACCAAACTGATAATTCAAGATACTTGCAAAGATAACCAATCATACATAAAAAGAATTCAGAGAAGATTCAAATATTGTTCATAGATAATCTTGATCATAAACCCACAATTCATCGGTCTCAACAAACACACCGCAAAAAATAAGATTACATTGAATAGAGCTCCACAAGAGAGGGGAGAACATTGTATTGAGATCCAAAAAGAGAGAAGAAGCCATCTAGCTACTAACTATGGACCCGAAGGTCTGAGGTAAACTACTCACACTTCATCGGAGAGGCTATGGTGATGATGTAGAAGCCCTCCGTGATGGATGCCCCCTCCGGCGGAGCTCCGGAACAGGCCCCAAGATGGGATCTCGTGGGTAAGGTTGCGGCGGTGGAATTAGGTTTTTGGCTCCGTGTCGATCGTTTGAAGTGCGTAGGTATATATAGGAGGAAGAAGTACGTCGGTGGAGCAAGGTGGGGCCCACGAGGGTGGAGGGCGCCCCCCCTGCCTCGTGCCCACCTCCTTTCTTTCTTGACGTAGGGTCCAAGTCTCCTGGATCATATTCGGTGAGAAAATCACGTTCCCGAAGGTTTCATCCCGTTTGGACTCCGTTTGATATTCCGTTTCTTCGAAACACTGAAATAGGCAAAAAAACAGCAATTACAGGCTGGGCCTCCGGTTAATAGGTTAGTCCCAAGAATAATATAAAAGTGGAAAATAAAGCCCAATATTGTCCAAAACAGTAGATAATATAGCATGGAGCAATCAAAAATTATAGATACGTTGGAGACGTATCATTAGGTATGACATCCCCGTTAGCTATCTAATCATTAGATAAAGATTATGTTGCCACTGTGGTCACCCCTTAAGCTATAAAAGGAGGTCCAAGGCAATAGAGCAAAGGATTCGAACCCTTCATACTTGTACGCGCGTAGCAGCTCCTTCCCCGAGGGAACCTTCCCGGGCTCGAGCGTTGCATGCCATTGTGCTCTTCCACTCAATCCACCAAAGCAGGAGTAGGGTTTTATGCCTCATGGTGGCCTGAACTTGGGTAAAAATGTCCAGTGCCACGGCCGTCGCGCTGTCTCATTGCCTCCACTCTTTGTGCAATGTGATCTTCCCCCTTGCCGAACCACAAAGGGGCCAGTGGCCCCATAGGTGATCGTGTCAACCCACGACATCTTTGGCGCGCCAGGTAGGGGGGAATCGCTTACGCGAACCCGAGGTTGTGAACAACGAGTCGATCGTCATCATCATCTTCATCCATGGAACCTAAGAAAAAGCCCAGAGCAACAACTCATCCTTCCACTTTGAAGGCCCCCTCGCACGCAGCTGCTGATGCTCTAGGCACTACGGAGGCATTAGGTGAGGCGGGTGTCGTAGGTGACATGACCAGTGCAGGCGGTGTAGTCGTTGTGCCCCCAGTGGTTGAAGCTGGGGCAGGAGACGCCGGGGGAGAGCATCATCAGGAACATCCCGACGACCATAACCCACAAGCCACGGGTGGAGGGAACATTCAGTCCCTACCGCCCCGCCGCACTAGCGGGCGCAGCCGCAGTGACAACACTCACTCTGGCGCAAGCCGTGATCCTCCAGCAGCGCCTACCACAGGTGCGACTGCTAGACATGCCCCATGCTTGGAGCAAGAAAGAGCGCCGATTGGGGTTGCTGATCCCCGAGCACGCCCCACTCATCGCCCAACTGCCTTGCAACCGGCTCGCGGCGGCAAGAATGCAGCAACGTCCCTGCTGGTGTTACCAGGAGTCGAGCAATGTCCCCAGTCTGCCTCATCGTCTATGCCAAACACAACTACGGAAGCCATGGCGCGAGCCCAACTCCCGTTGAAATTTCCGCCAGCAGTTGATCAAATGGATGAGTGGAGAGCCACCATTCAGAGTTTGATCGGCTTCGCTGAAGCTGAAAAATCTCAGTAGGAAGGGCCATCGCAGTACCCGCGGAGAACAACAGCTGCCCGGGCTGCTGGCCGTGTTGAGGGGGGCACACTAATGGTGTAGTCCCCTCCACGGCTGCAAAAACAGAGGCAGCAACAAGAGCAACACAACCATGAGCCCGACGAAGCATCGATGGCCTCGTCTGGTCCACGAGCGCGTTGAGATCAACGGTAGGTCCTGGAGGATCGGCGGAAGGAAGATGTGTGTGTCACTATAGAATAGCGCCGGGAGACCCACCGTCAATCTGATAGGCGCAATGGCCCAGATGTCGATGAACCCGCGCCTAGTGACGGCGGGTTCTTACCTTTCGAGGTTGAATGCCCTGCCTTCATTCGTGAGCTACGGCAAGTCCATTGGCCATCTGCCCGCATCTTCAAGCCTGAGTTACCCAAAAAATATGATGGGAAGTTGAACCCAACAGAGTTCTTGAGCATCTACAAAATTGTTGTTCAGGCCGCCAGAGAAAGAGATGAGAAGGTGTTCGCCAACTACTTCCCTTTGGCACTCAACCAAATGTGAGGTCTTGGCTGATGCACTTACCAGAGGACAGCATTTCGTCATGGGCTGACTTGTGCAATGAGTTTGTCGGCGCCTTCACGGGAGGCCATCAAGAGCCTGGACGGCCCAGTGACTTGCAAGTCCTTCCACAGAAGGAGGGGAAAGCTTGCGGAAGTATATGCAGAGGTTCAGCCGAGTGCACCGCATCATTCTAGAGATACATCCAGCAGTTGTGATTGTCGCGTTCCACTCAAACGTGCGCAACAGAAGGATACGTTCCAAGATGAACTTCCGACTACCCAAGACCGTCAATGAATTGTACACTTCGGTAGACAAGTGTGCTCGGGCTGAGGAAGGAAGGCGACTCCCCATGGAGGAGCATGGCATCGAGGTCAATTCAGAGGATGACGACGAGACCACCAACCCAAAGAGGAGGAGCTGTAAGCGCAACAAGAAATGCAAAGAGAAGTCAGTGTTGGCCGTTGAGGGCTCTGGCGATCTCGGCACCGGCAAGAAAGCCAAAATTGAAGCCCATGGCAAGGAAGTTGCCGTGTGCACTGATTGTCGGGAGGCTGCGGCGGCAGAGAAAGCTGGAAAGTCTGGAGGGCCATACTGCAAGATCCACCATACAAAAGGGCATGACCTTCAAGAATGCCATCAATTTGAGCAGCTTGTTAAGAAATAGAAGGCTGAGTATGAGAAGCGTGACAAGGAAAGAGACTAGGAAGGTGCTACTGGGAAGGGCCGTGGGGTAGAGGAGGCCACCACAGCAGAAGGAAAGGCCTACTAGTGGCCATGAGAAGAAAGAAGGGGACGAGGACAGTGATGAAGGGGATGAAGAAGAAACCAGCGAAAAAGAATTCCAGAAAGCGACTGAGGCCCTGTGTGTTGACATGGGTGCATCTTTGCACTCCTCTCACCGACAGCTCAAACTATGGGCGCGTGAAGTCAACACATTGGAGCCTATCGTGGATGCCCAAAGGCCACTCAAATGGTCCCACACGCCTATCATCATGCATTGACGAAGAGGATCATCCTGACCACACCACTGCGGTCAGGTGTTTGCCGTTGTAGGTTTCAGCAACAATCCACAACCTCAAGGTCACAAAGATGCAAGTTGACGGTAGGGCTAGGTTAAATCTAATCTCCCCTAAGGTGATCAGCAGGCTACAGATCCCCGATGAGGAGCTCATGTTCACTGGCAAATTCCAAGGAATCAAAACCGGGAAAGATTACGCTACCAGTAACATTCGATGGAGAGTTGAATTACAGGACGGAGAAGGTTGTGTTTGACGTTGTTGAACTCCCCTTGCCATACAATGGGATTCTTGGTCGACCAACCCTGGCAAAGTTCATGGCAGCGTCCCACTATGCCTACAACACTCTAAAGATGCCAGGGCCAATGGGCATCATTTCCATCCCAACAGACGAGAAGGATGCACTTATATGTGTGGATTTGATGTATCGAGACGCGGTAGCAGCTGAGGCTGCGATAGCCACAACTCCCGCCAAGGAGGAAAAGAAGGGAAAGAAGACTAGCAGGGATGCCGGCAAGGAATCCAGAAAGCGCGCCTCTCCGGAGTGCGGTGCACCTGTTGATGACCTGCCGGAGAGTTCCACTAGTAAGAAGTCCAAGGTTGCTTCACCTGCTGTAAAGAAAGTCCTAGCAAGGCAGGATGGCACTGACGGTACCTTCACCATCAGTGCCACCCTTGACGACAAATAGGAAAGCGCACTCGTTCACTTCCTGCGAGCGAATGTCGATGTGTTTTCTTGGCAACCATCTGACATCCCTGGTGTTCCCTGGGAGGTAATTGAGCACCACCTAGCTGTCTTTCCTCATGCCCGGCCCGTGAAGCAGAAGGTCAGAAAGCAAGCTTTGGAGCGGTAGTAGTTCATTGCTGAGGAGATCAAGAAGCTTGAAGTAGGTGTTTTTGTCAGGGGGTGTTGCATCCAACGTGGTTAGCAATCCTAGTGGTAGTGCTCAAGGTGAATGGGAAATGGAGGCTTTGCATTGACTTCACAGAACTGACCAAGGCATGCCCGAAGGACCCTTTTCCCTTGCCGCACATTGATCAGATTGTGGATTCCACTTCCGGGTGTGATATGCTTTCCTTTTTGGATGCATACTCCTGGTACCATCAGATATTTATGTCCAAGGAAGACAAAGAGAAAACCGTGTTCATAACTCCATGTCGCACGTACTACTTTGTATGTGTGCCTTTCGGGTTAAAGTGTGTCGGATCCACCTTTGCAAGAGCAGTACAGATTGGTTTTGAACCTCAGGGCACAGGAATGTAGAGGCTTACATGGATGATATAATGGTCAAGACCAAGGACAGATCGACACTCATTCAAGATTTAGAAGAGACCTTCGCAAGCTTGCGCAAGATCAATTTGAAGCTTGCTACTTCATGAGCTTGCGTTGGTTTTTCCCTTGAAGAGGAAAGGGTGATGCAGCTCAGTAGAGATAAGTATTTCCCTCAGTTAAGAACCAAGGTATCTATCTAATAGGAGAAATGCGCAAGTCCCCCATAGATGCACCTGCACAAACAATCAAACACTTGCACCCAATGCGATAAAGGGGTTGTCAATCCCTTCACGGTCACTTGCAAATGTGAGATCTGATAGAGATAGATAAAACTAAACATAAGATAAAATATTTTTCGGTTTTTTAGGTTTATAGATCTGAAAATAAAATATTGCAAAATAGTAGATCGGAAACTAATATGATGGAAAACAGACCCGGGGGCCATAGGTTTCACTAGAGGCTTCTCTCATGAAGGCAAATAATACGGCGGGTGAACAAATTACTGTCGAGATATTGATAGAAAAGCGCAAACTTATGATGATATCTAAGGCAATGATTATGTAATATAGGCATCAGTTCGTGTCAAGTAGACGGACTCCTGCCTGCATCTACTACTATTACTCCACACATCGACCACTATCCAGCATGCATCTAGAGTATTAAGTTCATAAAGAACGGAGTAACGCCTTAAGTAAGATGACATGATGTAGAGGAATAAACTCAAGCAATATGATGAAAACCCCGTCTTTTTATCCTCGATGGCAACAATTCAATACGTGTCTCGCTACCCCTACTTTGTCACCGGGTGAAATCACGCAAGATTGAACCCAAAGCTAAGCACCTCTCCCGTTGCAAGAAAAACCAATCTAGTTGGCCAAACCAAACCGATAATTCGAAGAGAAATACAAAGATATCAAATCATGTATATAAGAATTCAGAGAAGATTCAAATAATATTCATAGATAAGCTGATCATAAATCCACAATTCATCGGATCTCGACAAACACACCGCAAAAAGAAGATTACATCGGATAGATCTCCAAGAACATCGAGGAGAACATGGTATTGAGAATCAAAGAGAGCTAAGAAGCCATCTAGCTACTAGCTATGGACCCGTAGGTCTGTGGTAAACTACTCAAGCTTCATCGGAAGGGCAATATAGTTGATGTAGATTGTCAGCATCCTGGGAATGGGAGTGCCCAGACTTGCCTGCCTGCGACCCGTGGCGTGGCTCCATCAACGGCCCGGTATGGCCCAGCTTCGGCAAGCAACAACTCAAGACCATCGCGAGGGGCCAAGCCTCGCGAGGCGGACGACACGAAGACCTCCCTGGGGGCAGCCTCACTAGGCTGGCTCCCGAGGAGCGGAGATATCAATGCAAGGTGCACCTCGCGAGGTTCACGTGATGTGAGCCATGACGATCAAGGCAAGGCGGGCGCCAGCGGGCGCAGTTTCCTCTTTGGTGCTAAGGAGGCAAGCATAGCCGCGGGGTCCCGAGGCATCAAGCAAAGGTTTCCATATCAGTGCAATGAGACCAAGACCGCTAGGACGGCAGGACGGAGGTCATCACGGAGCCCACTGCAGCGTCACCACCTGAGCCTTTTGCAGGCGAAGACTACTTTAGTCAGCATAGCTTGTACTAGTTGTCTCCCTTCAAATTTGGCCGCTATGGGATCCCTTCCTGCCTACATTTGGGAACAGGACCAAGGCCACTATAAATAGGACTTAGCCACCACCATACCGGGGGGATCGATTCCACCCTGACCACCTCACCAGCTCACCGAGCCCAAGAACACCTCACCTCCTGAGGCTATTCCACCACTACTAGTTCTTCCTCAGCCCCTCGAGGCAATCCACCACAAAGCTGGAGTAGGGTATTACACCGCAAGGTGGCCCGAACCATGATAAATCCTGTTGACGCTCAAAAATGGCATGATCGCAAAGAGTGACTCGAGTCTGTAATGGAATGAGGTTAAAATTATGAGTTCATGTCGCCATTTTATGGCCCTCGTCAAGATGATCGAAATAAATATGAAGATGGACCAAAACGGAGCTCAAGTGCAAAAGATATGACAATTTCGGAGATACCCGTGTTGACACCAGATTGAAGAATGGCATGAAACCCAATTAATACTGCCTCGTATGGAAAAGGTTACAACTGCAAAGTTGTGCGTCTCGTCGATTCGATGGATTTTGATATAAAAATTGTCTTAATCCGAGGTCGTATGCAACCTGTGGAGGCAAAACAAGGTCAAAAACAGAAGCTGCAGAGTCATTTCGGACCGACCGAGTTGATTTGATCGGTGAGACCGAGTTGGTCCAAAAATGTACCAGAGAGTTGGCAATGTTGACTCGGTAGGACCGAAATGAACCAATCGGTGAGACCGAGTTGGTCCGAGAAATTGCCAAAGATTCCTGTCCGAGTTAGGTTAGGGTTTTTGACGTTTTGGATGGATTTTTTAGTCCTTTTCTTGTACGGGAAGTCCAGACGCCTCATAAATAGATGAGAGGTGACGGCCGATTGAACAACACACAATCGACAAATCAATATACTACTTTTTACCCTAGTTTTTACATCTCTCCCTTGTTCTTTCTCTCTCGTTCTTCGTTCGTTCTTCGTGTTGAAGGGCAACGATCCTCGAGGCTCTAGGGGTGAGCGAACCGACCTAGGGCAGCCCATAGCCGCCGCACGTCCAGACGGGGTCCCTCCCGGGAGCTTGGGGTTTTGGGTCCTAAAAAGAACCCGCCGGATTGCTTGCGTACCGCACTTCCGGACGGGTCTCCTTCGATGTGAGCTGCTGTGCATCACCCTCGGCGTTGGAGGTACACAGTGACGTGTTCGTGTGCGAACACACTTTTTGGCGACTTCGCTGGGGACGAAGCTTTGAACGGTCTCCGTCCCGTTCTTGCTACGAAGAGATCGTCATCTAGGGTTTGCAATCTACAAAGGTAATATGAATACCCAATTCACATATGTAGATGCAAATAATGCATATGTTGTTGCTAGAACATCTAATGAGCATAATGTATCGGCTAGCCCTAGCTTTATCAGTCATGCATCTAATTATGTACAAGAGCCGATGCAACAAAATATTCATGCTTCTACCTCATATAATTTTAGCAACGTGCAATATATGTATTCCAACTCCCATGCATCGGCAACCCAAGAAATCCATATGCCGATGAACAACATGATGAGTTTGGTTAATCAAGTTGAAACACCTCACATAGGAACTTCCGATAGTACGCAAAAAAGTGTTTCACCTTTTTATTCATCGGCAACTAACTTGCAATATGTTAATCCAAACATGCCGATGGATAGGGGAATTGGCCATGCTACTACTAGTTATCTGGCCAATTACCCTCAAACATCATATGCTACACCTCATGCTACTAATGTTTTGGCACCATATGCAACTATAGGTATTCATAATTCGGCTTCGCACCTTCACGCTAATAGCCGAATAAGTAAAAATTATATAGGATCACATGTGTCTTCACCTAGTATCGTAGCATACAATGTTTTCCCCGCACAATTACAGAATTTTGGCGACATCTCGTTGCGAAAAGAGTCTAAAAGTGTCGGGGGGCAACTCTATCCAGATTGGGTCATTAAGAAAAATCTTACATCATTTTGGGACAAATGCAATGTTGTTCTACATGAATTAATAACAGAGGGAAAGCCTATTACTTCTGGTGCAATCCAAGCTAGATTATGTCAAAAAGAGACATCATTGGGTGTGGATAGAGTTATAAATAAAAGTATTGATTCGGGTAACAAAGTTAATTCGGCTATTGAAAAGACCGAATCACATATTACGTATGCCGAATCTGTTCTAGAAAAATAGGACGACAAGGTGTTGGGGTGCTATTCAAAAAAGGAACAAGATATCGTTCAAGTAACGCAACCATCATGCTATCCCAACGTATTCAAAGAGGTATGTCTAGCAAGTGATTTACCTATCTTCCGATTTGGTCGCAACTTTATTGTTGATGCTTCTATTAGAAAAATTCTCATAAGCAATCTTGAAAGACCAATGAAGAAGGGTAATTTATTTGTTAGCAATAAAATCATTGCAAAGCATACCGGTCAACACATTGTGCCATTTATAAAGACCGATTGTGACTTATTATTGCAGCCAAAGTTTTCCCCATTGCTTTATCAAAAGTTCATATATAATTGGGTAGCTTTGCTTGTTTCTTACTTGGCTTACACTTGGTCTCTATTGAGACATATGTCTTCTAACTATTTTCATTTCGGAATTTTAAAGCCAAGGTTAAATTCTATTGAGAAAACTGATGCTTGTATAATATCTTATCCAAAGACCTCGGAGATAGAATGCAAAACACAATGCATAGCCGAATGGGGTATTCCAAACCATTCGTTTGCTTACCTGGAAAGCCGTTCTCACACCAAGATCGGCTAGAAAACAAGAAGTTTACCTTCAATTCAAGCATGTGTGACCAAATATTTGATTTATTGCTCAAATATAATTTCATAAGAATTCTTGATCACCATGTTGAGCCATATATCCAAGGACGAATGTATTGTAAGTTGCATGGTTCGTTCAAGCATAATTTTGAGGATTGCAACATGTTCCGTCAAATAGTTAAATCGGCCATTGAAAAAGGACGATTGAAGTTTGTTAAAACACTAAGAGATGACCAGTCTATTCCGATTGGTCCCGATGGCAAAAAGTTTTTTCATCGGCTGCTTCAAGCCGATACATTTAAAGAGAAGGTAAAAACTACAGGTGATGGGATCAGGCTTTCAAGTAAAGAAGTTGTTGAAGAGCATAATGACCATAATCTTGAGGGTGAGAATTCCATTGAAGCTACAAAGGAGATACCAAGTACTGGGGGGCAGCAAGCAAATCCAAAGATCGGTGCAAGCATAACCAAAGAAAACAAAGGCCGATGTAAGCACAAAGGTAAAAAGCCGAAAGTCACTTTCGCACAACTATTGGAAAAATATCAAAAGAAGAGTGAAGAGAAGAATGCTTATCGGCCAAATCATGCAAAGAAACCAAGATCACCCCAAGGTGCAAATATGAGGATTGGTATTGGCAAAGTGATAATTTTAATGCAACATATTCATATCCTTATTTTGGGCCACCAATGCCAATGCCGTGGATGCCTCCCTATGCTCATATAGATACATATTCATCATGGGACATGTATGATACAAGGGCACATTCTCCATCTTATTCTAGACCATCTCACCAATACTATGCAGCCCAAAGAAGATCAACATTTGAACAATCACGCATCAAAGACCGTTTCAATCATAAGGAATCGGTCTAGAGCTCAAGGAAGAAGAAAGAGGTGGTCAAGCAGGTTTACCGCATTAAAAGAGATGGTCGTAAGAGTGCAATTTCAGATTTGATCTCAAATGAAAAAGAGACAATTAAAGTGTTGACATTGGCTACTATAGGCAATGAGACAAAGCAACCAATTATTGAGAGTCGAAGTACCAAATCTGAAGAAAAGAATTTGAGAGTGCACAAGGCCGAAAAGGAATTGCCATTGGTCAAAACAGAATCACAACCGAGATGCCCGCTCGGCTTATCGTATTGGCAAAAGAAGAAATTACAAAAACTTAGTGCACAAGAGCTTGAAGAAAGGAACATGGCATGGGTTCCCAAAGGAAGTGCTCAAAATAAGAATTAAGTGCAAGCTTCCATCACAAGAAGTGCGGCAAAGGTGAAGAAGGAAAAGAGTGAAAACTATGAAGGACCAAGCCGAAGGTTTCAACATCTTTGGTCTACACATTATCCATATTCTTCAACTATGCCATTAACGCCTATGCCATGGAATTCGTCATCAGGTATGATTGGTAACCCTCAATGGGCTTATTTTAATCCATGGATGCAATATAATTTCTTACATCATGAAAGGGTATTACAAAATCATTATATGTTCGATTAGCTTCACTTTTGTTGCTAATCTAAATGGCCTATATATACTTATCATCCAAAGCATGTACAAAATGGCCGATGGAGTGTTGACATCGCGCTTAGAACAAACTCCGTGCAAGTTATTTTTCGGCATACTACCTTTGCCGAAAAACAGGGGGCATGTGTTGACGCTCAAAAATGGCATGATCGCAAAGAGTGACTCGAGTCTGTAATTGAATGAGGTTAAAATTATGAGTTCATGTCACCATTTGATGGCCCTCGTCAAGATGATCGAAATAAATATGAAGATGGACCAAAACGGAGCTCAAGTGCAAAAGATATGACAATTTCGGAGATACCCGTGTTGACACCAGATTGAAGAATGGCATGAAACCTAATTAAGACGGCCTCGTATGGAAAAAGTTACAACTGAAAAGTTGTGCGCCTTGTCGAATCGGTGGATTTTGATATAAAAATCGTCTTAATCCGAGGTCGTATGCAACCTGTGGAGGCAAAACAAGGTCAGAAACAGAAGCTGCAGAGTCATTTCGGACCGACCGAGTTGATTTGATCGGTGAGACCGAGTTGGTCCGAAAATTTACCATAGAGTTGGCAATGTTGACTCGGTAGGACTTAAATGAACCAATCGGTGAGACTGAGTTGGTCCGAGAAATTGCCAAAGATTCCTGTCCGAGTTAGGTTAGGGTTTTTGACGTTTTGGATGGATTTTTTAGTCCTTTTCTTGTACGGGAAGTCCAACCGCCTCATAAATAGATGAGGGGTGACGGCCGATTGAACAACACACAATCGACAAATCAATATACTACTTTTTACCCAAGTTTTTACATCTCTCCCTTGTTCTTTCTCTCTCATTCTTCGTTCGTTCTTCGTGTTGAAGGGCAACGATCCTCGAGGGTTTAGGGGCGAGCGAACCGACCTAGGGCAGCCCATAGCCGCCGCGCGTCCAGACGGGGTCCCTCCCAGGTGCTTGGGGTTTTGGGTCCTGAAAAGCACCCGCCGGATTGCTTGTGTACCGCACTTCCGGACGGGTCTCCTTCGACGTGAGCTGCGGTGCATCACCCTCGGCGTTGGAGGTACATGGTGACGTGTTCGTGTGCGAACAAATCCGTGTGTCTCTTGTTCTTTGGGTTCGTCGAGCTAGTCCATGGGATCGTTGAGCGACCTGACTGGGGTGGGAGGGTTCTTCGTGCGCACCCCAGAGTTCAAACCTCTCATGGGTCTGCGGAACCCCGAATCTGACATTTGGCGCGCCAGGTAGGGGTGCCCCGAAGCCTCTCTTCCGTCGATCGGCCCGCCATCACTCTGCGGTTCCGATGGCTAATGATACGAGGGCTCATGCCAAGCACTAGACTGCCTGGCCCACTCGGGCGGCGCCGTCCGCTCAAGAAGACCTCAACTCCGCGCTCCAGGTGGCGCGTACACCGACACCACCGCCGGACGCGGGCGGCGTGGGTCGGCGCCGTCTGCCCTCGCACCACGGCGCATGTGCGCCACCACACGATCTTCAGGCTACGCCACGACGACGGCACCACATACCCGACGGGAGCAGGCGAACATGCGAGGCACACTTATCGTGGCACGGGAGCTGCTGCGGTGCAGGTTGGCGGAGAGCGGCCGCGACACACTGTTGGAGCACGTCGCCGAACTGCTTGACGCTGCCTGCAGAGGTGCGGCACCCTTTTGCTCCTTGTCCATGCCTCAGGTTGTGGAAGAGGCGCGCATAGGGCTCTGACGAGCTCGCGCGCCTCCCGGAGCATTAGTTGGGCTCGACAACATCAGCATGGCTCACGGCGCTGCACGTCCTACCACAACTACGCCACCTCTAGGAGGAACAAGCGCCGGCGGTTCCCTGCAGGGCCATGTTGGAATGACACCGCGACCACGAGGGCCAAGCACCATGGTCAGCGGCCCAAGGAGCAGGGCACCCAGGCGATGGCTCCGGCGCGGCAGCCGTGGACGCCTACGTGCCTCACATGATGGATCTGGAGTACACACCGGGAGAGGGGCCCAGCTCCCTCCCCGAGCCAGGATGGGAAGATGGGACGCCCGAGGCTGGGGCCTTCCACGAGCTGCCCGGAGGCTTCGCCAACCCCTTCAGCGACGACAGCAGGGTACAGCCGATACCTCGGGAGCATGCTTACACTAACCATGGGATGCAGGTGAACCAGGCCGCAACAGCGGCCGAAGACCCCAAGTCGGCGGCTCCACTCCCATCAAAAGTGGCGCACTGGGGGCTGCGCGGGAGGGGCCCAGAGCCAGGGCCTCCCCCGCGCCGCACGGAGCAAGGCGTTGCACGGAGGTAGGTCCTCTACCGGGGGAGGCACCGATGAGCCCTCCTCCCCCCCCGGCAGAGGGCCCTTGGTCGCCGAGGGTGCCGCTAGCATCCCCCTTGCCCCTTGGTCTCGTCCTGGTTTCCCGATGCCCCAACGGTGGTCGGGGGTGGCGCAGGGTGGGGCCCTCGCCTGGCGATATGAAGGAAGGCTCGCGCCTGTGAAGGTCTTCGCTCGTGACACTCTCACGTAATAATGAGTAGGGCTGTACATGCCACGGAGGCTCTAGAGTGCCGCCCTGCGGCCTCAGGGGTTCCCTCCCACGTCCTAGTGGCAGCACTTAGCTCCGCGCTGGTGATAAGACTAGACTAGGTGCCGGACGCGGCTGTTCATTTGCTTTCTGTAGCTGGTTTGCAACTTTTTAATGGAATTTGGAGCTCTGGCATTTCTCAATTGCTTAGTTGGGATTTCTCCCTTTACTTCGCTTGCTTCTTCACCTGGCGGCAGGGAGAATGGTAGTTGCCCATTGCTCTCCCTCGTGGGCCTCACGCGGGGGCTGGGCAGGTGTGTGCATGCGCTGGGCTAGCCCACGTCGCGAACACACCTCGTCAAAGCCCTGTCACCCCAGAGCTTCGGCTTGATCTTCACGAGGCGCCCTCAGATGATCTCAGGATTTGTGCACCCTCTTAGGTCCGTACCCCCCGGGCACCGCGACGCGGTGCACTAAGACACGATTGGCCCATGCCTGAGAGCTCGCGCGAGGAAGAGCAAGGCGCACGACAGATTTTCTAACAAAACTTGCAGCTTTATGACGCCTCACGAGGCAAGCGGCGCCAAAGTCGGCAGCAAGGAGGCCTCACCAAATGCCAAAGGGGTGCGCCCTCGCGAGTCAGGAAGCCACCCCGATCTTATCGAGCTAAGTTACTCCTCTGTATCCATGTGGAGCACAAACACCATGGCATAACACGAGAACAATAAACATAGCATAGTGGCATAAGTGCCATGGTTCATTACACGCCCCTGCAGGGCCCCCTACATTTTTCAAATGCAGGAAGAAAGGAAAGGTTAAACAAAAGCGGCCCGCGCGACCGCAGCAACATGAGGCCTGGCTCCAAGGGCCTCCCGGACTCAGCCCGTGCCTTCTTCGCGCTTCACCGGAGTGTGGTGACGAGATGACCCGCCACCGTCCTTGAAGCGAGCCTGGCGACGTGGCGGCTGGTCGTAGCCGCCGCTGCTGGTGCTCTCACCAAAGGACGAGCCTCCGCTGCTGGACGAGCTGCGGCCGTCGCCAAGAGCAAGCTCGCCCTCAGCATCGTCGCGATCGTCGTCAAGGCCAAGCTGGTCATCGCCGCCGCTGTCCTCGGGGAAGCACCCTGCGCGGCGACCATCTTCCCCAAACACCCTCACGTAGAGGGTCGCGGCGCCGTCATACTTGAAGTGGAGGGTGCACCTCCTGCTAAGGCTGCGCGCACGGGCGAACGTCTGCTAGCCGCGGGCCAGAACCGCGTTGCCCACGGTGGAAACCTCTACCGCGGCCCATGAGGCCTTGCTGCAGCAGCCGCCGACTTGCAACCAAAAGCTGTCGAGACCCGTGGCCGGCAGCTTGCCCGCAAAGGAGCGCTGGAGCTGGAGCCAGGTGCCGCCCGGCCTCTCCGACTACACAACAAACTCCGGGAGCACCTCCACCAAATGGAAGCGCCGCCGAGGAGGCCGGGCAACCACATCGTGTCTCCCCTCAGTGCAAGGGCTGCCCCACCTTGAGCGGCCCTCGCCGCGAAGGAGACACCGCTGCGGCCGTCGAGGACGACTCCGGCCCCCGAGGGAGTATGCTCGCGCCCCCGAGGAGCCACAGCTGGAGTCGCGACGTGCTTGTGGGGCGGCCCCGCCCCTTCTTGGGCGGCGGCGAGCCGGGCCCCTCCTTGTGAGCCTTCCCCTTCTCCGCGGCCTAGAACCTCTTTGTTGGCGGCAAGACGGCGAGGTGAGGAGGAAGAAGAAGGAGCAGGCGGCGAGAAGACATAGATGAGCGAGGGGGGCTCTGCCCCTCCCCTCATTTATAGCCAGAAGGAGGCCAACCGCCGGCCTCCATGATCGCATGTAATGATAGTTTTCTTCTGCATGCAGCAGGGTCTCATCAAGTCGAACGGTTGTCGAGGCAGCATGGGGAAGCGGAGGCGCCCACGTCCCATCAATCGCCATGCGTCGACCAAGGCCGTAGGCGGTCGGGGCCCGCTTCGCTCCGCACTTGCCGTTTGGCTTCGCCTTGAAGCCAAGTTCAAGCGCGCCTTGGGCCCGAGGGCTACTGCCGGCGTCCTAGGAACGGGGGTGCCCAGACTTTCCTGCCTGCAGCTCGTGGCGTGGCTCCATCAACGACCCAGTATGGCCCAACTTCGGCAACCAACAACTCAAGACCCTCGCGAGGTGCCAAGCCTTGCGAGGCGGACGACCCCAAGACCTCCCTGGGGGCAGCCTCACTAGGCTGGCTCCCGAGGAGCGGAGATATCAATGCAAGGTGCACCTCACGAGGTTCACGTGACGTGAGCCATGACGATCAAGGCAAGGCGGGCGCCAGCAGGTGCAGTGTGCCAGTTTCCTCTTTGGGGCTAAGGAGGCAAGCGCAGGCACGGGGTCCCGAGGCATCAAACAAAGGTTTCCATATCAGTGCAACGAGACCAAGACCGCTAGGAGGGCAGGACGGAGGTCATCACAGAGCCCACTGCAGCGTCACCACCAGAGCCTTTTGCAGGCGAAGACTACTTTAGTCAGGATAGCTTGTACTAGCTGTCTTCCTTCAAATTTGGCTGCTGTGGGATCACTTCCCGCCTACATTTGGGAAGAGGACCAAGGCCACTATAAATAGGACATAGGCACCACCATAGCGGGGGGATCGATTCCACCCTGACCACCTCACCAGCTCACCGAGCCCAAGAACACCTCACCTCCTGAGGCTGTTCCACCACTGTACTAGTTCATCCTCAGCCCCTCGTGGCAATCCACCACAAAGCTGGAGTAGGGTATTACACCGCAAGGTGGCCTGAACCAGGATAAATCCGTGTGTCTCTTGTTCTTTGGGTTCGTCGAGCTAGGCCATGGGATCGTTGAGCAGCCTGACTGGGGAGGGAGGGTTCTTCGTGCGCACCCCATAGTTCCGACCTATCAAGGGTCTGCGGAACCATGAATCCAACATAAATGCCCTCCGTGATCAAATCCCCCTCCGGCAGGATGCCGGAAAAGGCCCCAAGATGGGATCTCACGGGAACAGAAGGTTGCAGCGGTGGAAAAGTGTTCTTGTGGATGCTTCTGGTGGTTCTGGAATATATGTGAATATATAGGTGGAAGAGCTAGGTCAGGGGTCACCGAGGGGCCCACAAGGTAGGGGGCGCCACCCCCCTAGGGCGCCCCCTCCACCCTTGCCGCCGCCTCGTGGCTCTTCTGACTTGCACTCCAAGTCCCCTGGGTGTATTCTGGTCCAAGAAAAATAATCATGAAGTTTTATTCCATTTGGACTCCATTTAGTATTCCTTTTCTGCGAAGCTCAAAAACAAGGAAAAAATAGAAACTGGCACTAGGCTCTAGGTTAATAGGTTAGTCCCAAAAATAATATAAAATAGCATATTAATGCATATAAAACACCCAAAACAGATAATATATAGGATGCAACAATAAAAAATTATAGATACGTTGGAGACATATCAAGCATCCCCAAGCTCAATTCCTGCTTGTCCCTGAGTAGGTAAATGATAAAAACTGAATTTTTTATGTGGAATGCTACCTAACATATTTACCCATGTAATTTTCTTTATTGTGGCATGAATGTTCAGATCCATAAGATTCAAAACAAAAGTTTAATATTTACATAAAAACAATAATATTTCAAGCATACTAATAAAGCAATCATGTCTTCTCAAAATAACATGGCCAAAGAAAGCTATCCCTACAAAATCATATAGTCTGGCTATGCTCCATCTTCATCACACAAAGTATTCAAATCATGCACAACCCCGATGACAAGCCAAACAATTGTTTCATACTTTTTATGTTCTCAAACCTTTTCAACTTTCACGCAATACATGAGCGTGAGCCATGGACATAGCACTATAGGTGGAATAGAATATGGTGGTTGTGGAGAAGACAAAAAGGAAGGAGATAGTCTCACATCAACTAGGTGTATCAACGGGCTATGGAGATTCCCATCAATAGATATCAACGTGAGTGAGTAGGGATTGCCATGCAACGGATGCACTAGAGCTATAAGTTTATGAAAGCTCAAAAAGAAAACTAAGTGGGTGTGCATCCAACTCGCTTGCTCACGAAGACCTAGGGCAATTTGAGGAAGCCCATCATTGGAATATACAAGCCAAGTTCTACCATGAAAAGTCCCCGCTAGTATATGAAAGTGACAACATAGGAGACTCTATATCATGAAGATCATGGTGCTGCTTTGAAGCACATGTGTGGAAAAAGGATAGTAACATTGCCCCTTCTCACTTTTCTCTCATTTTTTAGTGGGCTTCTTGGCCTCTTTTATTTTTTTGTAAAGTCCGGAGACTCATCCCAACTTGTGAGGGAATCATAGCTTCCATCATCCTTTCCTCACATGGGACAATGATCTAATAATGATGATCATCACACTTTTATTTTGTCGGTGTTTTGGGAATGGGGTACCCAGACTTGCCTGCCTATGGCCCATGGCGTGGCTCCGTCGACGGCCTGGTCCGGCCCACCTTCAGCATCAACAACTCAAGACCCTTGCGAGGGGCAAGCTTCGCATGGCGGACGACACCAAGACCTCCAGCAGGAGCGGCCTCCCCAGGCTGGCTCTTGAGGAGCGGAGATTTCTATGCAAGCCTTCACCTTGCGAGGTTCGGATGACGTGAGCCATGACAACCAAGGCTAGGCGGGCACCAACGGGCGCAGTGCAGCAGTTTCCTCTTTGGTGCTAAAGAGGCAAGCGCAGGCGCGGAGTCCCGACGAATCAGCCAAAGGTTTCCATTCCCGTGCATGACCAAGACCGCCAGGATGGCAGGACGAAGGTCATCACCGAGCCCATCGCGGCGTCACAGCCAGAGGCTTTTGCAGGCGAATACTACTTTTGTTAGGATAACATGTACTAGTTGACTCCCTTCGAATTTGGTGGTTGTGGGATCACTTCCCGCCTTCATTTGGGAAGAGGACCAAGGACACTATAAGTAGAGCAGCACCACCACCGTAGAAACGGGACCACGGATCGGATCCCTTCCATGCTCACACCCACCAGCTCACTCGAGCACAAGAGCACACCTCCTCCTGAGGTTGTTCCCCCACTGTATTAGTTCATCCTCAGTCCCTCGAGGCCAATCCACCACAAAGCAGGAGTAGGGTTTTACACCACAAGGTGGCCCAAACCTGGGTAAACTGCCTTGTGCCCTTTCCTTTCAGTTCATCGAGCTAGGCTGTGTGATTGGCGAGTAGGCATACTAGGGAGGTTGAGTTCTTCGCACGCACCCCAGAGTTCGAATCTATCAATGGTTTGTGGAGCCAGTAATCCAACATTTGGCGCACTAGGTAGGGAGCATCCAAGATCCGCCTCTCTATCCACTGCGCTCCTCTGTTCGGCTCTCATGGCGGGCGCCGCTCCATCGACTGGACTGACGCGTGCTCTCGGGGAGCCGTGGGCCTCCGAGCTTTCACCCCCGCCCTGCGGCGAGTGCAGTGGCCACCCAATTCAAGCCGGAGCTGCCGCCCCGATACGATGGCACGGCGGACCCGGCAAGATTTCTTTGAGCATATGAGGAGGCGGTTTCGGCAGCCGGTGGCGACAACAAGGTCATGGTGAATTGGCTTCCCATGGCCCTCGCGGAGGCGCTGCTCGCCTGGCTTCTGATTTTGCCAGAGTCTTCAGTGGCCTCCTGGGAGGAGCTGCTCGGCCTCTTCATTGCGCGCTTAGCGGCACCGGCACCCCACGCCATTGCAACCCTCCTCGATGGTTCGCAGGCGCCGCCCTCGGACCACCACGTCAAGCAGTTCTTCCACTAGGTGGGCGCCGCCCACGTGTAGCGGGGAGCTCCTTCGGGCTGGGTGGTGCCTAAGGTCGACCTCACCTTCGACTCGGGGGACCACCTCGCAACTACCACAGGCTCCGGCACACTCCCGATGCTCTGCACCCCCACCATCTTCAACGTGGCGGTCACCAAGACCCTCATCGATGGTGGAGCCGGCGTCAATGTGCTTTCTACGGAAGCATTCAGCCTGCTTCATGTGCCCCATGGTCGGCTCCGCCCCACCAAGCCCTTCTCCGGAGTTGTCGATGGCTCCACCTGCCCCCTAGGGCAGATCTGCCTCCCCATCACCTATGGCACCCGCGACAACTACCATACCGAGCTCATCGACTTCGACATCGCCCGCATCGGCCTCCCGTACAACGCCATCCTTTGGTACCCTGTCCTGGCCAAGTTCATGGCAGCAACTCACCCGGCCTATAATCTCATGAAGATACCGGGAAGCAGCGGCGCCCTCACTGTGGCAGGGGACACCAAGGACGTGTTATTGGCCCTCAAGCTCGCCTTCAGGGCTGCGGCGGCCGCACGGCCAAGCGAGGAAGGGGCCCCAGAGGCTCCGGGGGCTGCGCCAGCAAAGAAGAAGCAGTTGTTCTCCCAAGATCGTGCCGAGACGAAGCTGGTGCCGGTTGATGAGGAAGGAAGGCTCCACCTTCACCATAGGTGCCGGCCTCCCCCCAGATCAAGAAGAGGCGTTGGTCAGCTTCTTATGCACGAACAAGGAAGTATTCGCCTGGGAGCCCAAGGATCTGGTTGGGATCCCGAGGGGAACAATTGCATCACCTGAGGGTGTGCCCTAACGCGTCCCCGGTGAAGCAGAAGGCGCGGCGGCAGTCCACGGAGAATCAGTCGTGCATCGTCCAAGAGACCCGCAAGCTGTAAGAGGCCGGTGTTATCCGGGAGGTGCGGTACCCAGAATGGCTGGCCAACCGAGTTATTGTCCCCAAGAAAGGCGGGAAGGAGCGCATGTGCGTAGATTTCACCAACCTCAACAAGGCTTGCCCTCAAGACACCTTTCCGCTTCCATGCATCGGTCAGATCGTCGACTCCACCGCTGAATGCGATCTGCTATGTTTTCTGGAAACCTTCTCGAGCTATCACCAAATCAAGATGGCGGTGCAGGATGTTGAGAAGACGGCTTTCCTAACCCCGGGCGGGGTGTACTGCTACACCTGCATGCCGTTTGGGCTGCATAACGTCGGAGCAACCTTCCAGCGGCTGATGCACATCGCTCTAGGCAAGCATCTTGGGAAAAACATCGAGGCCTACGTCGATGACACAATGGTGAAGTCTCGGGAGGCAAGGACCCTTATTGGAGACCTGGAGGAAAGGTTTGCCAGCCTACGCAAGGTGGATCTGCGGCTCAATCCATAGAAATGTGTGTTTGGCGTCCCCTCTGGCAAGCTGTTGGGTTTCCTGGTGTCGCACAGGGGGATTGAGGCCAACCCGGAGAAAGTCAAGGTCATAGAAAGGATGAGCCCGCCACAAACCCTCAAGGAGATGCAGAAGCTGGTGGGCTGTATGACCTCGCTGGGGCGCTTCATCTCCAAGTTGGGAGAACGCACCCTCCCATTCTTCAAGCTGATGAAAAAGAAAGGACCATTTGAGTGGACTTCGGAGGCTGACGCGGCCTTCCAAGACCTCAAGAGGTACCTCCCCAGCCCACCGGTGATGGTAGCACCACGTCCCCTCGAGCCCTTGGTGCTCTACCTGGCCGCCACGCCTCACTCTGCCAGCGCAGCACTGGTGGCGGTGAGGGAGGAGCACCCAACCAAGGGCCCATGGCAGAGTGCCTCGTCACCAGATGGGGCGCCACGGTCTCAGGATGGCGCTCCTGAGGCCCCGGCAACCCCGCCGGTCAACGATGCTCCTGAGACTTCGCTCCTGAGGCCACGACTGCCATGACGGACGCCAAGGCTCCCGAGGGCCCACAAACTCAGGAGGTGCAAGACCTCACCGATGCAACCTCCCTCGTCGAGCACCCGGTGTACTTCGTCAGCACGATGCTACATGAGGCGCGAGTGCGCTACCCCATGCTGCAAAAGCTCTTGCTCGCGCTCCTCGTCGCCTCCCGGAAGCTGCGCCACTACTTCCAAGGCCACCCTGCTATGTCTTGAGCTTGCGTTGGTTTTCCTCGAAGAGGAGAGGATGATGCAGCACAGTAGCGTAAGTATTTCCCTCAGTTTTTGAGAACCAAGGTATCAATCCAGTAGGAGGCCACACACAAGTCCCTCGTACCTGCACAAAACGATAGCTACTCGCAACCAACGCGATTAGGGGTTATCAATCCCTTCACGGTCACTTACGAGAGTGAGATCTGATAGAGATAATATTTTTGGTATTTTTGGTATAAAGATGCAAAGTGAAAAGTAAAAGCAAAGTAAAAACAAAGAAAATATAAAAGTGATGGAGATTGATATGATGAGAATAGACCCGGGGGCCATAGGTTTCACTAGTGGCTTCTCTCAAGAGCATAAGTATTCTCATTGGGTGAACAATTTACTGTTGAGCAATTGATGTAATTGAGCATAGTTATGAGGTTATCTAGGTGTGATCATGTATATAGGCATCACGTCCGAGACAAGTAGACCGAAATGATTCTCAAGATTCTACTACTATTACTCCACTCATCGACCGCTATCCAGCATGCATCTAGAGTATTAAGTTAAAAACAAAGTAACGCCTTAAGCAAGATGACATGATGTAGAGGAATAAATTCATGTAATATGATAAATACCCCATCTTGTTATCCTCGATGGCAACAATACAATACGTGCCTTGCAACCCTTTCTGTCACTGGGTAAGGACACCGCAAGATTGAACCCAAAGCCATGCACTTCTCCTGTTGCAAGAACTACCAATCTAGTTGGCCAAACCAAACGGATAATTCGAAGAGACTTGCAAAGATAACTCAATCATACATAAAAGAATTCAGAGAAGATTCAAATATTATTCATAGATAAGCTGGATCATAAACCCACAATTCATCGGTCTCAACAAACACACCGCAAAAAGAAGATTACATCGAATAGATCTCCACGAGAGAGCGGGAGAACATTGTATTGAGATCCAAAAAGATAGAAGAAGTCATCTAACTACTAGCTATGGACCCGAAGGTCTGAAGTAAACTACTCACACTTCATCAGAGAGGCTATGGTGTTGATGTAGAAGCCCTCCATGGTGGATGCCCATCCGGCGGAGCTCCAGAACAGGCCCCAAGATGGGATCTCGTGGATACAGGAAGTTGCGGCGGTGGAATTAGGTTTTTGGCTCCTGTTCTGATCGTTTGGTGGTGCGTACGTATATATAGGAGGAAGGAGTACGTCGGTGGAGCTTCGAGGGGCCCACGAGGCAGGGGGTGCGCCCTAGGGGGGGTGCCCCGCACCCTCGTGACCGCCTCTCTGGTTCTGTCGGGGAGGCTGATCGGACCCACGAACACCTATGGGGCCGGCGGACCAGGCCCCTTGTGGTTCGGAGGGGGGCGGAAACCGCACGAAGAGCGGATCGAGGCGAAACACACGAGCAGTTTTTACCCAACCCGGAGCTCTCGGAGAGATAAAACTCCTGCTGCTTGTCTGATTGTATTGTGTTCTTGCCAGGGAGCGATGAGAGCTACAAAACCTAGCGTGAGAGTCTCTGGTCTCGAGTGAGTCGAATGGACCGAACCTCCTCTACGTTGCGCATGGGCCTCCTTTTATATGCACCAAGGGGCTCGGCGGTGGCAACGTAGATGAGGGTACAAATGTAAAAGCGATGGTTGGTACACCTACTTGAGCGATTATGCGATTGCAAAATACCTAACTCTGACGGCAAGGGACAAAAGCAATAAATGCCCGTCTGTGTCGCCTAAACAGTGCAGCAGAGACCGTCAGGTGCGCCACCGCTCGCCACGATGGCAAGTTTGTCAGCGCCGCTCATCGCTGCTCCCCGCTGGCTGCACAGCCTCTTGACACGCGCGCATGGAATGGTCCCATGGCGACCTGCCGATGGATGAGTTGGAGCGGAGATGTAGAGGGGTTGTCTGCCGCGGCAAGCGCCTTGCCGCGGCTGAATCCTTGTCGCGTCCGGAGGCTTGTCGCGCTCCGAGCCTTCCCGGCAAGCTTCTCTTGCCGGGGCCTTGTCTTCTGCGTGCCTTGAATGGCCTTCCCGACAAGTTCCTCTTTCCGGGGCCTTGTCTTCTTGGTCAAATACTTTGTTCTTGAATGACTCCAAAGGAGCCACGGAGGATCTTGGCGGTGACCAGGCAAACCTTGCCGCTGGTGTCTGCAATCGTCTGCACGAAGTTCGGGATACTAGGGTACCCCTACTCTAGTACACCGGCAGGAGCCCCGGCTGGGCGCACACGGTGCCGGCGCCAGGGGCCAGGCCCAAAACAGTGCACGGACACACGCGGCCTAGATCACGCCGTTACTCGCCCCGGACCCACCACGTCCCCCACTAACGGCACGCACCGAACATGGCGTCGTGTGAGAGATCGTGGGTGTGGTCGTTAGGAAAAGCGGAACGTCCGCCCCATCCCCCTCCTTATAAACAGGGGAGACAGGGGCAGGCCGTCCACCTCGCCATAGCTGTCTTGTCAAGAAAACCATCGCCGCTCTCCCCTTCTTCTCCAGTGCGAAGAGAGCAGCGCTCCGCCCCCTTTCGCCACAAGCACACTCGACGCCGTTGACCTCCTCCACCGCCTCCGCCATGGCTCCGAAGGCCGACAAGGGGAAGGGGGTGAAATCGGCCGAGGCGCAGCGGCTCGCGGCGCCGCGCAGGAGCGGGCCATCTTCTCCCCAGCTCGATGCGAAGGAGCTGAGGGAGGGCTTCTACCTCTTCTGGTCGACGAAGACGCGTGCGCATCCGCGCACGAAGGTACTCCCCGCCATCGCGTCGGATTTAGCCCCAACTGGGTATCCTTTCTTTGCCTTTTCTTTTATTGCGGGCTCTGCCCGCCCTTTTTCGAGTTCTTCTGCGATATCATGAACACATATGGCCTCCGCCTCCTTGATTTCACTCCAAACGCTGTCTTGACCATGGCAGTTTTCGCACACCTTTGCGAAAACTTTGTCGGAGTCCACCCAAATGTGGCACTCTTCCGCCATTTCTTCGTGCTCCGCGTCGAGAGAGGAGAGCCGCTTGCCGGAGGGATAGCTTGGGTCTCCAGGATTGGCAAGAAAGAAGCCTATCTGGAAGGAGAGTTCCATAACAAGTGGGAGGAGTGGAGAGCTAACTAGTGTTGGATCGTAGAGGAGAACCCGCAGCCCTTCATCGCTGCGTCGCCAAACCCCAATAGTGCGCGGCAATGATTGGAGCAACTTACGCGGAGGATGCTAGGTTGAAGATAGTCAGTGACCCGGATTTTGCGCCTCGGGCTTGCGGACTAACCGTGGCGCAGTTGGCGCAGACTTCCTTCGCCGCCCGCGCTTCCCTCCCTTACAGAAAGGAGGAGGCCTGCTTGGGAGTTCCAAAATGCGGCAGACATCATGAGGCTGCGCCGGGTCTCAATTGGAATTTCAACTGTCTTGGAGCTGGATGCGATGCTGCTAGAGCTGTTCAAGAATGACCCGATCACCCGAGTGGTTTAGGTTGCCGAGGGGTCGTCCCATTGTGCAACAACTCCGCTCTCGACCGCATCCGCGCCATGATGTCGTTGTGCGATTCCCATGGGATCGCTCCAACCTGGCAAGAGCCTTCTGACGAGATCGTGCAGCAGTTCTTCGACAACTTGGAAGAAGTGTCGATCCGCTCCGACGAGCAGAAGAGGCTCACTCGCGAGACCACCGACGAGGAGATGGCGCGCATTGCCACCAGGCTGGAGGAGGCGGCAGCTGCGGCCGGGCGTCTTCAGGTACACCGTGGAGGAGGCGGACGCAGCCGAGGCGGCAAGCCTTGCCGAGCGAAGGGAGTTCGCCGGCGAGGAAGAGCTTGTCGCACCCGAGGCTGAGTCGAGCGGACCAGCCGAGGGCGCTTCTTCTCCACCACCCAGCGACTTGCCGCCAACGGAGCCCCCGGCTCCGCCGAAGAGGCGTCTCCGCAAGGCCGGAGACGAGACGGGGCGACAGACGGGCCCACAGCCGCAGCGTCAGGCTGACGCTCTACAAGGGTAAGCGATGTTGCAGCGGAGCACCCCACACCGCTAGAAACTGGGCGGGATCCTCCCAGCCACCGCCGGCGCCTCCGCCAAGCGGCGAAGAGAGCCCACTCCTCGCCTCGTCGCACCGGAGGCGAGCCGGAGTTTGACTTCTCCGCTTAGCTCCGAGGAGGAAGAAGAAGAGTAAGCTTCAATATTGTGCTTGTATTTCTTCAATTTTGTTGCTTTATCTTGAATCGACTTGCTTCGTTATGAACTTCTTCCTTTTCGGGCCTTCTAGCCCAGAGCGTCGAAGAGGGCCAAGACCCGGTGGTCGTCGTTGAGGATGATTCACCAGCAGCAACAGGAGGCGATCTGAGACCCCTTGCCGGACCGGCAACTCTTCCTCAGAGCAGCCCCCAAAGACAGCCCCTGTGGTAAGTATCACGGTTTTTCCTTATTGTTGGGTGTGCATGGGTGCTCCTTCTTCATAAACATCTGATTGTTGGTTGGTGTAGGAGCAGAGCAGCCTCATCAGGAGGGCCCGGAAGCCGCCCCCGAAATTCCGTCTGCTTCGACTACGCCGCCAAGGGAGGATTCTCCGGCAAGGGAGGCTGTTCCGGCAAGGGAGGCTACTCCGGCAAGGGACAACACTAGTGATCCTCCAGTGGTCGAGACCACGGCCGCAGATCCCATTGCAGGTAATCCCTTTGCGCGAAAATTTCCCTCGGGCTGGTCTTCTTCTGTTTTTCTTTGAATATTTGCTTGACTTTATTTCTTTGTCCGCCACAGAGCCGATGGAGACCGAGGTCGCCGGCGAAGGGGACGCGCGCGGCAACATTGACGAAGCCGCCGTCATGGAAGAAGAAGTCGGCGCTGACGAGCCCGTCGGCGAGGAGGCCACCGAGGCTTCCGCCACAGAAGCTGGCGAGGGGTCTGGTGATCGTACTGACGGCCCTGAGGTCGCAGGAGCGCCAGGCGCTATACCGACCGCCGACTCCCCCGCCGCTGCTACAACGTCGGGCCCCGAAGAGCCCCAGCCCGGCGCCTACTTGAAGGCCGGTGACGGTGTCTTCATCAAGCTCCCATGGGAGCCGAGCTCCAGGGCGCCGATCGAAGGAGAGACCTTCGACGGAGAGCTGCTCGCCTCCATTGGCCGACGCCGGTGGACGCGCCAAGTAGCAAAGCTGGCGAAGTCCGAGGAGGAGCAGCTGTTGAAGAAGCTGTTGTCGCTCTACCGCGCCCGGCAAGCCAAGTTGGAGTCCCGGGAAGCACTCGTCGCGAGGGCGGGAGTGGACATGGAGAAGCGCGCAGAAGAGCTCCGGAGCGCCAACCAAGAAACTCTCCGGAATGTAGCAAAAGCGCGGGAGCAACTTGCAGAAGAGCGCACGGCCTTCATCCTTGAGAAGGCCGCAGCTGAGGAGGAGCAGCGACTGGCCGCCGAGAAGCTCTCCGCGCAGGAAAGCAAGCTGGCGCAACGGAAGGTCAACCTGCACAGCCACGAGGAAGAGCTTGTCGCGCGCGAGGAGTCACTTGGCGGGGCGCTTAAGGAAGCGAAGGATGCTGCCGCAGCCGCCGAGGCCGCCAAGGAGGAGTTGAAGGCGAAGGTGGCACGGCTGGAGGCCAGTCTCGGAAAGAACGGCGAAGAGCTTGCCGCTCAAGTCTGGCGCGAGAAGGACGCCTACACTCTTGGCGAGCTGCAGGGCCATCTCGCTGATAGGGGCAAGGAGCTCGACGCCGCCAAGGATTCCAAGGCGGATCTTGAGCTGAAGCTGACCACTCTGACGCAGACGCTGGACGGCGCCAGAGAGCGGGAGGTGGGCCTGTTGGAGACGATCAAGGCCAAGGAGGAGCTGTCATGAATGTTGTTGACACCAGGCGCCTTGAGGGAGAGTGTGGAGCATTGGACCGAAGGTCTTGTGGATATCGCTGCCGACATCCACAACGAAATGATGGAGCTGGGGATGGTGGATCTTGCATACTCCTCCGACGAGCATCTCCAACCCAGCGCCAAGCTTAGCTTATTCTTCAAGGCGTGGTGGACGGGCCTCCAGCGACTCCGGGAAGAGGTCCCAAAGAAGCTGGCTGAGGAATCACGCCAGATCTATGCAGGAGCCCTCGAGAAGGTGTTGACGAAGGTGGCCTTCCGCAATCCAGGCCTCAACCTCAATGTCGTCCTTAGATCCTTGCCGCCAGATGCCAACGTGGAGGAGCTCAAGGCCCTTGTCGCTCCCCTTGTGGACAAGGTGAACAAGATCAAGAGAATTGATGGCGACCGCGTAGACTAGGCCGCCAATTTTATCTTTCCCTTGTCATTTTGATTATGTTTAGAACAATTCATTAGATCTGCGACAAGTCATTTTGTAATATACTCTATCTCAGGTGATGAATGCAACGTTATTTCCTCTACTTGATTTCTTCCTTTGTAATGCGTTTTGCCCCTCGCTTTTAGGGAACTTGTCGGTGCAGGCACCTTTGCCTTGAAGGCCGAGTGCGAACGTCGGCCTTCTTGGCGGTGCTGCCTCCGACAAAGCAACCTTGTCGCGACCAGCTGCAGCTCACTTAAGTTGTTGAGCGGACTCGAAACAAAGTAAGGGCGTGACTAGCCTGCGAGTTGGTTCCTCTGCATACGTGTTTTCCATACAAAGTACTATCGTTCGAGGAAGATAACTTAAAATTTAAGAACTGATTGCTCAAACTTTGGCAACTTAGCTTTTCTGTCGTTTGCTCCTCGATAAGGCGAAACTTCCTCGAGCAACGCTTGGTCCATAGTATTACCTTCTCCTTCCCCCCTGGTTAACTTGTGTGCGAGGGAACCTTTTCTTCCTTGAGAAAGAGAAAGAAGAGAAAATAAAGTCACGGAGCCTAGTGGCCCGATGTTGCTTACCGGGTGTGGGTGCTGCACAAAGTGTTAGTCAAAATATGCAATAAAATGATGAAAGCATGAATTTGACAAATTGTGCGCAACACATGAGCTTTACTAATGCACGGGTCTGCGCTTGCTTTGTACAAAGGATTACATACAACAAAGCACAAGACTTGCACAAAAGGTGGTTGCGGAACAGTTCCGCAACGTCTCTACGGGTAAAACTAACGAAGATGCTCAATGTTCCGTGGAGTTGCTCACCGAATGCCATCTTCGTCTCAAGGCGGACAGCGCCAGGCCTAGTGACTCGTTTCACCCGATAAGGGCCTTCCCACTTCGGCGTCAACTTGTTTGAATTCTTGGCAGACTGAACGCACCGAAGAACAAGGTCGCCTTCCTCGAGGCTTCTGGCACTAACTTTGCGGCTATGGTAGCGGCGCAAAGCTTGCTGGTAACGAGCAGCTCGTACAGCGGCCTGAAGACGATCCTCCTCAAGGAGCAGCGCGTCATCTTGTCGCAGCTGCTCTTGCTCAAGCTCATCGTAAGCAAGCACTCGAGGCGATCCGTATACGAGTTCCGTGGGGAGAACTGCCTCTGCTCCATAGACTAGAGCGAAAGGTGCCTGGCCAGTGGCTCGATTTGGCGTCGTCCTGATCGACCAAAGAACCACCGGCATCTCCTCGATCCAGTTTCTTCCGCACTTGTGCAGCCTGTCGAAAGTTCTGGTCTTGAGCCCGCAAAGACTTTGGCATTTGCCCTCTCGCTTGACCGTTGCTTCTCGGGTGAGCAATGTATAAAGCAGACCTTGGCGCCAAGATCTTGGACGTATTGCATGAAGGTGCGACTCGTAAATTGTGTGCCGTTGTCGGTGATGATCCTGTTAGGGATTCCGAAACGGCAAACAATCGACCTAAAGAACTTGATCACGACCGTGTTGTCACCTTCCTCATCGCTTCCACTTCCGGCCACTTTGTGAACTTGTCGATTGCGACGCATAAGTACTCAAAGCCCCGACAGCTCGGGGGAATGGGCCGAGGATGTCGAGCCCCCAGACCAAAAATGGCCAGGATAAAGGGATCGTCTGGAGAGCTTGGGCTGGCTGGTGTATCTGTTTGGAATGGAACTGGCACGCTTCACACTTGGTTACTTGTGCAGTTGCATCCTAGAGGGTTGTCGGCCAGAAGAAACCTTGCCGGAAAGCTTTGCCGGCAAGTGCTCTTGCGCCAATGTGGTGACCACATATGCCTCCATGTATCAATGCCAACAGCTTTTTTCCATCTTCCCGGCAAATACACTTCAATTTCACACCGTTGAGTCTTCTTCTATACAGTATGCTGTCGACAAACTGGTACATACTTGACTGCCGGGCTACTCTTTCCGCTTCTTCTTGCTCTTCGGGAAGTTCTCCTGTCAAGGAAATGGACAATCTGATGCGCCCATCTTTGGAGCTTACTCGACAACAAGGACTAAAGGCACATCTGCTGCTGCGGAACATCAGCTTCCACGGCAAGAACTCGCGGCTCAGCCGGAGCTTGATGTTCCCGGCAAGCTTGCCGGAGCAAAACTTGTCTGGAGCGTCTCGCTTCAACGTAAACAAACCCGGGGCTTGTCGAGCGGACTGCCTCAGCTCTGTTGGTGTCGATCTTGGGGACCTTCTTGGCGGCGGCTTCGGGGATCTCTGCCAGAAAGTAGTCACCAGAGATCAACTTCCTCTTCTTGTTCTGTCCAGTTGATGGTGTTACGGTCGGTTGAGTTAGCTTGAGCACAAAAATCCCTGGTTCCACAGGCAACTTAAGTGCAGCGCACTTTGACAGGCCATCAGCAATATCATTCTGAGCTCTTGGAACATGTTCCATTTGCAGGCCGTCAAAGTGCTCTTCTAGCTTCCTCACTTCATCAACGTAGGCTTCCATCAATGGACTCTGATAATCTTTGTTTACTTGGCGGACGACCAGCTGCGAGTCACCCCTGACAATAAGCTTCTTGATCCCAAGGTCCACTGCGATCCTGAGACCGGCAAGCAAACCTTCATACTCCGCAGTATTGTTTGTTGCTTGCTCATTGGGAAAGTGCATCTGGACTATGTACTTGAGGTGCTCTCCGGTGGGTGCGATAAGCAAGACGCCAAAGACCGGCGCCTTGCAGCGAGAAGGCACCATCAAAGTACATCAGCCACTCTTTGCTTGCTTCCTTGGCCAGGGGATGCTCGTCTCGAATTTCTTCATCTAGTGTTGGCGTCCATTCTGCTATGAATTCTGCCAATGCTCGCTTTGGATAGTTGAAGTGCTTTCAAACTTGAGGCCAAAGCTTGATAGTTCAAAGGCCCACTCGACAATCCCGCCTGCCGCTTCGGATTCTGCAGATCCTCTTCAACGGAAAGCGAGTGACGACTGTTATCTCATGTGCTTGGAAGTAATGGCGCAGCTTTCTCGAGGCCATGAGGAGGCCGAAAAGCAATTTCTGCACACCAGAGTACCTTGACCTAGCCCCTGCAGGAGGGAACTGACAAAGTAAACTGGGCGCTGCACCATCCTTTTCTGTATCTGCCCTTGCGTCTGCGCAGATCCGTCCTTGTCGGGACCAGAGCTTGTCGGCGAAGCCCCCTGCTTGTCGCTGGGTGTGTCTGTCGTGGTTGCTAGCTCGTCATCCGCCTCCCTCTCCGCTACTAACGCAGCACTAACCACTTGATTGGTTGCCGCTATATATAGCAGCAACTTCTCTTGTGGCTTAGGTGCGACAAGTGTTGGAGTGGAGGACATGTATCTCTTTAAGTCCTGCAGCAGCCTCCGCTTGGGAGTCCATTTCATTGGACCTGCCTTTTCAAGATCTTGAAAAATGGCGTATGCGCGTTCAACAGACCTAGAGATAAACCCCGCCGAGAGCAGCCACGCATAACCGCAAGTCTTCGTGACATCCTTGACGCCGCTTTGGTGCTTCAATCTGCTCGATGGCCTTGATCTTGTCGGGATTGGCTTCAATCCCCATTGAGATTCTGAAGAACCCGAGAAGCTTGCCGGAAGGGACTCCAAACATGCACTTCTCGGGGTTGAGCTTGAGGTTGATCTTGCGCAGATTTGCAAAGGTCTCATCCAAGTCTTGAACCAGAGTTGCTTTGTCCTTGCTTTTGACCACTATGTCATCCATGTAGGCTTCTACATTTACGTGCATTTGCGGCTCAAAAGCGTCATGGACTACTCTTGCGAACGTTGAACTAGCATTCTTCAAACCGAAAGGCATCCGTATGAAACAATACGTGCCACATGGAGTAATGAATGCGGTCTTCTCCTCATCTTCTTCTGCCATGAAGATCTGATGATATCCTGAATATGCATCAAGAAACGAAAGCAAATCGCATCCGCCAGGAGTCAACAATCTGTCGATGCGCGGCAAGGGAAATGGATCTTTGGGACAAGCTTTATTAACATCCGTGAAGTCAATACAAAGTCTCCATTTTCCATTTGCCTTGTGCACAACTACAGGATTGGCCAACCACGTAGGATGGAGCACTCCTCTGACAAGGCCTGCTGCTTCTAGTTTCTTGATCTCTTCTGCGATGAACTCTTGGCGCTCCACTGCTTGCTTCCTGACTTTTTGTTTAACGGGCCGCGCATGAGGACAAACGGCCAGACGGTGCTCAATCACTTTCCTGGGAACACCGGGGATGTCAGACGGTTGCCATGCAAACACGTCGACATTCGCCCTTCGAGAAAGTAACGAGCGCGCCTTCCTATTTGGGGTCGAGAGAGGCACTGATGGTGAAGGTACCACCAGCGCCGTCCTCCTTGGCGGACACCTTCTTGGTCTTTGGCGGAGCAGCCATCGTCTTCTTGCACTTGCCGGTGGAGCTCGATGGTGCGTCCTCGACGGTAGCGCAGCACTCCGAAGAGGTGCACTTGCCGGAGTGAGCCTCAGAGCTCTTGCCGGACTTGGTCTTCTTCTTTCCCCCGGGAGCTTCAGCGGCAAGTGTTTTGCTTTCCGTCGCAGCTGCTGCATCCCAGTAGATCTTGTCGGCACAGATAAGAGCATCCTTCTTGTCGCCATGGATAGAGATGATGCTTATCGGGCCTGGCATCTTGAGTAGGTTGTAGGCATAATGAGAGGCTGCCATGAACTTGGCGAGTCTTTGGACGACCAAGTATCCCATTGTAAGGCAATGGGAAATCAGCGACGTCGAATGTGACCCTCTCGGCCCTAAAGTTCAGCTCGCTGCCAAATGTTACCGGCAGCGTGATCTTCCCTTCGCTTGCTCCTTCCCGGATTGATTCCTTGAAAGTGCCAGTCTCTTCGAGCTCATTGTCGTGGATCTGAAGCTTCCGGAGCACCGCGGAGGAGATCAGATTCAAGCCGCCCCGCCGTCCAACTAACATCTTGGTGACCTTGAGGTTGCGGATGGTTGGTGAGACCAACATCGGCAAGCACCCGACCGCAGTTATGCGATCAGGGTGGTCCTCAATATCAAAGATGATAGGCGTGCTGGACCACTTCAGAGGCTTGCGTGACTCTACGGATGGTTCCGCTGCATTGACCTCTCGCATCCACTGCTTGAGTTGGCGGTGGGAAGTATGTAGGGAAGCACCTCCGTCAACGCAGAGAACCTCCGTGGCTTTCTGAAACTCCTGCTCGTCGGCGTCATCATCATCCATGTCTTCATCGTCGTCTTCGTCTTCATCCTTGTCGCGGCCGCGGGGAGGTCTGTCTCCTTGCCGCTGCTTGGCCTTGCCGCGGCGCCCTCCCCGGCCGGGACGCTTCTTGCTGGCTCCTCCAGCGGCTTCCTGGGCCTTCTCCTTGTCGCGCTGCTCTAACTCAGCCTTCTGCTGTTCGACAAGCTGCTCGACCTTCTTGCAGCTCTGGAGGTCATGGCCCTTGGTGCGGTGGATCTTGCAGTACTGCTTGCCGGAGTCGTCCTGCTTGTCGGCGGCCGCCACAGACTGGTGGTTGGCGTCAGCGGCAACCTCCTTGCCGGAGCCACCAGCCTTGGCGTTCTTGTCGCCACCTCCATTGCCGGACTGCTCAACAGCTAGCACTTCTCTGCCTTTCTTCTTCCTGTTGCCTCGCCACTGGCTCTTCTTCTTTGCCGGGCGGTCCCTCACCGTCGAGATCCTGCTTCAGATTCTCTCCCGAGTCTCCTCCCTTCCTCAAAGACGTGCACACTTGTCGGCCAAGGCGCATAGCTCATCGACGTCCTTGACTTTGCACATCGCCATCTCCTCCCTCATCCTCGCGGTTCCGCGACGCTCGATGGAACGCAGCTGATCACCCTGTGGCGGGGTGAACATCCGGGATGTTGTAGTGCACACGGCTGAATCTCTCGAATGAACTTGCGCTGGGACTCTCCTTCCTTCTGGGCGAGCAGATGAAGGTCACTCTCTTGGCCATGAGGCTTGTGGCCGCCTGTAAAGGCGCCAACAAACTGATGGCACAAATCTGCCCAAGAGGATATAGAGCTGTCCGGCAAGTGCATGAGCCAAGATCTGACGTTGGGTTTGAGTACCAGCGGGAAATAGTTGGCGAGGATCTTGTCGTCTCGTCCTCCCGCAGCTTGTACCGCAATGGTGTAGATGCTGAGGAACTCCGACGGGTGCGTCCTGTCATCGTACTTCTCTAGCACGTCTGGCTTGAAGTTCTTGTTGCTGGGCCACTGGACTTGCCGCAGCTCACGAGTGAACACAGGGCAACCTACCGCGTACGGCAAGTCGCCTGGTTCATCCGGCGCGTGCATGTCGAGAGAGGGCCCGGCGCGCTTGTCGGACTGACGCCGCTTCTCTTCGACGCCGATGCGAAGTTCGAGCGTCTTCTTGTTGTCGCTCATGAAGAACTTGGCGCTGATCGCGGCGAGCTTCGTGGATCGATGACGCGGTGGAGTCGTCGTCGAGGTGGATCCGGCGAAGTCGGCGATCTTGGCCTTCGGGTGGAGAGTGCATGGTGGTTGCACCTCCATAAGTATCGTCGCCACCGGCTCGTGTTTTGTCGTCTTGCCGCGGCAGTGATGTAGTTGGTTGCCGCGGGCGTCGCCGTTAAGCGAAGCCGATGAGGCTTTGGATGGTAGCCCTCCATTAAATCGACCTTGTCGGCCGTTGGAGGGTAATCCAAAAGCAGCCGAGCTCTCGCTAGAGCCTCTGCTGGAGTAGTGGGTGGCAATGGTGAACGGTGCGAGGAGGCGGGATATGCTCGGACTTCTAACTATGTTAGAAGGTGCAGCCTCCCGTCCAGGCGACCGTATCTCGCTCGTGCCAGCACGTTGGCGTGCACGCTGGTCTTGAGGGTCTCGAGATCCTCCGGGTTGATCTTGATCCAACGAGCGTATGGTATTGTGAATACCATGACGCTATTGGTCCCGCGTCTCCTGAGATGGGCGCGGGGGGTGTGCGGACGCCGAGGTTTGCGCGGCCTTGTCCTTGGACTTGGCAACGTCACGAACTCCTTCGCTGGCGCCCGTTCTTCCGCCAGCGTCTACCCCACCACCCGTTTGCTCCGGTGATGGCGGGTACGACGCGGACGGCTCTGCTGCCGCCGAAGCCTTCTTCTTCGGTGGCATGTCGCGGAAGATGTTGAAGATGATGAAGACGCTGCTCGTGTGCACGTCGGATCAGGTTCACACGGCCTCGACGCCCCCTACCTGGCGCGCCAAAGATGTCGGGGAGGCTGATCGGACCCACGAACACCTATGGGGCCGGCGGACCAGGCCCCTTGTGGTTCGGAGGGGGGCGGAGACCGCACGAAGAGCGGATCGAGGCGAAACACACGAGCAGTTTTTACCCAGCTTCGGAGCTCTCCGGAGAGATAAAACTCCTATTGCTGCTTGTCTGATTGTATTGTGTTCTTGCTAGGGAGCGATGAGAGCTACAAAACCTAGCGTGAGAGTCTCTGGTCTCGAGTGAGTCGAATGGACCGAACCCCCCTCACGCTATGCATGGGCCTCCTTTTATATGCACCAAGGGGCTCCGGCAGGTGGCAACGTAGATGAGGGTACAAATGTAAAAACAGTAGTTGGTACACCTACTTGAACAAAGGTACTAAAGGTAAAATACCTAACTCGACGGCAAGGGACAAAAGCAATAAATGCCCGTCTCGTATCGCCTAAACAAAGGCAACAGAGACCGTCAGTGCGCCACCGCCGCCACGATGGCAAGTTTGTCGGCGCCGCTCATCGCTGCTCCTCATTGCTGCACAGCCTCTTGACATGCGCGCATGGAATGGTCCCATGGCGACACGTTGATGGATGAGCTGGAGCGGAGATGCCGAGGGGTTGTCTGCCGCGGCAAGCGCCTTGCCGCGGCTGAATCCTTGTCGCGTCCGGAGGCTTGTCGCGCTCCGAGCCTTCCCGGCAAGCTTCTCTTGCCGGGGCCTTGTCTTCTGCGTGCCTTGAATGGCCTTCCCGGAAAGTTCCTCTTGCCGGGGCCTTGTCTTCTTGGTCAAATACTTTGTTCTTGAATGACTCCAAAGGAGCCACGAAGGATCTTGGTGGTGACCAGGCAAACCTTGCCGCGGGGTGCTGCAACTGTCCGTGCATGAGTTCGGGATACTAGGGTACCCCTACTCTAGTGTACCAACAAGTTCCTTGGCGTAGGGTCCAATTCTCCTAGATCACGTTCGGTGAGAAAATCACGTTTCCGAAGGTTTCATTCCGTTTGGACTCGGTTTGATATTCTGTTTCTTCGAAATACTGAAAAAGGCAAAAAACAACAATTATGGGTTGGGCCTTCGGTTAATAGGTTAGTCCCAAAAGCAATATAAAATTGGAAAATAAAGCCCATTATAGTCCAAAACAATAGATAAAGTAGCATGGAGCAATCAAAAAGTATAGATACGTTGGAGACGTATCAGGCATCCCCAAGCTTAATTCCTGCTCGTCCTCGAGTAGGCTAATGATAAAAAGAGAATTTTTTATGCGGAGTGATACTTTGGCATAATTTCAATGTAAATCTTCTTAATCATGGTATGAATATTCAGATCCGAAAGATTCAAGACAAAAGTTCATATTGACATAAAAATAATAATACTTCAAGCATACTAACTAAAAATTATGTCTTCTCAAAATAACATGGCCAAAGAAAGTTATCCCTACAAAATCATATAGTCTGGCTATGCTCCATCTTCCCCACACAAAATATTTAAATCATGCACAAACCCGATGACAAGCCAAGCAATTGTTTCATACTTTAACATTTTCAAAACTTTTTCAACCTTCACGCAATACATGAGCGTGAGCCATGGATATAGCACTATATGTGGAATAGAACGGTGGTTGTGGAGAAGACAAAAAGAGGGAAGATAGTCTCACATCAACTAGGCGTATCAACGGGCTATGGAGATGCCCATCAATAGATATCAATGTGAGTGAGTAGGGATTGCCATGCAACGGATGCACTAGAGCTATAAGTATATGAAAGTAAAACAAAAGAAACTAAGTGGGTGTGCATCCAACTCGCTTGCTCACGAAGACCTAGGGCATTTGAGGAAGCCCATCATTGGAATATACAAGCCAAGTTATATAATGAAAAATTCCCACTAGTATATGAAAGTGACAAAATGAGAGACTCTCTATCATGAAGATCATGGTGATTCTTTGAAGCACAAGTGTGGTAAAAGGATAGTAACTTTGTACCTTCTCTCTTTTTCTCTCATTTTTTTATTTGGGCCTTTTATCTTTTTTTATGGCCTCTTTTTTTTCGTCCGGAGTCTCATCCCGACTTGTGGGGGAATCATAGTCTCCATCATCCTTTCCTCACTTGGGACAATGCTCTAATAATGATGATCATCACACTTTTATTTTTCTTACAACTCGATACTTAGAACAAAATATGACTCTATATGAATGCCTCAGTCGGTGTACAGGTATATGCAATGATTCATGAGTGACATGTATGAAAGAATTATGAACGGTGGCTTTGCCACAAATACGATGTCAGCTACATGATCATGCTAGCAATATGACAATGATGGAGCATGTCATAATAAACGGAATGGTGGAAAGTTGCATGGCACTATATCTCGGAATGGCTATGGAAATGCCATGATAGGTAGGTATGGTGGCTGTTTTGAGGAAGGTATATGGTGGGTGTATGATACCGGCGAAAGGTGCGCGGTATTAGAGAGGCTAGCAATGATGGAAGAATAGGAAAAAGTGCGTATAATCCATGGACTCAACATTAGTCATAAAGAACTCATATACTTATTGCAAAAATCTAAAAGTTATCAAAACAAAGTATTACACGCATGCTCCTAGGAGGATAGATTGGTAGGAAAAGACCATCGCTCGTCCCCGACCGCCACTCATAAGGAAGACAATCAATAAATAAATCATGCTCCGAGTTCATCACATAACGGTTCACCATAATGCATGCTACGGGAATCACAAACTTCTACACAAGTATTCTTCAAATTCACAACTACTCAACTAGCATGACTCTAATATCATCATCTTCATATCTCAAAACAATTATCAAGCATCAAACTTATCTTAGTATTCAATGCACTCAAAAGAAAGTTTCACATATCTTGAATACCAAGTATATTAACATTAAGCAAATTACCATGCTATTAACGACTCACAAAATAATCTAAGTGAAGCATGAGATATCAAGTTTATTTAAAATAAATCCACAACCGTGCTCTAAAAGATCTAAGTGAAGCACTAGAGCAAAAATTATCACGCTCAAAAAGATATAAGTGAAGCACTATGAGCAAAACTATCAAGCTCAAAAGATATAAGCGAAGCACATAGAGTATTCTATCAAATTCCAATTCATGTATGGCTCTCTCAAAAGGTGTGTACAGCAAGGATGATTGTGGTAAATTAACAAGCAAAGACGCAAATAATACAAGACGCTCCAAGAAAAACACATATCATGTGGTGAATAAAAATATAGCTCCAAGTAAATTACCGATGGAAGTGGACGAAAGAGGGGATGCCTTCCGGGCATCCCCAAGCTTTGACTTTTGGTGTCCTTGGGTTATCTTGGGGGTGCCATGGGCATCCCCAAGCTTAGGCTCTTGCCACTCCTTGTTCCATAATCCATCAAAAGAATTCACCCAAACTTGAAAACTTCACAACACAAAACTCAATAGAAATCTCGTGAGCTCCGTTAGAGAAAGAAAACAAAAGACTACTTTAAGGTACTGTAATGAACTCATTCTTTATTTATATTGGTGTTAAACCTACTGTATTCCAACTTCTATATGGATCATAAACTATTTTACTAGCCATAGATTCATCAAAATAAGCAAACAACACACGCAAAACAGAATCTGTCAAAAACAGAACAGTCTGTAGTAATCTGTAACTAACGCAAACTTCTGGAACTCAAACAATTCTACCAAAATTGGACAACCTGGAAAATTTGTTTATCGATCATCAGCAATTGGAATCAATACTTTATCACGTTCTGGTGATTTTTAACAATTCGGGCACTGAACGCAAAGTTTCTGGAAATTACAGCAAGATCAAATAACTATCACCCAAGAAGATCAAATAGGTTTAACTTGGCACAAACACTAATTATAATATAAAACCACATCTAAACAGAGGCTAGATGGATTATTTATTCCTAAACAGAAGCAAAATCAAAAAAACTAAAAACAAAATTGGGTTGCCTCCCAACAAGCGCTATCGTTTAACGCCCCTAGCTAGGCATAAAAGCGAGGATAGATCTAGGTATTGCCATCTTTGGTACCAGGAGAGGAGGATCTCCTTTCTATGGCACTCATTCTTCTATTTAAGTTAAGCACATGGCCATTAATGGAAGAAGTATGATTAAGCACATTACGGAAATTTGCCTCTAAACTAGACTTCATCTCTTTAATAATTTCATTTTGGTAAAAGCACAAGAGGATAGTTGATTCAACCTTATCATTCATGGGATGCCCAAATATAGTTTTCATTCTTTCATAGGTATCTATAGCATCCCCTTCAAGAAAACCTTCTTCAAAGATGGAATCTAAAACTTGTTTAAAGGAAGTGGGCAAGCCAACATAAAAACTTTTTAAGTAAATTTCAATTTGATATTGTGGCACATAACTAGCCCGAATCCTAAGTAACCTATCCCAAGCATCTTTTAAAGACTCATCAAGTAAATAGCGAAAAAATTCCAGAGTCATCCTCATCAAAATTATTCAAGCTCTCATTGGAGACCCCGGTGGGTCTTTCTATAGCATCATTATTTATGAGCTTAGAGAGGATAGAGGGGTTATCCAAGGCACTAGAGCTCGGGAGAAAACCCGTAGTTCTTTTTGATTCGGCCATGGTAACGGGAAGGCAAACGGAAAAGAGAGGAGGAGGTTGGGAAAGAGAGGGCGAATAAAACGGCAAGGGTGAAGTGTGGGAGAGGAAAACGAGAGGCAAATGGCAAATAATGTAATGCGAAAGATAGGGATTGTGATGGTACTTGGTATGTTGAATTTTGCGTAGACTCCCTGGCAACGGCGCCAGAAATCGTTCTTGCTACGTCTTGAGCTTGCGTTGGTTTTCCCCGAATAGGAGAGGATGATGCAGCACAGTAGCGTAAGTATTTCCCTCAGTTTTGAGAACCAAGGTATCAATCCAGTAGGAGGCCACGCACAAGTCCCTCGTACCTGCACAAAACGATAGCTACTCGCAACAACGCGATTAGGGGTTGTCAATCCCTTCACGGTCACTTACGAGAGTGAGATCTGATAGAGATAATATTTTTGGTATTTTTGGTATAAAGATGCAAAGTGAAAAGTAAAATCAAAGTAAAAACAAAGCAAATATAAAAGTGATGGAGATTGATATGATGATAATAGACCCGGGGGCCATAGGTTTCACTAGTGGCTTCTCTCAAGAGCATAAGTATTCTACGGTGGGTGAACAAATTACTGTTGAGCAATTGATGTAATTGAGCATAGTTATGAGGTTATCTAGGTATGATCATGTATATAGGCATCACGCCCAAGACAAGTAGACCAAACGATTACGCATCTACTACTATTACTCCACTCATCGACCGCTATCCAACATGCATCTAGAGTATTAAGTTAAAACAGAGTAACACCTTAAGCAAGATGACATGATGTAGAGGAATAAATTCATGCAATATTATAAATACCCCATCTTGTTATCCTCGATGGCAACAATACAATACGTGCCTTGCAACCCTTTACATCCTTTGGGTAAGGACACCGCAAGATTGAACCCAAAGCCATGCACTTCTCCCATTGCAAGAACTACCAATCTAGTTGGCCAAACCAAACGGATAATTCGAAGAGACTTGCAAAGATAACTCAACCATACATAAAAGAATTTAGAGAAGATTCAAATATTATTCATAGATAAGCTGGATCATAAACCCACAATTCATCGATCTCAACAAACACACCGCAAAAAGAAGATTACATCGAATAGATCTCCACGAGAGAGAGGGAGAACATTGTATTGAGATCCAAAAAGAGAGAAGAAGCCATCTAGCTACTAGCTATGTACCCGAAGGTCTGAAGTAAACTACTCACACTTCATCGAAGAGGCTATGGTGATGATGTAGAAGCCCTCCGTGGTGAATGCCCCTCCCGTGAGCTTGAACAGGCCCCAAGATGGGATCTCGTGGATACTGACGAAGTTGCGGCGGTGGAATTAGGTTTTGGCTCCTATTCTGATCGCTTGGGGGCAATGAGGTATATATAGGAGGAAGGAGTACGTCGGTGGAGCTTGAGGGGCCCATGAGGCGGGGCGCCCTAGGGGCGCCCCCACCCTCGTGACCGCCTCTGGTTCCTTGGTGTAGGGTCCAAGTCTCTGGATCACGTTCGTGAGAAAATCACGTTTCCAAGGTTTCATTCCGTTTGGACTCCGTTTGATATTCTGCTTTCTTGAAATCTTGAAAAAGGCAAAAAACAGCAATTCTGGGCTGGGCCTCCGCTTAATAGGTTAGTCCCAAAAGCAATATAAAAGTGGAAAATAAAGCCTATTATAGTCCAAAACAATAGATAAAGTAGCATGGAGCAATCAAAAATTATAGATACGTTTGAGACGTATCACACCCCATCAAGGTTGTCCTAGCTTACCCACTGGAGAGGGTGCTCCAGAGCCTCAACGCTACGGGAAGGGTCGCAGAGTGGAACATCGAGCTGCAAGCATTCCAGCTGGAGTTGAGCACCACCAGAGTCATCAAGGGCGTGACTGATGGTGTCTTGGACTAGGGAGTACTCACCATATCGTCTCCCGACCAGGTGGATCGGGCCGAGGACCGCCATGGTGGTTCACTCATGGGCCACTTCGGGCAGGCCATGCCGCATACAAGGAGTATTCCACAAGACTTGGTGATCAAGACAAGGACTCCTCTCCACCAATGTATTCGGCTAGGACTCTTGTTATCCCAGGCCTCTGGCGCATTATATAAGCCAAGGCCAGGCTAGTCGATAGATTATTATGACATTATTCATCATACCCTTAGATCCTAGACCACAACATATGATCTCGAGGTAGATCAACTCTTGTAACCCTATATTCATCAAAATCAATCAAGCAGGAAGTAGGGTATTACCTCGATAGAGAGGGCCCGAACCTGGGTAAACATCGTGTCCCCTGTCTCCTATTACCCATCGATCCATGACACACGGCTTGGGACCCCCTACCCGAGATCCGCCGGTTTTGACACCGACAATGGTGCTTTCATTGAGAGTTCCGCTGTGTGATCGGCAATGGATCAATGGCTCGTCTGCAGATTAACCGCGATGTCGGCATCTTTGTCACCGCTCGGCTGGTCACATTGGTTCGACCAAGGGCTGCACTCCTCGTCAGATCGTCATGTTCGGACGATGACCTTCATCAACATCAACTCCGATCTCTCTCAAGATCATCGAGGAATCATCCATGGAGCCTGAGGGCTCCATGTCAACATTTCCCTCGGGCGGCCATGCTGTTTTTCCAGACAGCATACTTGTATCTGCTGCCACCACCTCCTCGAGCATCGCTTTGACGATTCCTTCAGTGGAATCGTACGGAATTAAGTCTACAACAGCCATGCAAAATTTCGTCGAGTTCCGGCGGAGGAATCTCAGGCAATTTATGATATACCAGAGCCCTATCAAATCTGGACGGGAATCTGGACGAGTTTAGGGCATGGTCTCCAAAGCCCAGCTTGGAGGTCCTTTGGAAGATCCAACCGTTTATCTTCTGCGGAATTCCCATATCTACCACCCCTCCAAATTTCAGCTTGATCTGATGGTTCAAACTCTGGGAACCTTCCGATGAGTGGACCAATTTTTGGATATGTTTTCTGCGTGAATACGAATCCGGCCCGAGTTCATGTTTCTTCATGAACGGGATATTGGACAACCCTTTTGAAGGAATTTTTTCTAGGGTATTGTGCGTTGTTTTTAAACACGTACCCATAAAATTTTAAGCCTCCTCCGAGGTAATCTTCACCATCACGCTGGTGTCAAACTAGTCCGGCAATATTGCTCCACGGCTGCCGACTGTCAGCAGGAACGACACCTATGGGACCACAAGGATCCCTACTACGGTTGCGGGGCGCGGGGTTGAGAGAAGAGCGGATCTGACAGAGAGTACACGGTTCATTTATCCAGGTTCGGTCCGCGAGGATGCGTAAAACCCTAGTCCTACTTTGGTGGATGTATTCTGAGTTCTTGAGCTAGCTACGGGGTGTAACGAGCTCCAAAAAGCCGAATGCCTCTCCTGGTCGCCTCGGGCCTCCTTTTATAGAAAAAGGGGTCGCCACAGTGGCAAGCAAGAGGTGGAAAGGGGTACAGTGCCGCGAGGTTATCCCTCGTATTACAGGACAAGATGCATTTAATGCATCGCTTAGGTGTCCTCTTGCTTTATCGGGGACGGGAGCGAGGCCCATCCCATCCGTCGCCGCTCCTCCTTGCTTCGACACGCGCCCTGGCCAGTGATGCATGCGGCGCCATGTAGGCAGGCAGGCAGCTGAGGTGGCGCGGTGGTGGAGTCTTCACGAAGAGTTGCATGTTGCCACGCAGGTGCCTGCCCAGCTGGTTGGGTCGGCAGCTGCATGTGAACGGCGGTGGAAACTTGGTTGGTGCGGGCCTGGCAGCGGCCCTGCTGGTGCGCCTGGCGAGGGCCTTGCCGGGTGGCCCGGCAAGGGTCTTGCCGCGGCGCGTAGGTGTCCCCGGCAAGGATCTTGTCGGGGTCTTGTGGGTTTCTTTGGTGAGGATGATTGCCTTCCTATCCTCACTTGATCTTGACTATTCTTTGTCTTCACAAAGATCTGCATGCCACCGTGGAGGTGCCTCCCGAGCCCTGTCCCAACGCGTTCGTCGAGCGTTGGTGGGCTCAAGGATGGCTCGCTCGTGGTGTGGGTGAGCTGCCCCGGAAAGGGTCTTGCCGGGGCCGCTGAGGCTGCCCCGACAAGGGTCCTTGCCGGGAAAACCTGCTCCGCCCATCCGATCCTTGTGGCCTTGGTCCTTGTTGTCGCTTTATTTGACGAAGATCTGCATGCCACCAAGGAGGTGTCTCCCGAGCCCTTGCCTCAACCTAGTAGATTACGCTAGAGGTTGTGGGCTCAAGGGTTTCTCGCTCTGTTAGTGTGGGGCGAGCTGCCCCGGCAAGGGTCTTGCCGGGGGAGCCTGCTTCGTCCCTCCGCTTCTTGTGGTTTTTGGTCTTACCTTGGCTCACCTCCCTTGCTCTGCTTGGTGCGACCGTGGGCGCGGCTCTGACTGCCCGTGCACAGGTATAGGGGTACAAAAAGTGCACCCCTCTTTTGGTACACCGACAGGAGCCCCCGGGCCTGGGCCACACATAAGCGCGACGCGTTGTTGGGCTAGGCCCAGAACGGTGCGCGGGCAGGCAGGGCGGTTTTTACTGCGGTAAAACTTTTCGCGCGCTGCGCTCTCCACGTCCCGCGCGTGTGGCGCGGCGTGGAGGGGCGTGCGTGACGTGGGAATCATGCGTGGGGCGGTTCCCGCATGCATGCGTCACATCGCAGTTAATGGGCAGAGAAAGGAGGCGGCCCGTGCCTTCCCCGTAAAAAGGAATAACCGCGGGCGCGCTCACTTTACCTTCCTCCCCTGCGCCTTTTCCAATCTTGGAACTGCCGCTCCCTTTTCCTTCTTCTCTAAGCTTTCGCCATCGCCTGTTGTTGCTGTGTCCCTGCTATCCCTTGTTCTTCGCTCCTCTTAGCCGCCATGGCGCCCAAATCTACCAGGGGTAAAGGAGGGGCCAGGGATGCCGGAGTGACGGAGGCACCGGAGAGTGCGCTGGCGGTGCAGCAGACGCAATCCGCCTTCTTTTCCCCCTTGACGATCGACGTACACGTGCTTCGGGACTCCTTTAGGCCCCTGTGGGGGGTGAAGACGGGGGGGGGGGAGAGAAATCAGGGCATCCAGCCACGCGCGTCATCCCTGCCGACTGTGCCGAGGCCGCTCCAAATCGGTACCCTTTCTTTGTTCATTATTTCTCCTGCGGGCTCTGTCCTCCCTTCTCTGATTTCTTCAGTGACATCATGCATACTTTTGGTTTCTGTCTTCTGGATTTTACCTCGAACGCCGTGGCGTGCATGGCCCTTTTTGCGCACCTCTGTGAAGGTTTCACCAGGGTGCACCCCAACACGGCGCTCTTCCGCCATTACTTCTTCCCTCGGGTCCAGACAGGGGGCGCCATCTCTGGCTGCGTCACCTGGATCCCTAGATCCAAGGGGACGTATCCGGACGGCGCCATGAAGGAGAGGTGGGAAGAGTGGTGGGGCCGGTGGTGCTGGATTGAAGAGGATGATCCGCCGGCGTTCTGCGAAGTGCGCCGGGCGCCGCCGGTCCGTAGGAGTGATTGGAGCGACGTCGATGAAGATGACAAGAAGCTCACTCCTGTCATCACTAGGATCCTTCGGCTTACCGAGGCCTGGCTCACCCTTGAGATGATCGGGGCGGATTTCATCCGCCGCCGGATCGCTCCACTGCATAACAAGGGGAGGCCGGCCTGGCACTTTGCGAATCCTGCGGACATCATGCGACTCCGCCCCGGCCTTGACCACAACTTCACCGTGATGCGGCATGCTAACCTCTGCAAGTGACTCTTTCAACTTGACGTAGGTCGTGATGGCGAGGTCGAGTGGACCGGCAAGGTTGCAAGGGCTGCCGCGAAGGCCCGAAAGGTTGTCAAGAATCCCCTGTTCAAGTTGCCGGCGGAGTAGTCCCGTTGTGCAATAACTCCCGTCGGTCCGACATCATTGCCATGATGTCGGAGTGCAATGCGCATGGCCCCGTTCAAAGCTAGGTCGTGCCGGACGATGCCCAAGTGCAGGAGTTCTTCGACACTCTGCATGAGGGATATGTCAACGCTGACGCCGAGCAACTGCTCGTCCAGGACACCTCCCAGGCGGAACTGGACTACATTGCTGCCAGGGCAAGGGAGGCACAGCTTGTCGCGGAGGCCGGCAGTGCTGGTGGTATGGAGGACAGGGCCGCGACGGCTGTGGAGGAGGAGGAGCTCGCCTGATTGGCGGCGGCCGCCAGGGAAGTCAGCAGTGCTGAGACCGGGGCCCCGCTTGTCGAAGATGTGGCTGACGAGTCGTCGGAGGAGGAGGCCGGGGCCTCGGGCCCGACACCCGCCACGGGAAGAGGGTGAGTCCAGCGGCGGGCTGGCTCTGGCGAGCCGGTCCGGCCCGGCAGAGCCGCGCGGCCTCAGCTCACCTTGGAGGGGTCTGGGCGCCACACGAGGGCCACGGCGGCAAAGAAGCTGACGAAGGCCGCGGAGAAGAAGAAGACAGCTACCCCTTCCTCATCCAGGCGTGTCCAGACTCCGCCTTCCTCACCCCCTCCGGCAGATGCCGACTCGAGTGCCGACGCGGGGGTCACCTTCGATTAAGGGTCTCTCAGCCCGAGGAGGAAGAGGAAAGCCATGGAAGAGGAGGAGGTGTAAGAGGAGTAAGTGCCTTGTTCCTTACTGTCATCTATGTTCCTCCGAATTGTGCCACTTATCTTGATCTTCTTTTGTCTTTGCAGGGACGTGGAGACGCTGGCCCGGAGGGTGAAGAGGGCCAAGGCCTCGGCGGGTGGCCAGCCCCCGGCTGGTGCCTCACGGGCGCCACTGGTGGTGTTGAGCAGCCCGGACAGCAGCCCCCGGCATAGCCCCCAGCGTAAGTTCATCACTCTCCTCGTGTCGACATGCGTTAGGGGTTCGATGCTCTGGTGCTGACCTTGTCGGGTCTGTAGGAGGGGAGTGGCAGCAGGAGGAGCCGCAGAGGGCTACTCCCAACACACCGCCTCCATCGACTACGCCGCCGCGAGGGGCGTCCCCGGCAAGGGAGCCAAGAACCGAGCCCACGCTCATGGAGGAGGAAGAGGGGAAATTGGGTGCTGGTGGCTTTGCTTCAACGCCAGGTGCTGGCGGGGAGGGGACTTCTGCTTCATAGCCAGACACTGGTGATTCGCCCGTTCTTCATCCCTGTTTTCCTCTTGCTTCTTTTGTTGGCTTCATAGCCTTTCTTGTTGCCCAGATCCTTCTTCGATGGTCATGGAGGATGTGGACACCGTCGTCGGGGACATTGCCAAGGAGGCCGCGACGGAGGCCGACAAGATTGCTGCCGAGGAGGCCGCCAAGGCTGCCGCCGAGGAGGCTTCCAAGGATGCTGCCAAGGATGCCGCCACGGGGGCCGCCGGGGCAACTGGCGGGGCTTTTGCTGGCGAGGCCAATGAGGGGCCCGCCGAGGAGGCCGGCAAGGACGTAGCTGAGGAGGAGGTGGTCGATGACCAACCTTCTTCCTCGGCAACCTCTGGCTCCGGCAGGTATTTGAAAGTGGGCGACGACCTCTTTGTCCATCTCCCAGGAGTGTCAAGCTCCCGGGCGCCCGCTGAAGGGGAGGTTTTTGATGGCGAGGTGCTCGCAGCCACCGGGCTCGAGGTGGTTGATGAACCGATCAGCGGTGGCGAGGGCTCCCTAGAAGAGCGGCTTCTCCACACCATGGGGGGCAACTTCCGGAAACTCCAGGTGCTCCATCACGCCCGACTGGACAAGGCCAAGTCCAGGATGGCAACGGTGGACAAGGCGGAGGCGGACTTCAACGCGCGCGTCGCCGAGACGCAGACCTGGTTCCGCCAGACTCGCGAGGAGTAGAAAGCCCTTCAGGAGGAGCTGGCCAAACGCAACGTGGAGCTCACCATGAAACTAGCTGACACCGAGAAGGCCCAGGAGGCGGCGGGGAACTCGGCCGCTGCAGCAGAGGCCGTCCGGATCCAGCACCATGCCATGTTGGATTCTCAGGAGGAGGACCTTGCCGCGCGTGAGGAGAAGCTTTCCGCAATGCTTCGCAACAAGGATGAGGAGCTCGAGACCCTTGTTGCGCTGCGAACCCAAGAGCTGGAGCAGAGGCACAAAGGGGCTCTCGATGCCCAGTCTCTGGCTCATGCCGGCAAGGTGAGGGAGCTGGAAGTGGAGCGGGATGAGCTGAAGGAGCAAGTCCTGAAGCTGTCCCAGGAGAAGAACACGCTCAACAGTGCCATGATGGAGGCGCAGGAAGCGGTCGTCAACAAGACTGGGGAGCTCTCTGAGGCCATCGACTCCGTCAAGGATCTTAAGCTGAAGCTGGAGTATCTCGAGAAGATGCTGTCGGAGAGCCAAGCCCGGTAGGAGATCCTGACCAAGGAGCTGGAGAAGGAGAAGCAGCTGCGGGCGGACGAGGCCGCCACCCACCAGGATTATGTGGAGGGTGAGAATCGTTGGATCAGCCGTCTTGAGGACGTCGCCGGCAGGGTCACCACGCAGCTGGCCACCATGGGGATGCCAAACGTGAGGTATGCCCCTGAGCGCAGCGGGACCATCAATGCCAAGTTGACCCAGTTCTTTGAGGGCGTCCTCGGAGCCCTGGCTTATCTTCACTCCAACTGGCGGCCATGTCACACGGAGGCCCGGCGACTTTGCCGGGGGTCCATGACCAAGGTCCTCACCAAGATGGCGTACTGGAACCCCGACCTCGACTTTGAAGCCGCGATGGATAGCTTGCCGGACGGTACTGACCTCATGGCGCTCAAGGAGTGTATCAAGCCCATCATCAGTGGTATCGATAAAATCCAAAGGGTGGAGGGCCAGCGCCAGGACTAGTCACCCCGTTCTTCTTCGCCACTGCAGGTTCATGACCAAGACAATTTTCATCTTTAGTTAGAACCGCATCAATGACTTGATGTAATATAACTCTGCAGTACTTTTAATTTTTGTGCACGTCATTTTCCTTGTTCAATTTTCCTTTGTACGTACACCCTATGTTAATTGGGCAGGCCCGCCGGCGCTTAAGCCCAGGATGGCGCCTTGGGGACGGATCCCCATTGGCCTGCCGGGTATGAGTGCTGCTGAGCGAACCACCTTACCGTCCTTAACGCGGCCGCTCGAACTGTCGAGCTTGACTCGAGTCAGAATCGAGAGTGTTGCCAATCGCGGAAGGCTACCCCGCCGCTCTCGACGCAGCCGCTTGAGTTGTTGAGCGGACTTGAAACAAAGCAAGGGCGTTGCCGATCGCGGGTGAGCCCCTTCTGCGTACAGGTTTTCCGTACAAAGGAACGACATCTCCAAGGGGAACAACCTCATATGAAAGGAAAGAAGTAGTCAGGGTTCGGTGTGACTTAGCTTCTGTTTGTAGCCATACCGACATCGATCTTCTGGCCCTCCTTCTTCTTCAAGAGCTATGGTGATGAAGAGCCGCAATCTTAACCGCCAGAGCCGATTCTCACAACTGTGCCCCCCTACTGGCGCGCCAAAGATGTTGGCGGGAACGACAACTATGGGAGCACAACGATCCCTACTGCGGTTGCGGGGCGTGGGGTTGAGAGACGAGCGGATCTGACAGAGAGTACGCGGTTCATTTATCCAGGTTCGGGCCGCGAGGATGCGTAAAACCCTAGTCCTGCTTTGGTGGATGTATTCTAAGTTCTTGAGCTAGCTACGGGGTGTAACAAGCTCCAAAAAGCCGAATCCCTCTCCTGGTCGCCTCAGGCCTCCTTTTATAGAAAAAGGGGTCGCCACAGTGGCAAGCAGGAGGTGGAAAGGGGTACAGCGCCGCGAGGTTATCCCTCGTATTACAGGACAAGATGCATTTAATGCATCGCTTAGGTGTCCTCTTGCTTTATCGGGGACGGGAGCGAGGCCCGTCCCATCCGTTGCCGCTCCTCCTTGCTTCGACACGCGCCCGGCGATGATGCATGCGGCGCCATGTAGGCAGGCAGGCAGCTGAGGTGGCACGGTGGTGGAGTCTTCACGAAGAGTTGCATGTTGCCACGCAGGTGCCTGCCCAGATGGTTGGGTCGGCAGCTGCATGTGAACGGCGGTGGAAACTTGGTTAGTGCGGGCCTGGCAGCGGCCCTGCTGGTGCGCCTAGCGAGGGCCTTGCCGGGTGGCCCAGCAAGGGTCTTGCCGCGGCACGTAGGTGTCCCCGGCAAGGATCTTGTCGGGGGTCTTGTGGGTTTCTTCGGTGAGGATGATTGCCTTCCTATCCTCACTTGATCTTGACTATTCTTTGTCTTCACAAAGATCTGCATGCCACCGTGGAGGTGCCTCCCGAGCCCTGTCCCAACGCGTTCATCGAGCGTTGGTGGGCTAAAGGGTGGCTCGCTCGGCTGGTGTGGGCGAGCTGGCCCGGCAAGGGTCTTGCCAGGGCCGCTGAGGCTGCCCCGGCAAGGGTCCTTGCCGGGAAAACCTGCTCCGTGCATCCGATCCTTGTGGCCTTGGTCCTTGTCGTTGCTTTATTTGGCGAAGATCTACATGCCACCAAGGAGGTGTCTCCCGAGCCCTTGCCTCAACGTAGTATATTATGCTAGAGGTTGTGGGCTCAAGGGTGACTCGCTCTGTTGGTGTGGGGCGAGCTGCCCCGGCAAGGGTCTTGCCGGGGCTGCCAAAGCTGTCCTCGGCAAGGGTCTTGCAGGGGGAGCCTGCTTCGTCCCTCCGCTTCTTGTGGTTTTTGGTCCTACCTTGGCTCACCTCCCTTGCCCTGCTTGGTGCGACCGTGGGCGCGGCTCTGACTGCCCGTGCACAGGTATAGGGGTACAAAAAGTGCACCCCTCTTTTGGTACACCGACACCGACCTGCGCTAGACACGTCGCCGCTTTATTGAGCCGAGCTCAAATTCTTCGGATCATCATCTCGGCAAGCCGAACAAGAGTTCGGCATCGCGAAGGATATATCATCCCCAACATCGCTGCCCTCATGGATTATATGAAGCGGGCACACCGGCATCGCCGCATGATCACTTCATCAAGTCGGCATTGACCGCGTCACAAGTCACGACCTGCGTCGGCATTGCCGCACTGTTTCTTCTTCAAGCCGATGTCCATCACGCCGAACTGCTTCAACACCTTGGCTGACATGGCAGCTGCAATGTCTCCTCACCGACCTGCTCCGTCACATCGGCTGGACCAGGGACTTTGCTATTTCTTCATCAACATACTCTGGTGACTTCGGCGTCACCAGCCGAACAACTTCATCACATTAGCTGAACCGGGGGCTTTGCCTTGACGAGCCCACCTTTGCCAGCATCGCCATGCCGTCGCTTTATCGCCCATCAGGCAATGGGTGTGCGGATCGAGTCCCAATTTGGGAGTAACCTTTCTTCATATTGCTACAACAGATAAACCAGGTGCTATTAATCCTAGTATTTTTTCTTGCTTGGGTTTATTTTTCCCAAGGAATTATTACTCCTAGTATTTGTTTCATCATCTGTACGCAGGTCTATCAAATGGTGGCCGCGTTAACGACCGTCGTGGTGGTTGGGTCAGTTTCCATATACAGTCCGGTGATTGCCCCGTCCGGAACTCGGACCAGCCTGTGAATTCAGGTTTTGCCACGCCTTCACCGCATCACACCGACGCCCTGCATCAACATTGACTTCAACGCCAGGCCGCATCTCTTTAAATAAATTATTTTTGCAAAAAACAATTATCCTTTTTGGACCGCACTATTTTATGTGTGTAGGTAATCGACTTCGACTGCATCACGCGGTCACTTTGGCAAGCCGACGTCGTTATCCCAATCGGCATAAATCGGTTCGTGTGATCACCTTGTTGGTCGAATCGCCATACCGACATGTTTGGTTGCCTCGGGGACTTCGGCATCACTGAGAGAGCTCTACCTCATCGAGTGTTCGGCACACGGGCTATATTTATTTTATTACTCACTTTGCATAAATTATTAATTATGCAACAATCTTTTTTTAATTTATTATTATTCCTATTATCTCCGACTTGCACTATTTTCTGTGCACAAGTAAAGGATCCGGGTCGGATAGCGTTGTCACCTCGGCGCATCGACGAGCGTACACGCCACCTCGGCCGGACCGAGGGCTTCACATCACTTCATTAACCCACGCCGGGACTTGGCGTCACACACCGGCCTGCATTGGCCGTGCTATGTCTCCACTTCGGAGTGCCGAGCTCTTCGCTCTGCCACCTCGGGACCGGCTTGGGGGCTGGGACCTTGTCCCGCCGTAAGCTCGGGCAGCGCATCGACACCGAGCACATTAACCAGCTAAGTCAATTTTATGCTCAGAATTTTCAACTTTAAATTTTTTTCGGTTCGACCAAAGCATTATAATCTTTTGGGAAAAAGTTGTATGTGAAAAACTTCCTTGTCAAAACTTTGTTTGTGACACACAAATTCAATACCCCATTTACTTGGGGGCTTCCTTTATGAAGGCTTTCCTCTTGCATATCATTATACTTGTACGGCTTCGTTCCCTGTTCGTGTATTACGCCACAATATGCACCATGTTGACTTAAGTGTTCCGCAAGCTGGGTTGCCTTGCTCCTCTGTTTACCCCTACATTCCCGATTGTTCGACTAGGGAGTAAAGGGAGCACCTCTGTGATTGTCCCGATCGGGTCATCGAGCTCGGACCTCAGACTAGGTGAAGCCGAAAGCTAGCGCTCTTATTGTTTTCAATCATGGTCGACACACAACGGAACTCATGAGTACAAAAAATCTATTGCACAAGTCTCATAGTAACAATGAGCAACCATAGAAAGGTATCGGTGGAGGTACTATTTTCTTTGAAGATGCTTCTTACACTTCGTCAGTAATATAGCATAAGTTCCCCGAGCGCTTTATGCGTTACAGCCTTATGGCCTGATTGCACAGTTATCGGAAACACCGTCGATATTCTCGACAGGTGGAGTACATAACACTTTTCGGCCCTTGACCGAAGAGGGAGAAGCCGACGGTGGGTTAAGACGCGTTTAAAGCTCGGGTGAACACATATATGATATAAGTACTTTGGTACATACGATTATTATACATAAAATTCTTTTACCCAACTCACTTGGGGGCTCTTAAATTAGTATGAGTCGTTTTATAGTAAATGTGTTTTCTTCTTGGTCGTTGCAAAGTCTTTTTCTACCACTCCTTTTTTGACTCGAGTGTATGGTCAATAGCCGGATAGCCTGTCTTCTCTCTAAAAGCCGCTCGAGTTTAGTTTGCTAAATGGGCCTCGGAGAAGTACTCCGCCTTCGGGATAAGGAGCTTGAAGCCGTAGGCTGACCCGCTTGAAAGTCTTGAGATAGGATGTGTCATGTTAAAACACGACAGAAGCACACTTTTTTCTTTTTTCTTCAATTTTTGGATTAGCACCGAACACTTGATCTAGTTCGGACGTCAAGTTTTTACTGAAGTTTTTGGCTTTCCAAGCCTATGGCACTTTTAAACTATTTGTGTGTTTCGAGCATAAGTCTCGCAGTGCAACGCCGGACACCTTTAGAGATTCGGCAAAAACATTCTAGGATATTGCTATATATGCATTGGTTTCAAATTGTGTCTTCGGTCAATAGTTGGGTTGCCCCGCTCCTGTGCTTGCCTCCTACGTTCCGCTTTATTGGGCTAGGTATGCAAAGGGAGAACCACTTTGATTGTGCTTCTAGCTAGCATGGTTAAAGCACCTCAGTGGGGAAAGCCGAAAACTGACTGTGTTAAATTATAAGATCGATAGAGGTCACCCTATGTTAAATGACGGGCCGTCCACAACATTGGCCGAAGTGTTTACGGCTGGACCTTGGCTGTCGCCGAACACTAACCGGGGGCTCATAGCTAGCTTCCCTAGTTTAAAGCTCCTATGACTAAGTGAAAGTTATAAAGCCCGCATATCTGATTGCCTCGTTTCCGCTAACACAACCGCCTTCGAGCACCGAGACGTCGGCTAAGGGTTGTTTTGTTATTATGGAAACACCCTGTGTAGCATCTACTAGGGGGTGGAAGCCGATGATGGGCCACTTTCAACTGATAAACAGTCGCAACGGAGTCAAAATAAACATATCATCGGCGTTTGTATTTAATATATGAGGGTTTCCTTCCGTAATTGTCAGTGTACAAAAGTAGGGGCACACCTTTGTACCCCTTTACTTGTGCACGGGCAGTCAGAGCCACGCGCCACGGCCGCACGTAGCAGGGCAGAGGAAGGGAGCCAGAGAGAAGCCGAAGCACAAGATGGCCAAGGCAATGCCAAGACCAGAAACGCCGAAAACCAAGAGGGCGAGGTGGACTTCCCCGGCAAGGCCCTTGCCGGGGCGACCTCCGTGGCCCCGGCAAGAGCCTTGCCGGGGCAACTTGCCCGATGCCAGCAGAGTGAGCCACCCTTGGGCCCACGGGTTCCAACTCAACTGACTACGTTGGAACTAGTGCTCGGGAGGCACCCCCGTGGTGGCATGCAGATCTTTGTCAAGACCATAGAGATATGGGATCAGATGAGAACCAGAAGACGATGATCCTCGGCAAAATCCTTGTCAAGGAAAGCCACAAGACCCCCGGCAAGGTCCTTGTCGGGGATGACTGCGCGCCACGGCAAGACCCTTGCCGGCCCCCCGGCAAGACCCTTATCGAGGGCGTCAGCGGGGCCACAGCCAGGTCCGCATCGACCAAGACTCCACCGCCATCCCCAAGTAGCTGCTAGCTCAACCAGCTGGGCAGACACCTGCGTGGCGACGGGCGGCCCCTACGCCAACTCAGCAAGCACCTGCACGGTGGCATGCAGATCTTCGTGAAGACCCTACCACCGCGCCACCTCAGCTGCCTGCCTGCCTACATGGCGCCGCATTCACCGCTGGCCTGGGCGCGTGTCGAAGCAAGGTAAGGCGACAACGGACGGGACGGGCCTCTTTCCCCTCCCCAATAAAGCTAAGGGACACCTGAGCTACGCATTAAATGCGTCATGTCCTGTAACACGAGCGATAAGCTCGCAACACTGTAGACCTTTCCACCTCCTGTGTGCCACAGTGGCAGCCCCTTTCGACTATAAAAGGAGGCCCATGGCATACTGGAGATGGATTCGGCTCTTTTGAACGACCCAGCCACCATAGCTAGTTGGAGAGCTCAAGAAATATCTCAAATACACACCAAAGCAGGACTAGGGTATTACACATCCTCGCGGCCCGAACCTGGGTAAACGATCTTTGTGTTGACTGCTAATCCTACTCTTCTCACAACCCTACGCCCCAGCAACTGTAGTAGGGATTCTTGTGATCCCATAGGTGTCGTTTCCCACCGACATCTTTGGCGCACCAGGTAGGGGGCGCAATTGTGAGAATCTGGTCTAGTAGTTAGCCTAGCAATTCTTCATCGCCACGACCTCTAAAGAAGAAGACGACTGAGGGAGTCCTGGATTAGGGGGTGTCCGGATAGCTGAACTATCACCGTTGGCCGGACTCCTGGACTATGAAGATACAAGATTGAAGACTTGGTCCCGTGTCCGGATGGGACTTTCCTTGGCGTGGAAGGAAAGCTTGGCGATACGGATATGTAGATCTCCTACCATTGTAACTGACTCTGTGTAACCCTAACCTATCCGTTGTCTATATAAACCGGAGGGTTTTAGTCTGTAGGACGAACAACAATCATACCATAGGCTAGCTTCTAGGGTTTAGCCTCCTTGATCTCGTGGTAGATCTACTCTTGTACTACCCATATCATCAATATTAATCAAGCAGGAGTAGGGTATTACCTCCATCGAGAGGGCCCGAACCTGGGTAAAAACATCGTGTCCCTTGTCTCCTGTAACCATCCGCCTAGACGCACAGTTCGGACCCCCTACCCGAGATCCGCCGGTTTTGACACCGACATTGGTGCTTTCATTGAGAGTTCCTCTATGCCGTCGCCATCACGTAGGATGCCTCATCTCGTCTTTAAAGACGATACTATCGCCAAAGAAGCCTTGGCCACTAGTCAGACTCTTCGGCTATGTGGTTTTCTCATGACCGCTAGTTCGGCCATCATACCGACGATGACCTCTCGAGTCATCGAAACCAATCTCCATGTTAATTCGAACTTGCGAACAGTTAGATCCGATCGAGCTCTCCTCCGTAAACGAGCTCTTGGATCGCATCGCCGCCCTGGGAGTCGCCACAGACTACGACCGGATCGGGCCTAAAACCGATATGAGAGAGATCAACTCTCCCCAGACTACCCATCATGTTGCTGTGATAGAGGAGCAATGCGGTGATTCTTCTTCTATCTTAAGGACTAGCTACGTCCGGATTCCCGATCCCTCCATGCCGGATTCCCGCAGAGGGACGGATGTCGATCAAGCCCTGAACTTAAAGTCAGGCAGCGGGTTGGATTCATTGGATAACACTCAAAATCCAAACTTCCGAAGTTCGGTAACTTCTAGGCCCCTGAGTCCTAAATCGGACGGGGTTCCGAATCTAGTTCCACCCGCCCACCCAAACATTAGCGATCTCTCTCGAATTCCGCAAGAGCCCGCTGAAACAGTACATCATTACTGGGCCAGATTCCTCCTGGTTATGGACATGATAAAGGACTGCCGAGAGGAGGACGCAATTGCAATTTTCTGCAATAATTGCACGGACAAGGGACTCCTAGAAGCCATAAGTCGTCGCGAAATTACACGCTTTGCTGACTTGGTAACCATAGTACAAAAGTACTGTGCGATGGAGAGCGCCTGGAAAATCGAAAGTAAATTTTGGGATAATCCGGCCCCGAATACATCCCTAGTCCGAAATAAAAGGATGCAAAATTACCAAGCACCTGGGTTAAACACAAAAAAACCAAAACCCCCTAAAGGGTATGGAACCGTACTGGAGGGTTGGCTAAACGGACCCTGCAAAATTCATAGCACAGAGGGCGCCACTCCAACTCATAGCCTTCGAGCATGTTGGATACTACGGCAGGTGGCCAAAAGTGGCGAAGAGCTTCTAGCTTCAGAATCCCAGCCCAGCAACACCAGTACGGTGTTAACAGTCTTCGAGACTTTCGCATCAAACAACATGCGAAAAAGAACACTCCGCAACCTTGCCGAAGTCTACCAAGTAGCAACAATAAATCCATGGAGTGACACGGCTATTACCTTTAATGCCCGGATTTAACCTAAATTCGAACAACCCGAGAACCAGCCGCATTGGTCCTCAGTCCGATAGTGGACGGCTTTCGCCTTACCAAGGTACTCATGGATGGCGGCAGCTGACTAAACCTCATCTATGAGGAAACCCTCCGAAAAATGGAAATAGACTGGAACCGCAGTGAGCGAAGCAGCACAACCTTTAGAGGAATAATCCCGGTAGGAAGCATGCTGCACAGGAAAATCACACCGGGCGTAGTGTTCGCTCGCCGGACAATTACAGGTCCGAGGAGGTCACATTTCAAGTGGCCCTGCTCAGCAGCCGGATATCATGCTTTATTAGGGCGAGAGGCATTCACAATTTTTCAAGCTATACCCCATTATGGGTACATGAAGCTTAAAATGCCGGACCTAACGGAATCATCACCCTCGCTAGTGATCCGAACATAGCACTCCGCGCCGAAAACAAGACAGCCGCACTAGCCCTCGAGGCACTATCCGAAGCCCTAGCGGCCGAGGAACTCACCGCGATGCGCTCCACGGTGAACAGGGACGATGTGATACTTGATAAAAGATCCAAGTCCACCTCTTTTAAACCAGCGGATGAAATAGTCAAATTCCAAGTCCACCCAACGGACCCTGCAAAGACGGCCTCCATTGGGGCATAATTAAACCCTAATGTAGACGCCGCACTACGATAATTTCTACGAGAAAACTGGGACATCTTCGCCTGGCACCCTTCAGACATGCCAGGAATCCCACGTCGCCTGGCCGAGCACAACCTAAATATCCTAAAAGGATTCAAGCCAGTCAAACAGGCTCTTCGGCGCTTTTCCGAACCCAAAAGACAGGCCATGGGAGAGGAGCTAGCCAAACTTTTGGAAGCCGGATTCATCAGGGATATAAAACATTCGGACTGGCTAGCAAACCTGGTGATGGTACCAAAGAAGGATAAATCCTGGCGCCTATGTGTTGATTTTGAAGACCTTAATAAGGCTTGCACAAAGGATCCCTTCCCCCTCCCTCGAATTGATCAAATTATCGAGGCTACAGCAGGGCACGACTCATTGTGCTTCCTCGACGCTGCATACTCGGCTACCACCAAATCAAGATGGCGGAGCTGCACCAAGCTGCAACAGCATTCATCACTCCATACGGCCCGTTCTGCTTCAACACAATGCCCTTCGGGCTCAAAAACGCCGGCGCAACATATTAGCGCATGATTCAGACATGTCTGGCAAACCAGATCGGCAAAACAGTGGAAGCATATGTAGATGACGTAGTCATCAAAACCAAGCATGTCGAAACTCTAGTAGACGACTTGAGGCTCACATTCGACAATCTTCGAAAATATGACATCAAGCTCAATCCGGAAAAATGCGTCTTGGCGTTCCGGTAGGAAAGCTCCTGAGCTTCATTGTGTCCGTAGAGGAATTGAAGCAAACCCAGCCAAGATCCGAGCTCTGTCACAATTGGATATTCGAAAGACCTCAAACAAATACAAAAATTGACTGGATGCGTAGCGGCTCTAAGCCGCTTTATTTCCCGTTTGGGAGAAATGGCGTTACCCCTTTACCGCCTCCTCCGCCGCACCGAACACTTCGAGTGGGCGGATGCCGCAACGGCCGGACTCAAAGAGATAAAAGCCATATTGGCAACAAATCCGGTCCTGGCCGCGCCCAACATGGGCGAACCAATGCTATTATATATCGCCGCAACACATCAAGTTGTCAGCGCGGTGCTCGTTGTCGAACGAGAAATGGATGGACACCGGTTCCCTCTTCAAAAACCAGTTTATTATGTGTCCACTGTCTTCACTCCATGCAAGTCCCGGTACCCACATTATCAAAAGATAGCATACGCGGTGTTCATGGCATCCCGGAAGCTGCGACACTACTTTCAAGAGTGTTCGATAACGGTAGCCTCCGAAGTACCTCTTAATGACATTATAAACAACCGCGACGCGACGGGCCGGATTACTAAATGAGCCATAGAGCTCCTTCCATTCGACATAACCTACAAGCCACGACGAGCTATCAAGTCACAGGTTTTAGCGGACTTCCTGGCCGAATGGACCGAAGCCGAACTCCCTAAAGAGTATGGCGCATACTCCAATTGGATCATGCACTTTGACGGCTCCAAAATGTTGGCCGGCCTGGGGGCTGGCGTCGTCTTGACGTCCCCAACTGGGGACACGGTCCAATACGTCCTTCAGATCAAATAATATATACGGACTCCAACAACGCAGCCGAATACGAGGCCCTTCTGCACGGCCTCCGGATGGCAGTCTCCATGGGCATTAAACACCTAGAGGTGCGCGGGGATTCGAACCTCGCGATATCTCAAATAAACGGAGACTTTGATGCCAAAGATCCGAAAATGGCAGCATACCGCAATGCGGTCCTAATAATATCAGCACGGTTCGAAGGGCTCGAATTTCATCATATAGCCCAGGATAACAACCAGGCGGCAGACATATTGGCACGCATCGGTGCAAAACACGATGCCGTCCCGCCCAACATCTTCCTGGAACGGCTATTCAAGCCATCCGTACTATGGGAAGGGGAGTCCGGAAATAACAATTCGGACCCAACCGCATCGCCTCGACGCCGAACACTTCGACACAATCGGAGGCTACGCCACCGAGATAACACCCTCCGCCCATGAAATAATGGCGGTTATCGCCCCGTGGACGGAACCATTCCTAGCCTACTTAACTAGGCAGGAACTCCCCGAAGACCAAAATGAGGCTCGCTGCATAGTACGGCGACCTAAAGCCTATAAAGTCCATGAGGGAGAGCTTTATAAGAAAAGCACTACCGGAGTCCTTCAAAGGTGTATCTCCGAAGAGGAAGGGCGAAACCTCCTGGCTGAAATTCATGCCAGACTGGGTGGGCACCACGCTGCAGCCCGGACCCTTGTAGGCAAAGCCTTCCGACAGGATTTTATTGGCCGACGGCCCGAGCAGATCTTGAGGACTTAGTCCAACGATGCGTTGGTTGCCAGCTTTTGCTAACCAAAGCCACATGCCACCCACCGTCCTCAAAACTATACCCATCACACAGACGTTCGCGGTGCAGGGCTTGACATGGTTGGACCCCTTAAGGGAGGAACCCACAAGCAAAAATACCTATTGGTCATGGTGGATAAATTCACCAAATGGATAGAGGCCAAGCACATTAAAACGGCGAATCTGGACCGGTGATAGACTTCATATCGTGGGTAGTGCACCATTACGGTGTCCCCACAGTATCATCACCGATAACGGCACCAACTTCACGGCCGATGAGGTCAAATTATGGTGCAAAAACATGGGCATCAAGCTCGGTTACGCCTCGCCTATCACCCTCAAACCAACGGTCAAGTCAAGCGAGCAAACGGTCTAATCATGAGCGGCATTAAACCCGGACTAGTGCGGTCCCTCAAGGAATCTAACACGACCGGGTTGAGGAGCTCGACTCCGTACTGGGGCTGCGGACCACGCCAAATCGTACTACGGATTCACACCATTTTTTATGGTGTATGCGCAGAGGCAGTCTTGCCCTACGACATAATTCATGACTCACCTCGCGTGCGCATGTATGAAGAAAGAGAAGCCGAGCTCGATCGGCAGGACAGTTTGGATGCATTGGAGGAGGAGCGCGACGTGGCAAAAGCTCGTTCCGCATTCTATCGACAGCAGGCTCGAAGATATCAAAGCAGGGAAGTACGGGCCAAAGCTTATAACATTGGCGAACTAGTTCTACGCCTGCCGGACAAGAAAAAGGACAAACTGTGCGTCTCGGGTAGGGGGTCCCGAACTGTGCGTCTAGGCGGATGGTAACAGGAGACAAGGGACACGATGTTTTTACCCAGGTTCTGGCCCTCTCGATGGAGGTAATACCCTACTCCTGCTTGATTAATATTGATGATATGGGTAGTACAAGAGTAGATCTACCACGAGATCAAGGAGGCTAAACCCTAGAAGCTAGCCTATGGTATGATTGTTGTTCGTCCTATGGACTAAAACCCTCCGGTTTATATAGACACCAGATAGGTTAGGGTTACACAGAGTCGGTTACAATGGTAGGAGATCTACATATCCATATCGCCAAGCTTGCCTTCCACGCCAAGGAAAGTCCCATCCGGACACGGGACGAAGTCTTCAATCTTGTATCTTCATAGTCTTGGAGTCCGGCCGTGATGATAGTCCGCTATCCGGACACCCCTAGTCCGGACTCCTCGGTAGCCCTGAACCAGGCTTCAATGACGACGAGTCCGGCGCGCAGATTGTCTTCGGCATTGCCAGGCGGGTTCCTCCTCCGAATACTTCATAGAAGGTTTCGAACACAAGGATAGTGTCCGGCTCTGCAAAACAAGTTCCACATAACATCGTAGAGAGAATAATTTTTATACAGATCTGCTGACGTATTCCGCGGTGTGACATGACACCATGGCCAGGCCTTTATATGAATCGTTTTTTACTGTTTCCACCTCAGCGTGTTTAGCGAGGCGGTTTCCTTGGCACGTCTTATCAAAGCATAGATCATGCCCCCTTATTCCGGGATTCTCATCAATACGGACGTGGGTAACCCATCCGCGCCATTGATTACGGCGCTTGGGAAATAAGCGAGTTTTACCAGGCTGGTGGGGGACGCATAGCTCCGTCCGTCTATATAAGGGGATAAGGATCCACCTTCTCACCTACGCCTTCTTCCTCCTTTGCTTATCCATTTCCGCGCACTCGAGCTCCAGCGCCCAAGTCCGCACATCCCACCTCAACCTTTCTCCAATCATGTCAGGAGCGGGAGGCAGGTGGATGGCCTCCTCCGTCACGGAGGGGCACATCGCAAGACTGCGGGAGGCCGGATACTTGTCCGGCAACATCGCGCACAAGCTTCCCGATGAGGGGTAGCTCATTCCGACCCCTGGGACCCGTGAGAGGGTGGTGTTTCTCCCCCACTTCCTCCGCGGACTAGGTTTTCCTCTTCACCCATTTGTCCGGGGGCTCATGTTCTACTACGGCCTGGACTTCCACGACCTGGCCCCGAATTTCATCCTCAACATCTCGGCGTTTATAAATGCGTGGTATGCGAGGCTTTCCTCTGCATCCAGCCCCACTTCGCTTATGGCTGAAGATCTTCAACGTCCGGCCCGAAGGTAGTGGGCGGCCGTCAGCCAGTCGGAGGCGCCATGGTTGGCAAGATGGCCAAAGTCCCATGGCTCGAAGGCGCCTTCGTGGAGACAATAAAGGGTGGCAATCGGGGTGGTTCTACATCACCGAGCCCGCAACACCAAATGGGTGGCGGCCCCGATTTCAGATCTGGCTTCCCCACACGGCTCTCGTCATGGAAAGAGACGGGCCTGACGTGGGGAATACGGACGAGACATCCGGACTTCAAACGTCGTCAAAACCTGGTGGCCAAGAATCTTAGGCTTGTCGGCGTAATCTAGGTGATGCTCGTCGCCGGATTCTCCCGTACAACAACGGGCTTTTAACTTGTGGGAGTTCGATCCGCACAGCACAAACCTTGAGCGGCTCTTCGTCACTACGTCACGAAGACGCTGGAAGGTGCTGTTCAAGGGCGCTGAAGCCCCAACATCCGCTACCAAAGATCGCGGATACATTTCGCAGCGTCAAGCCGGGCGAGGTAAGTTATTTACCCTTTACGGGATTCTTTTTTCATAGATTGACTCTACGTGGGATCTAAAACTCCCTAATATCTCGACAGATCAAGAAGGCGTCCGGACAGATTAACTGTCCGCTCCTTTGCCGAAGATCCGAAGAACGCCCGATTAGCCGGACTGCTGGCTCCGGCGCCCGTGCGTGGTCTTGGGAGAAGAAGGCTAAGAAGGAGGCCACGGGAACTCGAAGGAGCTCCCGACGCCAAAAGTGCCGTCAAATTCAAGCAGAATCTTCTCCTGAAGACGAGGAGGAAGAAGAAGAAGCTCCTCCCCTAGCGGGGAGGAGAAGAAAAGGAAGGCCGCCCCAACTGGGGAGGCCGGAGGGTCCAAGAAGGGAAGAACCCTTCCTCCGGACTTCTCCACCAACATCGACGACGACGAGGAGGACTGGCCTACAAGGGCCAAGCCCCTGGCGAGATCATAAGTGTCCGGATACCCATGGTTTTTTATTATTGCAGAGTGTTCTCTAACTCGAACAACCATGCAGCCTGCCCAAGGGCGAGTTCGCCGATTCATCGAGCGGGTCCCTGGGCTCGTCGGAAATGGAGAGTACCTCACTTCCGACCGCCTCCTCGCCTCACGCCTTGAGGCGGCCTTGTGGCCAGGCTGAAGGGGGCTTGGTCAAGGGAGGTAGCGCAGGAGGTGCCACAAGGCGACCTCCCGGACTCTAGGCGCGCGGGGGGCAAGATCCACAGGGGCTCTAAGCCCGACCCTCGTCCGGAATCCATGCCGGAACCATCAGCGGTTCCGGAGTCCGGACAGCGGATCCTTCGCAAGAAGGGTAAGACGCCGGTGTCCTCCATCCAAGCGGAGGCACCGGATAGCTTACATGAGGCGCTTAATTGCGCTTCCATCAAGGTGGATCACCGCACTGTTATGAGTGCGGTGATCCGGACAGTTCAGTCCGCCAAGAGCGGACTGACCGAAGCCTGTACCAGCCTTCTAACAGGCTTTGAGGTAAGTTTTAGAATATGTAAAAACTAACAGCATAGACAGTAGCCCCTGATGCTTAGTTCGGTGTTCGGAAAGAAAAGACGGACTAAGGATCTAAAAAGATATACGCAGGAGTCTAACATAAGTATGTCAATATGGGAATGCAGGCTGCGCTGCTGACCTCTGCCGCACTGACTGCAGAGGTCAATGCATTGAAGCAGAACCTCGAGCGGTCCGAGAACGAGCTCGGACAAGCCAAGAAGGAGCTCGAGGACAAGGAAGGTAAGTAATACCTTATTAAAGAAATACCTTATAGAAAAGGCTTTGGTTGCAAAAAATAACAGGAATAACTTTGGTACTGCAGGGGCCACGAACGAGGTGGCGACCCTGAAGGAAGCGTGACTGGGTCAAAACAAAGCGGCTGCGGCACGCACCGAGCGAGTGATGGGGGCGGCGCAGCTGGCCACGGTACGGCAAGAGCTCCAAGCTCTCGTGGAAAAACACGAGAGTTTGGAGCGTGACTCGAAGACTCGAGAGTCCGAGCTTGCCTCGACTCTTGAGAGTGCCAAAGCTGCTAAGGCCGAGGCCCAAAAAGCCCTCCAAGAAATTGAAGCACTAAATAAGATAGCGGCAGGTAAGGCATTCTTTATGCAAAGCAAGAATGTAAAAGTCAATTACCTGTTACTTACCCGGATTCGTAGCTCTCCAGGAGCATTCGCAAATTTTCCCCGTAGTGCGTCTGATGCTGCCGCATTCTACCGCGCCCAGGAGGGGAGCTCCACGGAGAAGGTGTTACGGTCTCGGATGTCTTTGAGGCCGACCATTCAGTGCCCTGAGCGACCAGCTAAAACAGCTGGTCGAGCTCCATAAGGTCGCCGAACAGGCCATGAAGGGCCTTATAAGCGCCGTGGCCATTGGAGGCCATGCCCGGAGCTACTTCGCTTGGTGCGTTGGCTGGTGGATGCCTGTCCGCGGCTTGAAGTCATCAAGCGCTCCATCTGTATTGAAGGTGTCCGTTGGGCCCTTGCCCGTGCTAAAGTGCACTTTGGGCAAGCTGGATGCGAGAGGCTTGTGACGGACGGGCCGCGAAGGGCCATGAGCATCGCATACGCCCGAAATGTACTATGAGGGCCTCTGAAGGGTGCCCGCCGAATAGCGGATGAGTGCTCCAGATGTAATTTTGAATAAACTCGCATTTGTTATCACATGTCAACTGAAAACTTGTTCATATGCGCTAAGCCAAGCTTATTAATCTAAAATATTACCTTACATGCGGCCGTTTATCAAATTTGAGAGATGGCAAGTCGTTGGCTTCAGCCCCATGCCACTAGTGCTTTGGGGTGTTCGGGATAAACTTGAGCACTCTTGTTCCCATTCTTGGGTCCATCTAGGAGGCGCTCAACACAACGAACAAGGCAACCGGACTTATAATGCTTGAACACTCTCACTTAGCCATAGAATTCTATAATTTTAAATTTCGTGAAGCCCCTAGTATTCGGAAGACCGAGTTCGGGCGCTATCCATGCCTTGGCGGACAATTCCGGTTCCTCGCTCTAAGCGGCATAAGTCTTTAGGGACCCAAAAACCTCTCGAACAGCGACCGGCTCTCGCCCTATCATGACGGTCAGTTTTAGCTTTCTCCACTGAGGTGCTCGACCCAGCATAACTGGGGCACAATCATGATGGTTCTCCCGGTGCTACCTTAGCCGATATAAGCGGGAACGTAAGGTACCAAAACACGAGGCAGGCAAACCCAACTATTGACCCAAGACATGATTCAAAGCCAATTCATATAATGCTATAAGTTCGGGGTGCCGCACTTGTGAAAGTGTTCGGACTTATCACACCATAATTTTGGGATACTTAAGCCCCTGGTGTATTGGCCGTACCAAAGTGTACGGTTGCAACATGTCATGAAATGAGCACATGTATATATAAAGGAAATAGAGCAATAATAAGCAAAAGCTGTGTATTGTTTATTCAAAAAGGTACTGCAATGGAAGCAGAACGATACAAATAGTGCGGTAAGCAAGGGATGGGACTATCTAACATGTCCCCCTCCAGGGGTAAGCTGCTGGATGATATGTAAAATAGGTATAATGCTCGTAATAGAGACCACCTGAACACTTGACGTGGATTTCCGCTTCCCTGGCTGTTGCATCGTGAGTTTGGTGATTCGAGTGCCGGACAGGACTTCTCAAAGACGGAGTCCTGGAAGTAAAAAAAAGGAAGAAAATGAAAAAGTAAAAAGGAAGTGACACAAACGGGAGCCCCTGGTGCGGTCGAGCCGCATTCTTGGCGTGCCGTTGTCTTGCCCCTCCCCATGTGCCCATGGTATCTCCAGAGCATAATTATGTACGCGTAATACTAGCATCGCAATTTCGCGAGGGCTGGGGTTGGGGCGGATTGCTACTCGTGCTTGAATCGTGCTGTGGTCTTGTTGCAGCTTACTCCGGCGGCGCTTGGCGGTATCCGGACGCTTAGTGGCCGGACTCGAGAATTGCCGTGAGAGGTCGCTTTGCACCTCCGCCGCGAGGGCAGCGGTGTGCTCCTCCGTTCGGAGAGAGCGTTCGGTGTTTCCATTGACCGTGATTACTCCTCGAGGGCCTGTCATCTTGAGCTTGAGGTATGCGTAGTGCGGCACCGCATTGAACTTTGCAAATGCGGTTCGTCCGAGCAGTGCATGATAGCCGCTGCGGAATGGGACGATGTTGAAGATTAACTCTTCGCTTCAGAAGTTATCCGGAGATCCGAAGACCACTTCGAGTGTGACTGAGCCTGTACAATTGGCCTCTACACCCGGTATGACACCTTTAAAGGTTGTCTTTGTAGGTTTAATCCTTGAGGGGTCTATGCCCATTTTGCACACTGTATCCTGATAAAGCAGGTTCAGGCTGCTACCGCCGTCCATCAGGACTATGGTGAGGTGAAATCCGTCAATAATTGGGTCAAGAACCAATGCGGCGAAGCCACCGTGACGGATGCTAGTGGGGTGGTCCCTTCGATCGAAGGTGATCGGGCAGGAAGACCATGGGTTGAACTTCGGGGCGACTGGCTCCATCGCATATACGTCCCGTAGTGCACACTTCCGCTCCCTTTTGGGTTTGTGGGTTGCGTATATCATGTTCACCGTCCGCACTTGTGTGGGAAAACCTTTCTGTCCTCTATTGTTCGGCGGCCGGGGCTCTTCCTCGTCGTCTCTATGCAGCCCCTTGTCGTTGAGTTCGGCACTTAACTTGCCTGCTTGCTTGAACTCCCAACAATCCCTGTTGGTGTGATTGGCTGGTTTTTCGGGGGTGCCATGTATTTGGCACAAGCGATCGAGTATGCGGTCCAAGTTGGATGGGCCCTGGGTATTTCTTTTGAATGGCTTCTTCCGCTGACCGGTTTAGAGCCTCTGAATCCGGCATTGACGGCCGTATCTTGATATTATCGCCATAATGCGACACTTGTTCTTGTTGCGACGCGACCTGCCATTGCTGTCCTTGGTATCCGGACTATCAGGATGTTTGGCCAAGTTGTTGCTTCGTGCTAGCCAGCTGTCCTCTCCCGCACAAAAGCGAGTCATGAGGGTTGTGAGGGCTGCCATAGATTTCGGCTTTTCCTGTCCTAGGTGCCGGGCAAGCCACTCGTCGCGGATGTTATGCTTGAAGGCTGCAAGGGCCTCTGCATCCGGACAGTCAACGATTTGATTTTTCTTTGTTAGGAACCGAGTCCAGAATTGTCTGGCCGATTCTTCTCGCTGCTGAATTATGTGGCTAAGGTCATCGGCGTCTGGTGGTCGCACATATGTGCCCTGGAAGTTATCAAGGAATGCGGCTTCCAGGTCCTCCCAACAACCAATTGATTCTGCTGGTAAGCTATTGAGCCAGTGTCGAGCTGGTCCTTTAAGCTTGAGTGGGAGGTATTTGATGGCATGTAGATCATCACCGCGGGCCATGTGGATATGGAGGAGATAATCCTCGATCCAGACCGCGGGATCTGTGGTACCATCGTATGATTCGATGTTTACGGGCTTGAAGCCCTCGGGATTTGATGATCCATTACTTCATCCGTGAAGCATAGTGGGTGTCTTGGCGCCTCAGATTGGGCTATATCACGGCGTAGCTCATATGAGCTTTGTCTCATCGTGTTCGCCCGGCGGTTTTGCTGTATCCGCGCGACGGTAATCATCCTGCATTGCTGGCGCCCACGCAATCCGTGAGATCGATCTTGTATGTTTTGCCTTATCCTCCAATATATCTCGCAAGTCCGGGCGCTTTTCCCGTGCCTTGGTACTTTTTGAGCGGCGCCGGGTGTGGCTTGAGCGGAGGGTCTAGAGGCCTCTCTATCGCGGTCACGGGTGGCGGTCTGCCATGTCATGCGCCGGTGACTTGGGTGCTTCCTCCTTTAGTCGAGGCAACGGCCTGCGTTTGGGGTAGCTTTTGGAGGGCGTTCGAGTTCATACTCTTCGACGCAAGGACTTGATCCACCTGTCATTAGCAGGTCTTGATCAGCTCTAAGTTGTTGCTGCTTTTTCTTGAGGCTGCTTGCCGTGGCTATAAGCCCGTGTTTGAAACGCTCTGTTCGGCGGGATCCTCGTGCACGACAAACTCGCAATCGCCGAGGCTTGCCTCATCTTCAGAGGGAGGCGCATAATTATCGTCCTCAACCTCTTTTTCTGCCGCACTATCGTGCGGGCTTGCTTCTCCCCCTCCTGCGCTGAGTCCTGCTGGAGGGGCTTCTCTTCGGCACTGTGCGGGGTGTTATTATCTCCCGTGCCGGAATCACCATTTTTATTGTGGCGGGATTTAGAGCGGCGCCGCTGACGTCGGCGCTTCGGGTGTTTCTTGGAGGGGTCATCCTCCGTTGTTCCATCGCCGTTCCCATCTTTTGGGATGTCCACCATATATATGTCATATGACGAGGTGGCCTTCCATTGCCCTGTAGGCGCTGGGTCTCGTTCGTCTCCGGCATCGTCGTCCATACCGTCGATGTATTCGGAGTCGTAGTCTAGCATGTCGGTTAAATCATCGACAGTGGCTACAAAGTGGGTGGTGGGTGGGTGTTGAATTTCTTCGTCGTCCGCATCCCAACCTTCCTGTCCGTAGTCCGGCCAGGGCTCACCGGATAAAGAGGGAGACTTTAGTGAGTTCAGGATGTCGCCAAAGGGCGAGTGCTGAAAGATGTCCGTGGCAGTGAAATCCATGACCGGCGCCCAATCGGATTCGATTGGCAGGGGCGCGGAGGGTTCGGAGTCCGGAGAGGAGTCCGGCACCCTGGAGTCGAGCTCTTCGCAAAGGACATGGATGGAGCTCGGCTCAATCGCCGTAGAGATTGTAGCCCCAGAGGCGGTGTCCAACCACTCGTCCTCGATCAGGGAATCCGGCTCCGGATTAAGGGTCGGAGCGGATGCCTGTGCGGCCTCCAGGGCATTGTTCGGGTGCAGAGCTAGATCATGCCCATTGAGACAGTGCGGCGCGCTTGGCTGCGGCTCGAATCCGTCGAAGATCAAGTCTCCGCGGATATCGACCGTATAGTTTAAACTTCCAAATCTGACGATGGCGAGCGTAGCTTTCGATCTGCCCCAGATGGCCAAGCGAATTGGCCCGCAGTGCAAAGCCGCTGAACACGAAGATCTGTCCGGGGAGAAAAGTCTCACCCTGGACCGCGTCATTGTTGATGATCGTAGGAGCCATCGGGCCTATCGGTGACGACACAGAGGAACTCTCCATGAAAGCACCAATGTCGGTGTCAAAACCGGCGGATCTCGGTAGGGGTCCCGAACTGCAAGGCGTCTAGGCGGATGGTAACGAGGAGACAAGGGACACGATGTTTTACCCAGGTTCGGGCCCTCTCGATGGAGGTAATACCCTAATCCTGCTTGATTAATATTGATGATATGGGTAGTACAAGAGTAGATCTACCACGAGATCAAGGAGGCTAAACCCTAGAAGCTAGCCTATGGTATGATTGTTGTTCGTCCCCACGGACTAAAACCCTCCGGTTTATATAGACACCGGATAGGTTAGGGTTACACGTAGTCGGTTACAATGGTAGGAGATCTACATATCTGTATCGCCAAGCTTGCCTTCCACGCCAAGGAAAGTCCCATCCGGACACGGGACAAAGTCTTCAATCTTGTATCTTCATAGTCTTGGAGTCCGGCCGTGACGATAGTCCGGCTATCCGGACACCCCCTAGTCCGGGACTCCCTCAAGGAGCATTGCTAAACTCTGGAAGGCCGATCCGAATAGGATCCGGCAGCGGGACGTCCTCCATGTAAAACCATTCCGAAGGCCAGTCTTCGGACGCCTTCTTTGGGGTTCCGGATAGATATCCGGTCCCGGCGATGCGCCATAGTTCGGCTCCGCCCACTTGATATATTGACTCCTCATGAGAACGGGGTACTAGGCAGAATAATCTCTTCCACAGCGCGAAATGAGCCTCTACGCCTAAGAACAGCTCGCAAAGGGCCACGAAGCCCGCGATGGGCAAAATGGAGGCAGGCGTAAGGTGGTGCAACTGGAGGCCGTAGAACTCCAAGATCCCCCGGAGAAACGGATGGATTGGAAATCCGAGTCCTCTTACTAGATAAGAGATGAAGCATACCCGCTCTCTTTTAGAGGGATCTGGGATACTCTCCGCTTGCTTTCCGCCCTTGTAGGTGGCAAGTCCGGCTCGAACCGGAACCATGAAGGCTGGGGGAAGAAATCCCTTGGTTTGGAGTATAACTAGCTCGCTATGCGGGACTAAGCATCTCTCCCAATTTCCAGGCTGAGGGCTGGGAGCGCGAGAGGAGGAGCCGCGTCGACTGTCCATGATGGAATGGGCTTTGGTCAGAGGCGCTCTGATGAAAGCTCGCGAAGGAGGGATGTTGTGACTCAGATCTAGATCCTCGCCCCTCTTATAGGCGGCTCATTTGCGCAGCTAGGGGGGTAAGTGTAAAAATACTCTGGCTTTTCGCATTCATTCAAACACATGGAAGATGGCCATTATTGGGCGTAGAAGCCAAGGAGCGCAGCATTTATCAGAAGCCGGACACTATTCGACAAGTATATGGAATTTGGAGAAGAACCCGCCTTGCAATGTCGAAGACAATCTACGCTACCGGACTCATCGTCATTGAAGCCTGGTTCGGGGCTACCGAGGAGTCCCGGATTAGGGGGTGTCCGGATAGCCGAACTATCACCGTTGTCCGGACTCTCACAGGTATGAAGATACAAGATTGAAGACTTCGTCCGTGTCCGGATGGGACTTTCCTTGGCGTGGGAGGCAAGCTTGGCGATACGGATATGTAGATCTCCTACCATTGTAACCGACTCAGTATAACCCTAACCTATCTGGTGTCTATATAAAGCTGGAGGGTTTTAGTCCGTAGGGACGAACAACAATCATACCATAGGCTAGCTTCTAGGGTTTAGCCTCCTTGATCTCGTGGTAGATCTACTCTTGTACTACCCATATCATCAATATTAATCAAGCGGGGTAGGGTATTACCTCCATCGAGAGGGCCCGAACCTGGGTAAAAACATCGTGTCCCTTGTCTCCTGTTACCATCCGCCTAGACACACAGTTCGGGACCCCCTACCCGACATCCGCCGGTTTTGACACCGACAACGACCAGGAGAAAACTGCGCCGCCCGCAAGCGTGAAGGACGCCAACGCGGCAACAGAAAAGCTAAATTATCCAGAGCCTTGAGCTATTTCGTTTTATACATGAGGTTATCGTCCTCGGAGATTCCACCTATGTATGGAAAACCTGCACGCAAAGGGGCCCTCCCGTAATTGGCAACACCCTTGTTCTGTTTCGAGTCTGCTCAATAGCTCAAGCGGCCGCGTCGAGAGTGGCAGGGTAGCCTTCCACAGCTTGGCAACGCTCTCGATTCTGACTCGAGTCAAGCTCGACAGTTCGAGCAGCCGCGTCGGAGTGGTGAGGTGGTTTGCAGGCAGCAAGCAAACCTGGCCAGCCAATGGGGATCCGTCCTCAAGACGCTGCCCTGGATTTACGCGCCGGCGAGCCTACTCAGTTAACGTAGGGTGGACATACAAAAGAAAATCAAACAGGAAAATAACGTGCATAATATCAAAAGTGCTACAGAGTTATATTACATCAAATTGTTGCTGCGGTTCTAACTAAAGATAGAAATTGTCTTGGTCATGAACCTACAGCGGCGATAAGAAACGGGGTGCCTAATCCCGGCGCTGGCCCTCCACCCTTTGAATTCCGCCGACGAGGTTGATGATGGGCTCGATACGCTCCTTGAGCGGCGCGAGGTCAGTACCCTCCGGCAAGCTCTCCAGCGCAGCATCGAAGTCAAGGGTGGGGTTCCAGTACACCACCTTGGTGAGGACCTTGGTCATGGCACCCCGACAGAGGCTTCGGTTCTCGTCGGCCAGTGAAGCCGCCCTGTCGGAGTGGAACTGCTCCAGGGCCCCGAGAACACCCTCGAAGAACAGGGTCAGCTTGGCTTTGGTGGTCCCGCTGCGCTCTGGGGCGTACCTCACATTTGGCACCCCCATGGTAGACAGCTGCATGGTGATCCTGCCGGCGACGTCCTCGAGGCGGCTGATCCAGCAATTCTCGCCCTTGACGAAATCCTTGTGGCTGGTGGCTTCATTCCTCCGTTGCAGCTTCTCGGCCTCCAAATCCTTGGCCAGGATCTCCTCCCGAGTCTTGGCCTCCGAGAGCATCTCCTCGAGGCCCTCCAGTTTCAGCTTGAGGTCTTCGATGGAGTTGTTGGCCTCGGAGAGCTCCCCGGCCCTGCTGATGGCCGCGCCCTGCATCTCCCTCAGGGAGCCGTTGAGCGTGTCCTTCTCCTGGGACAGCTTCAGGGCCTGCTCCTTCAGCCCGCCCCGCTCCACCTCCAGCTCGTTCACGTTCCCAGCGTGAACTAGAGCCTGGTCATCGAGCGTCTCCCTGTGCCTCTGCTCCAGCTCTTGGGTCCGCTGCGCGACAAGCTTCTCCACCTCCCCGTCCTTGGCGTGTAGTTTGGCGTCGAGGTCCGCCTCGCGTTTGGCGAGGTCCTCCTCCTGGGAGTTCAGTGCGGCCTGATGCTGGGTCCGAGCGGCCTCGGCTGCAGTGGCCAAGCCCTTCGCCGTCTCCTGGGCCTTCTCAATGTCGGCCAGCTTCATGGTGAGCGCCACGTCGTGCATGGCCAGCTCACCTTGGGCGGCCTTCAGCTCTTTGCTAGCTTGGCGGAACCAAGTCTGCGCCTCAGCGACGCGCACCTTGAGGTCCGCCTCCTCCTTGTCCACCATTGCCATCCTGGATATGGCCTTGTCCAGGTGGGCGCGGTTGAGCACCTGGAGCTTCCGGAAATTGGCGTCCATGGCCTGGAGAAGCCGCTCCTCCTGAGACCCGTCGCCGTCGGGCTCGGCTCGTCAACAACCTCGAGCCCGGCGGCGGCAAGCACCTCCTCGTCCAACACCTCTCCCTCGACGGGCGCCCTGTAGCTAGACGCCCCTGGGAGGTGGACGAAGAGGTCGTCGGTCACCCTCAGATACCTGCCGGAGCCGGAGGCAGCAGAGGAGGAAGGCTGGTCATTGACCACCTCCTCCTCGGTGGCGGCCTAGCCGGCCTCTCCGGCAGGCCCCTTGCCGGGCTCCCCGGCAGACCCCTTGGTGAGACACCAAGAAGGGGATGATACAAAGCCAAGACCAAGAATCAGCAAGAAAAGAAAGAGAACAGAGACGAAAGGTGGGCGGCTCACCAGTGCCGGGCTGGGGAGCGGAGGTCCCCTCCCCGCCAACATTCGGCGCCGAGGCAAAGCCACTAGCGCCCTGATACGTCTCCAACGTATCTATAATTTTTGATTGCTCCATGCTATATTATCTACTATTTTGGACAATATTGGGCTTTATAATCCACTTTTATATTATTTTTGGGACTAACCTATTAACCGGAGGCCCAACCCAGAATTGTAGTTTTTTTGCCTATTTCAGTGTTTCGAAGAAAAGGAATATCAAACGGAGTCCAATTGACCTGAAACTCCACGGAACTTATTTTTGGACCACAAGAAGCCCACGGAGTACCGGTGTTGCACCAGGGGAGTCCCGGGCTGCCAACGAGGGTGGGGGGCGCGCCCACCCCCTAGGGCGCGCCCCTTGCCTCGTGGACAGCCCGGAGGTCCACCGACGTACTTCTTCCGCCTATATATCTCCATATACCCTAAAAACTTCAGGCGAAAGAATAGATCGGGAGTTCCGCCGCCGCAAGCCTCTGTAGCCACCAAAAGTCAATCGGAACCCTGTTCCGGCACCCTGCCGGAGGGGGGAACCCTCACCGGTGGCCATCTTCATCATCCCGGCGCTCTCCATGACGAGGAGGGAGTAGTTCACCCTCGGGGCTGAGGGTATGTACCAGTAGCTATGTGTTTGATCTCTCTCTCTCTCTCTCTCTCTCTCTCGTGTTCTTGATTTGGCACGATCTTGATGTATCGTGAGCTTTTCTATTATAGTTGGATCTTATGTTGCTTCTCCCCCTCTACTCTCTTGTAATGGATTGAGTTTTCCTTTGAAGTAATCTTATCGGATTGAGTCTTTAATGATTTGAGAACACTTGATGTATGTGTTGCCGTGCGTATCTGTGGTGACAATGGGATATCACGTGATTCACTTGATGTATGTTTTGGAGATCAACTTGCGGGTTCCACCCATGAACTTATGCATAGGGGTTGCCACACGTTTTCGTCTTGATTCTCCGGTAGAAACTTTAGGGCACTCTTTGAGGTTCTCTGTGTTGGTTGAATAGATGAATCTGAGATTGTGTGATGCATATCGTATAATCATACCCACGGATACTTGAGGTGACATTGGAGTATCTAGGTGACATTAGGGTTTTGGTTGATTTGTGTCTTAAGGTGTTATTCTAGTACAAACTCTAGGGCTATTTGTGACACTTATAGGAATAGCCCAACGGATTGATTGGAAAGAATAACTTTGAGGTGGTTTCGTACCCTACCATAATCTCTTCGTTTGTTCTCCGCTATTAGTGACTTTGGAGTGAATCTTTGTTGCATGTTGAGGGACAGTTATATGATCCAATTATGTTATTATTATTGAGAGAACATGCACTAGTGAAAGTATGAACCCTAGGCCTTGTTTCCTAGCATTGCAATACAGTTTATGCTCACTTTTATCATTAGTTACCTTGCTGTTTTTATATTTTAAGATTACAAAAACCCGTATCTACCATCCATATTGCACTTGTATCACCATCTCTTCGCCGAACTAGTGCACCTATACAATTTACCATTGTATTGGGTGTGTTGGGGACACAAGAGACTTTGTTATTTGGTTGCAGGGTTGTTTGAGAGAGACCATCTTCATCCTACGCCTCCCACAGATTGATAAACCTTAGGTCATCCACTTGAGGGAAATTTGCTACTGTCCTACAAAACCCTGCACTTGGAGGCCCAACAACGTCTACAAGAAGAAGGTTGAGTAGTATACATCACGCCCGAGTTCTCCTCCCCCTCCTCCGTGTGCATGGGCTCGGTGCTTGGCGCCCTTGTCGGTGACGCCCCTCGGGGCGGCGTGGTCGATGGGGGAGGCGTATTAGGGGTAGCCCTGTGTGGCTCCTCCTGCTGCTGTCCTCCTCCTGCGACTACGGCAAGGTCAGCGCCAGGAGATCATGTCCCCCAACACATGTCGACAAGGGGTGAGTGATGAACTTACGCTGGGGGCTGTGCCGGGAGCTGCTGTCCTGGCTGCTCAGCACCACCAGTGGAGCCCTTGAAGTACCGGCCGAGGGCTGGCCGCCCGCAGAGGCCTTGGCCCTCTTCACCCTCTGGGCCAGTGTAGCGACCCAACCTCAGACGGTCAAGCCTCTGTGTATCTGTGCCACCCCTGGATCAGTATGCTGGCACACACAGTACATCAATGTATATATCAAAGTGCAATCACATGTATAAATAACGTAAAATGATATATACCTCATAATACTCAGCGGAAACAATCAAACAGGTGTGGAGTCCCATCAACGCCATCGGCAGGTTGAGTGTAGACCGTAACCTCAGATCGTAACTCTTACTGTCGAAGAAAATCCTGCAACATGATACGTTGCAGCCGTGTAGGTCAAGACATTGAATGTACCGGCAAGATCACAACATGAAAAAACAGATGGTAAAGCTATACTATATGCAATTTGGCTTTGTGGCTCTGGGTCTGAGTTTTGTTTGCGTAAAAGCTGGTTTTATTTTCCCTACATCAAAGGAATAAATGAAGTCTGTACTATAGAGTTTTCTATCATGACATGGTTCCGCCAACCGATGTCTCATAGCCCAAATTCATCATAAGTTGCCCACAATTAAGTTATCAGTCCAGTGTTGAGAGTTCCGAGATAGATCCAAGTCCAGAGGCTCAAATTGTCCGAAACCGCGGACACGGCTAATCGATTAGGTTTAAACCCTCTGCAGAGGTTTGTACACTTTACCCGCAAGATTCGATCCCTCTCTTTACGTTCTCGCACTTCAGGGTGTTTGAGAACAAGATAACCAAAACATGGTCTTCCAAAGAGTTCCCCTGACCACTGTCCGGTGCTCATCCAATCCTACCGTAGTTCTACATACGCTAGCACCGTCCCAGCAGTCACAACTAAGGTCAACCAAGCCGAGCCCATATTGACTTGCGGTTTGCAGGTAAGCTTCCGGGCATGAAGTATTCTTCCGTCTCTTTGAGTCTGGGTGAAGCTTTCCGCCAAGATGTCATGGCGCTTCTCCATGCATCCCGCCAACCACTGGATTCTCCAGGTGCCCACAACCATCCTTCACCCAGTAGTGTGTATTGAATTCTTGTCTCGAGTCTTGAATTCTTGAGGCCTTGAAGGTGCCGTCCTTGCAGATTCCATCATGGTGTTGTCGTCATTGACGTAAATCCTCCATTCTCACACCACTCCTGAGCACTCATACCAAACCCCGTCTACTATAGCGTAGCATTAAAACAAATAACGTCCCGGGCTTGGTAACAGGTGATGGGTTCCTACCTCATGCATACTACTCAACTACAAGGATTCAATAACACTACTGAGGGGTGGTTGCAAAGATGCCACTAAATGCAATAAACATAGGTATGAAAGCATGGTCAAAGTGAACTTGCACAGTAAGTTGATGAAGATAACAACACTCTCGAATAATGACTTGGTAGAACTATTCGTCACTCCGTTGAAAATCTATATAGTCATAGCACTCATATAAGCAAACATCCTAGCAAACAATTCTAACACTCATAATAAAACCAACAATTAAAAAAATGCAAATCAAGGGACACCAAATAAAAACAAAGGAAAAACTACACAACAAAACTACAAAAGAAAACTCGGAGAAAACAAATCAAGGTTTTCACCACATCAAGCATCATCTAAGAAATAGTTTTACACAACTAAAACTTTTCTTAACAGAACCTAAGCATGGGTTTTTGCTAATTAACAGAAAAGAATTTATCAAGCAACTAGGAGCAAAAAGAATCACCTTAAAATCTATTATAAAACTCCTATTAGGCCTAAAGCAAATTCTAGTAAGAAAAATAAAATAAAAGTTTTATTTATTATAAATAAAAGTTCATGTTCTAAAGTTACAGAAACTAACCTACAATAAACTATCACATAGGAAAAATAAAATTATTTGCTCGGAAAATAGTAGCTAGTTAAATAAATAGGAATAACATGATTCTGATTAAAACTATTTTTTTATTAATTCTAAAATGCCCAAATAAATACCTACGGTTAGGTAAGGTCAAAACAAAGTTGTTACAAAAAGAATCACTAAAAAATAATATTCCTAACTCACTTTATAGCAGAATTACTATTCTGTCTAAATCTAAAATAAAACAATTTTAAATAATTTTAACATGACTAATTATATTTTCTTCAGAAACTACAATAAATTTGCAAACCAACAAAAAAAGAATCACTTAAAAATATTAAGTAGATTAAAAGATATGAATTTTACAAAACTAAAACTATTCTGTTAAAACAGAAAATTAAAAATAAAACTAAAACGAAAACTGGGCTTAATGGGCCTATCTAACGCTTCGGGCGTAATATAACTAAAACACGCCCATGGTTTAACAGAAAATAACCGGCCGGGCCGGTCCAACTAACCTACACAAAACCGAACTAAACCGAACAAAACCGTTCACTAAAATAAACCCTAAAATAAAACGTATTCTTCTGAGGTCTAATCTAAGCCCTACGTTTAGATCCAACGGCGGGAGGACTCCAGCGACTTACCGAGGCGGCGACGGCGACGGCTCGGCGGCGACGACTCGGTGGTTCGTGATCGGGGACGACGGCGGAGACCTCCCGGGCTTGGTGAGCAAGGGGGCTCGGGGTGGTCTCGGTGGAGCTCGGGGTGGTCGGAGTCGGCCGGTGCGGTGGCAATGGCGCGGCGGCGGCTCGGGAGCTCCGGCGACGGATTGCGGGCGAGGGGAGGGTCGGGCGAGGGGGGGAAGTGAGGGAACGGGGCGAGGGGGGGTATATATAGGGGGGGGGCGTCGACTTGGACGAGGGGGCGATCGGGCGAGGGGATCGGGGAGGATCCCGGATCTCGCGGGATCCGGCGAGCGGCGGCGGGGGGTGATGCTTGGGCGTGGGGGAAGACGACGGGGTGGGGCCCGGGTGTCGGCGAGAGAGGGAGGGGGCGTTCGGTCGGGCGACCGAGGCGGAAGGGGTTCGGCGCGGGCGCTGGGTTGGTCGGCTCGGCCCGCTGGTGGCTGGTTGGCTCGGCCCATTGGCCGGGCTGGCCGGCGCTGGCCGGGCCGCCTCGGGCTGGGCAGTTAGCTGGGCGCCTGGGTCTTCTTTTTTTCTATTTTTTTTGAATTTAGGAGGGGAGAGATAATATATTTAATATATATTTTTTATATAGGACATATATATATCAAAATGATCAGGGGAATATTCCCTATCATTTGAACATTTTTCCAGGGGCAAAATCCAGACTTTATAAAAATTCATTTTTTTCAAAATTCAAATAAAACTCAAATTTGAAAGGGGTTTTCAAGGCACTTTCAAATGACTTTCAATTTGATTCTTTTTAACTTCCAACTCATATTTCATATCATTGAAGAAGTCATTTTATCTTCCCTCATGAAAATCATTGAGTTGCATAAAGCTTTGAATTTGAAATATTCTCAAATGAAATTCAAATCTTTTCAAAACCCTTTTCATTTCAAATGGAAGAAGTCATTTCATCTTCACTCTAGGGTTTTGGTGTTGGAATGGAATTGAATTCATCGAGATCCAAAAAGGGCAAAGGGATAGTTTTGGGAAAGTCATTTTATTCCCTCTCATCCAACTTTCAAAAGTTTCAAATTCCACTCAATTTCACTCAATCAATCAAACAAACAATCAGACAACAGGCATAGTTATTTATCTAATATAACATTCCAAAATTTAGAATTTTGGGATGTTACAAACCTACCACACTTAAAATGAATCTCGTCCTCGAGATTCGAAGAGGCTAGCAAGAAAAGGTTAGGGGCTCGGGGTCTTCTAGCAAATATTTTGGTCGGAAAGGTCAGGGGTGCTACCACACTTAAAAACAAGGTTACAGTTCCAATAAACTCGGATACTTCCTCTGGAGTGCCGACAATGTATGTCCCTTCACATATCTTACAATAGCTCCTCCATTAACGCTCTTCTGTCAGTAGCATAGGGTTTTCCTCCAAATCTTGGGTCGGTTCGTCAAAGTTGAAGTTCGTCCAAGACTGGATCGTCTTAGCTGATAGGTCTGTGTCCATTCTAGACAACTATCGAAATACTCATGGTGGTCTACCATTAATGGTTTCTCCTGCAGAAAAGCAGTGCAGGTTGAACCTCACCGTATGATCTACGATTGGCAACGGTTGCCTCTAAAGGGGTTCCATCGTCCTACCATTCTATGGTTTTATGGCTTATCGCGTCGACACTCTTCTAAGGTTTTCGAGGCTCTCGATTTTCCATCAACATATGATAGTTCATGATAGAAGTCTCCGGTATGGGGGCCAATCCATCCCGTGCATTTGAATCATTACCACATACGTAAATATCGAATCACGTATTCTAACACTTGGGCATACTCACAAGCATTGCAGAATTTCTCTTGTCGACGAACCAAGTTCAGAAAATCCATTGATTCTGCAGGCCAAACAAACATCTATCGTTCCTTAACAACTCTCGTGTTTTGCGTAAACTCCTATAGAATCGTCGGTTGATCAAATCGTAGTCTATTCCCAAAATTCCTCCGGTGGGTACTTGACCCTTATTAATTCCTGGGCCTGTGGGTTATGAGCCCACTTCAACACTTGTACCAATTTCACTCATCCTTGGAGTTACAATTGCTCCATTTTCCAACATTACACCACTTTAAATCCAATAACATCTCATTTCTTAATACCATCATATCAAAGATAAAACTTCAACTCATTTTTTTCCAGACTCCAACCTATGGGACACATTTCCATTTCCATTGGTCTAGTGTTCTTCATAGGGTACTTTCACCCTTAAAATGAAATTCACAAATCCATCCATAGACCATATTTCTCATATCCTCGAAAATGGTCAAAATCTTTGTTCACGGAGTAACAACTCATACAATTAAACATATGAAAACACGTCACCTTAACTTTATTGATTTCATGAATCCATTACAAACTCTGAGCACCCATTACATAACTCAACTCATTGAACTCATGAAAATGAAATTGCTTTCTACTACTCTTGTTTCCAATATTAAAATTCCAACTACTCAACTCCAGCTTTCATCTTGTTGTGACATTTAGTAGCATAATGTCCTGCTTCCTTGCAGCGAAAACAAATGACTTCCGACATGTCTCGGGGCTTCTTTGTGATTATATAGGCTCCTTGGATTCTTGGCTTCTTTTCTGGACATTTACCAGCGTAATGACCTAAATCCTTGCACTTGTAACAAGTGATATGACTCAGGTCCTTCTCTGCGAAAATTGTGTTGTTCTGGGGTTGCCTTCTTTTTCTCTTCCTGGATTTCTCCAGTAATGATCGAGCTTCTATTTCGAGGGTCAAACTTCACTTCTGTCGGGAAATATCCCAGATACTCATTTCTTTCCTTGGTGCAATACGCAAAAATGTCCTTCTTCTCCACATGAATAGCGTGCATTGGAGTAAAATCTGTTGAGGCCTTCTCCATCGTGGTCTTCAACACATTCCTTCATCACAGGTTCTTTCATAACTTCTCGGAGGGCTTCTTTCATTCCTTCTTCCTGCTCCTGAATAGTTTGTTGCATCATGGGGTAAATGTGACACCGAGTCGGGTAGTGGGTGGTTCCTTCACACAAGAAACAAGTCACCTGACTAGTTGGGCATGCTTCGGCTGGGTGTTTCTCCTCACAATGAGGGCATCCATCCTTGTGTTCCTCCTGGGTGTGTCCTATTTATCCGCAAATCTTGCAGGCACAAGGTTTATTTCTTGGTGTATCATGGTGCTTCCGGGTAAGACGGGATCTTGTCAGAGCATTCTTGAATTATTTCCAAGTCTTTGCTCCATTCCATCCCTGTATAGCTTGATGCATCTGCCACCATGTTGCAACACTTCCTTCAAAGTACTGAAGAGCGTAAGATACTTCATTCTTCCTTGAAACCAAATTGCTCCCGAAGTGATTCTCCATGTTCTGAATCCATAGCTCTGCCTCCCAGAAGTCTTGATCCAGAGAATATCAGTCCAACTTCATTCATCATCTATGGGGTCCAAAAGTTTTGGGATGAGATATGAGAGAGGTGGGGAGGGATATACACACAATACAAACAATAGTTTTTGAAGAAACAAGTTTTACTTTGTGGCTGTCGGAAAACATCAAACAAATGACAGCTCACAAATCGCCGCATCTAACGTAAGTGTGTAATAGGGTTTGGTCTTCTAAAGGTCAAATAATTCTTCAGATTCTTCAAGTCTTCAGAGTCTTCAACTGTTGTAGCTTCAATTCTTCTAATGCATGGTGAAATCCTCTTTACTCTGAAGAGGCCATCAGTTATCCGATATCTTGTCCTTCTTGGAGCGGCTTCAGTTGATCTTCCGTGTGGTCAAAAGGGAAAGGTGTATATTCTAACTATTTGAGGTGAGAGTGTCTATTTGATAAAATCAGAAAAGATGAGGAGTAAGAGTCTTTTTGAAAATAAAGTTTTTGAGATATCCTGTCCAAGGGGCTTTCCGATTTCTAGGGTCACGCCCTACAGTCAACATGTGCTCTGATACCATTTCAGAGCGACCCGACCTCGTGACGGTCAAGCCTCTGTGTATCTGTGACATCCACAGATCAAGATGTCTTTGGCACACACAGTACATCAATGTATATATCAAAGTGCAATCACATGTATAAATAACGTAAAATGATATATACCTCATAATACTCAGCGGAAACAATCAAACGGGTGTGGAGTCCCATCAACGCCATCGGCAGGTTGAGTGTAGACCGTAACCCTCTATAGTAACTCTTACTCGTCGAAGGAAATCCTGCAACATGATACGTTGCAGCCGTGTGAAATCGATTACATTGAATGTACGGCAAGATCACAACATGATAAAACAGATGGTAAAGCTATACTATATGCAATTTGGCTTTGTGGCTCGGTCTGAGTTTTGTTTTGCGTAAAAGCTGGTTTTATTTTCCCTACATCAAAGGAATAAATGAAGTCTGTACTATAGAGTTTTCTATCATGACATGGTTCCGCCAACCGATGTCTCATAGCCCAAATTCATCATAAGTTGCCCACAATTAAGTTATCAGTCCGGTGTTGAGAGTTCCGAGATAGATCCAAGTCCAGAGGCTCAAATTGTCCGTGAATCGGGGACACGGCTAATCGATTAGGTTTAAACCCTTTGCGAGAGGTTTGTACACTTTACCCGCAAGATTCGATCTCTCTCTTTACGTTCTCGCACTTAATGGTGTTTGAGAACAAGATGACCGAAACATGGTCTTCCGAAGAGTTCCCCTGACCACTGTCCGGTGCTCATCCAATCCTACCGTAGTTCTACATCTGCTAGCACCGTCCCAGCCAGAGTCACAACTAAGGTCAACCAAGCCAGAGGCCATATTGACTTGCGGTTGCATAGGTAAGCTTCCGGGCATGAAGTATTCTTCCGTGTCTTTGAGTCTGGGTGAAGCTTTCCGCAAGATGTCATGTTCTTCTCCATGCATCCCGCCAACCACCGGATTCTCCAGGTGCCCGTCAACCATCCTTCACCCAAAGAGTGTGTATTGAATTCTTGTCTCGAGTCTTGAAGTCTTGAGGCCTTGAAGGTGCAGTCCTTGCAGATTCCATCATGGTGTTGTCGTCATTGACGTAAATCCTCCATTCTCACACCACTCCTGAGCACTCATACCAAACCCCGTCTACTATAGCGTAGCATTAAAACAAATAACGTCCCGGGCTTGGTAACAGGGGTGATGGGTTCCTACCTCATGCATACTACTCAACTACAAGGATTCAATAACACTATCGAGGGGTGGTTGCAAAGATGCCACTAAATGCAATAAACATAGGTATGAAAGCACGGTCAAAGTGAACTTGCACGGTAAGTTGATGAAGATAACAACACTCTCGAATAATGACTTGGTAGAACTATTCGTCACTCCGTTGAAAATCTATATAGTCATAGCATTCATATAAGCAAACATCCTAGCAAACAATTCTAACACTCATAATAAAACCAATAATTAAAAAAATGCAAATCAAGGGACACCAAATAAAAACAAAGGAAAAACTACACAACAAAAGTACCAAAGAAAACTCGGAGAAAACAAATCAAGGTTTTCACCACATCAAGCATAGAAATAGTTTTACACAACTAAAATTTTTCTTAACAGAACCTAAGCATGGGTTTTTGCTAATTAACAGAAAAGAATTTATCAAGCAACTAGGAGCAAAAATAATCACCTTAAAATCTATTATAAAACTCCTATTAGGCCTAAAGCAAATTCTAGTAAGAAAAATAAAATAAAAGTTTTATTTATTATAAATAAAAGTTCATGTTCTAAAGTTACAGAAACTAACCTACAATAAACTATCACATAGGAAAAATAAAATTATTTGCTAATTAAAACAATAGGAAAACAGTAGCTAGTTAAATAAATAGGAATAAGATGATTCTGACTAAAACTATTTTTTTATTAATTCTAAAATGCCCAAATAAATACCTACGGTTAGGTAAGGTCAAAACAAAGTTGTTACAAAAAGAATCACTAAAAAATAATATTCCTAACTCACTTTATAGCAGAATTACTATTCTGTCTAAATCTAAAATAAAACAATTTTAAATAATTTTAACATGACTAATTATATTTTCTACAGAAACTACAATAAATTTGCAGACCAACAAAAAATAATTACTTAAAAATATTAAGTAGATTAAAAGATATGAATTTTACAAAAGCTGAAACTATTCTGTTAAAATGTAAAAATTAAAAATAAAACTAAAAGCGAAAACCGGGCTTAATGGGCCTATCTAACGCTTGGGCGTAATATAACTAAAACACGCCCATGGTTTAACAGAAAATAACCGTCGGGCCGGTCCAACTAACCTACACAAAACCGGAACTAAACCGAACAAAACCGTTCACTAAAATAAACCCTAAAATAAAACGTATTCCTTGAGGTCTAATCTAAGCCCTACGTTTAGATCCAACGGCGGGAGGACTCGGCGACTTATCGAGGCGGCGACAATGGCAGCTCGGCGGACGGCTCGGTGGCTCGGGCGGTCGGGACGACGGCGGAGACCTCTCGTGGTCTTGAGCAAGGGGGGCTCGGGGTGGTCTCGGTGGAGATCGGGGTGGTGGTCGGCCGGTGCGGTGGCAATGGCGCTGGGCGGCGGTTTCGGGAGTCTTCGACGGATTAAGGGCGAGGGAGGGTCAGGCGAGGGAAGTGAGGGAACGGGCGAGGGGGTATATATAGGGCGTCGACTTGGGACGAGGCGATCGGGCGAGGATCGGGAGGATCCGGATCTCGGGATCCCGAGCGGCGCTGAGGTGATGCTTAGGCGAGGGAAGACGACGGGTGGGGCCCGGGTGTCGTGAGAGAGAGGAGGCGTTCGGTCGGGCGACCGAGGCGGAAGGGGTTCGGCGCACGCTGGGTCGATCGGCTCGGCCCGGGTGGCTGGTTGGCCTGGCCCATTGGCTGGGCAATTTGGCCATTGTTGGGCGCCTCGGCCGGGCTGGGCAGTTAGCTGGGCGCTGGTCTTCTTTTTTCAATTTTTTTGAATTTAGGAGAGGAGAGATAATATATTTAATATATATATATTTTATATAGGACATATATATATCAAAATGATCAGGGGAATATTCCCTATCATTTGAACATTTTTCCAGGGGCAAAATCCAGACTTTATAAAAATTCATTTTTTCAAAATTCAAATAAAACTCAAATTTGAAAGGGGTTTTCAAGGCACTTTCAAATGACTTTCAATTTGATTCTTTTTAACTTCCAACTCATATTTCATATCATTGAAGAAGTCATTTTATCTTCCCTCATGAAAATCATTGAGTTGCGTAAAGCTTTGAATTTGAAATATTCTCAAATGAAATTCAAATCTTTTCAAAACCCTTTTCATTTCAAATGGAAGAAGTCATTTCATCTTCACTCTAGGGTTTTGGTGTTGGAATGGAATTGAATTCATCGAGATCCAAAAAGGGCAAAAGGGGCTAGTTTTGGGAAAGTCATTTTTATTCCCTCTCATCCAACTTTCAAAAGTTTCAAATTCCACTCAATTTCACTCAATCAATCAAACAAACAATCAGACAACAGGCATAGTTATTTATCTAATATAACATTCCAAAATTTAGAATTTTGGGATGTTACAGCCAGCATCTCCGCGTCCCTGCAAAGATGAAAACAAGTCAAGACAAGTGGTACAGATTGGGGAGACGGAGATGACAGAAAAGAGCAAGATGCTTACTCGCCATCCACCTCCTCCTCTGTTGCTTTCCTCTTCCTCCTTGGGCTGAGGGACCCGAAGTCAAAGGTGACCCCCGCGTCGATGTTTGCCGGGGGAGGGGAGGAGGGCGGAGTCTGCGCGCTCTTGGATGAAGAGGAGGCAAATGCTTTCTTCTTCGCCAGCGCGGCCTTGACGACCTTCTTCGCCACGGCGGCCCTCTGACGCGTGGACTCCTCTGGAGACTTTCACCGCCGCGCGGCTTTGACTGGCCGTACCGGCTCGTCGGAAGTGGCCCGCTGCAGGACTCACCCTCTCCTCGTGACCGGAGGGTCAACGGCCTTAGCCTCCTCCGACGACGACTCGTCGACCACCTCCCCGACGAGAGGAGTCCCGGTGCCGGCGCTGCTGACCTCCCCAACAGCCTCCGCCCACTGGGCGATCTCCTTCTCCTCCGCCTCTGACGCGGCCTTGTCCTCCATGCCACCGGTGCTGCCGGCCTCCTCGGCAAGCTTCGCCTCCATCGCCCTGGCAGCGATGTAGTCCAGCTCTGCCTGGGTGGTGTCCTGGACGAGCCGCAGCTCGGCGGTGACGTACCCCTCGTGCAAGGTGTCGAAGAACTCCTGCACTTGAATGTCCTCCGGCTCGACCCAGTTCAGGTCAAGGCCGTGCACGTTGAAATCTGGCATCATGGCGATGATGTCGGTCCGACGTGAGTTGTTGCTCAGCGAAACTACTCCCGCCGGCAACTTGAACACGGGCCCCTTGGTGACCTTACCGGCCTTCGTGGCGGCCCTCGCGGCCTTGCCAGTCCGCTCGACCTCACCGTCGCGGTTCACGTCGAGCTGGAAGAGTCACTGGCAGAAGTGGGTAAACCCCATCATCGTGAAGTTGTGGTCGAGGCCGGGGCGAAGCCTCATGATGTCGTCGGCATTCGTGAAGAGCCAGGCCGGCCTCCCCTTGTTGTGCAGCGGAGCGATTCGACGGCGGATGAAATACGCCCCGATCATATCAGGGGTGAGCCCGGCCTCGGTAAGGCGAAGGATCCTGGTGGTGGCGACCGTGAGCTTCGCGTCATCGGCGTCAACGTCGCTCCAGTCGCCCCGGTGAACCGGCGGCGCGTCGCGAACCCGGCAAAAGTCTGGCGGGTCCTTCTCCTCAATCCAGCACCACCGCCCCGCCATTCTTCCCACCTCTCCGTCATGGCGCCCTCCCGGTACGCCCCCTTGGACCTTGGGATCCAGGTGACGCAACCGGAAATGGCGCCCCCCGGTTGGATCCGAGGGGAGAAGTAGTGGCGGAAGTAGTGGCGGAAGAGGTGCGCGAAAAGATCCATGCACGCCATAGCATTTGGAGTAAAATCCAAAAGGTGGAAGCCGTAGGTGTGCATGACCTCGCTGAAGAAATCGGAGAAGGGGGGACAGAGCCCGCAGGAGAAGTAGTCGACAAAGAAAGGGTACCGATTTGGGGCGGCCTCGGCACAATTGGCGGGGATGACGCGTGTGGCTGGATGCCCCGTCGTCTCTCCCCCCGTCTTCACCCCCACAGGGGTTTGAAGGCCTCCCAGAGCTCAAACACGTCGACCGTCGAGGGGAAGGAGGCGTGCTGCGTCCGCTGCGCCGCCAGCACGCTCTCCGGCGGCTCCATTGCTCCGGCGTCCTTGGCCACTCCCTTGCCCTTGGTAGATTTGGGCACCATGGAAGGAGAAGGGGGCGGTGGCTCTGAGATTGGAGAAGGCGCAGGGGATAAAGTGAGCGGCGCGCCCGCGGTTATTCCTTTTTACGGGGAAGGAGCGGGCCGCCTCCTTTCCCATTAACTGTGATGTGACGCATGCGTGCGGAAAATGCCCCACACATGCCGCCCACGTCACGCACGATCCTCCACGACGCCCGTCCAACGCGGGTCGTGGGGAAGCGCAGTGGACGAAGATTTACAGCGGTGAAAATCCGCCCCGCCTGCCCGTGCACCGTTCTGGGCCTGGCACAACAACATGTTGCGCTTATGTGTGGCCCAGGCCCGGGGGCTCCTGTCGGTGTACAAAAGTAGGGGCACACCTTTGTAACCCTTTACTTGTGCACGGGCAGTCAGAGCCACGCGCCATGGCTGCACGTAGCAGGGCAGAGGAAGGGAGCCGGAGAGAAGCCGAAGCACAAGATGGCCAAGGCAACGCCAAGACCAGAAACGCTGAAGAGCAAGAGGGCGAGGTGGACTTCCCCGGCAAGAGCCTTGCCGGGGCAACTTTCCCGACGCCAGCAGAGTGAGCCACCCTTGGGCCCACGGGTTCCAACCCAACTGACTGCGTCGGAACTAGGGCTTGGGAGGCACCTCCATGGTGGCATGCAAATCTTTGTCAAGACCATAGATATATGGGATCAGATGAGAACCAGAAGACAACGATCCTCGGCAAAATCCTTGCCGAGGAAAGCCACAAGACCCCCAGAAAGTTCCTTGCCGGGGACGACTGCGCGCCACGGCAAGACCCTTGCCGGCCCCCCGGCAAGACCCTTGCCGGGCCCCCCGGCAAGACCCTTGCCGAGGGCGTCAGTGGGGCCACAGCCAGGCCCGCGTCGACCAAGACTCCACCGTTGTCCCCAAGCAGCTGCTAGCTCAACCAGCTGGGCAGGCACCTGCGTGGTGATGGGCGGCCCCTACGCCAACTCAGCAAGCACCTCCGTAGTGGCATGCAGATCTTCGTGAAGACCCTACCACCGCGCCACCTCAGCTGCCTGCCTCATGGCGCCGCATGCACCGCTGGCCTGGGCGCGTGTCGAAGCAAGGCGAGGCGGCAACGGACGGGACGGGCCTCGTTCCCGTCCCCAATAAATCTAAGGGACACCTAAGCTACGCATTAAATGCATCTTGTCCTGTAACACGAGCGATAAGCTCGCAGCACTGTAGACCTTTCCACCTCCTGTGTGCCACTTTGGTAGCCCCTTTCGACTATAAAAGGAGGCCCATGGCATACTGGAGAGGGATTCGGCTCTTTTAAACGACGTAGACACCATAGCTAGTTCGAGAGATCAAGAACTCTCTCAAATACACACCAAAGCAGGACTAGGGTATTACGCATCCTCGCAGCCCGAACCTGGGTAAACGATCCTTGTGTTGACTGCTAATCCTGCTCTTCTCACAACCCTGCGCCCCGGCAACCGTAGTAGGGATTCTTGTGATCCCATAGGTGTCGTTTCCCACCGACAGTAATCATCATTATAAAGCCATAAATATGCATCAATTTGACTTAAGATTTTGGTCAAGCTGGGTTGCCTGGCTCCTGTGCTTACCCCTACGTTCCCGATTGTTCGGCTAGGCAGTAAAGGGAGCACCTCTGTGATTGTTACTACCGGGTCATCCGAGTTGGCACCTCGGACTGGGTGAAGCCGAAAGCTAGCTATCTTAAAGGATATAATTGGTCAGCAACGATGGAAGTGAAAATTTTGGTTCATTAATACCATAGAGTTCGGACACTTTCTCTTAACTAAATCCTCAATATTTTCCTCCCACATTGAGCGGAGGTGAGGTTTCATGATCATGGTCAGCATGACAACCCAAGGAAAGGAACCGATAGCGGGACTATTTTCCTTATGTTTCTTACATTAAAAAAGTAATATAACATATCTCTCCGCGTACCTTTGTTTATAAAACCATATGGCCAGATTGCCTTGTTTGTCGTAAAACTTTGCCCTTGTAAAGGCTTTATAAAGTAGGACAAACACTCCCCAGCTACTGGCCGAGGAGGTTGAAGCCAATGGTCAGTGAACAAAGTGATGTAAAATGCGGATCCGAGAATTAATGATGTAAAGTACTTGGATAGATAGAATCATTACACAAAAATTGCGAGTAAAATTCATTTACTGCAATCCATCTTTTAAACCACTTGGGGCCTACCTTGGTGAGCTCGGATTTCGACCAGCTCTAAGCTCTTTTAAGAGATCTTTATGCTCTTTCTGAGAAGTTTGTGTTAAACACAACAAAATTTTCTGTCAAACGGATATCGATCCTTAATTTGGCCACCCGTGCCCACATTAAGGCTCGGGGGCTACTGGGATTTGTGCTCATTATTTACTAATCTTAAAGGGGCACATTGATCACCTGATCTGGTGTTGTCACCCGACCAGTTTCTCGGGGGCTACTGCATTGGCAATCCAGTGCAGAAAATGTAAGTGCAATATAGTTCTCGAGGAGATTATGATCCTCAGGTTGGTTGGCCGCACCCAACCTGAGTCTCGAGGACTTTGCACACCGCTTTTTGTGTCCCGAAGTATTCTGACGAGCTAGGAGTTGATCCTCAGGCTAATTTTGCAAATCAACCTGAGTCTCAGGGGCTACTGGGATCAGCGGTCTTATGTCATCCTTCAGGTGCATCTCGGGTTTTAGACCGATACACACCTTGAGGGCTACTGGCTATATATCTCGGCAAAGAATAAATTGCACCAATCAAAAATATTGACAAAAAATTGGCCCGCGGTTGGGGTGGTGCACCACCTCGGAAGCAGTCCGGCATAAAGCTCGGCCGCCAGTGGCTGGCTCCATAGAGGGCATTTCCGGCATTAAGCTCGGCTAAAATCCTTCAACTTTTTTGAACCAGGGTGATCTATGACACCTCGGATACAGTCCGACGCTGGAGCTCAGATGCAGTTCAGCGTTGGAGCTCAGCTATAACAATACTCTTCGGATTCAGTCCGGCATTGGAGCTCGGATACATTCCGGCGTTGGAGCTCGGAAGTGGTTCGGTGTTGGTGCTCGGCTGCAAAAGATACCTCGAATACAGTCCGGCGTTGGAACTCGGCCGCAAGAGGACACTGCTGCCCGGGAACAACTTCAAACCCGAGGTGTGGCATAAAAATAACAAGGCATTGATAAAGGCCGATAACTTAAAGGGGCTCCTCGGATACCCAACATGTAAACTCTTCGGGTTTACTTCAGCGATCCTCAAGATCGAAGATGAGAAGATTTGTTGAACCAGTTTTCAAGACCGATGACTGAAGATGAAGAACCGTTCACAAGGATCGAGGAGCGTCCCCAACTTGAAGACCGGTTCAGGGGGCTACTGACGGTGTCCTGGACTAGGGGGTACTCACCACATCGTCTCCCGACCAGGTGGATCGGGCCGAGGACCCCCATGGCGGTTCACTCATGGGCCACTTCGGGCAGCCCATGCCGCATACAAGGAGTATTCCACAAGACTTGTTGATCAAGACAAGGACTCCTCTCTACCAATGTATTTGGCTAGGACTCTTGTTATCCTAGGCCTCTGGCGCATTATATAAGCCAAGGCCAGGCTATTCGATAGATTATTATGACATTATTCATCATACCCTTAGGTCTTAGACCACAATATATAATCTCGAGGTAGATCAACTCTTGTAACCCTATATTCATCAAGATCAATCAAGCAGGAAGTAGGGTATTACCGCAATAGAGAGGGCCCGAACCTGGCTAAACATAGTGTCCCCTGTCTCCTGTTACCCATCGATCCATGACACATAGCTTGGGACCCCCTACCCGAGATCCGCCGGTTTTGACACCGACAGCGACCCTCGCAGATTTCATGGCAGAAAGGATCGACGTCCCTGGCCGTGAAGTATGCAAGGACCGTTCTCTCTTGCTTGGAGACGAGGCACTAGACGGATGGGTCATGTACTTCGACAACACGTTCGCACGCCAGGGCGCGGGGGCTGAAGCAGTGCTCATTTCACCCACCAAGGACAAGCTCTACTACACCATACAACTCTGCTTCCAGCAGGGCGAGAAGGTCTCCAACAACATTGTAGAGTATGAGGGCTTGATCGCCAGACTCAAAGCCGCTGCGGCTCTGGGGGTCAGGTGCCTCACAATCAGGGGCGACTCACAACTCCTCGTCAACTTCTCCAACAAAGAGTACAAGCCGATAGACGAGCACATGGAGGCATACCTCAAGGAGGTACGCAGGATTGAGAAACGATTCTTGGGCTTAGAATTATAGCATGTGCCGCGAGGCACCAACAAGGAGGCGGACGACATCGCCAAGAGGGCATCCCCGTGTCTGCCTGAGGAGCCTGGCGTCTCCGAGGAGCGGCTCGTCAAGCCATCGGCGGCTCCCCCCTCTGCGGAGTCAGCACCACCCCAGGAAGATCTCCCCCAGGCTCCCTTGTCGGGCACCCCAGCTTGTGGCCCGACCTCCGGAGCCCGCCTCCTCCTCACGCTCGAGCCTCAAGAGGGGTGTTGGATAGAGGAGTTCAAGACATACCTACTTCAGGGCACCCTGCCGGAGAAGGAGGAAGACACGGAGCGCATGGCTCGCTAGGCCACTGCATACTGCATCCAGGATGGTGAGCTCTACCAGAGGCGTCCAAACGACGTTTCTTTACGGTGCATCTCCAAGGGGCAGGGATGTGAGCTGCTGGCCGACATAAATGGTGGGGACAGCGGGCATCATTCTTCATCGCACACCCTCGTGGGTAAGGCATTCCTCAGCGGATACTACTGGCCCACGGCACTCAATGATGCCACCGAGCTGGTAAGATCCTGTGAAGCCTGCCAGTTCCATGCTAAGCAGATCCATCAGCCCGCTCAGGGCCTCCAGACCATCCCGCTCACATGGCCGTTCGCGGTCTGGGGGCTGGACATCTTGGGGCCTTTCCCTCGAGCGCCTGGGGGCTACCGCTACCTCTACGTCGCCATTGACAAGTTCACCAAGTAGGCGGAGGTGGAATCCGTCCACACCATCCTAGCCGGCTCGGCCATCAAGTTCATCAAGGGCCTCGTGAGCCGGTTCGGGGTTCCTAATTGCATCATCACCGACAATGGCTCACAGTTCACTAGCAACCATTTCAAAATATACTGTGCTAACCTTGGAACACAGATATGCTACGCTTTGGTGGCACACCCCAGGAGCAATAGCCAGGCTGAGCGTGCCAATGCAGAGGTCCTGAGAGGCCTCAAGGCAAGGACCTTCAAGAAGAAGCTCGAGGCTTGCGGCAGGAGGAGGCTCGATGAGCTCCAGTCCGTGTTGTGGTCCATCCGCACCACCGCAACCAAGCCGATTGGCGAGACTCTGTTCTTCCTTGTTTACGGAGCCAAAGTGGTTCTCCCTCACGAGGTCAAGCATCGCTCCACGCGGGTCTTGGCATTTGACGAGGCACGCCAGGACGCCACGCGGGGGATGGACCTCGTGCTGGGGAGGAACGCTGCCGCCAAGCCTCGCTCCGAGCATCAAGGTACCAGCAGGCGCTGCGGCGGTACCACTGCCGCAACATCCGCTCCAAGATGCTCGAGGTGGGCGATCTCATCCTGAAGCGGGTGCTCTCCAGGGAAGGGTTGCACAAGCTCTTGCCCATGTGGGAGGGCCCGTTTAGGATCGCCCGTGTCTCCAGCCCTGGCGCCGCGCTCCTGGAGATACAGGACGGGATCCCCATCCAGAACGCCTGGAACATCCAGCAACTCCGGAAATTCTACCCATGAAGCAAGGCCCCATGCCTATGAAGGTCTCCGCTCGTCACACTCTCACATAATAATGAGTTTGGGCTGTACACGCCCCAGAGTCTCCTAAGTGCTGCCCGGGGCCTAACGGGGGCTCCCACCCATCTCCTAGTGGCAGCACTTAGCTTCGCACTAGTGAGAAGACCAGTCTAGGTGCCAGGCGCGGCTGTCCTTTCGCTTGCTTTCTGTAGCTGGTATGCAACTTCTTAAAGAAATTTGGAGTTTTTCGCGCTTCTCATTTGCCAGAGTTGGAATTTTTCTCCCCTTGATTCGCTCGCCTCTCTAGTCTTGTCCCAGGAAGAGTGGCAGTTGCCCGTCGCTCCTCCTCACGCGCCCCGCGAGCGGGGGCTAGGCAGGTGTGTGCGCTTGGGCTTGCCCGCACCACAAGCACACCTCGCTGAAGCCTCGTTGCCCCAGAGCTTCAGCTTCCTTAATCCTTGCCAGGAGCTCTAGAATGAGCTGATGGGCATGTGCACCCTCCTAAATCCGTGGCTCCGGGTAGTGCGACACAGTGTGCCAGCCACAACCAACCCTTGCCTGAGGGCTCACGCGAGAAAGGATGACACGACCCATCAAGTTATCTAATAACCCTGCAGTTGTACAAGGTCTCTTGAGGCCCGACGGCTCTTGAGTTGTCAGGAGGGGAATTTTGCGAGATGCTGCGGGAAAGGCGCGCCCTCGTGAGGCGGGAAACTACTGCAAGCATATAACACTAAGTTACCATAACCACACCTAATAGAAACACGGGAGCTACGACACAATATTATCAAGATAATAAACATAGCATAATGGCATAGGTGCCATGGTTCATTACACACCCCAGCGGGGCCCTCTACTTTTTTCAAATGCAGGAGAAAGGAAAGGTTAAACAAAAGCGGGCCGCACGGCTGTGGCAGCTCCCAAGGCTAGGCTCCAGTGGTGCCTGTGCTCAGCCCGAGTCTTCCTCCCGCTTCACTAGAGCACGGCTGCGAGACGGCTCGTCGCCTTCGTCGATCCGAGCCCAGCGACGGGGTGGTTGGTCATAGTTGTCGCTGCTGGAGGAGGCGCAGCCGTCGCCAAGGACAAGCTCACCCTCGTCGTCATCGCGTCCGTCACCAAGCACTGGTACGCGTCGGTCCTAAACAAACGGTTTTTAACCCCTTTCCACGATAGCATTTGGAACTGTCGCCAAGTGAGTGTGGGCGATAGGGGGGGTCCTTCCCACACGACCCAAAAATCGTCGGGGATATGCCATCCTAGCACACAGCTCGGCAAAATGAGTTCATGGGCGACCGGCGAGCGCTCAAATACGGAAATACGTACAGTAGAGCTAAAAAATACAATTATACAGCAAAATTGTTTCCAGTCGCAACTAGATCCCACACAGCCAGTCCCCGCTAAACGTTTCCTTTCGTATGTACATCCCACACAGTCGCTCCAAGGAAAACGTTTCCATTCAAAGGTACATCACACACAATTTTTCCCGTTAAATCGTTTGTGATAAGCGCTACATTGCACATGATATTAATAATTTTATCGTTTGCGTTATTGAATGCATCAGACACGGTGCGTAGAAGAAACTGTGTGGCAAAGGCTGTCCATCACACACACTTTTTATGTGGTAAATGTTTGCGCAAGGTGGCCTAACACAAACAATTTCCAAGAGAAAGTAGTGTGTGTAGTGGAGATTGACCGCACACGTAGTGGATCCTCGAAACATTTCTGATCTCCACGTATATCGCAGACGTTTCGCTTTCGCAAACCGTGTGCAGTGTAATCCCTAATTGATCCCTAATTAATCCAATTAATCCCTAATTTAAAAATCACATATTTTCAAATTGAAAGTAGGCAATCACTTATTTCATATCCAACCATGTTTTTACAAATATAGGTTCAACCACGAATTCATAACTCGGTGCACAGGCACATATACTGAAGAACTACAGAAGCACCAAGTAAAGAATGATAAACCACAGTTGTACTAAAGACTGTAAAGAGAGAGGTGGAAGACATTCTTGTTGCTGGAGAAGGTGAAGCGGAATGTCCATATTGTGCCCTCCTCCATGCGTAAGGAGCGCACGACTCTAGGCCAACCCCTTGTGATGGCTGCCCGTCCATCCTTCACTGTCTTCATTAGGACTTCTCGATGCTCATTGTAGTCTGGATGAAATACTTTAACTTTCATTGCGTGTCCAACAATCATGTACTTTGCAAGGTAATCTTGAGTGAACTGCTTTGGGAACCACTGGGAACGAAAAAGATTCAGACCTTGTTGTCTAACAACTCATTATGGGCAGTAAAAAGAGAAGGCTGCAGAGTTTGTAGTTACGATCCTACAGCTCACTGTTGTGTTGGATAGAGCATAAACAAATAATTTGCTTGCCACCATTCATATCTTTTTGCTAATAATCCTTATCAGTTTCCTCACTTGATGCTTGTTCATCAATATCTCATTGCCCCATACGCAAAAAGGGTCGATGCTTGGATCCTTGCCAAGGGCATATGTACCTACAAGCAACAAGTCAATATTAGAAGCTAACTAGTGTCCAAGCCTGGATCTATATGCACTACATTATGGAATGACGGGGGGAGTACAAGCCGAGGGATAAGCTAGCCTCGGCGGAAAATGGTGGCCACTCTCGTTGTTGTCCTGCATAAGTAGTGGAAAGCCATGCTAAGTACATCAATCTTAACATCAGACAAATATAGCAAAGGTAAACAACATCATCTCCAAATGATATCTTGAATGTGTTGGTTTCAGCATGCTGTTAAAGCAGGTATAAAATGGAAGGCAATGTTACCGACAGCAGGCTTAACAGCCATCAAATATTGCAATTCAAACTGGTATTGTTGAAAATGAATAGAACGTAGGTAATGCTTAAACATCACACTGGATAAATGTGTAAAACTGAAATAAACGACATGTGTTAACTACACCAGGAATAACTGGAGCCAAATACAGCCGTTCAAACTGATATCGATGTAGTCGAGCGGCACAGTTCCGACTTGCACATAATGAACAACACATTGTGAATGACTGAAATAAACAAGGCATATATGACCAGTATGTCACATCCCCAGTTCTGGTCTGCTCTGGGTTAGCCAGTCTTGTGTTGCATCATATTTAAATTTCTCTTAAGTTGAAATGGGGATTGCTCAAACCCTAGCACCAGATCAAATCAACTAGGTTCAAATAAAAATATTCTCAATGAACCAAAAATGACCTTCAGAAAAGTTCATCATTTTTGGATTGGTTTAAAACCTCTACAAAAAATGGTGCACATATCTCTAGGTCGTTCCTGGATTTTTGAATTAATTCATAAGTATTTGAATTTGGACATTTAAATCTTATAAATATTTTTAAATGTCCAAATAATCCTGAAAGTACTTGGGGGCTATTGGAAATAATTCAAATAGTGCCCACAATTTTTGTCGAGGATTTTACAAAATGAGTTAGTATTTTTACTAATTCAAAACAGATCAAAATAAATAGAAAACAAGAATAATTAGAAAGAGAGAGAGAGAAGGACTCACCTGGGCCACTTACCTGGCAGCCCACCTGGCCGGCCCAGCTGGCAGCCCAGCCAACTGGCCCAGCCCACCACCGCCACCTCCCCTGTCGTCTTCCTCCTTTGCCAGGAGGATGGGCGCGTGCCGACACGCGCGCACCGCCGTGCGCCACCTCCTGCTTGCCGCCGAGGGTCTGCACGCGTTCCCCGAGCGCCACGCAACCCCACTGGACTCTCTCTCACTCTCCCGTGCCCATTCCCCTCCTCTCCCTCGTTCTCTCGTGCGACGCCCGAGGACCACCGTCGCCGCCGTTCGCCTTTGCGCGGCCACCAGTATCCCCATGCCAAGTCAGCTAGTCCACGAGCTCCGCCTCTTCTGCCTTTTCCTCCTCGACGATTCTCCCGGGCTCGGACGCGCTGCTTCATTGTCACCATCGCCGTTTCCATCGCAGGCCGCCGGAGATCACCCCCGCCGCTGCGCTCGCTCCGGTGCTTCCCCGAGCACGCCGAGGACACCCCTGCACTCCCCGTGAGCTCCTCTTCCTTCTCCCCCTAGCCACGCCACTCGATCTGCCCCCTAACCCCGTTGGCCATCACGGCCGGGAGCTTGGCTCCGCCGGCCATGTCGCCGCCGTGGCCGCCGTCACTTGCAGCCGCAACAGAGCGTGTCATGGTGCTCAGTGCACCCCCAGGAGGCCGTAGCACCCCTCTGCGCCCCCTGCCGTGTTTTCTAACGTTGTCTTCGTGCACGCCCGAACTCCGGCCGCCGCCTTGGAGCTCGCCGTCGTCGGCTCCGGCCACCATAGGCCCGGCCTCCACCACCCCTCGACGCGCGCCTGCAAGGGCTCTCCAACGAGCCCAAGAACGGCCTCGTCCGTGCCCTGTGGGCGTTTTCCGAGCCGCGCCGCCGTCTCGGGCCTCGCCGGCGTCGAGCCGCCGGCAGGTTTGACCGCTGACCAGGGGTTTGACCTCCCCAGGCCCCTGCTTATTTTAGTATTAGGTTTAATTAGTGTTAAATTAACTTAGTTAATTAGATGAGCCACTGACATGTGGGTCCCCGAGCATAATTAGGTTAGTCTAATTTTCTGTTAAGATTAGTACTAATCTGTGTGGACCCCACGTGTCAGCTTTGACTCTGGTCAAGTCAACGTTGACCGGTCCCACCTGTCATACACCCAAACCAGCCTGAGACACTGACGTATGGGTCCCACAGGTCAGATTTGACCTGGCCGAACCAGTTGACCTGCTGACGTCACACCTATGTCATGCTGACGCAGTAACTTATTTTCTGGATTTATTCTTATATAGGAAATTCCAGAAAATGTTGCAAACTTCAAAAAATCATAGAAATTAATCTATAGCTCCAAATGAAATAAGTTATATATGAAAAATGATCAGAAAAATGCAATCTATCCATCTATACCATTTTCATGCATGTTAGAACAATTTAACCTTGCTGTTTAGGTGAAACAAGTTAATGCACTAATATGACCTCTTAAAATGGGTTTGCATTTGAATCTATGGTTCAAAATAGCTCAAACCCATCAGGTTGTAGTTGCATTAGCCCAACACACTCATTTTACCATGTCATGATCATGCATCATATTGTGAATTTCATTGATTGTGTTTCTTTCTTCGTTGCCGATATTTGTCCCCTCTCAGTAGACGACGTACCGACGATGAGTTCGATGACACCAATGAAGAACTATATTATCTTCAGAAGTGCCAAGCAAGCAAAACCCCATTGTTCATTCTGATACAATCCTACTCTCTCGCTCCTGCTCTCTTTTACTGCATTAGGACAACAACGATTCATCTATTACTTGCTGCGGTAGCTGAACCCCTTTATCCAATGCATGACATGTCATTCCACAGTAAATAGATGAAACCCACTAGCATGAGTAGGAGTTGTTTGAGCCCTGTTGTGCCTACTCATTCATGCTTGTTTGTCATGCCTGCTACTGCTTAGAGTTGAGTCGGGTCTGATTCATCGAGGATGAATCAGAGGTGTGTGAACATGTCCTACTGTGTGTGAGCTAAGTGTGTGAACACGATTTGGTAAAGGTAGCGGTGAGAGGCCATGTTGGACTACATGGTGGGTTGTCTCATTGAAGCCGTCCTCAGGAACTGAGTTCTGTGTTTGTGATCCATGAACATTTACTACCACACATTGGGATCCTTAATTGACTCTCTCGGCTTCTTAACCACCCTTGTCCTTTGTCCGGGAGTTGCAAAGTAGTTTCTGGTGCTTGTAGCATGCCGGGGGCCGCACGCAGCGCTGACCTTAGGGGTGGGCCGTGTTGCGGTAGGCACGTGGCACGGTGTACTGATTCACCCGTTTGGTGTCTCGGGAACCCTGCACACATCGTTCGGGGCTGTTAGTGGAAACCTCGGCCGGACTCCCTGCGGATGGAACCCGAATAGGCAATAAACCTGGACTAGGACTTGAGTGTTTAGGTAGGCCGTGGCCGACACCCTCGCTAGGATTCCGCTTGAAGGTTGCCGAGATACATGACGTGTACATGGCGGTAAGTGGCGATAGCGTGTGTGAAGAAGTACACCCCTGCAGGGTTAACATCATCTATTCGAATAGCCGTGTCCGCGGTAAAGGACTTCTGGGTTGCATATAACAGTTCATAGACAAGTGAAAGTGGATACTCTAAAATACGCAAGATAAGTGTGAGTGCTATGGATGGCGTTCTCGTGAGGGAGACGGATCGGATCCATAGTGGTGTATTGATATGGTGAATATGTGGACTCGTGCGCCACCTCAAAAGAGTTACTTGCGATGCAGTTCAGGTTAGCCACCGAGTTAAAGCTGGCTTGCTGCAGTCAAACTCCACCACCCCCCTTTGTTGATAATGATGCATATGTAGTTAGTTCTGATGTAAGTCTTGCTGAGTACGTTTGTACTCACGTTTGCTTAATTTATGTTATTGCAGAGAGACTTCCGTCTCGCTAGTAGTTCCGCGTGGACTTCGACGTTTAGCTTGTTACCTCAGCTACGATCTTGTGCCCTTGGCAGGATCTGGTAGATAGTCAGGCTTCCCAACCTTCTTCATTTATAGTAGTTTGTACTCAGACATGTTTAGCTTCCGCATGTGTTTGACTTGTATGCTCTGAATGCTGGGTCGAGAGACCCATGTTTGTAATATCTCGCTCCTCGGAGCCTAATTGAGTCGTAGAGTTATGTTGTGATGCCATGTTGTATTTACACATATCGAGCATATTGTGTGTATGTTTGAAATGCTTGGTATGTGTGGGATCCGACAATCTAGTTGTTTATCCTTGGCAGCCTCTCTTATGGGGAAATGTAGTCTAGTGCTTCCTTGAGCCATAGTAGTCCGCTTCTGATCCGGTTCACCGGAGTCCTGCTAGCCCAAAGACTACCGCCGTGACACTTGATCGGCCGGGTATGTGTTTCACTTCGTTCTGTGGTTCGTCCCTTTCGGGAAATGTCACGCGGTGACATCTGAGTCCCGCTTAGCTCACAACCCGGGTTCCTGAGTCCTGTTAGCCCAATGCTACAGACTGGATTCACACGCTGGCGACCGACATGCTCGAAGTTGATTCATGTATGCCTGTCCCCATGGGTTAGTGCCGCTTTGGGTTCACGACTAGCCATGTCGGCCCGGTTCTTCATCATATGGATGCTAGCGACACTATCATATACGTGAGCCAAAATACGCAAACGGTCCCGGGCCATGGTAAGGTGACACCCGTGGGAATACCGTGCGTGAGGCCGCAAAGTGATATGAGGTGTTACCGGCTAGATCGATGTGACTTGGAATCGGGGTCCTGACAGCTTTGGTATCAGAGCCTGACTGCCTGTAGGATTACCAAGCCAAACTGGTCGAAGTTGTGTCTACAAATGCTTTAGTTATGTAAGGGAATTGATTGTGGAAGGGAACGTAAGGCTCTTTTTACTCCTTATACCTCATGGCCTTCTGATCTGAGTCATCCTCTTCTCTTCTACGGGGTTAAGAACTAGGCCTTCTCATCTATCTATCGTGATGACGTGTTACTAATCCATAGACTTATAGAATTGATAGTTTCAAATACCAGTTCAGTTTCTACTACTCCCGTGTGTTCATAGTTGGTCTCGGAACCTTGATATTGTGCTTCTGAGTGGTTATGCCACCATTCTTGCAGGATGTCTCAAATCATTTTGAGCATTTACAGCCGTTATGATGTCTGAGTCATCCCAGGTTTCTAAAACAATCTGAAGCATTTGCAAAATCCCTTCCTCTCATTTTGAAGTCCCTTTGGGCCAGATTAACCACACTAATCGGTGAGTTGCGGTACTCCGCTGCCTCGGTATATATGTTGGAGCTATTATTATGACACTAGGTGTTTTAGGGAGTCACCTAGTAATCTAGCCATGTTTTGTGTTCCCAGTGTGATGATTCTGGCCATTATTCTCGAAAGCATCCCGTGATGCCATTTAGTTAGTAGGTACTCTATTCCTGGGTTCTTGAACCCGAGATTCACCCTACTTACCTCCTGTTGATAATGTTTGCTAGTTCCTTAGGATATTAGTAACTTTGCGATAGTCCTCGAGGTCCGTGGTATTTCCTTCTTCCAAATACTATGAACCGCTTATGGCAGAAGTTCCTCGCTGAACCGAAAGATCACAATAAGAGTGCTCTTGATGAGTTATTCGTTCTACATTGTGAATCTGCCAGTCCTACTTTCCTGCATGGGTTATCCAGAAGAAACCTGTTGAACTTGATTTGACATACTAACCTATGCATCCACAACTCAGAAAGTTATATGTTCCTCGAGTTGTTCCTCCTTAGTTGTATTCTGACCCCCATCTATCAATTGATAATCAAGAGTGCGTGCATTCGTTTATCGATGCCTATTATTCATGTGGCCTGTCAAGCCATTCTATTCTAGAATGACTAGGAGAAACAAACTCCAGTACCCCATCCATATCTAGGATTGGGTCAAAGCAGTTGTATTCCGCAGATCAAAATGCCAATCCAGCTTTTGATTCTGTTCTACCCTGAAGTATTTCCCTCTTTATGCCAGGAACGTCATGAGAATTACACCTTCCCTTATGAATTCTTGACGCAGTGATACTTCTTGCCATCATTGTTCATTCCTCGGTATCGTGTTGTTGTAACCGGAATGCCGACAAGTAAACTGTGATGTGTGAAATCGATACTCCTAGCAACCTCGTTGCTTGGTAGTTAATGGACAATATTCTCATTCTTAGCGTGTTGGTTATTAAATCATCATCCTAAGATTGATCGTGCTACCTAGTCCTTATTCTGGTGCACTCTTCGATCAATGAGTTAGGATTATATCAATCCCTTGCTCTTTGATCATATCGTCTTGCCCTGAAAAGCAAGATTGTTCTCGAGCTTAGTAATATATCGGTGGTTCATGATTTTTTGAATATCTTCTCGGAAGTATTACCAGGTTGTCCCCTGACTGTTATGTTGAGCTCATGATCAAGTTGGTTTCCTGTGAACCAACCTTTCTCCAAGAATCTGTGTTGGATACCCCTCAGCTAGTTGGTTGAGCTAAACAACAACTTGGAGAGTTGGAAGATGAAAGCTTGTCCGACTTAGTTCATCACTAAGGGATACCCTTGTGTGTGTGTGTGTGTGTGTGTTGAAGAAGGATGATATCTCCGTCGATTGGTCCTCGTGATCAGTTGTTGGATCTATTGCCTTGTCAAAACTCTGACTTGAGTATGGGCCATCGTCAAGTCAAATCAGAACCAACGATATTCGTGATGTTGTCTTACTCACGGTTGTCCCTCGGGCATACACCATTATATCTTTTGGCCTGACCAATGCTATCACCGTGTTCACATGATGGTGGAAGTCCAGTGACATGGAAATTCCGATGAGTTGCTGTTGAGCCCATCAGCAGCATCTTGTCTCCGCCCTGACTCATGTTGAACATCAACCTAGTGTTGGAAACTTTGTAAGCAATGCCTTCGTGTTCCGTTCATGAAGCCTATGCTTGGATGGAAGAAGTGACTTCCTCGAATTCATGTGCTTTAGGTGTAAGTTGCCGCCATGAATTTGAGAAAGGTTTGTTTTGCTTCCTTCGGAATCATCCCAAGTCAGTCATGCATTCGTGCGAGGTATTCTATGGTTTGGTAGATTAATTACCTCCACTCCATATGTATTCCCTAGCACACCAAGCCACTGATTGAATTGTTCAAGGAAAATAAGTTCTTGAGTGTTAACCCTTAAGGACCCAAAGGTATATGCACAAGACTTCGTTATTCCAATGATGGTTCCCAATTAGAACTCGGTAGTGTTTTGTTATAAGACTACCACGTGGTAATGCTTGTCTGGGACAGCATGCTCACATGTGTGTAGCAGAACCAGCTCATGTTTTGGAGCCTGCTATCGTAGTTCATTTCCCAAGAATCTCGCAACGTCATCTTGTTGATTTGTGTTGCAAAACCTTCATTTTTGTTTCTAGACTTGATGAGTCTGGAATATCCTGACACCAACCAGATCTGAATCTCAGGCAGATATGATGGTTGGAACAATTCCCAAGAACTATTATATTGGTCTCTTTGTAACCGGTAACGTGGATGTTGTGGCCAACACACCTAGCCGTAAGGCCTATTATTGTAGTATCTTGGTTGAAGAAGTTTGTCACCTTCCCATAAGGATCTCGCAGGATCTGCCTCTGTAGTTATTCCTTATGGAATTTTGTGTTCCCGAAGTCTGACCTTTTACTTGATGTTCTAGATATCAAGCCATATTTATGAATGGATTACGCTAGCACATCAACGAGAACATTAGAAGCGGAGCGCTAAATGTCTCTCGGTCGATCATCCAGATTTTGTTCTCTTGGCCTCGCTAAGGGGAAGTCTGAGAAGGTGTTATCTTCCTTTGTATCCGCATCATCCATCACTATTCATCATGGTAGTAAGATGTGTTGCCAGGATCCTCGTCAAGGATGTTGGTAAAACCTTGATGACCATGGAAATGCTCAAGTTCTTGAGAGCACACTCAGTCACTAGGTTATATCCTCAGTATCAATTGGAATGTGCCTCCCGTTTGCCGAGTTGTTCTATAACCATAGTTTCCTTTCCGAACTGAGTATGCCATTTCCCCGAACCCCTTTCAAATGATCATTGTCAATTGCCTTAGCCTGGTATGGAGAGTTTCAATGATCCTTTCCGATAGAGTTTCTTTCTAACGTCATCGAGTTGGATGAAGATCTGTAAAGCAAAGACGTCAAGATCAATATGAAGCAATGAATCGACACCTTCGAGAAGAGCAGTTGGATCATGAAGATCATGTTAGCTTGTGTCCCCAGTGTCTTCTTACCTCAGTCTTGAATCTCGGGACGAGATTCTTGTTTTGTAGGGGTGAGTTGTCACATCCCCAGTTCTGGTCTGCTCTGGGTTAGCCAGTCTTGTGTTGCATCATGTTTAAATTTCTCTTAAGTTGAAATGGGGATTGCTCAAACCCTAGCACCAGATCAAATCAACTAGGTTCAAAAAAATATATTCTCAATTAACCCAAAATGACCTTCAGAAAAGTTCATCATTTTTTGATTGATTTAAAACATCTGCAAAAAATGGTGCACATATCTCTAGGCCATTCCTGGATTTTTGAATTAATTCATAAGTATTTGAATTTGGACATTTAAATCTTATAAATATTTTTAAATGTCCAAATAATCCTGAAAGTACTTGGGGGCTATTGGAAATAATTCAAATAGTGCCCACAATTTTTGTCAGGATTTTACAAAATGAGTTAGTATTTTTACTAATTCAAAACAGATCAAAATAAATAGAAAACAGTAACAGAATTAGAGAGAGAGAGAGAGAGAGAGAGAGAGAGAGAAGGACTCACCTGGGCCACTTACCTGGCAGCCCAGCCCACCACCGCCACCTCCATTGTCGTCTTCCTCCTTTGCCAGGAGGACGGGCGCGTGCCGACACGCGCGCACCGCCGTGCGCCACCTCCTGCTTGCCGCCGAGGGTCTGGACGCGTTCCCCGAGCGCCACACAACCCCCCTGGACTCTCTCTCACTCTCCCGTGCCCATTCCCCTCCTCTCCCTCGTTCTCTCGCGCGACGCCCGAGGACCACCGTCGCCGCCGTTCGCCTTTGCGCGGCCACCAGCATCCCCATGCCAAGCCAGCTAGTCCACGAGCTCTGCCTCTTCTGCCTTTTCCTCCTCGACGATTCTCCCGGCCTCGGACGCGCTGCTTCATCGTCACCATCGCTATTTCCGTCGCCGGCCGCCGGAGATCTCCCCCGCTGCTGCGCTCGCTCCGGTGCTTCCCCGAGCACGCCGAGGCCACCCCTGCACTCCCCGTGAGCTCCTCTTCCTTCTCCCCCTAGCCACGCCACTCGAGCTGCCCCCTAACCCATTTGGCCGTCACGGCCGGGAGCTTGGCTCCGCCGGCCATGTCGCCGCCGTGGCCACCGTCACCTGCAGCCGCAAGTGAGCGTGTCACGGTGCTCAGTGCACCCCCAGGAGGCCGTAGCACCCCTCTGCGCCCCCTGCCGTGTTTTCTAACGTTGTCTTCGTGCACGCCCGAACTTCGGCCGCCGCCCTGGAGCTCGCCGTCGTCGGCTCCGGCCACCATAGGCCCGGCCTCCACCACCCCTCGACGCGCGCCTGCAAGGGCTGTCCAACGAGCCCAAGAATGGCCTCGTCCGTGCCCTGTGGGCGTTTTCCGAGCCGCGCCGCCGTCTCGGGCCTCGCCGGCGTCGAGCTGCCGGCAGGGTTGACCCGCTGACCAGGGGTTTGACCTCCTCAGGCCCGTGCTTATTTTAGTATTAGGTTTAATTAGTGTTAAATTAACTTAGTTAATTAGATGAGCCACTGACATGTGGGTCCCCGAGTATAATTAGGTTAGTCTAATTTTCTTTTAAGATTAGTACTAATCTGTGTGGACCCCACGTGTCAGCTTTGACTCTGGTCAAGTCAACGTTGATCGGTCCCACCTGTCATACACCCAAACCAGCCTGAGACACTGACGTATGGGTCCCACATGTCAGCTTTGACCTGGCCGACCCAGTTGACCTGCTGACATCACACCTATGTCATGCTGACGCAATAACTTATTTTCTGGATTTACTCTTATATAGGAAATTCCAGAAAATGTTGCAAACTTCAAAAAATCATAGAAATTAATCTATAGCTCCAAATGAAATAAGTTATATATGAAAAATGATCATAAAAATGCAATCTATCCATATGTACCATTTTCATGCATGTTAGAACACTTTAACCTTGCTATTTAGGTGAAACAAGTTAATGCACTAATATGACCTCTTAAAATGGGTTTGCATTTGAATCTTTGGTTCAAAATAGCTCAAACCCATCAGGTTGTAGTTGCATTAGCTCAACACACTCATTTTACCATGTCATGATCATGCATAATATTGTGCATTGCATTGATTGTGTTTCTTTCTTCATTGCCGGTTATTTGTCCCCTCTCAGTAGACGACATACCGACGATGAGTTCGATGACACCAATGAAGAACTATATTATCTTCAGAAGTGCCAGGCAAGCAAAACCCCCTTGTTCATTCCGATACAATCCCACTCTCTCGCTCCTGCTCTCTTTTACTGCATTAGGACAACAACGATTCATCTGTTACCTGCCATGTAGCTGAACCCCTTTATCCTCTCGTGATGACCTGTCATTCCACAAGAAATAGATGAAACCCACTAGCATGAGTAGGAGTTGTTTGAGCCCTATTGTGCCTACTCATTCATGCTTGTTTGTCATGCCTGCTCTTGCTTAGAGTTGAGTCGGTCCGATTCATCGAGGATGAATCGGAGGTGTGTGAACATGTCCTACTGTGTGAGCTAAGTGTGTGAACACGATTTGGTAAAGGTAGCGGTGAGAGGCCATGTAGGAGTACATGGTGGGTTGTCTCATTGAAGCCGATCCTCGAGGAACTGAGTTACGTGTTTGTGATCCATGAACAGTTACTACCACACATTGGGATCCTTAATTGACTCTCTCGGCTTCTTAACCACCCTTGTCCTTTGTCCGGGAGTTGCAAAGTAGTTTCGTGTTTGTAGCATCTTTGGGGGCACGCTTGCGCTGACCTTAGGGGTGGGTTGTGTTACGGTAGGCACGTGGCATGGTGTACCGATTCGCCCGTTTGGTGTCTCGGGAACCCTGCACACATCGTTCGGGGCCGTTAGTGGAAACCTCGGCCGGACTCTCTGTGGATGGAACCCGAATAGGTGATAAACCTGGATTAGGGACTTGAGTGTTTAGGTAGGCCGTGGCCGACACCCTCGCTAGTCTTCCGCTTGAAGGTTGCCGAGATACACGACGTGTACATGGCGGTAAGTGGCGAGAGCGTGTGTGAAGAAGTACACCCCTGTAGGGTTAACATCATCTATTCGAATAGCCGTGTCCGCGGTAAAGGACTTCTGGGTTGCCTATAACAGTTCATAGACAAGTGAAAGTGGATACTCTATAATACGCAAGATAAGCATGAGTGCTATGGATGGCGTTCTCGTAGGGTGACGGGAGCGGATCCATAGTGGTGTATTGATATGGTGAATATGTGGACTCGTGTGCGCCACATCAAAAGAGTTACTTGCAGTAACAGTTCAGGATAGCCACCGAGTCAAAGCTGGCTTGCTGCAGTCAAACTCCACCCCCCCCCCCCTTGTTGATAATGATGCATATGTAGTTAGTTCTGATGTAAGTCTTGCTGAGTACGTTTGTACTCACGTTTGCTTAATTTATGCAGAGAGACTTCCGTCTCGCTAGTAGTTCCGCGTGGACTTCGACGTTTAGCTTGTTACCTCAGCTACGATCTTGTGCCCTTGGCAGGATCTAGTAGATAGTCAGGCTTCCCAGCCTTCTTCATTTATAGTAGTCTGTACCAGACATGTTAAGCTTCCGCATGTGTTTGACTTGTATGCTCTGAATGCTGGGTCGAGAGACCCATGTTTGTAATATCTCGCTCCTCAGAGCCTAATGAATAAATACTTTGAGTCGTAGAGTTATGTTGTGATGCCATGTCGTATTTACACATATCGAGCATATTGTGTGTATGTTTGAAATGCTTGGTATGTGTGGGATCCGACAATCTAGTTGTTTATCCTTGGCAGCCTCTCTTATGGGGAAATGTAGTCTAGTGCTTCCTTGAGCCATAGTAGTCCGCTTCTGACCCGGTTCACCGGAGTCCTGCTAGCCCAAAGACTACTCGGGACACTTGATCGGGGCATGTGTTTCACTTCGTTCACTGTGTCCGTCCTTCGAGGAAATGTCACGCGGTGACATCCGAGTCCCGCCTAGCCTGCTACAGCCCGGGTTGTTCGGAGTCCTGTTAGCCAAGTGCTACAGCCGGATTCACACGCCGTTGACCGACATGCTCAAGTTGATTCATGTATGCCTGTCCCCATGGGTTAGTGCCGCTTTGGGTTCACGACTAGCCATGTCGGCCCGGTTCTCTCATCATATGGATGCTAGCGACACTATCATATACGTGAGCCAAAAGGCTAAACGGTCCCGGGCCATGGTAAGGCGACACCCATGGGAATACCGTGCGTGAGGCCGCAAAGTGATATGAGGTGTTACCGGCTAGATCGATGTGACTTGGAATCGGGGTCCTGACACAGTATAACAACCAAATATAGCCATTGAAAACTGGACAGAGTCTCATTGCAACCAACCTAACAAGTAAATACAGATAAACAGGGCATATGCTTGAAAACTAGACAAATGCTCACTACAACCAACCTAACAAGCAGATAAAGATAAACAAGGCATCTGCTTGATAACTGGACAAATGCTAAAAAAGCAACCTAACAACCAAATACAGATAAACAAGGCATCTGCTTGATAACTAGACAAATGCTAAAAAAAGCAACCTAACAACCAAATACAGATAAACAAGGCATCTGCTTGATAAATGGACAAATACTCACTGCAACAAACTAAGAACCAAATACAGATAAATAAGGCATATGCTCGATAACTGAAAAAATGCTCACTCCAACCAACCTAACAACCAAATACAGATAAACAAGGCATCTACTCACTATAAACAACCGAATATAGCCATTCGTGAAACTGAAGTGGACAATTCATACTTAAACATCACATAGACCTATTGAACAATACATTTTTGCATAAATGGAATAATTAAACACGACACAGTTAAAGCACCGCACGAAAAATGCTACTACAACAAAGGGTACGGGTTGGCAAGCTAGAAAAGGTAAGATTTGCTGATAGAATGTTGCTTCACATTTCATGGACGGGATCCTTCCAATTGGAAGAGCACAGACCCATGGTGCGCTCTCTGATGTCACAGATGGGCTGTTTCACCTTGGAAGAACCTTCGTGGGTACCCTCCTCGTGGTCGTGGTCGATGAGATCTGACTTGGCAATTGAGGATCCCAAGCCACCGTTGTAGAACGTGTCCTTCAGAAGTAACAAATGGGCTCGATGGCGCATAAAGCTCACAAATCCTTGACCGCTTGGCGGAGGAGATCAGCGGGAGGGCCGTCGAAGAGATCGACGGCGGTTGAACCAGAGGGGTTGGGGATGGACCACTTAACCTGCGACATGGCCCGCGTGAAGCCGGCGGTGTGGACGAGTTCCCTAGATACAGTAATACGCTAGCCCGCTGACATGAAGCCTTCGACATGGCAACATAGTCAACGTCCTCGCCGGCTTCCGTGGGGACGTGTTGCTCTGGGATTGACAGGTCGGGGCGAACGGTGGCCACCTCGCCAACATCCGCCGGAGAGGCCATGATAAACCTCTTCTTTGCCGAACGCTCGTCGGGCTCCCCAAGATAAGTGATCGAGCTTAGGCTGTGACATTCTGGAGCAGGGGATGTGGATTTGGCGAGGAGGGACACCGTAGGCCTCATCTAAAAACTCAGGGGAGTGGGGCGACGGTATGGGAATCGCTGGATAACCTGAACTTTATTATCTAAGCTAGGACGAACGGGCAGACTGGCAGGGTTGGCGGCAGCGCTGGCGGCGGCCTCGAGCTAGGGTTCGAAGGGGGGGGGGGGAGGGGGCGGGTGGGGGACTGTGGAGGGGGGTGGAGATGGTGTTTGAGGATATGCCGCGGCAACTGAAAATTTTAGTAATGGTGGGTGGAGATGGTGGTGGACGAGGGAGGGCGACGGTTCAAATGCCTCGACTACTGCAATTTTATTATAAGGTCGGTGCTAGAGGAGTGTGGGCGACGGTTGAAGTACGGCGGCTACTAAAATTTGGGTAAAGGAATTGATGCGGGGTGGGAGTGCCCAAGATCGCGCACGGTCCAATAACAATATGCGTGTATGATAATAAGGAAAAGTGGCGTGGATACGCCGATTTTTGCAACGCTCAAGGCGGGTAGTTTGTTTTTTATATTTCTAGCTAGCTGGTCTATCGCACACGGTTCATCCTAATTTCCAAATAAACTTACCCGCCTTTAGCTTGCACAGGTGGTGGTTTTACAGCGCACTTGCATCGCACACGGTTGAGCCAGTATGCTCGGTCTTGTGCGGTCATGGTGATTTCAGCGCACTTGCATCGCACACAGCTGAGCCAGTACCTCCACCTTAATTTGCTCGCGCTTGCACGGTCGTGGTGATTTCTGCGCACTTGCATCGCACACGGTTGAGCCAGTATGCTCGGTCTTGTGCGGTCGTGGTGATTTCAGCGCACTTGCATCACACACAGTTGAGCCAGTACCTCCACCTTAATTTTCTCGCGCTTTGCGCGGCCGTGGTGATTTCAGCGCACTTGCATCGCACACGGTTGAGCCAGTACCTCCACCTTAATTTGCTCGCGTTTGCACGGTCATGGTCATTCACACCACACTTGTATCGCACACGGTTAAGATATTATACCCCATGTCCGTTGAGGGTCATCAGAGTCTTTGTAGCTAAAAAAACCTTAGAGAGGGTCAAAATATAGCTGACCAGCATGTGGCCCAAATATATATGAGTGAAAAGGGTGGTCTGTGATGTTCAAAATTCCAATGCACAACTTTGACCCACGGGCCCACGGTTGGGCGCATCATTGAAGATCGATGAGAGGGGCCAGAAGTCAAGAACCACCTAGAAGTGGCCAAATATATGTACGAATATTGAGGATGTTTAAATACACAATGCATAACTTTGGTGGCACCTGCCTCGCAAACCCAAAAGCATCCTAACAACCACCTAGCTAGGATATATATAATGACATAATGTCGTACCTAGCTAGGATGCTTGGCTCACCATCTCCCACTTCGTGTTAGCGGGGAGGATGCATGTAATGATCGATACTTTGGTCATACATGCATGTCGCCATGACCTACCATAAGTTGGACCAATGAATCTTTCGTTTGGTGAAATGACAGTTGTTGTTGTCGATAAACCTCTTGGGCCAATAGATTGAACCATCATAAAAATCACACGAGAGGGACCACAAAACCAGCACCTCTTGCATGCGGCCCAAAATGATGTATGTTGGGAAGGGGTGATGTGTGTTTTCAATATAGAATAATGTACAATTTAGATGTGGTGCCTACCTCTCGAGCACAATTTGGTATTATCTTGAGCCATCGTGACAAAGCAAGCAATCTAACACGCGAGCAAAAAAAAGCAAACAAAAAGACGAACGGAAGAAGGGCAAATAAAAAGGCAAAAAAATTGAAAATCGTATTAGAAGTGGGGGAGAGGAAAACGAGAGGCGAATGGAGAATAATGTAATGCAAGAGATGAGAGTTCATGATGGGTACTTGGTAGGCTTGACGTAGATCTCCCGAACAGCGGCGCAGTAAATTCTTCCTGCTACTTCTTGAGCTTGCGTTGGTTTTTCCCTTGAAGAAGAAAGGGTGATGCAGCATAGCAGAGATAAGTATTTCCCTCAGTTAAGAACCAAGGTATCAATCTAGTAGGAGAAATGTGCAAGTCCCCAATAGATGCACCTGCACAAACAATCAAACACTTGCACCCAACGCGATAAAGGGCTTATCAATCCCTTCACAGTCACTTGCAAAGGTGAGATCTAATAGAGATAGATAAAACTAAACAAAAAATAAAATATTTTTGGGTTTTTTTGGTTTATATATCTGAAAATAAGAGATTGCAAAATAGTAGATCAGAAACCAATATGATGGAAAATAGACTCGGGGGGCATAGATTTCACTAGAGGCTTCTCTCATGAAGGCAAATAATATGGTGGGTGAACAAATTACTGTCGAGCAATTGATTGAAAAGCGCAAAGTTATGACGATATCCAAGGCAATTATTATGTATTATAGGCATCACGTCCGTGTCAAGCAGACTGACTCCTGCATGCATCTACTACTATTACTCCACACATCGACCGCTATCCAGCATGCATCTAGAAAATTAAGTTCATAAAGAACAGAGTAACGCCTTAAGTAAGAATGACATGATGTAGAGGAATAAACTCAAGCAATATGATGAAAACCCCATATTTTTATCCTCGATGGAAACAATTCAATACGTGTCTCACTACCCCTACTTTGTCACTGGGTGAAATCACGCAAGATTGAACCAAAATCTAAGCACCTCTCCTATTAGAAAGATATCAAATCATGGGTATAAGAATTCAGAGAAGATTCAAATAATACTCATAGATAAGCTGATCATAAATCCACAATTCATCGGATCTCGACGAACACACCGCAAAAGAAGATTACATCAGATATATCTCCAAGAACATTGAGGAGAACATGGTATTGAGAATCAAAGAGAGAGAAGAAGCCATCTAGCGACTAGCTATGGACCCGTAGGTCTGCGGTAAACTACTGAGGCTTCATCGGAAGGGAAATATAGTTGATGTAGATGCCCTCCATGATCGAACCCCCCTCCGGCAGGATGCCAGAAAAGGCCCCAAGATGGGATCTCACGGGAACAAAAGGTTGTGTAGGTGGAAAGTTGTTTTCGTGGATGCTTCTGGTGGTTCTGGAATATATATATGTGAATATATAGGAGGAAGAGCTAGGTCAGGGGGCCACCGAGGGGCCCACAAGGTAGGGGGTGCCCCCCTAGGGCGCGCCCTCCACCCTTGCCGCCGCTTCGTGGCTCTTCTAACTTGCACACCAAGTCCCATGGGTGTCTTCTGGTCCAAGAAAAATCATCATGAAGTTTTATTCCGTTTGGACTCCGTTTAGTATTCCTTTTCTGTGAAGTTTAAAAACAAGGAAAAACAAAAACTTTCACTGGGCTCTAGGTTCATAGATTAGTCCAAAAAATAATATAAAATAGCACATTAATGCATATAAAACATCCAAAACAGATAATATAATAGCATGGAACAATAAAAAATTATAGATACGTTGGAGACGTATCAAAGCTAAACCCCAAGAAGTGTGTGTTTGGCGTTCCCTCCGGCAAGACCCTTGGTTTATTTGTATCCCAACGGGGAATAGAGGCCAACCCAGACAAGATCAGGGCAATCAAGCGGATCCAAGCACCCAAGACTGTCGAAGTTATGAGGCGTTTGACTGGGTGCGTTGTCGCGCTAAGTAGGTTCATTTCCATATCTGCCTAGCAGGCCTTGCCTTTCTTAAATTTTTTGAAGAAGGCAGGACCTATGAAGTGGACCCCGGAGGCAGAAGCAGCGCTACAAGACCTAAAAGCATACCTTTCCTCTGCTCCCACCCTAGTTGCTCCTAAACCACAAGAGCCGTTGTTGCTATATTTAGCAGCAACAAATCAAGTGGTTAGTGCAGCACTGGTGGCACAGAGAGAAGTGGATGCGGAAGCAGCTGCAGCTATTTTCCTCCCGGAGATGAAACTGAACCATTCATGGTAGGACCAGACACAAATCTAAGAGTTAGCGAAGGCAATCCTAAAACCGCGGCAAGGAAGAAAGTGGTGCAACGGTCGGTGTACTTTGTCAGCTCTCTATTACAGGGGGCTAGGTCAAGGTACTCCGGACTGCAAAAGATGATCTTCGGCCTTCTCATGGCCTCGAGGAAATTTCTCCACTACTTCCAAGCCCATGAGATCATGGTTGTTACCTGTTTTCCGCTGCAGCGTATACTGAGGAATCCCAAGGCCACTGGCAGGATAGTTGAGTGGGCTCTAGAGTTGTCCAGCTTTGGCTTGAAGTACGAAAGTACCTCAACCATTCAAAGCAGAGCGTTGGCGAAGTTCATTGCGGAGTGGACACCTACTCCAGATGAAAAAGTGTCAGAGACAGTTATCCCCGGCAAGGAGGCACCTCAAGAGTGGATTATGTATTTTGATGGTGCTTTATCATTATAGGGCGCCGGAGCTGGTGTGCTTCTTGTTGCGCCCACTAGATAGCATCTCAAGTACATGATTCAAATGCACTTTCCCCGAGAGAAAGCCACCAACAACATTGCTGAGTATGAAGGGCTCCTTGTCGGGCTCAGAATTGCGGTTGAGTTGGGAATCAAGAAGTTGATCATCCGCGGAGACTTGCAGCTCGTGGTGAGGCAAGTTAATAAGGATTATCAGAGTCCATTGATGGAGGCATAAGTGGATGGGGTAAGGAGGCTGGAAGAACACTTCGATGTTGTCGGAGTTCCGGGAACGGGGGTCCCCAGACTTGCCTGCCTGCAGCCCATGGTGTGGCTTCACTCACGGCCCAGCACGGTCCGTCTTCACCAGCAATCAATCAAGACCCTCGCGAGGGGCCAAGCCTCGCGAGGCGGACGACACAAGACCTCCTCGGGAGTGGCCTCGTCGGGCTGGCTCGCAAGGGGCGGAGAGATCAAGGCAAGGCTATCCTCGCGAGGTTCCAATGACGCAAGCCATGACGACAAAGGCCAGGCGTGCGCCAGCGCGCATAGTGTCCTCGCTTTCTATTTGGTGCTAAGGAGACAAGCGCAGGCGATGAGTACCGAGGCATCAGGCAAAGGTTTCCTTGTCGGTGCAACGAGACCGAGACCAGCAGGACGGCAACACGGAGGTCACCGTGGAGCCCAAGACGACGTTACCACCAGAGCCTTTGGCAGGCGAAGACCACCTTTAGTCAGGATAGCTTGTACTAGTTGTCCCCTTCCAAATTGGCCGTTGTTGGATCCCTTCCCGCTCAATATTTGGGGAGAGTACCAGGGCCTCTATAAATATGACTAGCCACCACACTTGGAAGGGAGACTCATCTTGGACTGGATCCACTCCATCCTCACACCCACCAAGCACAAGAACACCTCTCCTCAGGAGGCTGTTCTTCCCCTTGTACTGTTCACCCTCAGCCCGAGAGGCAATCCACCACACCACACTGGAGTAGGGTATTACACCACAACGGTGGCCCGAACCAGTATAAACCTTGTGTCTCTTGTGTTGTGAATTCGTCGAGCTAGCCTTTGAGATCGTGGCGAGGTTGAGGGCGGGGTTCGGTAGAGGGAGATCTTCATGCGCACCCCAGTGTTCGAACCTCAAGGGTTTTGCCGGAACCCGAAATCCGACATTTGGCGCGCCAGGTAGGGGTGCGCCGAAGCTTTCCTTCCGTCGATCCACGTCCCATCGCTTCGTCGTCTCCATGTCGGACGCTCGCCGAGCTCGCGCTGAGCGTCCGGCCGCCCTCGGCGCCCGTGCCGTTCAGAAGGCCCTCGTCGGCGGGCCTACCCATCATTCTCCATCGCCTGCCGCCAACGCCGTCATCAGCCCAGCGGGGAACGAGCAGCAAGCGTCCTCGCTGCACCCCTCGGTGCGGCGGGACGGCCGCACCGCCACTCTTTCGCTGACCCCGGCCGGCTCGTCGTCTCACGCTCGTCGCGCTCCCACGATCACGCAGGCTGTGCTGTGCATGGCACGCGAACTCCTGCACTACCGCCTCATCGACGACCTCTACGAGGACTGGCTGGACCGCATTGCCGAGCTCGACAGCGCCGCAGGGGGCTCCCTCGCGTCGTCCCTCTCGCTACCTCGCCCTCCGCCAACTACGGGTAACATGGTCCATGGAGCGCCACCGCCACCACCTCCGCACCAAGACGGCGTCCTGGCGCCAAGGCGTGCGGCCCCCTGACGCGACCCACCACGTCGGGCGCCCGTGCGCGAAGAAGGAAGCTGCCAAGGAGTTCCTCTTCCGCAAGAAAACACTCCCGCGCTCCCAGCACCACTACGACAAGACCGTGCACTGCCTGCGGGGGCGGTGCGCGGGCATCAAGGGCAGGCCCCACGTCAGCAAAGGGTCCCGGTGGCCACCGCGGGCATCAAGGACATGCGCCGTATCAAACAGCAGCTAGGGGATACCCTCCAGAAGTACACCCAGCGCTTCAACAACGTTCGCCTCAAGATCCCTAAGGTGATGGACGAGGCCATCATCACTGCGTTTTCTGACGGCGTCCGCGACGTCAAGATGAAGGAGGAGCTCGCCATCTACGAGGAGTTGTGCATGTCCCTAGAGTTGTTCAACCTGGCGACCAAGTGCGCAAGGGCAGAGGAAGGGCGCCTTTCCCTTCTCGAGCTCCCAGCTGCTGACCTGGAGGAGAAGAAAGCCAAGGCCAAGGACGTGAAGTGCAAGGGAGTGGTCGTTCTTGCGGTGGAGCCAAATACGAAGCACGGCCGCGACCAGCCCGAGTCATCGAAGAGCAGCCGGCCTTTCTGCGCCTTCCACAACGTTCACAACCACAACACCAATGACTGCCAAGAGCTCAGGGCCATTCGAGATGGACGCCTCGGTCGACGCCCCGAGCGCAACGACCGAGGCGACGGCCGAGGAGGAGGACATGGCGGAGGACGCTGGGACGATCGTGGCCCTCGCCAGGAGTGGCGTGACCGGCCTCGTGAGGACCGCTGGCAGGATCAGCCTCACGAGGGCGCCTGGAGGGATCAGCCTCGCGAGGACCATCCTCATGGCAATACCGGGCTTCCTCCGCTGCCACCACCACCAAGAAGGAATGACGACCACCATCAGGACAAGGGGGTCGGGGGCTTCCAGGAGCCGCGGGCTATTGCCTGCATCCTGGGCGAGCTCAAGCCCCAGCCTCTCAGCGAATCTTCAAGCAGTTTGCTCGCAAGGTGAACGCAGTCCTCCCCAGGCTCGAGGCCACACGCCCGCTTAGGTGGTCCAAGTGCGCCATCACTTTCAGTTCGGCAGATCAACTCAAGTGCGTGGCCACTGCTGGCGTTCTCCTGATGCTTTGCTCACCCGTCATCAGCAACGTGCAACTTACCAAGACACTCATCGACGGCGGCGCAGGGCTCAATGTCCTGTCCGTCGAGATGTTCGACAGCCTTCAAGTGCCCTACGATCAGCTTCAAATTTACCAAGCCCTTCTCAGAGTGGATCGACGGTTCCACCATGCTGATAGGGCAGGTCCATCTCCCTGTCACCTTCGGACAGCGCGACAACTACCGCACCAAGCTCATCGACTTCAAGGTCGCCCACATCCGTTTTCCATACAATGCCATCCTCGGGTATCCGGCCCTGGCCAAGTTCATGGCAGTGACGCACCATGGCTACAACGTCCTCAAGATGCCAGGAAGCGGCGGGATCATCACAGTCCCCTGTGAAGAGAGAGATGTGGTGTGCTCCCTCGAGCGCGCCTTCCAAGCAGTGTCAATTGAGGACCCCGACAACAATGCAGCACAGTACCCCCCTGAGGTCATCCCCAAGAAGAAGAAGCAGCTGCTCCGCGCAGGGCCACAGGACAGCGGCGCCGCAAGTGGAGCCTCGTCAGGATCAGCGCCCACGCCTGGGGCGCCTCCCTCCCTCGCATAGGAAGGCGCGCCCGGCGCCCTCATCGGGCAGGGCTCGGGGGCTCTCTTTTCGAGGGCCTCAGACCTTGCCAACATCACGAGGGAGGCGCTCGGGCACCACGTGGAGGCGTGCTTCGCATCACCTTTCCCTTAGGAGGACACCGGGCGAGGAGCGCTCAGCGCTCAGGAGTTCATCACCATGACCACTCAGGAACTGCAGGATGCAAGAGCCATGCGCGGCGATCGCCGCCCACCTGGCGCAGCTCCCCATCCAAGCGAGGATGGCGGGTTGCGCGTCTACATCGACATCCCAGGGCTCAACAGGGCCGCGTCTCAGGAGCTTTTCTGGCCTTCACGAGTGGGCCGCTGCAAGGGCCCGCCTCACAGCTATGTTCGCATGCCCTTTGGCCTGCCAAGCATGGCGTTCGCCTTCCAGCGCAGCCTGCGGAGCATCCTAGCGGCTCAGGAGGCCAGGCACCACGCCGTCCTGGCGGAGATGGAGATGGTCCTCAAGGAACCGCCTGGGCCCTTAGAGCCTCTTCGTCACGCATCTTTAGCTGCCCCAACATTCCTTCAACAACAGAACCAGGTGACATTTTCCAAGTTTATTTAGCTGGGAGCGCCCTCGGGCTGCATCATTCCCAGGCCGCGTGGGTCCGTCCCTGTGGCATGTATCCCTTTACATCTTCAGCTTACTTTGTTGGGGGTGCCCCTCGGGCTGCATCATCCCCAAGCCGCTCGGGTCCAGCCCAGTGGCATGTATCGTTCTTGCATTTACCTGACCTAGTTTGCCTCTCATGCATAATCTACCTATGGTTATCACCTGCTTGATTGTCACTTACCACGAGAGCTATTCACACTGGCACGACGCTTGTGCTTGGGTCCATCCCTCCAACGTCGATAAACCTGAGCGGTCGAGCTCTGGCCCGCGGCACGCCCCGTGCGCGTCACCTCACCAGGCCCTCAGTGCCTTCATTCTCTTACGGAGCGACCAGTGGCCGGCCGGCAATCATAATGGCAATCTGTGCCCCTCCTCGCGTTGACTTGCAGGAACCTCCCGAGGATAACAGCGGGCGGTACCGTGGGCTCCTTCTTCTCCCATGCAATTCGCTTGCGCGTTAAAAGGGGGGCTCCGGAGCATCGCGACTCAGAAGCTCCTACTGGCTCTCCAGCCCTCACCCCCTGGCCTTGACCACGGCATCGCGACCTGGCATACCAGCGGCGGCTGAGCTCGCTCGAGGGCCGGTACCTGAGGACGTAGAGCACGAAGGAAAGCGTGAGGAGGAAGGGAAAGCATGCATGGGCCTAACCTAGCTGCGCCAAGACCACCGACGCGCAAGTCTGGTGCAACGCAAGGAAACAACTTCAGACCGCGAAGATAAGTTTCGCGCTCTGGCCACCCAATCGCTATAGCATAGGATCCTCACTTGTTGCAGCCCTACCGCGGCAACTTTGCCTCCCTTTCTTACCTCACGATGGTCGCTTGCGCGCTAAAGTGGACCTACTGAGCATCGCGTCTCGGGAGCTCTTACTGGACCTCGGGCCGCTCACCTCCTGGCCTTGACCACGGAATCGTGACCTGTCATACCAGCGACGGCTGCAGCCTGCCTGGGGACCGGGACCTGTCAGCGTAGAGCACCAAGCCGTCGCGAGGAGAGAAAGGGGGGACTGAGCCGAGGCAGGACACGCACTCGCGCAATGTCATAATAAGGATAATGCAAACAAAAGACATTACAGGTTCTTTACACGCCCCCACGGGGTTCATTTCGATTCCTCACAGGGAACAAAAGAAAGGAAATTCAAGGAGCCCTATCTACACGCGCCAGCACGGCCGATGCCATCATCAACAGTGGGCCACGGGAGGCCGGCACCAACTGTCAGTGTACAAAAGTATGGGCTCTCCTTTTGACCCCTTTACTTGTGCACGAGCAGTCAGAGCCACGCACCGCGACCACACCTAGCAGGGCAGAAGAGGGAAGCCGGAGAGAAGCCGAAGCGCAAGACAACCAAGGCCACGCCAAGACCAGAAACACAGGACAGCAAAAGGGCGAGGTGGACTCCCCCGGCAAGACCCTTGCCGGGGGGGCCTCCGCGGCCTCGGCAAGAACCTTGCCGGGGCAACTTGCCCGATGCCAGTAGAGCAGGCCACCCTTGAGCCCGTGGGTTCCAACACCAGCCAACCAACTACATTGGAACCAGGGTGAGGGAGTCCCGGACTAGGGGGTGTCCGGATAGCCGGACTATCATCACGGCCGGACTCCAAGACTATGAAGATACAAGATTGAAGACTTCGTCCCGTGTCCGGATGGGACTTTCCTTGGCGTGGAAGGCAAGCTTGGTGATACGGATATGTAGATCTCCTACCATTGTAACCGACTCTGTGTAACCCTAACCTATCCGGTGTCTATATAAACCGGAGGGTTTTAGTCCGTGGGGATCGAACAACAATCATACCATAGGCTAGCTTCTAGGGTTTAGCCTCCTTGATCTCGTGGTAGATCTACTCTTGTACTACCCATATCATCAATATTAATCAAGCAGGAGTAGGGTATTACCTCCATCGAGAGGGCTCGAACCTGGGTAAAAACATCGTGTCCCTTGTCTCCTGTTACCATCCGCCTAGACGCATAGTTCGGGACCCCTTACCCGAGATCCGCCGGTTTTGACACCGACATTGGTGCTTTCATTGAGAGTTCCCCTGTGTCGTCACCGATAGGCCCGATGGCTCCTTCGATCATCAACAACGACGCGGTCCAGGGTGAGACTTTTCTCCCCGGACAGATCTTCGTGTTCGGCGGCTTTGCATCAGGCCAATTAAGCAGCCATCCGAGCAGATCGAAAGCTACGCCCCTGGCCATCAGGTCAGATTTGGAGAACTGAACTATACGGCCGATATCCGCGGAGACTGGATCTTCGACGGACTCGAGCCACAGCCAAGCATGCCGCACTGTCTCGATGGGCATGATCTAGCTCTGCCGCCGAAAAGTGCCCTGGAGGCCGCACCAGCATTCGCTCCGACCCTTAATCCGGAGCCGGATTCCCCAATCGAGGACGAGTGGTTGGACACCGCCTCGGGGGCTACAATCTCTACGGCGATCGAGCCGAACTCCATCCCTGTCCTTTGCGAAGACGTTGACTCTAGGGCGCCGGACTCCTCTCCGGACTCCGAACCCTCCGCGCCCCTGCCAATCGAATTCGATCGGGCGCTGGACATGGAGTTCACTGCCGCGGACATCTTTCAGCACTCGCCCTTTGGCGACATCCTGAATTCACTAAAGTCTCTCTCTTTATCCGGAGAGCCATGGCCGGACTACGGTCAGGAAGGTTGGGATGCGGACGACGAAGAAATTCAACGCCCACCCACCACCCACTTCGTAGCCATTGTCGAAAGCTTACACGACATGCTCGATTTCGACTCCGAAGACATCGACGGTATGGACGACGATGTAGGAGATAACCATGAACCAGCGCCTATAGAATGCTGGACAACCACCTCATCCCATGATGTATATATGGTGGATACACCTAAAGGAAATGAAGACGAGGAACAACGGGGCGCTACAAAGGATAAATCCCTCGAAAAGCTTTCAAAACAGCAACGTAAACGCCGAACCAAGTCCCGCCTCAACAGAGACCCAACCATAGAGCAGGGCGAACCGGTGGAGGACAAACACGCTATCGAGCAGTCGTCCGAACAAGACAACTTGGATAAACAACCCGTCCCCTCAAGGAAGACAACAGTCCGGACGACCTCACGCCGGACAAATTGTTGGAGCAAAATAACCTCCAGAAAAGGCTCGCCGCCACTGAGCGTAGCCTGAAAAAGCAGAAGCGGAAGCCCAAAACAGCGGAAGACGCACTCAAGATCAGATGGAGCAAAGTATTCAATACCGCAGAAAAATACGGCGACAGTCGCCGAACAAAGAGCTACCCAAAAAGAAAGCTACTGCCCGAATTTGACGAGGAGTCCTTAGAGCGACCACAATCAAAAAGTAAGAAGGCCACCCGGTCGGATGGACGACCCCACGGCAAAAAGAGAGCGGCAAATGGCGCCGCACACAAGCCAATATGCGATCCGCATAAGGACTCACATCAAAAGGATGGCCCAGTTAGGTCCGTCTATGGGCCGAGAAAGCAAGCTCTTCAAAGCAATGCAACACGCCAAATATCTGAACATCACGACACACCCAAATACAGGGGCGCCGCACATCCCCTATGTTTCACCGATGAGGTGCTGGATCATGAATTTCTAGTGGGATTCAAACCCGTAAACATAGAGGCATACGACGGAACAACAGACCCTGGAGTCTGGATTGAGGATTACATCCTCCACATACACATGGCTAGAGGAGATGATCTCCACGCCATAAAATACTTACCCCTCAAACTCGAAGGGCCAGCTCGGCATTGGCTTAAAAGCCTCCCCGAAAATGCCATTGGAAGCTGGGGAGAGCTCGAGGATGTGTTTCGGGCAAATTTTCAGGGGACCTATGTCCGCCCTCCGGATGCAGACGATCTAATTCACATAACTCAACAGCCCGGAGAGTCAACCCGGAAATTCTGGAACATGTTCCTTACTAAAAAGAACCAAATAGTCGTCTGTCCAGACGCCGAAGCCTTAGCAGCTTTCAAACACAACGTCCGAGACGAATGGCTCGCCAGACACCTCGGCCAAGAAAAGCCAAGAACAATGTCCGCATTAACAAGCCTCATGACCCGCTTTTGCGCGGGAGAGTATAGATGGCTAGCAAGATGCAGCACCAGCGACCCAAGTACATCCGAAGTCAGGGATGGAAAACGGGAAACCACGGAGCAACAAGGACCAGCGCCGGATCAAAAGGAACGGTCCAAAGAGCGCGGAAGTCAACACCGGTTTCAAAAGCTCACGGCAGAACAATAAAAAACTACCCCTTAAGGACAATAGCGATGAGCTATCCAACTTAAACAAAATCTTGAACAAGATATGTCAAATCCACAGTACTCCCGGGAGGCCTGCAAACCATACCCACAGAGATTGTTGGGTCTTCAAACAGTCCGGCAGACTCAACGCCGAACACAAGGGGCTCGACACACCAAGTGAAGATGACGACGAGAACCACAAGCAGAGCCCCGGAAAACAAAAGAATTTCCCGCAAGAGGTTAAAACCGTAAACTCACTTCACGTGATCAAAGGGAAAAACAGAGCGGCGCCCACTAAGATGCGCCGCGCATTAATCGGTTGTCAAAACTAATCACCTTCGACCATCGTGACTATTCCGAAAGTATCCTAACGCAGGATGGACTACCTTGATATTGGATCCCATAATCGACGGATTCCAATTTACACAAGTCCTCATGGATGGTGGCAGTGACATAAACCTGATATATCAGGACACAATCCGCAGGATGGGGATAGACCCAACCAACATTCTCCATAGAAACACCTCCTTTAAATGGGTAATGCCAGGCCCATATGTCCATTGTACGGGCTCCCTACTGTTAGAAGTTGTGTTCGGTTCATCCGACAACTTCCGTCGCGAAAAGTTAGTCTTCCATGTCGCCCCGTTTAAAAGTAGCCATCAAGCACTATTGGGACGCGAAGCTTTCGCCCGCTTTAACGCAATACCGCATTATGCATCTCTAACACTTAAAATGCCCGGTCCACGCGGCATCATCTCACTAAAAGGAAGTATTAACTGTTACTCGAGCACGGAAGAACGTGAGACTGCCTTGACAGCCCCACACCTATCCGGCTCCGCTAGTCAAAGAACCTGAATTGGTCATTCAAACCCCGGACACGGCTAGACGAGTCCGGCGCCTACTAGCGGCATACCCCCATACAAGGGGCTGCATGCATATAACACAAGAGACAATAAAGCTCTATTTTATTCACTTCTTCGAATCGTACTCTGCTTATTTAATATAAAGTACATCTTTCGCATGATCCTTCTTCTTTTAAACTAAGTTCCTCTCTTTTACAGATGAACAACGTATACACCCGTCGTGATACGGCTACAACGGAGACACAGTAGCAGACGCGTGCAGAGGGACCCGTTGCAAGGATTCTTTTCAGATTAAGACCCTGCGTAAACCTTTTTACTGTCTCTTGTTGATATACATCCCCGGTTTCTTACTATAACCGAGGAGGAGGCTGGCGTTTTGGCATTGGCCGCACCAGAATTTTTTGCGCACTGGACACTGGGGCTTAGGGCATTATTCTGCCCGTTATTATAAAGACGGAATACCTTAGGGAGTATTCGGCGTCTCGAGTTAGGCCTTATATGCATCAGCTCCGAATCATGTCTTTGGTCAAATGTGGGGTTTGCCCTGCTCCTGTGTTTTGCTGCCTTATGTTCCGCTTTTATCGGCTAACGCGGCACAGGAGAACTATCGCGATTGTGCCCCGGTTCTGCCGGGCGAGCACCTCGAGAGAAAGCCGAAAACTGACTGTCATGATATAGCGAGAGACTGGTCAACCACTCGATGACTCATCGGAATGTTTAGGATTCCTCTGCATTAACGAAGGACCGGTTTTCGGTCAGGCACATACGCACCCCGAATTCGGGAGAGTGCGGTGCCCCCAGGGGCTATATAGTAGCCCCACCCTCAAACTCCTATGGCTAAGTGAAAGTGATAAAGCATTATAGTCCGGTTGCCTAGTTTGCTACGCTACCACCTCCTTAACAGGACCAAGACGTTGGATTAAGTGTGAAAATGCGCCTTCTTTGCAAACACCCCGCACTATGTGCGTGGGGCTGAAGCCAAGGACTGCCATCTTTCAGGTTATATACACATATACATAAACGGCCGCCTGAGGAGTAGTTTACTACTTGAACGCACAAGTATAAAAAGCTCTTATATTATATTGAAACATTGTTTTCACAAATCATACATGTCATTTAAACATAATATCCTTCGAGCACTGCGTCTCTATTACATGAGCGCCCTGCAGGACTTCATCAAAGTAGTGCTCGGCAGGTATTCGGCTTCTGTCCGAATCTTGGGATGCAACGTCGGTGGCCTTCATATCTGCCTAGTATGTCTTGACACGGGCTAGAGCCATCCGCGCTCCCTCAATACACGCCGACCGCTTTATTGCGTCGATACGCGGTACCGCACCAAGGAACTGCTGCACTAAACCAAAATAACTCTTGGTGGGGTCCGCCCGGCCACAAATGAGTCATGACATGCTTCATGGCAAGTCCGGATAGTCGATACAGCTCGGCCCATTCAGCCAACCGATCGGTCAACGGAAGAAGACGCTCCGGTCTATGGAATTGCGACCAATATAGCTCTTCCCTTATGTGCCCCTTCTGGCCTCGGAAGTGCTCAATCACGTCCGCAGCGCTCACCGCTAAGTCCAGATAAGCATCCTACAAACTCCACAACTTTTCCAATTGAGCATACTTTGGATCTGTATATTTCCTCCGCACCAGAAACGGTTTTCCAGCCGCAATTGCCCCGGCCTGACTCAGCTCCTCCTTGGCAGCTCTCAAAGCCGAATGGGCATTCTTGGATTCGATGGCGGCCTTTTTCAGGCCCTCTTGCTCCGCTTGGCGTTCTTTTTCAAGAACCTCGCAGCGGTTGGTAGTATCCTTCAATTTTCTGGCCATTTCGGCCATTTCCTCTTTGCTTCGGCAGTGAGCAGGCCATTCGACTTCTAGCTCTTCGGCCGTCCTCAAAGCGGCCGCATTACTGTCTCTGGCTTGCTCTTTCGCTCGGGCAAGTTCCGCCCGTAGCTCCTCCACAGCAGCGGCACCATCTGCATTAAGCATACAAATAGTAAGACATGGGCGTCAAGCTCCCTTACCAGGTGTCCGCGTAAAAGTAGCATACCTTGTGACTCGTCAAACCGTTTATTGACCAGCGCGATGTCCGCATCCGCCTCGTCAAGTTGCCGCTTTAGTTCGGCATATTCATCAGTCCGGCCGGCCACCGGACGCCCCGCCACCTGTTTAGGAGCGGCGATATGTTATAACTGAGATTTTTGATCCTCGGCACGCTGTCAATTTTGACAACATACCGAGTCTCAGGGGCTACTATCTATACAGGGCGCATTCTATATGCATAACTGTCAGAAGGTACATCATTTTTGCGTACCTCGAACCCCGTCCGTAAGCTTCTGACAGCTTCGTGCAATCCACTCTCCGCGGATGCAATTCTTTCAATCACCGTACCCATTAGAGCACGGTGATCTTCTGAGATAGCCGCTCGCCCGAGCAGATCCTTCAGCTCCTCCGACCGCACACCACTTGGCGCCGGACCTTCCGGCCCCGCCGAACTTGGGGGAACCCTCCGCGACGACACCTCAGGGTCGTCCGCTTCGCATGAAGGTGCGACGGGGGGAGGCGTTTCGCTCTCCATCATCTCCAGAAGAAGATCCTCAAGACGAGCTCACGAGAAGGGCTGAGGTCCGAACTACAAGGTACAATTTCGGTTATCTTCATAAATAAATGCAGGGATGTTCCTTCTTTACAAGACCCCTTCTTTTTACTTACGGCTCATTGGAGGGCTGATCCCCTTGGGGAAATAGTGCGGTTGGGTTACTTCCTAGCGCCGGACTCTCTGACGAAGATTCCTTTCCCCTCTTTGAGGCCTTGGCCCCCGGATCTTCTGAAGCGGTCCTCTTCTCTCCTTGAAGGATGGGACTTTTAATCCCTCCTTCCTTGATAGCGTCCTTCGTAGAGGCAGTTGCTTCCCCGCTCCCCCCTTCGCCTTCTTCAAAAGGCGTGACCTTCAACATCTTGGTCAGCATGGGATCCGGCGTGGTCTCCGGGAGGGGAGCCGGACACCTTATTAACTTTGCCTTGGCAATCCACTCCTGTTCAAGAAATGGCTCCTTTAAAGGGCATATATAGAGGATAAATGAATGAACAGCTTGTCCAATTACAGGACTACTTACTTGAGTATCTGGGCGATTGCAGCTTAGTCCTGTGTCCTCAGTCAGGTCCGGACACCTCTCTGGTGATCCGAAGAACAGTTTATACATCTCCATGGGCGTCGTGCCCATAAAATTTTGGAGATCTCGTGGTCCCTCCGGGTTGAATTCCCACAGGCGGAGGGGGCGACATTTGCAGGGCAGAAGACGCCGGATCAACATAACCTGTGCCACTGCAACCAGATTGATCTCCCTTTCTTGGAGGTCTCGAATACGGCCCTGTAGCAAAGGAACGTCCTTGGACGGCCCCCAGTCGACCCATAACGCCAGCCGCTGCGGTGGACCTGAGCGGAAGGCGGGGAGCGGCACCCATTTGGTGCCCCTGGGAGCGGTGATGTAAAACCACTCCCGTTGCCACAAACCAAGCTCCTCTTGAAAAGAGCCCTCGGGCCACGGAGCATCAGCACATTTGCTTATGACCATCCCTCCGCACTCTGCTTGTTACCCCTCGATCATCTTTGGCTCCTCCTTGAAGGTCTTGAGCCACAATCCAAAGTGGGGGGTAATATGGAGGAAGGCCTCACATACGACAATGAATGACGAGATATGGAGGATGGACTCCGGATTCAAGTCATGGAAATCCAGCCCATAATAAAACATGAGCCCCCGCATAAAGGGATCCGTCGGGAAGCCTAAACCCCGAAGGAAGTGAGATACAAACACCACGTTCTCGCCAGGCTCAGGAGAGGGAATGACCTGCCCTGGAGCAGGTAGCATATGTGAGATCTCTCCGGTTAGATACCTGGCGTCTCGCAGCTTTAGCACATCTTCTTCCGTGACGGAGGAAGACATCCATCGACTGTGCTGGTCGGAGCCGGACATCGTCGAAGGTCCGAAGCGCCTAAATCTGGAGCTTTGGGAGTTAGAACTTCGAGCCGAGGCGAACTTCGATGGAGGGTGTAAAAGAAGAGGGCCTTGGTCTCATTATAAAGAGGTTGAATACCAAGAGCCCACCCGTGGTCGATTAGAACTCGCCTTTGATAGAGGAGGCGTGCCAGCAGCACGGTTGGGTTACCCACGTCCGTATTGATGAGAATCCCGAAATAAGGGGGCACGATCTATGCTTTGATAAGACGTGCCAGGAAAACTGCCTCGCTAAACGCGCTAAGGTGGAACGGTAAAAAAACGATTCATATAAAGGCCTGGCCGTGGTGTGATGTCACGCCACAGAATACGCCAGCAGATCTGTGCGAAAGTTATTCTCTCTACGGAGGTATGTGGAACTTGTTTTGCAGAGCCGGACACTATCCTGGTGTTCAAAACCTTCTATGAAGTATTCGGAGGAGGAACCCGCCTTGCAATGTCGAAGACAATCAACGCGCCCGGACTTCGTCGTCATTGAAGCCTGGTTCAGGGCTACCGAGGGAGTCCCGACTAGGGGTGTCCTGATAGCGGACTATCATCACGGCCGGACTCCAAGACTATGAAGATACAAGATTGAAGACTTCGTCCCGTGTCCGGATGGGACTTTCCTTGGCGTGGAAGGCAAGCTTGGCGATACGGATATGTAGATCTCCTACCATTGTAACTGACTCTGTGTAATCCTAACCTATCCGCTGTCTATATAAACCGGTGGGTTTTAGTCCGTAGGACGAACAACAATCATACCATAGGCTAGCTTCTAGGGTTTAGCCTCCTTGATCTTGTGGTAGATCTACTCTTGTACTACCCATATCATCAGTATTAATCAAGCAGGAGTAGGGTATTACCTCCATCGAGAGGGCCCGAACCTGGGTAAAAACATCGTGTCCTTTGTCTCCAGTTACCATCCGCCTAGACGCATAGTTCGGGACCCCCTACCCGAGATCCGCCGGTTTTGACACCGACACAGGGCTCGGGAGGCGCCTCTGTGGTGGCATGCAGATCTTCGTCAAGATCATGAACACACAAGATCAGATGAGGACCAGAAGACGGCGACCCTCAGCGGGATCCTAGCTGAGGAGATCCACAAGACCCCCGGCAAGCGCCTTGCTGGGACGACTGCGATGCCACGGCAAGATCCTTGCCGGGCCCCCGACAAGACCCTTGTCGAGGGCGTCAGCGGAGCCACTACCAGGCCCGCACCAGCCAAGGCTCCACTGCCATTCGCATGCAGCTGCGAGCCCAACCAGCTGGGCAGGCACCCGCGTGGCAACACGAAGCTTCCAGACCAACTCAGCAAGCACCTGCGTGGTGGCATCCAGATCTTCGTGAAGACCCTGCCACCGCGCCACCTCAGCAGCATTCCTGCCTACATGGCACTGCATGCATCGCAGGCCTGGGCGCGTGTCGAAGCAAGGAGGAGCAGCGACGGACGGGATGGGCCTCGTTCCCAACCCCGATAAAGCTAATGGACACCTAAGTAGTGCATTTAATGCACTTTGTCCCGTAATTGCGCGCGATAAGCTCATGCACTGTAGGCCGTTCCACCTCTTGTGTGCACTGTGGCAACCCCTTTTTCCTATAAAAGGAGGCTCGAGGCGACTAGGAGAGGGATTCGGCTTTTTGGAACTATGTAGCCACCGTAGCTAGTTCAGAAGCTCAAGAACACTCAATACATCCACCAAAGCAGGACTAGGGTTTTACGCATCCTCGCGGCCCGAACCTGGGTAAACGATCCTTGTGCTGGCTCTTGGACCTGCTCTTCTCACAACCCCGCGCCCGCCGACCATAGAAGGGATTCCAGTGATCCCATAGGTGTCGTTCCCGCCGACATCTTTGGCGCGCCAGGTAGGAGGCGCGGTTGTGAGATTCTGGTCTAGCAGTTTAGCCTAGCAGTTCTTCGTCACCATGGCTCCCAAGAAGAAGATGATCACGGCGATCGGCTCGTCGGGGGCCGAGCGGCCCGTGCCAGTGCGGGCGAGCAGCGGGCCGGTCACGGACAGAACCCGAGCCGCGGCTCGCGAGCACCAGCATTGCCCCGGAGTCAGAGCCTGGCGAGCGGCGTCGTACATGGGCCAGACGACGAGCCGCACGTCGCTAGATCCAAAGACGGGGTTGGGCCCCTCACAGGAGGCGCAGGGCCCTCCAGGGGCGTCGTTGTGCCCCCTACAGGCGGCGCAGCGACCTCCAAGACGCCCACCCCGACACCCACAGTGCGCTCTTCCCATGGTGCGTGCGACGAGCAGCGTCGCCATGCCGGTGACCCTGGACACCGCCATGGGAAGGCCCCTGTGCATCATCCGCGGGACGAAGGAGTCCAGCATGCCCGCCGAAGTGCTGGCAAAAATGACACGCAACCGCTGGGACGTGATAGAGCTCCTTCTAATGTGGTTAGAAGTCGAAGCGCGCCACGATCCCGTAGTTGTCGGCACCACCCACGCCAGTAGAAGCTTTGGCGCGCGCGCAGCTGCTCCTCGACTTCCCTCCTGCTGCGGAGAAGCTCGACGAGTGGAGAGCCACCATCCGGAGCCTCGTCGCCATCGCCAATAAAGATGATCCGTGACCGGCGGGGCCCTCGGGCCGGTGCTTCGTCGAGCCACCACATGTCAGCGGTGGGAGGACCGGGGGAGCTGCAGCCACAATACACTCTCCTCCCCCGCACCAGTTGCCGCCGGTGTTGATCCGTCGTGACGACGCATGTGATAACATTTCCATAGCGTCGTCTGACCCACGGACCCACCGCGAACAGTGCCAAGTTCTTCGAGAACGAGCCCACGAAGATGCTCGAACCACTATCGAGCGCCGGCACGATACACGCCACCAGTCGGACAAGCGGGCGGGACCCACCATGGACCACCCAGCATCGGGGGGCTCCGGCGGCCTACCTTACGAGGTGGGTTGCCCGGCCTTTACCTGCGAGCTGCGGCAGGTCCAGTGGCCGTCCCAACGCATGTTCAAGCACGACGTCAGCGAGAAGTACAACGGCAAGACCCATCCGTCAGAGCTCCTCAGCATCTACACCATCGCGATGCAATATGTCGGAGCTCGCAACGACAAGGTGCTTGCCAATTACTTCCTGTTGGCACTGAAGCCCAACGTCATGTCTTGGTTGATGCACTTGCCGACGGATTCCATTTCTTCTTGGTCGGATCTGTCCCATGAGTTTGTTGGTGCCTTCACCGGAGGCCACCAAGCTCATGGCCAGGCCAGTGATTTGCATATCATTCCCCAGAAGGAAGGGGAAACCCTGCGCAAGTACATCCAGAGGTTCAGCCGGGTGCAGTACAATATCCCCGATATTCATCCCGCCGCTGTGATTAGCGCGTTCCATCAGAACATGCGCAACCGCAAGATGCACGAAGAGCTGGCGATGAACAAGGTTAAGGATGTGGCCGAACTGTATGTTCTGGCCGATAGGTGCGCCTGGGCTGAAGAGGGAAGGAAGTACCCCGGCGAGGACGCCGGCGTGGAAACCGACTCTACTGATGAAGACACCGCTGCTCCGATGAAGAAGGGCCGGCGTCGCAACAGGAGACGCAAGGGCAAGACCGTGCTTGCCGTCGAGGGATCCGACATCACCGACGCCGCCAAGAAGGCCAAGGCAGACAACCCCGACAAGCAGTATTGCAAGATCCATCGCACCAAGGGCCACGACCTCCAGAACTGCCGACAGGTCGAGTTGCTGGCCGAAAAGCAAAAGGCCGACTATGAGAGGCGGGACAAGGAGAAGGGTCAAGACGGTGCCGAAGGATCCGGCAAGAAGCATGGCAGCCAAGGAGGCCACCGCCGCAAGGATAACCAATAAGAGAGGCCCGCCCGGGGCCGTTACAAGAAGCAAGAAGATGATGATCATGACGAGGACGACGAGTCCGGCGATCAAGAGTTTTAGAAGGCTATGGAGGACGTGTGCATCGATGGTGGCGCCTCACTGCACACTTCTCACCTCCAGCTCAAGCAGTGGGCGCATGAGATCACAGCAGCGGAGCCATCGTTCGACGCTCAGAAGCCGCTAAAGTGGTCCAGCACGCCCATCATCTTTGACGCCAAACATCACCCTGATTGCACCACTGCGGTTGGGTGTTTGCCATTGTTGGTCTCACCAACGATACGCAACCTCAAGGTGAACAAGATGTTGGTTGACGGCGGGGCCGGTCTCAACTTAATCTCGCCCGTTGTGATGAAGAGGCTGCAGATTCCCGACGGAGACCTCGAGGAAACAGGCACGTTTTAGGGGGTCAACCCGGGAAGAAGCCAGCCGAAGGGGAAGGTCACATTGCCTCTGACGTTTGGAGGCGAGTTGAACTACATGATGGAGAGGATTGTTTTCGATGTAGTCGAGATCCCCTTGCCTTACAACGGGATCCTCGGCCACCCGGCACTAGCCAAGTTCATGGCGGCGTCTCATTACGCCTACAACACGCTGAAGATGCCTGGGCTGATGACCATCATCATCGTCCCCTGCGACAAGAAGGATGTGATGATCTGCGCCGACCTACCCTACCGGGAAGCAGTTGCAGCAGCTGCCGCCAAGGCACTTGCTCCTGCCGCTGAAGCCCCGAGAGGGAAGAAGAAGCCCGGCAAGACCTCTCGCACCCACTCCGGCAAGCGCACCTCTTCGGAGTGTTGTGCTACCGTCGAGGACATGCCAAAGAGCTCCACCGGCAAGAGCAAGAAATCCAGAGCCGTGCCACCACAGACGAAGAAGGTGTCCATTAGGGAGGATGGTATGGGGGGGCTTTCACCATAAGCTCCACCCTCGACAGCAAATAGGAAGGCGCGCTTGTCACCTTCTTGCGGGCGAATGTTGATGTGTTTGCATGGCAAGAATCCGACATCCCCGGTGTTCCCATGGAGGTGATTCAGCACCACCTAGCTGTCTGTCCTCATGCGTGGCCCGTCAAGCAGAAAGTCAGGAAGCAAGCTCTGTAAAGGCAAGAGTTTATCACAGAAGAGATTAGGAAGTAGGAAGCAGCAGGCTTGGTGAGGGGGGGTGCTCCATCTGACGTGGTTGGCCAATCCGGTGGTAGTGCGCAAGGCGAACGGGAAGTGGAGGTTGTGTATTGACTACACAGATATCAATAAGGCTTGTCCTAAGGACCCCTTCCCGTTGCCGTGCATCGACCAGATTGTTGACTCCACGGTCGGGTGTGATCTGTTATCATTCCTTGACGCCTACTCAGGCTACCACCAGATCTTCATGACAAGAGAAGACGAAGAGAAGACAGCATTCATCACCCCATGTGGCACGTATTGCTTTTTATGGATGCCTTTCGGGTTGAAGAGTGCTGGCTCAATGTTTGCAAGAGCGGTCCAAATTGGTTTTGAACCCCAGCGACATAGAAATATGGAAGCATACATGGATGACATAGTGGTCAAAACCAAGGACGGGGCAACTCTTGTACAAGACCTGGAAGGGACGTTTGCCAACCTGCGCAAGATCAACCTCAAGCTGAACCCTGAGAAGTGTGTCTTCGGTGTTCCGTCCGGCAAACTTCTTAGGTTCTTTGTGTCACAGCGCGAGATCGAGGCAAACCCAGACAAAATCAAGGCTATTGAGCAGATTGAGGCACCCAAGCGGATCAAGGATGTGCATCGGCTCAATGGCTACGTTGCTGCCATGAGCCGATTCATCTCCAAGTCTGCCGAGCTCACCCTTCCCTTTTTCAAGCTTTTGAAAAAGGCGGGCCCCATGGAGTGGACCCCGGAGGCCAAAGTAGCACTGCGGGATCTGAAGAAGTACCTCTCTTCTACACCAGTACCGGTGGCGCCTAAACCGCAAGAGTCATTGCTGTTGTACCTGGCGGCGATGAATCAACTGGTCAGCGTCGCGCTGGTGGTACAGAGGGAGGTCGACGAAGAGATAGTGGCAACGGAAGGACTGGCGGATGGCACGTCAGAAATTCCCTCGGCAGGGCCTGGTGCCAACGAGGCAAGGCCCCCGGCAGAGTCTGATGCCATCGGGGCAGGGCCCGCGCAGCCAAGTGAAGTGGTGCAGAAGAAGAAGATGATGCAGCACCCGGTTCACTTTGTCAACTCCCTCTTTCAGGGGGCTAGGTCAAGGTACTCCGGTGTGCATAAATTTCTCTTCGGCCTCCTTATGTCCTCGAGGAAGCTGCGTCATTACTTCCAAGCCCATGAGAGCACTGTCGTCACCCGCCTCCCGTTGCAACGGATACTGCACAACCCAGATGCAACCGGAAGGTTTGTGGAGTGGGCCTTGGAGTTGTCAAGCTTTGGGTTGAAGTTTGAAAGTACCTCGACAATCAGGAGCAGAGTCTTGGCAGAGTTCATTGCAGAATGGACCTCAACGCCCAAAGAAGAAATCCAGGAGACCGCTCTCCCCGGCAAGGAAGCAAGCCGCGACTGGATCATGTACTTTGATGGGGATTTTTCGCTGCAAGGCGCCGGTGCCAGTGTGCTGCTTGTCGCACCCACGGGAGAGCACCTCAAGTATGTGATCCAGATGCACTTTCCCAGGGAGATGTCCACAAACAACACTGCTGAGTACGTGGGGCTGCTTGCCGGTCTCAGGATCAAGGCAGACCTCAGGGTGAAGAAGCTCATCGTCAGGGGTGATTCGCAGCTTGTCGTCAGACAAGTCAACAAAGATTATCAGAGTCCGTTGATGGAGGCCTACGTAGATGAGGTGAGGAAGCTGGAGGAGCGCTTCGACGGTATACAAGCGGAGCACGTTCCCCGAGCGGAGAACGACATCGCTGACTACCTGTCAAAGCACGCTGCATTCAAGCTACCTGTGGAACCAGGTACCTTTTTGCTTCGGTTAACTCAACCATCCGTCAAACCATAAACAGAGCATAACAAGCAGAGGAAATCAGGCCCCGGCAAGTACTTTCCCGCCGAGCCCCCAGGGGCCGCCGGCAAGGGTGTTGCCGCGGGTTCTGAGCCTGCCGAGGGGCGGCTGGCTCCGGCCGGGCGCCAAGTCCTGGCCGTAGAGACGGCTGCCCCCATGGCGGAAGAGATGCCTTTGGTCCTTGACGTCAAGCCCCAGGCTCCGGCATGGGTGCAGCATACCGTCCATCTCCTCCAGACAGGGGAACTTCTTGAGGAGCAGGAAGAAGTGGAAAAAGTAGCCCGTCGGTCTGCCTTATACCAGTTCATCGATGACGTCCTGTATAGAAAAAGACCGAATGGTGTGAAATTGAAGTGCATTCCCCGGGAGGAAGGACTGGAGCTGTTGGCAGAGATACATGGAGGCATATGTGGCTCCCACATAGAGTCGAGGGCCCTTGCCGGCAAGGCTTCTTCTGGCCCACCGCTCTCCAGGATGTGACGGCACTAGTAACCAGCTGTGAAGCGTGCCCGTTCCATTCAAAGAAGCTTCATCAACCAGCTCAAGCGCTTCAAACAATCCCTCTCTCTTGGCCGTTTTTGGTCTAGGGGCTCGACATATTGGGCCCTTTCCCTCGCGCTGTCAGGGGCTTTGAGTACTTGTACGTTGCAATCGACAAGTTCACAAAGTGGCTGGAGGTGGAGGCAGTGAGGAAGGTTACAACAATTGCAACCGTCAAGTTCTTCAAAGGGCTAGTCTCCCATTTTGGTGTACCAAACAGAGTCATCACCGACAATGGCACGCAGTTCACAAGTCACACCTTCATGCAATACATCCAAGACCTCGACAGCAAGGTCGGTTTTGCTTCCATGGCACACCCTCGGAGCAACGGCCAGGCGGATAGGGAAAATGCTGAAGTGTTGCGAGGCCTGAGAACAAAGACTTTTGATAGGCTGCATAAGAGCGAAAGGCACTGGATTAATGAGTTGCCGGCGGTTCATTGGTCGATCAGAACAACGCCAAATCGAGCCACCAGCCAGACACCCTTTGCCCTGGTTCACGGGGAAGAGGCAGTTCTCCCCACGGAACTCACATACGGGTCACCTCGAGTGCTCGCTTATGACGAGCTTGAGCAAGAGCAATTGCGGCAAGATGACGCAACGCTCCTTGAGGAAGATCGTCTTCATGCGGCTGTGAGAGCAGCATGCTACCAGCAAGCCTTGCGCCGCTACCATAGCCGCAAGGATCATGCCAGAAGCTTTGAGGAAGGCGACCTTGTTCTTCGGCGCGTTCAGTCGGCCAAGAATTCCAACAAGTTGAAGGTGAAGTGAGAAGGCCCTTATCGGGTAATACGAGTCACCAGGCCCGGTGCAGTCTGCCTGGAGACCGAAGATGCTGTCCCAGTGAGCAACTCCTGGAACATCGAACATCTTTGCAAATTCTACCCATAAGGCACGGCTTGTCGGGCCTCCTGGCAAGTCACCTTTTGTACAAGCTTTGCCAACGAGGCATGTAACCCTCTCAGACAAAGCCACACAGCACCACGAGCATAAATAAACGGGTTACCGGCGCCCTAAGTTATAGCATGCATGCTAGGTTAAGTCTCTCCCTCGGTTAGGGTTGATAGTGCTTAGCAGCGACTAACCCCTATCCTAGAGGTCAAGTGTGCATCTTTCTGTTCTTTTTGGTTCGCAGGGCATGCGGACGCTTCTTCTGGGCCGCTTGGGAAAAAGAGAATGAACCGGCGCTCCGGCCCCAGCAGGCCAAGACTGCCGGGGGCTGAAGATACAAGGATCCAACCACAACAAGCCAAGGTTGCCGGGGGCTGTGGATTCAGATAAGTCTTTCATCCCTCTGTTATGCATTTCCGTAAAGAACTGGGACATGTGAAACCTCGTTCATGTTCTTAAAAACACCGTGCTCCCCCTTTCCTGTACCCAAGATCTACCTCCTGGTTCAAAATTTCGTAGTAGTCGTGGTGGCGAGGAGATGAACGAGGGGCCTAACTCTACTTCGCTCCTGCCTCCGCAGGCTTACAAACTAAAAAGAGATAAGGTGCCTATAATCCCTTTCTTGTCCCTCTCCTCAGAAGGTAGAACAAGGCAGCGGGAGGGCAAAAAGAGCGCCTAGGCAAGGTACAAGGAGCAGAAGGCACCAAGAGAACATCTTGGTGCCAGGAAAGGAGCTGGAAGACGAGGCAGCGGGCCGGCAATACACGACGAAGGCATCGGTGCCCGCGTACTCCGACTTGAGGGCCGCCACCCGCCTTCTTCGCAGTCTCCGGCCCTCCTACGCCAGCCGCCCAAGGAGACGACGAGGAGCGCCCCGATGGAGAGCTTGGCGAGGAAGGCCCTCGGCAGGGTGCGTGGCCTAGGGAGGGGCGGCGCGGTCAGTTGAAGTCGGAGTCGGCATCCTGCCGCTCGACTCCCTCGTCTTTGCTGTCGTTGTCCTCCTCGTCACTCCCGCTTGAGGAGGAATCTTCATCGTCAGAGGAGCTCTCCACGCAGCACTTTAGGCGAGTCCCAAGATCTCCGAAGACCTTGACGGAGAGTAGGCCCCTCCATTAACTTGAAGTAGAGGACGAGCCCACCATTAGGCTATGGATGCGAGCAAATTCCTTCCATCCGTGACGGAGGTACATAACATGAGGAGCGGGGAAGTCGATGTCGACCCGCGTGCCGCAGGTCCCGCAACCCCTCATGTGCAATCTGAGGGTCTGGGGCGGATCGAGCTCCATTTACCGAGCGAAGGGAGTGGGGAGACGGAGACGACGATGCGGTGGCCGGTGCAGCCTGATGAAGAACTCGCGGGGCTGGTCCCCCACGTGACCCTCCGTCATGGGAGGCACCGCTGGCGGAGGCACGACCGTCGCGCCCCCTCGTCCCCCTCTCCCCCGATTCCGCGGTGACCTCGGCCATGCCCCCTCCCCCTTCCTCTCGTGGCCGGCTCCTCTGCCACGGGCTCGTCGGAAGGAGGGACGCGCTGACGAGCCGCGACCCTTGCCGCCACCATCAAAGGCCCAGCACCTCCTCTCGCCATGGCAGGTGGAAGAAAGGAGCGAAGGTGGAGGAGGATGGATACAGAAGGAATGTGGGATGACGCCCTCCCTTCCCCTCCTTATAAAGGGGCGGGGTCAAGACTCGGCCGCCCCACTCAGCCAGTCCAGCCATCGGAGGCGCAGGGAATCAGGACCGACCCGCTGCCCCAATCAGCGATGGCCCGGAGTCCCGCCTCCATCACCTGCCACTTGCATGGATGACGCGTGGCAGGCGAGCAAGATCGAAAGGACGGGTGAGGCGACCGTTTCCCGCCCCGTGATCATGGGGCGTGGGCGCCTTGAAGACTGTCACCCCAGTCCAACCAATAAATGAGCCGCGCCTCCACGCCTCCCTCTTTTTATGGGGAAGGCGAGAGCCACCTATTTACCATGATGTGATGCATGCATGCGGAAACTGCCTCACGCATGACCCCCACGTCACGCACGCCCCTCCTTGTCGAGCGTTCAACGCGGGTCGTGGGGAAGCGCAGCGACCGAAAAAGTTACTGCGGTAAAATCCGCCCCACCTGCCCGCGCACCGTTCTGAGCCTGGCCCAACAACGCGTTGCGCTTATGTGTGGCCCAGGCCCGGGGGCTCCTGTAAGTGTACAAAAGTAGGGGCTCTCCTTTTGACCCCTTTACTTGTGCACGGGCAGTCAGAGCCACGCGCCGCGGCCACACCTAGCAGGGCAGAAGAGGGAAGCCGGAGAGAAGCCGAAGCGCAACACAACCAAGGCCACGCCAAGAGTAGAAATACAGGAGAGCAAAAGGGCGAGGTGGATTCCCCCGGCAAGACCCTTGCCGGGGGGGCCTCCGCGGCCCCGGCAAGAGCCTTGCCAGGGCAACTTGCCCGATGCCAGCAGAGCAGGCCACCCTTGAGCCCGTGGGTTCCAACACCAGCCAACTAACTACATTGGAACCAGGGCTCGGGAGGCGCCTCTGTGGTGGCATGCAAATCTTCATCAAGATCATGAACACACAAGATCAGATGAGGACCAGAAGACCGCGACCCTCGGCGGGATCCTAGCCGAGGAGATCGACAAGACCCCCGGCAAGCGCCTTGCCAGGATGACTGCGACGCCACGGCAAGATCCTTGCCAGGCCGCCGGCAAGACCCTTGTCGAGGGCGTCAGCGGAGCCACTACCAGGCCCGCACCAGCCAAGGCTCCACTACCATTCGCATGCAGCTGCCAGCCCAACCAGCTGGGCAGGCACCTGCGTGGCAACACGCGGCTTCCAGACCAACTCAGCAAGCACCTGCGTGGTGGCATGCAGATCTTCGTGAAGACCCTGCCACCGCGCCACCTCAGCAGCCTGCCTGCCTACATGGCACTGCATGCATCGCTGGCCTGGGCGCGTGTCGAAGCAAGGAGGAGCGGCGACGGATGGGACGGGCCTCGTTCCCGTCCCCAATAAAGCTAATGGACACCTAAGTAGCGCATTTAATGCACTTTGTCCCGTAATGCCGTGCGATAAGCTCGCGCACTGGAGGCCTTTCCACCTCCTGTGTGCCACTGTGGCAACCCCTTTCCCTATAAAAGGAGGCCCGAGGCGACCAGGAGAGGGATTCACCTTTTTGGAACTACGCAGCCACAATAGCTAGTTCAGAAGCTCGAGAACACTCAATACATCCACCAAAGCAGTACTAGGGTTTTACGCATCCTCGCGGCCCGAACCTGGGTAAATGATCCTTGTGCTGGCTCCTGGACCTGCTCTTCTCACAACCCCGCGCCCGCCGACCGTAGAAGGGATTCTAGTGACCCCATAGGTGTAGACCCACCGACACCAACCCCATCTAGATCAGCGACGGCGGCGGCCGGACGCTGCGGCCTTGCTCCGAGCCCAGCAAAAGCTCGGGGGCACGTAGCTGTCATCGCTCGTCTCCGGAGTCTCGTAGGGCTCGGGAGAATCGCTAGACTCCCAAGCGGCACCAATGCTGCCGGACGAGTCGCCGGCGAGGTGGGCGGCAGGCCCAGGTCCTGCTGTGGCACCGTTCAGGCGGCCCTCTCCAGGGCAGCACTCCAAGCGACGGACTTCCGCGTCGAAGACCTTGAAGAACATGGTGGAGGCGCCGTCGTACCTGAAGTGGATCGCCAGGGCGCCTTCTGCGCGGAAAACCCGGGCGACCTCGCCCCAGCCGTGGGTCATGAAGATCTTTCCCGGGGAGACGGCTTCCACTTCTGCTCCGATCGCCGGGGTGTCGCAGTCGGCGTGCTGCAGCCATAGCTCGAGGGCCCCCCTCGGTGGCATGTCGGCAAAAAAGAAACGGGGGAAGCGGATCCAGGAGCGTGGAGGCATCGCCGCCCACAACACGAGATCTCGCGAGGAGTCCACGGCGTGGGCCCCTGGGGTGAAGGTGTGCACCGCCATTGTGCGGCAACCACGGCCGCGGCGCGGGCGGCGCCACTCGCCGCCTCTTCCTCCTGAGCCCTCGGCTTGGGCACACATAGACAACGGATACCCAGGAGGCGGCCGCTCGTAACAAGGCCTTGTCACCTCCTGTCGCACGACTATGTCGCGACGGTGGACCGCCCTCTTCTTAGGCGGAAGCGGTTCTGGCTCATCGCGGGGGGTTTTTCCCTTCTCTGCGGCCGAAAACCTCTTCGCAGGCACCATGGGAGTCGCTACTAGCAATGGAGCAAGGAAGGAGAAGCGAGCGGAATGGAAGAGATGGGCGATGGGGGCTCTGCCCCCCTCCCCATTTATAGCCTAGAGGATGCCAACCGGCGATCTCCACGATTGCAGGTAATGATAACTCTTTTTGCATGCAGCAGGGACTCGTCAAGTCGGGCAGTTGCCGAGGCAGCGTGGGGAAGTGGAGACACCCACGTCCAATCAATCGCCACACGTCGACCAAGGCCGCAGGCTGTTGGGGCCCGCAGCACTCCGCACTTGCCCTTTGGCTTCGCCTCGAAGCCAAGTCCGAGCGCGCCTTGGGCCCGGGGGCTACTGTCGGCGTTCTGGGAACGGGGGTCCCCAGACTTGCCTGCCTGTGGCCCACGGCGTGGCTCCGCTCATGGCCCAGTACGACCCGTCTTCACCAGCAATCACTCAAGACCCTCGCGAGGGGCCAAGCCTCATGAGGCGGACAACACAAGGCCTCCTCGGGAGTGGCCTCATCAGGCTGGCTCGCGAGGGGTAGAGAGATCAAGGCAAGCCTAACCTGGCGAGGTTCCAATGACGCAAGCCATGACGACCAAGGCCAGGCGGGCGCCAGCGCGCACAGCGTCCTTGCTTCCTCTTTGGTTCTAAGGAGGCAAGCGCAGGCGATGAGTACCGAGGCATCAGGCAAAGGTTTCCTTATCGGTGCAACGAGACCAAGACCAGCAGGACGGCAAGATGGAGGTCACCGTGGGGCCCAAGACGCCGTCACCACCAGAGCCTTTGACAGGCGAAGACCACCTTTAGTCAGGATAGCTTGTACTAGCTGTCCCCTTTCAAATTGGCCGTTGTTGGATCCCTTCCCGCTCAATATTTGGGGGGAGGACTAGGGCCTCTATAAATAGGACTAGCCACCACAGTAGGAGGGGAGACTCATCTTGGACTGGATCCACACCATCCTCACACCCACCAAGCACAAGAACACCTCTCCTCAGGAGGCTGTTCTTCCCCTTGTACTATTCACCCTCAACCCGAGAGGCAATCCACCACACCACACTGGAGTAGGGTATTACACCATAACGGTGGCCTGAACCAGTATAAACCTTGTGTCTCTTGTGTTGTGAGTTCGTCGAGCTAGCCTTTGAGATCGTGGCGAGGTTGAGCGCGTGATTCGGTAGAGGGAGATCTTCGTGCGCACCCCAGTGTTCGAACCTCAAGGGTTTTGCAAGAACCCGAAATCCGACAGATGGCTACAAGCACAGCACGTGCTGCGTGCGGAGGACCACATCGCTTATCACCTGTCGAAGTGTGTGGCACAAAAGCTCCCTGTGGAACCAGAGAATTTTGTCCTCCACCTAACCAAACCATCAGTGTCCCCTTCAATGATGGCCAGAAAGAGGAAAAATTTGGACTACGACAAGTATTTCCCGGTAGGGCTCCCTGAAGTCGCTGGTAGAGAGGTTGCCGGGAACGACTCCACTTCGGTTGGTGAGCACCTCCCTCCCGCAGAGCCGCAGGTTCTTGCGGTCGAGACAAGCGCTCCCACGAACAAGGAGGTGCTTTGGTCCTTGTTGTCAACCCACAGGCTCCAACCTGGGCGAAACACATAGTCCACTACCTTCAAACTGGAGAACTTCCCGAAAAGCAAGAAGAAGCTGGAAGAGTAGCCCGACGGTCCAGCATGTATCATTTTGTCGATGACACTTTTTATAGAAGAATCCCAAATCGGGTGAAATTAAAGTGCATCTGCTGGGAAGATGGGCTGGAACTATTGGCGGAGATACACATGGCACGTGCAGTTCTCACATTAGATCAAGGGCCCTAGTTGGAAAAGCTTTTCCACAAGGTTTCTATTGGCCCACTGCCCTCCAGGATGTGATTGAACTAGTCACTAAGTATGAAGCATGCCAGTTCCACTCCAAGAATGTGACACTCAAAAAATTTTAATTTGGTTTTCAACAAAAACTTTGTTTGTTTTGAAGGAGGCCATTTAAAATCTTCCCAAAAACCCCTCCTTCTCAAAATTTTCCCCCATGGCAAGGATTTTATTTTGTATCTTCCTCAACCTTGGTGTTTGGTTATTAAAAACCTTCCTTCTGATTTTTACCCATCTCAAATAATATTTTTTTGGAATTTATTTTCTATTAAAAATAAATCCTATGGGTTCTGGGGCTATTCTTTTGTTTTGAAACCACCTATTGTTTCACCATGCCTCATGTTGTAATTTCTCCCAAAACCCCTCCCTCCACTTTGGGGCAACCCAAACTTTCTGTTCCAACTAGTTCAACCCATTTTTGAATTTTATTTCATTTATTTTATCCCCAAAAACAATTCTGTCTTTTATTTTAAGCCTAGATGATTTACAAAGGAAGTACCTTATTTCCTTTGAGCTTTGATCTCAAACCAACTCTTCTGGATAGTCCCTAGCACCCCCAACCTAGATCCATCAAGATCCACTCTTCCACAATTCAAAATTTTCAAGTTTCAACCACTGCAAGTTTGGACCAGATTCATCATTTTTGGTGAAATTCATATTTTATTTTCTCCAAAAATTCCACCAAAAATCAGGCAGCCCCCAGGTGCTTTGAGAGGCCACCACACCAAAGATCAGCCCCAGATAAATTCTCCTCATGCCTAAATCATTTCATCGAACACTTGGCATGCACATTTTTCAGATATATTCAAGAAATTCAGAGTTACTGATTCGGCCGATCGATGTCGTTTTAAATCGAGGACTTGTCATCAATCACCAGTGCATGCTCTGGCGCGTTGCGCAGGGCCTCTCCTCCTTATCCAGAGCACCGCACGCTCTCTTGGACGGGCGCAGGTGTCAGTGGCGGCGTGCCTCGCCAACGCTGGCAGCCACTGTGGTGGCAGAGCCACCCGTGGCGGCCAGCGGGAGCTAGCACCAGCATTCTGCACCGACCAGCGCTGCCCAATGCACCCAAGGCCTCCGCATGGCCGTCTGCTTGCCAGTGCACGCCGCAGCACTGTCGCCGTGGCCCGGCAAGCACAGGGCACACCCTCTGCCGCCGACGAGCCCGTGAAGCTCCGTTCTGTCGAAACCACCGAGCACGCCTAATCTACCCTTGGTTAGCGTCTGAATGGAACCAGTGGACCTCCACGTTGATGCCCAACCCCCTAAACTACCCGACGAACCACTTCACCGCTGTAACCATCGCCGGAGATTTCCCGTTCGCGGCCACCGCCTCGGATCACCTATAAAAAGAGGTCCCAAGCTTGTTCTCGAGCCCGCACCACCACTGCATCTCAGCAGAGCCCCGCCAAGCCTCCAGGAGGACCTCGAGGAGGTCTCCTCCCCCGACTCCGGCCGCCCCGATCCGCCTCGGGCTCCAGCTCGATCCACTCAGGTGAGGCCATCCCCGCCTCCCAAACCACGTCTGTAGCCTTCTCATACACCCAGTACTCTAACCCGAGCTCCAATTTAACCTCCGCAGCCCTCGCAGACGAGATCCAACATCACCCGAGCCGCCGTCCGCCGGAGTAAGAGCCGCCGTCGACGTGGTGCTCGCCGACGACCACCTCCACCACCCACAGACGCGGAAGGGTACACTGATCACATAGGTACCCTCCGATCCTCCTAGCTCGCCGTGGATCGCCGCCGGCGACCACTGCAAGCTTCGAGCGCCGGCGCGTTTTGCTTCTCTCTGTTTGAAAATTCAAACCTGACGGGTGGGACCCCTCGTCAGCTTTTTCTTTTTTTGTTTGAACCGTTTTCTGAAAACGCCCTTGGTGAGAGTACGTCTTCCTTTGCAGTTGACGGGTTTTTAGCCGAAGCGTTTTCTGTTTTTATAAGCTAGCCCCTGGAAACTTTCTGTTTCATTACAGACAAGTCCCTGGGCTAAATCTTTAATAACTTTTAAACAGAAAAGGATTTTTGATTGATTCTTTTTCTATCCTCCTTATTTTTCTGTCTAGTTTTTTATCATATTTATTTGAAAAATATTTGGAATACTTTTGTGCACCCCACGGTATTTACGTTAGTACGTATTTTCTTATACCGTAGATACCGGAGGAGGTGACGGAACCGCGAACTTCACCAAGCTAGACTCCGACTACTCCGAACCAGGCAAGCATGTTTGAACTTTTGATATGATGAGTGTTTTTGCATGTTTGCATTGAGTAGTTTCATGGCATGTCTATGAGCATTTCGATAAGTGTTATATTACATGCAAAGTTGAGACAAGTGAGCTCCGAAACTCCATATGTTAATTGATGTGAGTTTACATGATCATGTGATGATATGAGAGGTGATAAGATGGCAGTGTTGGAGCATGCCAGTCTTATACCAAACCATTTAACTCCAGTGTCAACGTGGATCAAGTCACGTTACCATCCGTTTCCCTTCCTGTACTACCACATGTTTTCCGCAAGGGATATGGCTTAGTAAGTTGCAAACCTGTTTCCTGGTACACACCAAATAGAGAGGCCGTGATGAGGGTTCCTTGGCCCTGGATTAAAGCCAGTCATCCGGTCAGGGGGCATGGGTGTTTCCGGTTAGGACCGAGAGGGGGCACCCTTTAGAGCGCGCGTATATAAATTTCATCCCATGCTATTCGAGGTTGTGATCTCCCCATCTCAAAGTTTTTCTTGAACGATTTCTAGGGTGATTCCTGGCATCGTGAGGTGGGATGGCTGTGTACTGGTTAGATGTGTTTCTACCGAAATACCGTAAATGGAACTAGTCCTTCGTGACTACGGAAATCCGTTAGCTGTGGATAATTAGTACAAACTCTGCAGAGTCAAAATCCTTCGAATCATCTTATCCACGTCCGAGTACTGTGTTCAACTTATCTTGTCGATTGTCGGCCTCGGTGACAAAACTCCGTGAACCACATGAGTGTTAAGTCCGGCTAAATGATTATTCCTGTGGATGGACTAACCCGTTTATTATTATGTGTTGAATATTTCCTGTGAGTGTTATATCTTCGTGAATTTATCGGATATGAATAATGAAATATAAGCCCTTTCTGCGATGTCGCTCAGACGTCCGACTGTGGCACGCTTGTTATTTACTCACAATATAAGCCCTTTCTGTGATGCCGCTCAGACGTCCGACTGTGGCACGCTTGTTATTTACTTTCACTATGAGCCCTTTCTGCGATGTCGCTCAGACGTCCGACTGTGGCACGCTTGTTATTTACTTTCAATATAAGCCCTTTATGTGATGTCGCTCAGACGTCCGACTGTGGCACTCTTGTTATTTACTTTTCAATATAAGCCCTTTATGTGATGTCGCTCAGACGTCCGACTGTGGCACTCTTGTTATTTACTTTCAATACAAGCCCTTTATGTGGTGTCGCTTAGACGCCCGACTGCAGCATGATAATTTATTTGTCTACCCTTCGAGGCGTCGCTCCAGACACCCGATCGATTTTCAGTTATTTTGTTGGGATTTCAGGAGGACTACCGCCCGACTTCCTTTTTACCTATCATGTCGTGCAAAAATTTATTATTTGAGTGTGCATTGTTATTTTCTCATGGCGCATTCATGCTTGCATTTGTTATATCTTATGTCCGAACTGTCTTGCGAGTACTTTCAAAGTACTCACCTGGCTTGTTGATTTGGCCAGATGTTGACGAAGGCGACCTCATGGATGAACAGTTCGATAGCGAGTACGACGCCTAGAGGAGTCCCAGTCAGTCCCGTGCGATCCTGGATTTTGTCACTTGTATTTTATCCGCTTCCGCTACCCGAATATATGCATCGAGCCTCACCTCGACGCTCGATGAGCTGCCAGAATAGGAGTCATGTCGACCACTCCACTATGATATATCCACCACCACTTTTATCTCGAGTCAGTAGTATTCCACCACACCCCTGTGTCATAGCCGTCCTTATGTACAATATTGGCGTGTTTGTAATAAAGTGTTGAGCAACCTCAGCTCAACCCTGTAATATATTTAATGCTACTAGACTTCTGTATCAAGTATTTGTCTACCAGTGAGGAGAATTCTTCCTATACTGGAACCAAAAAGATTGGTTTCTCAATAAGTATTTTATTGAAAAACCGATCGTGACAAACTTGGTACCAGAGCCAGGCTGACTGTAGGAAGCCACTAGGTGCGATTGCTAATCGGTTATTAGCATAATAGTGTTTTTCTTCTTCAAATGTAGTCATTTTCTGACAGACAGCATAAATTTATGATCTGACCATTCAGAATTTTGCCTACTTTTGTAGATGGCTGGCAACGACTGTGAGTCACAGGTATTCGCCAACGTGCCTGAGGGATTCGTCAAGCTCCTCTCCTACATCGTCAAGATCGCGATTGGGCCATCAGAGCGCCCAGTATTCACACTCTACCAGCACAAGATCAACGACAGTCTGTCGATGCATCAGGCCGCGGTGCAATTCAAGGGAGGGCGTGTTGAGTTACGCCGCTTCCGGTTCTTGGGGAGGGCCATGCCTACGGAGAGGCATGCTATGTAGATGGCCGCCTGTGAGGCGATAGCTCGTCTCTGAGATATTCTTCCTTCGATGAAGACTCGTCGCTACCGCTACCTTCCATGCCACGTGCCATACACCTGTCACTATGCATTCGCTTGCCCCAGAGGAGAGCGAGATGAGGCTATTGAGATGCTTGTTGAATACCTCCAGGCTCTGGAGGCAGCCTTCGACAACCTTGTGGACGACCTTGTGGCTGCCCGCATGGACTCACCCATGGTCATGCCGCCAACAGAGGGAGCTCCTACACACCGCGCCACCATTGACTTTCGTCTCGTCCTCAGCATCTTATTCACCTACCATTCTCGCCACCGCTCGTCGCCTGCCTACCTCTGAGGAGTTCGACCAAGTCATTGCGCCCACTTCAGTCCGTACTGCACCACCTATTGCGCCCACTCCAGTCCGTGTTGCTCCACCTATGGCGCCCGCTCCATCGACTCAGCGCAGCACTTCACGTGTGGAGCCTATTAGCGAGGAGGAGGTTGAGTCCCCATCCTCACTGCGCCTCACCCTCGGCAGGCCAAGGGAGATCCTTACCATCTCCGACTGAGTGCGCTTAGCTGCCATGCGATGTACCGGCTTGTACGATATGTTTATATATACATAGATTCTGAGAAGTAGCTTGTTTGCGCATCATGTAGGAACTGGGAGAAGTGCACTAGCCTAAATAACATGTCAGGAATATGTACGCACATCCTGAGTGGTGTATTGTATAATTACTGCTTGCGTGTAAGATATGTACTGAGCGGTCCTTCTCCGTGCGCTATCAAATATTTTCTTGAAAAATCTTGGAGTGGTTAAAATTCTTTTCGCATTTATTTATTTTTGCAGCTCAAATTCTTTTCCTTATGATTTTTTTCAAAATATATCCCCAGAGTGAAAAATGTCTCGTCCTTGGACTCGCTCCATGCCAAATCCGCCAGAAGAGAATTATGGCACCCAAACAAGCAACAATTTCACACAGGGGCAGTCAGGTCAACAGGGCAGTGAAACAGCATTTTCCCAAGTATGCCGCCGTTATGAACAGAGTCAAGAACAACATCGTGAAATGATGAACTAAGTCATCAATATGGGAAATCACCGTGGACCATATCAGCAACAATCCAAACTGTCTGAGCTACAAAAGACGCGTCCCCCCAACATTTTCTCATACTGACAAACCTCTTGAGGCCGATGATTGGCTTCGAGACATGGAAAAAAATTAATTATTGCACAGTGTTCAGACCGTGAGAAAGTACTATATGCACCGCACTATCTCACTGGAGCGGCTGCATCATGGTGGGAAAATTTCCTACACATGCACCCCAACGAAAATGATATAACCTGGGAGGAGTTCAAAGAAGGTTTTCGTGGGGCGCACATTCCAAAAAGTATTATGAAGATCAAGAAGAGGGAATTTGATGATCTCAAGCAGAGGACCATGACAGTGACTGAATACAACAGTCAGTTTACTCTATTGTCTCGCTACGCCAACGAAGAGCGTATGACTAAAAGCAAGAAGATGGAAAAATTCCTGGATCTCCGGCACTGGTAGCTTAAATTCCAGCTGGTCGTACACACCTTCCCAGACTTCAAAACACTAGTGGATAAGGCTATTACCTTGGAAAATGAGTGACGCAGCTTGGAGGATTTCTGCAAGCGCAAAAGGGACCAGACCACTCTTGCTCGCAACCACCGGAGCAAGACGGATTTTCAGAAAGGTGGGACACACAAACCCACGACAGATGTTTCATACCCAATAAAGAATTCCCATGCAAGGGACAAGGAGTTCACATATCACCCAGGCGTTACCTGCTACGCTTGTGGAGAAGAAGGACACTATGCCAAGCAGTGCCCCAAGCCAAGGAACTCGACCCCAAAGCCGAACAACGGTGGCAATAATTCAGCGCCCAAGCGAAACAACTTCAACCCCAATAACAACCACAGGAAGGGTCACCTGAACCACGTGACCAGAGAGGAAGCACAGAATGCCCCGGATATCGTACTCGCATGCGTTCCTCGTCAACACAATACCCGCCACGGTTTTGTTTGATTCTCGAGCTTCTCACTCGTTCATTTCAAAGAGATTTGCTTTGCAAAATGATTTTTGATGCTTCCCTTGGAAAAATCCATGATCATCAAGTCCCAGGATTAAACAAGTTACTCGTAGTTACCGCCAAGGTGTGGTTATTGAGTTTGAAGGATTGAAGTTTCACGCCAACCTTATTGTATTGAAAAATAAAGGACTGGATGTCATCCTAGGGATGGATTGGTTAACCACCAACAAAGGATTTATTGACTGCTTCAACCGGACCGTAATTCTCACCCACCATCACGGGAAGACAATAAAAGTTTCAGCCCAAGAGAGACAAATATCTCGGCAACCGAGGTTGAACAAGGTGGACGCTTCTGAGTTAAGCAAAGTTCCAAAAGATGTGTGTGAGTTTCGCACGTATTTCCCGAAGAACTACCAGCATGCCACCGCATCGAGAGATAGAATTCAGCATTGAGCTAGCACCCGGAACCACCCCCATTTACAAGAAACCATATAGAATGGCACCATCCGAGTTGGTAGAATTAAAGAAGCAAATAAAAGAATTACTGGACAAAGGATATATACGAGCCAGCTCCTCACCTTGGGGTTCACCAATTTTATTTGCCAAGAAAAAGGATGGGACACTGAGATTGTGTATAGACTATCGAGCACTTAACATGGTCACAATCAAGAATAAATACCCGATGCCACGGATAAATGATTTATTTGATCAGCTCGCTCAGGCCAAGGTTTTCTCAAAAATTGACTTAAGGTCGGGATACCATCAATTAAAAGTACGAACAGAAGATATCCCCAAGACAGCCTTCACCTCCAGACATACGACCGTATGAGTTCACAAGAATGCCATTTGGACTAACAAACGCCCCGCATATTTTGTTCACCTCACGAACAAAGTATTTATGAAGTTTATGGACAAGTTTGTTGTGGTATTCATCGACGATATTCTGATATACTCCAAGACACCGGAAGAGCACTGAACATCTCGTAATTGTACTAGGAGAACTAAGGAAACATCAATTGTACGCCAAGTTCAGCAAATGTGAATTTTGGCTAAGACAGGTGGGTTTTCTGGGCCACGTGATCGACCCAAGAAGGTATTGCCGTGAGACCCGAAAAGGTCAAGGCCATACTTATTGGAAACCACCAGCCAAAGATAACGGACATCTGAAGTTTCTTGGGAATGGCAGGATACTACCGAAGATTTATTGAAGGATTCTCCACCATAGCAAAGCCAATGACGCAGTTACTCAAGAAGGATAAGAAGTTTGAATGGACTGAAGCTTGTGAGAGAAGTTTCCAAGAACTAAAAAGGAAATTAACGACAACACCAGTATTAATTGTGCCAGACATACACAAGAATTTTGAGGTAGGACAGACGCATCCCTAAGGGCCTCGGATGCGTAATAATGCAAGAAGGCAAGGTAGTCGCGTATGTTTCCAGGCAACTTCGCAAGCATGAATAAAATTATCCTACTCATGACTTGGAGTTGGCAGCAGTCATCCATGCACTCAAAGAGTGGAGACACTTTCTACTTGGAAATCGTTGTGAAATATACACAGACCATAAAAGCCTCAAGTATATTTTCACACAACCGGAACTCAATTTATGGCAAAGACGCTGGTTGGAATTAGTGAAGGATTATGATGTTGGTATCCACTACCATCCAGGAAAAGCAAATGTAGTGGAGGATGCTCTTAGTCGGAACCCCAGCTCGGACAATGACAACCTACCAAGTCTAAGACCTGAATTTCAGCAGGAGTTTGCTAAACTCAACTTGATAATGGTCACCGAAGGCAGTGTGTCAAATTTGGAAATACAGCCTACCCTGATAGAAAAGATTAAGGAGGCTCAGCATGGGCACCCCAGCATTGAAGGCATAAAAAGGAAAGTGAGTTTGGGCAAGGCCTCAGAATTCGTCATCGACGAGCAGGGAATATTGTGGTACGGAGATAGGCTTTGCGTACCAAATATCGAGGACCTTAAACAGCAAATTCTAGCTGAAGGCCACACCGCTCCGTATTCAATCCATCCTGGAGGAACAAAAATGTACAAGGACCTTCAGGAAAATTTTTGGTGGCACGGTATGAAAAGGGACATAGCCACGTTCATTGCATGTTGTGATTCATGTGAACGCATCAAGGCCGAGCACCGTAAACCGGCCGACTATTACAACCAAACAAGATACCCGAGTGGAAATGGGACGAAATTGGAATGGATTTTATTGTTGGACTACCTTGGTCACGACACGGGAATGATGCCATATGGGTCATCACAGATAGACTGACTAAGGTGGCACACTTCATCCCCGTGAAGACAACCCACACCACTTAGAAGCTTGCCAGGCTTTATCTTTCCCATATCATCTGCTTGCATGGAGTTCCAAAGACTATAATATCGCATGTAGGCACTCAATTCGTCTCCCGATTTTGGGATCAATTACAACAAGCCACAGGAACTCAAGCTGGCGTTCAAGATCGCATACCACCCCTAGACTGATGGACAAACTGAACGCGTAAACCAAATTCTAGAAGACATGCTGAGAGCATGTGTCCTCACCTATGGAACCAGTTGGGAAGAAAGCTTTCCATATGCAGAGTTCGCATACAACAACAGTTACCAAGCCAGCCTGCAAATGGCACCATTTGAAGCTTTATGTACCAAGTGAGATGTCGTACCCCGCTAAATTGGTCAGAAACCGGAGACATCCGTATCTTCAGCCCAGACATGCTCAAGGAGGATGAGGAGAAAGTTAAGATAATTAAGGATCGACTCAAGACAGCTCAAAATCGACAGAAGAGTTATTACGATCAAAAGCATCGGGGAGTCAGTTTTGAACCCGATGAGTTTGTGTACCTACAAGTATCCCCTATGAGGGGCCTGCAACGATTCAAGGTTAAGGGAAAGCTAGCACCAAGATTCATCGGACCCTTCTGTGTAGTGGCACAAAGAGGCACGGTAGCCTACCAGCTAGACTTACCCGAAGAATTATCCGACGTCCACGACGTGTTCCACGTCTCGCAGTTGAGGAAGTGCGTGAGCAACCCAGAGAAGCAAATATCCCATGAAGACATTGACGTGCAACCAGACCTCACCTATCAGGAACGTCCAATAAAAATATTGGAGGAGTCTGAAAGGAGGACCCGTCAGAAAACAATCAAGTTTTTCAGAGTTCAGTGGAGCAATCACGCCGAGAATGAAGCAACTTGGGAAAGAAAGGATTTTCTTCGGACAGAGCACCCACACCTATTTGAGGATCAGCTGAAATCTCGGGGATGAGATTTTTCCTAAGGGGGTAGGTGTTGTGACACTCCAAAAAATTTAATTTGGTTTTCAACAAAAACTTTTTTTGTTTTGAAGGAGGCCATTTAAAATCTTTCCAAAAACCCCTCCTTCTCAAAATTTTCCCCCATGGCAAGGATTTTATTTTGTATCTTACTCAACCTTGGTGTTTGGTTATTAAAAACCTTCCTTCTGATTTTTACCCATCTCAAATAATATTTTTTTGGAATTTATTTTCTATTAAAAAGAAACCCTATGGGTTTTGGGGCTATTCTTTTGTTTTGAAACCACCTATTGTTTCACCATGCCTCATGTTGTAATTTCTCCCAAAACCCCTCCCTCCACTTTGGGGCAACCCAAACTTTCTGTTCCAACTAGTTCAACCCATTTTTGAATTTTATTTCATTTATTTTATCCCCAAAAACAATTATGTCTTTTATTTTAAGCCTAGATGATTTACAAAGGAAGTACCTTATTTCCTTTGAGCTTTGATCTCAAACCAACTCCTCTGGATAGCCCCTAGCACCCCCAACCTAGATCCATCAAGATCCACTCTTCCACAATTCAAAATTTTCAAGTATCAACCACTGCAAGTTTGGACCAGATTCATCATTTTTGGTGAAATTCATATTTTATTTTCTCCAAAAATTCCACAAAAAATCAGGCAGCCCCCAGGTGCTTTGAGAGGCCACCACACCAAATATCAGCCCAGATAAATTCTCATCATGCCTAAATCATTTCATCGAACACATGGCCTGCACTGTTTCTTAATATGTTCAGTAAATTCAGAGTTACAGTTTGACAATCAGTGTTGTTTTCGTCAGGGACTTGTCATCGATCACCAGTGCACGCTCTAGCGCGTTGCGCACGGACTCTCCTCCTTATCCAGAGCACCGCACGCTATCTTGGATGGGTGCTGGTGTCGGTGGCGGCGTGCCTCGCCAACGCCGGCAGCCTCTGTGGTGGCAGAGCCACCCGTGGCGGCCAGCGGGAGCTAGCGCCAGCTTTCTGCACCGACCAGCGCCGCCCAATGCACCCAAGGCCTCCGCGTGGCCGTCTGCTTGCCAGCGCCGCCAAGACACCGTCGCGCCGTGGCCCGGCAAGCACAGGGCACGCCCTCTGCCACCGACGGGCCCGTGAAGCTCCGTTCTGTCGAAACCACCGAGCACGCCTAATCTAACCTTGGTTAGCGTCTGAATGGAATCAGTGGACCTCCACGTTGATGCCCAACCCCCTAAACTACCCGACCAACCACTGCACTGCCGTAACCATTGCTGGAGATTTCCCGTTCGCGGCAACCGCCTCGGATCACCTATAAAAAGAGGTCCCGAGCTTGTTCTCGAGCCCGCACCACCACTCCAGCTCAGCAGAGCCCCGCCAAGCCTCCAGGAGGACCTCGAGGAGGTCTCCTCCCCCGACTCCGGCCGCCCCGATCCGCCTCGGGCTCCAGCTCGATCCGCTCAGGTGAGGCCATCCCCGCCTCCCAAACCACGCCAAGAGCCTTCTCATACACCCGATTTCTAACCCGAGCTCCAATTTAACCTCCGCAGCCCTCCCCGACGAGATCCAACATCACCCGAGCTGCCGTCCGCCGGAGTAAGAGCCGCCGTCGACGTGGTGCTCGCCGACGACCACCTCCACAACCCACAGACGCGGAAGGGCACACTGATCACGTAGGTACCCTCCGATCCTCCTAGCTCGCCGTAGATCGCCGCCGGCGACCACCTCAAGCTTCGGGCGCCGGCGCTCTGCTTCTCTCTGTTTGAAAATTCAAACCTGACGGGTGGGACCCCTCGTCAGCTTTTTCTTTTTTTTGAACCGTTTTCTGAAAACGCCCTCGGGCAGAATACGTCTTCCTTTGCAGTTGACGGGTTTTGAGCCGAAGCGTTTTCTGTTTTTATAAGCTAGCCCCTGGAAACTTTCTGTTTCATTACAAACAAGTCCCTGGGCTAAATCTTTAATAACTTTTAAACAGAAAAAGATTTTTGATTGATTCTTTTTCTGTCCTCTTTATTTTTCTGTCTAGTTTTTTATCATATTTATTTGAAAAATATTTGGAATACTTTTGTGCACCCCACGATATTTACGTTAGTACGTATTTTCTTATACCGTAGATACCGGAGGAGGTGACGGAACCGCGAACTTCACCAAGCTAGACTCCGATTACTCCGAACCAGGCAAGCATGTTTGAACTTTTGATATGATGAGTGTTTTTGCATGTTTGCATTGAGTAGTTTCATGGCATGTCTATGAGCATTTCGATAAGTGTCATATTACATGCAAACTTGAGAAAGTGAGCTCCGAAACTCCATTTGTTAATTGATGTGAGTTTACATGATCATGTGATGATATGAGAGGTGATAAGATGGCAGTGTTGGAGCATGCCAGTCTTATGCCAAACCATTTAACTCCAGTGTCAACGTGGATCAAGTCACGTTACCATCCGTTTCCCTTCCTGTACTACCACATGTTTTCCGCAAGGGATATGGCTTAGTAAGTTGCAAACCTCTTTCTTGGTACACACCAAATAGAGAGGTCGTGATGAGGGTTCCATGGCCCTGGATTAAAGCCAGTCAACCGGTCAGGGGGCATGGGTGTTTCCGGTTGGGACCGAGAGGGGGCACCCCTTAGAGCGCACGATATAAATTTGATCCCATGCTATTCGAGGTTGTGATCTTGCCGTCTCAAAGTTTTTCTTGAACGTTGTCTAGGGTGATTCATGGCATCGTGAGGTGGGATGGGTGTGTATTGGTTAGATGTGTTTCTACTGAAATACCATAAACGGAACTAGTCCTTCGTGACTACGGAAATCCATTAGCTGTGGATAATTAGTACAAACTCTGCAGAGTCAAAATCCTTCAAATCATCTTATCCACGTCTGAGTACTGTGTTCAACTTATCTTGTCAGTGTCAGTCTCAGTGACAAAACTCCGGTGAACCACATGAGTGTTAAGTCCGGCTAAATGATTATTCCTGTGGATGGACTAACCCGTTTATTATTATGTGTTGAATATTTCCTGTTAGTGTTATATCTTCGTGAATTTATCGGATATGAATAATGAAATATAAGCCCTTTCTGCGATGTCGCTCAGACTCCGACTGTGGCACGCTTGTTATTAACTTTCATTATAAGCCCTTTCTGCGATGTTGCTCAGACGTCCGACTGTGGCACGCTTGTTATTTACTTTCACTATAAGCCCTTTCTGAGATGCCGCTCGGACGTCCGACTGTGGCACGCTTGTTATTTACTTTCAATATAAGCCCTTTATGTGATGTCGCTCAGATGTCCAACTGTGGCACTCTTGTTATTTACTTTTCAATATAAGCCCTTTATGTGATGTCGCTCAGACGTCCGACTGTGGCACTCTTGTTATTTACTTTCAATACAAGCCCTTTATGTGGTGTCGCTTAGATGCCCGACTGCGGCATGATAATTTATTTGTCTACCCTTCAAGGCGTCGCTCCAGACACCCGATCGGTTTTCAGTTATTTTGTTGGGATTTCGGGAGGACTACCGCCCGACTTCCTTTTTACCTATCATGTCGTGCAAAAGTTTATTATTTGAGTGTGCATTGTTATTTGCTCATGGCGCATTCATGCTTGCATTTGTTATATCTTATGTCCGAACTGTCTTGCGAGTACTTTCAAAGTACTCACCTGGCTTGTTGATTTGGCCAGATGTTGACGAAGGCGACCTCATGGATGAAGAGTTCGATAGCGAGTCCGACGCCTAGAGGAGTCCCAGTCAGTCCCATGCGATCCTGGATTTGGTCACTTGTGTTTTATCCGCTTCCACTACCCGAATAAATGCATCGAGCCTCACCTCGACGCTCGATGAGCTGCCAGAATAGGAGTCATGTCAACCACTCCACTGTGATATATCCACCATCACTTTTATCTCGAGTCAGTAGTATGCCACCACACCCCTGTGTCATAGCCGCCCTTATGTACAATATTGGCGTGTTTGTAATAAATTGTTGAGCAACCTCAGCTCAACCCTGTAATATATTTAATGCTACTGGACTTCTGTATCAAGTATTTGTCTACCAGTGAGGAGAATTCTTCCTATACTGGAATCAAAAAGATTGGTTTCTCAATAAGTATTTTATTGAAAACCGGTCGTGACAAAGAACATCCATCAATCAGCTCAATCTCTCTAGACGATCCCTTTATCCTAGCCCTTCTCGGGCTGGGGGATCAACATCTTGGGCCCCTTCCCTTGTGCTACCAGGGGCTTTGAATTCTTGTATGTTGCCATTGACAAGCTTACAAAGTGGCTGGAAGTGGAACCAGTGAGGAAGGTGACCGCACAGTCAGCTATCAAGTTCATGAAAGGATCGGTGTGCCGATTTGGAGTGCTCGCCTGGATAATCACTGACAATGGCACTCAATTCATGAGCCGCGCCTTCATGCAGTACATCCAAAAACTTGCAGGCAAGGTCTCCTTTACTTCTGTTGCTCATCCCTGGAGCAATGGGCAAGCTGGGAGGATGAACGCTGAAGTGTTGCATGGACTCAAGAGGAGAACTTTCGATAAGCTGCAGAAGTGCAGCAGTCGCTGGATCGGCGAGCTACCGGTGGTTGTTTGGTCCCTCTGTACGACACCGAATCAAGCCATCGAACAGACTCCCTTCTCTCTAGTGTATAGGGCGGAAGCAGTGCTCCCCAGGAAACTCATGTACGGGTCACCTCGAGTACTTGCCTACGATGAAGTAGAGCAAGAGCAGCTCTAGCATGATGATGTCGTGCTCCTCGAGGAAGATCGTCTCTGGGCCGCTGTGCGTGCTGCATGCTACCAGCAAGCCTTGCGCCGCTATCATAGCTGCATGATGCATGCCCGAAGCCTTGAGGAAGGCGACCATGTCCTTAGGCGTGTTCAATCCGCCAAGGGTTCCAACAAGTTGACGCCGAAGTGGGAAGGCCCTTACCAGGTAGTACGAGTCGCCAGACCTAGCGCAGTCCGTCTGGAGATCGAAGATGGCATTAAGGTGCAAAACTCATGGAATACTGAGCATCTTTGTAAGTTCTTGTCGGATTTCGGGTTCCGGCAGACCCTCTAGGTTCGAACTCTGGGGTGCACGCGGAGATCACACCCCCTGCCTACCTACGCCTCATCGCCTCGCAAGGATCTAAACTACACAAAGAACAACACAAGGGACACGAGGTTTATACTGGTTCAGGCCACCATTGTGGTGTAATACCCTACTCCAGTTTGTGGTGTGGTGGATTGCCTCTGGGGCTGATGATGAACAATACAAGGGAAGAACAGCCTCGTGAGGGACTGTTCTTGAGCTGGTGCGATGAACTGCTAGGGGAGTTCAGTCGCCTCTCTTTCTCTCTCTCTCTAGATGCCGATCCTCTAGATCTGGTCTCGATCTCGCTCTCTATCCTTCTCCCTCCGTCCTCCTTGCCTTGGTGGTGGCTAGCTCTATTTATAGTGGAGGCCCTGGGCCTCTTCCCAAATATTGAGCGGGAAGGGCGCCAACAATTGGCCATTTTGAAGGGGAACATCTAGTACACTTATCCTAACTAAAATCGGTCCTCGCCTGCCAAAGACTCTGATGGTGACGCCGGCTTGGGCTCCACGATGACCTCCTTCCTGCCGTTCTGCTGGTCTTGGTCTTGTTGCACCGAAATGGTTGCCTTTGCTTGATACCCTTGACCTGCGCTTGCCTCCTTTGCACCAAAGGGGAAATGAGGACACTGCACGGGCTGGCGCCCGCCTGGCGCCCTCGGTCGTCATGGCTTGCGTCGTGGGCACCTCGTGAGGTACCCCGCCTTGATCTCTCCGCCTACTCGCGAGCCAGCCTGACAAGGTCGTGCCTGAGGAAGCTTCCTGTTGTCCGCCCCGCGAGGCTTGGCCCCTCGCGAGGGTCTTGAGCTTGTGCTGATGAAGATGGGCCGTACTGGGCCACCCCTTGAGCCACGCCACAGGCCGCAGGCAGGCAAGTCTGGGTACCCCCGTTCCCAGAACGCCGACAGTAGCCCCCGGGCCCAAGGCGCGCCTGGACATGGCCTAGCAGAGAAGCGAAGAGGCAAGTGCGGAGCGCCGCGGGCCCCAACAGCCTGCGGCCTTGGGCGCCACGTGGCGGTTCATTGGACGTGGGCGTCCCTGCTTCCCCACACCTCCTTATTTTGTGCCCAGCTAGGCGGACCCGCATTTGCACACAGTTATCCCTCCTCTCGCTGCTCACGCATCTCCCGCTCTTCCTCCTCTCGAGCTCCAGCTTCTGCTTCCAATCCAATCTCGAATCCTCCCCCTTCCTGTCGCCATGGCGCCGACGAAGAAGGGGAAAGGGCGGAAGCCTGTGCCTTCGCCCGCTTCGCTATCTCATCGCAGCTCCTGTCGACGATCGATCGATCATACTCAACCGGGAAGGCTTGGACAAGGTCAGCTCTGCCCTCGCCACCATCTTCAACGAGTGCGGGAGGACGACGGTCTGGCCCGCGTCTCACTTCTCCATTGATAGGATAGTCACCGAGGTCCGGTACTTCGCCGACGCCCTGTGGGCGGGACTGGTTCCCCCCTTTTCTGATTTCTTCAACGCTGTACTTTCCCATTACCAGATCCACATGATGCATTTGGGTCCCGAATCCATTACTCTTCTTGCCGTCTTCGCCTTTGTCTGCGAGGCGATGATGGGCATTCCTCCTTCGGGGTGCGTGAGCTTCCTTGCCGCACCAGAAACAGCAGCTTCGGGAATTGATTTCAGCCTTCCTCCGCCCGCGACTGGGTTCTGCGAGCGGTGGCTGTCCGTGGATGTCGGGGTGCCCAGCCCCCTATTTTCGGAGCCAACCTTACCCGCTATCCCCAATTCGGGTTGGGGCCAGGAGACGCCCGCGAGCCCCCAACTCTTCTTCGTCTGGCATCGCTTCACGAACTTGAGGGCGCTCGGCGTGACGGCTCCCAAGGTGGTGAAGGAGTTCCTCCTATGTCGCATTGCCCCTCTCCAGCGCCATTCCCGCCAGATGTGGGCCTTCGGGGGGCGTGAAGACCGCATGAGGCTCCAGGAGGAAGATCTGATGCCTGAAGTGCTGAGGAAGGTTCTCGTGGTCCTGACTGGGGACCCTTCCCCTGGCAGCATCCGACAAGGGGGTGCCCTGCTGTACCTTTGCTCGAATAGGGGGCTGCGCCCCGCAGGCCTCATGGGACCTCGTGAGAACCCAGTTGTGGTGGTTGCCCTCCCGGTTGCCCGCGGTGGTCCTTCCTCGAATGGTGGAGCTGGGAGGCAAGGGCCACCGGGGGCTCATGGGGCCTCCGCCGGGATGATGACACCATGCGGCACTCCTGAGGCGGTAGCTCCTGATGCCTGCCCTGAGGCGGCTGAAGGTGTTGAGCCGCGGCCCGCGGCTCCCGTGGCAGAGGCCCCTGAGGCCCTAGCCACCCTTCTTGGTGCGGCATCTGGCGACGCGCGCCAGGTCGATTCGCCTGACGCCGGTCACTTGGGCGCTTCATTCTCGTCGCAGGATGACCCCTGCGCCGAGCTCCTGGGCGCTTCCGCATGGACTTCGAGGCTCTCAGAAAGAGAAAGGAGGCCTTGGGTGATGATTACCCTTGCCGCCTATTGAAGCGCAGGAAGTACTTCGCCATTGATGAGTAAGCCTTCCCCTTTCTTAGTTCCTTATTTTCCCGTTGCTTCAACTGATCATTGCCCTGCAGGGCCCTTCTTGCCGAGCTCACGGAGATGGCTGAGGAGCCATCCCCCCAGGCCTCGCCCTCTCCACCATCCCCAAGCGCTCCGGGCTCAAGCACCGCCCTCGTGGTGAGGCCGGTTGGAGAGGTGAGCCATCCTGTGATGCATCATGATTCTGCGCACCTCGCGACCCTCCTTCGCGAGCCCTCCCGGGGTATAGCCAGCCTGCCTTGGGCTCTTCGACTGGTCGTGGATGGAGACCGGCTGAGGTCAGCCTTGCGTTCTTCCTTTGAGGACGAGTCGGCTCTAGGCCGGGCTTCTAGCGAGGCGCGTCCGGCCACCGCGAGGGCGCCAGCCCCCAGCCCCCTGCCCAGAGGGGGAGTGCTGGTTCGTGGGCCCCCGCGCACGCCTGGGGCGGAGGACGACACGGAAGACGTGCTCGAGCGCGCCTGTGAGTGCCGCGACCTCCGCCAAGGGTTTCTCCAGAGGGCGGCTGACGCAGTGAGCCAGCTCGGTGTAGAGCTCGCTGACGAGGACGCGCGCCTTGAGGCCGAGGGCCTGCGCCTAGCTGAAGAGAGGCGCAAGCTGAAGGTGGTCGTTGCCCTTGCGCGCCACCAACGTGACCTTGACAATGAGAAAGCCGAGGTGTCGCTGGCGGCTTCTTGGGAGGCTCGCTCCCGGGCCGTCGGGGAGGCCCGGGAGGCTGACCGGCGGCACGAGGTTGTGGAGGAGCGGGTGCGGGAGCTCCAGGCCTGGAGTAACTCCCTGGAGCAGCAGGTGGAGCTGCGTGAGGCGGCCCTTGTGTCGATGAAGGGGGCTTCGGTCGACCAGGCGGAGCTCCAGAGACGTGAGGAGGCACTGACGCTGGAAGCCGCCGAGCGCGCCCGTGACCTTGAGCGGCTGGAGATGAGAGAGCGCCTGGTGGCGCAGGTAGAGGATGATGTCGCTGCGCGGGAGGCCCGAGTCCTGGAAGAGGTTGATCGGCGGGTGGCAGCGGCCCGCTCGAACCTCGAGCGCGAGTTCGAGGAGAGGCTGGAGTTGATTAAGGTCGAAGCAGAAGGAAGGACCGCCGCCCTGAGGGCCAAGCTAGATGAAGTGACGCGGCGGGCGGATGCTGCCCGGGCCGCCCTCGGCACGGCACAGGAGGAGTTGACTTCCTCCCGCGCCGAGGTGCTTCTTCTCCATCAAAGGGTGGACACGGCGGAGGCTGTTGCATGGTGGAGCGAGGACGAGATTCGCCAGCGGCAGATCCTGGAGCACGAGCATGGCCCTATGCTCCGCACACTCCGGGAAAGAGCTAACACGGCCTTGGGAAACATCTGTGAGGCAGCCGTTGGGGAGCCTCATGCGGTTAACTATGCTGGTAACCTCTAGTTCTTCACTGATGTGGTGACGCAGCTGGAGGCACGGTCAGGCAGAGCCAACAGGTTGGTGGAGGAGAGGATCTGTGCCCTGCTTGGGCATGCTTTTTCTCGCGTCTTCAGTCATCTTCAGAACATGGATCCCCACTTTGACTTTGATGCCGCCATCGCCCCGGTACCCCTGGCCATCCGGGACGACCTGGCGCACTGGGTGGAAGACAACGTAGATGCCCTCGTCAGGGCCTTCACTACTGATAACGACGGCGTTGTCGTGGTCGCTGATGAAGGCGATGTGGTGAACGGCCCGGACGCTGCCGACGGCGACGCGGAGGGTGATGGCGAGGCCAGCGACGCCAGCGACGACTCAGGAGGTGCCCTTGAGGATGCATTGGGGGATTTATCTGATTGACCGCGTGCTGGTCTTGCTTTCTATCCTGCGCAGAGAGAGTTTGGGCTTGGCCCTGAAGGTTGTAAGAGCATTTTGGGAGGGGGAGCCCCTCGTGTAAAAACTTGCAGTTAGCACATTAGTAGACACAATATTACCCGTACGCCTACGCCAAGTGGCTGGTCTTGCGACGAGCCACTGGCTTGTTTACCTTCGACCCGCGTGGGCCCTGAGATAGCCTGCGGACGGCTGTGGTGTCCTGAGTGCCCCCTGAACGAGCCCATTGAACCTATAATGAGAACCTCCTCAGAGGGTGTGGTGACGGCAGTCCGGGCTGCACGCATGCTAGGCCTGGCCTGGCTCACGAGGGGCTCATGAGGGGAGGCAGCTGAGGCGGGATGGACGTAAAGAGGTAACCAGAACGCGAGAGATTGCTCGAACGAGACTAAACACCCCTTCCCCGAACACACACAAGTCTCAAGCTCAAATCCAACTTAAATCCAAACGGGGGGAAAATGACAACCAAAGGAAAGGCAAAAAAGAAGCAGAAAGGCCGCGTCCGTCACCTAATCTAGTCTTCTACGTCTTCTCACCAGCGCGGAGCTAAGTGCTGCCACTGGGCGTGGGCGGGAACCCCCGAGGCCCGAGGGCGGCTCTCCGGAGACTCCGGGGCGTGTACAGCCCCACTCATTATTACGTGAGAGTGTCACGGGGCGGCGAGCTTCACAGGCACTGGTCCTTCTTCACAGGTACTGGCCTTGCTTAATATCGCCAGACGAGGGCCCCGCCTTGCACCACATCTAGTGCCATCGACGGCCGGAGACCGAGGACGCTGCCGATGGGGTAGAGCGGTTGCCAGCGGTTCCCCCGACGACCACGATTCCTCTGCCGGGGGTAGGCCCTGACGCACCTCCCCGGCAGAGGGCCTACCTCCTGAGGACATGTAACACCCGGGATGTAACTTTCCATATTTGTAACTCCAACTCTTGCCATTTTCGGCATTGTGATAAGATATTCCCTCCGTGGTTGAGTTTTTCTTCATTTATGCATTTTGTCCGTGTCATGCATCTCATATCATGTCATCATGTGCATCGCATTTGCATAAGTGTTCGTCTCATGATTCCGAGCATTTTCCCCGTTGTCCGTTTTGCAATCCGGCACTCCTATGTTCCTCGGCGTCCCCTTTTACGTTCTTCCGTGAGCGGGTACTAAACTTTCTCGGAATGGACCGAGCCTTGCCAAGTGGCCTTGGTATACCACCGGTAGACCACCTGTCAAGTTTCGGGTCATTTGGAGCTCGTTTGGTACTCCAACGGTTAACCACACTCTCGCAAAGCCTCTTTTAAGTTGCAGCCCAACACCCTTTCAAAACAGCCCAATAACCCATCTAAGTCACTTCCATGCTCTCCGTTGTTCGATCACGATCGTGTGGGCGAAAACTACACCTCATTTGGAGCTTCCTAGCTCCTTCTACCTATAAATATGCATCCCCCCTCCAAATCCGGGCGAAACCCTAGCATTTTTCCCCTCCGCACCGCCGGACGAAATCCGGGCGGCCGGACACGTCCGCCCGCCACGCCCGGACACGTCCGCCCGCCACGCCCGGACGAACCGGAAGCCGCCACGTGGCCCGTGCCCACTTCCAGCGCCGCCGCCCGTTGGGCCCAGCGAACCCTCCCGGCCCAGCGTGCGGGCACCCCCACGCCGTCCGGCGCCCGCTCCAGCGCCTCACCGCCCGCCCGCCGCGGTGGCCGGATCCGCCAGCGCCGCCCGGGCTCCGTCGCCGCCCGCCGTCCGGGAGCCGGCGAGCTCCAGCGGCCACCTCGCCGGCCCCGCCTGACCTCGTCCTCCTCCGCCCGGTCCTCCTTCCTCCCTCCTCCGGCGAGGTTCCGCCGTCCCTCGATCCAAGGCCACGGATCTGATCCGGATCCGACGAGGGTTGACTTTCCCCCGAGCCCCGATTTCCTCTAAGTTGTTATTCTGTCAGTAATTTGTTGCATTTTCGTCATGCCATAACTCCCTGCATATTGCTTCGTTTCGTGCGTGTAATATGTGAAAATGTTCGCCTCGAAATGCTTGATGCCCGAAATGCTGTTGGAAGAGGGCTATGTGATGTTAGTTTCTGTTTCGTAACAGAACATGCACTTTTGTCATTTTTGCCATGATTGATGTGTGCACCCTATGAACTTGAGTCCTACATGTGTTTTTTAATAATGCCATGCCATCTTTCCAGGGGTGTATGCCATGTATTTTTGTGATCCCTGTGGTGACTAGCACAACCATGCAAACTAGGCTTCCTGATGTTGCTGATTTCAGCCCCTGTTTTGCTGATATTTTTATGCCATGTTAACTTGATGCTACCGAGAGATCCATGCATATTTTGAGATACTTCAGTAAGGATGTTTTGAACATATGGTTATGCTCTATCCACACATGCCTTTGTTTGCAATTATGGGGTGCCATAGCTTGAGTCAATCGAGCTCTACTTTTACTATAAAATGTTTCCTGGCAGATTGTTTACATGTTATTCAATTTTGCCAAGGTTGTTGTAGTTGATACGTGTATGCTATGATGTTGTTCTTGCCATTTATATCTTCTATGCCATGTTTTATTGATTGATGTATGCTTAGTTTATCATGAGATGCTTTGTAGTGAGTGCATCGAGCTCTTAAACATGCCTACTTGTTATCTGTTTTTGTAATACCCTGTTGCTGAATCTGTTAACGAAACTTGCTATGTTTACATGGGTCTTACTATATTTTCTGATCCTTTCTGGCTTATGGTCACTAAGGGACTTTTGTTCTATGCTTTGAGTAGATTCATGCCATGCCTTGGTTTGCTATTATAAGTTCCTGTAGCATGCTGTTTAATTGCTCTGAACATTGCTTCCTGATGCTGATTTTTGCCATGTTTAGTAATTTCCCTGTCTGTTAAGCTAATGTATTTTGCACTTTTGCCATGCTTGTTTGGACCTCTTATGATGTGAATTAGCCGTAGCTCATTGTTCATCTTTTGTCAAGCATCTTGAGTAGATCACTGCCATATGCTTTTCTGGTACGTTTGGGTGAAGTAGCTTAATTTCTTGCTGCTTGCTTTGTGGCATCATGCTGTTAATGGCAGATTTGTGCCATTCTTGTTTTGCTTGTCATTTGCAAACCGTGCATCCGATTCCGGTGATCTTTATATCGATTTCAACCGAAATCATCTCATCTTTCCAGCGGCATACTTGGTTTGCCAAGTTGTTGCCTGGTTCATCATTTTCCTTCCGGAGCACGCATACGCATTGCATATCACATCTCGCATATCATGTCATGTTTTGCATCATGTTGCTTGTGCATTGCACCGTTATTTATTGTGGTTCCTTTGTTTGTGTTCTTGCTTTGGTTAGAGCCGAGAGACGAGTACGTTAATGAGGAACCTGTTGAGAACGCTTACGAGGATCAAGCTTTCGACAACTCTGAGAACTTTGCAGGCAAGATGACCATACCCTCGAAATCATTTCTATCTTTGCTATGCTACGATGCCTATCACTTGCTTGTCATGCCACCCATATTTCCATGTCAAACCTCTAACCATCCTTTCCTAGCAAACCGTTGATTGGCTATGTTACCGCTTTGCTCAGCCCCTCTTATAGCGTTGCTAGTTGCAGGTGAAGATGAAGTTTGTTCCTTAGTGGAACATGGAGATGTTGTTCCTTGTTGGAACATGTTTACTTGTTGGGGATATCACAATATATCTGCTATAATTAATGCATCTATATACTTGGTAAAGGGTGGAAGACTTACCTTATGCCCGGTGTTTTGTTCCACTCTTGCCACCCTAGTTTCCGTCATACCGGTGTTATGTTCCTTGATTTTATGCGTTCCTTACACGGTTGGGTGATTTATGGGACCCCCTTGACAGTTAAGCTTTGAATAAGACTCCTCCAAAGAAGGCCCAAGTTTGGTTTTACCATTTGCCACCTAAGCCTTTTTCCCCGGGTTTCGCGAGCCCGAGGGTCATCTTTATTTAACCCCGGGCCAATGCTCCTCGAGCGTTGGTCCAAACTAGAGCCACTTGCGGTGCCACCACAGAGGCAACTTGGGGCATCTTCGGTTGCCGTACGTAGTGTTCATCCGGATGTGCCCTGAGAACGAGATATGTGCAGCTCCTATCGGGATTTGTCGGCACAATCGGGCGGCTTTGCTGGTCTTGTTTTATTGCTGTCGAAATGTCTTGTAGTCCGAGATTCCGAGACTGATCGGGTCTTCCCGGTAGAAGGAATATCCTTCGTTGACCGTGAGAGATTATTATGGGCTAAGTTGGGACACCCCTGCAGGGTATTATCTTTCGAAAGCCGTGCCCGCGGTTATGAGGCAGATGGGAATTTGTTAATGTCCGGTTGTAGAAAACCCGAAGTTGACCTTAATTAATACACATCAACTGCGTGTGTAACCGTGATGGTCTCTTCTCGGCGGAGTCCGGAAGTGAACACGGTGTTGGAGTTATGTTTGGCGTAAGTAGTTCAGGATCACTTCTTGATCACTACTAGCTTCACGACCGTGCCTTGCTTCTCTTCTCGCTCTCTTTTTGCGAGTGTAGCCACCATATATGCTAGTCGCTTGCTGCAGCTCCACCTCACAACTCTGTCCTTCCTATAAGCTTAAATAGTCTTGATCTCGCGGGTGTGAGATTGCTGAGTCCCCGTGACTCACAGATTCTACCAAAACAGTTGCAGGTGCCGACGATGCCAGTGCAGGTGACGCAACCGAGCTCAATAGGGAGTTCGACGAGGAACGTGGTCGTTACTATGTGTCTTTTCCCGATGATCAGTAGTGGAGCCCAGTTGGGACAATCGGGGATCTGTGTAGCATTTGGGGTATCTTCTTTTATTTTGGTTCCGTAGTCGGACCTTGAGTGTATTCTGGATGATGGATGTTTATTTATGTATTGTGTGAAGTGGCGATTGTAAGCCAACTATGTATCTCTTTCCCTTATGTATTACATGGGTTGTGTGAAGATTACCTCACTTGCGACATTGCTTTCAATGCGGTTATGCCTCTAAGTCGTGCTTCGACACGTGGGAGATATAGCCGCATCGAAGCGTTACAAGTTGGTAATCGAGCCTTCCGACTTAGGAGCCCCCTCGCTTGATTGTTTCTTTGGCGTTGTTGAGTCTAGAACGGAAAAATGTTTTGAGTCTTAGGATTATATATATCGGAGAGTAGGATTCTTTTTACTCCCCGGTCCTTAAATACGCTCTGGTGAGGTCTCCTGACGTAGAAGTTTTGACTCTCCTCTCCTCAAATTTCACTAAATTTTTTTTAGGATCACGCGGGTATCTTGGGATCGTTCCGATGGTTTTGTGACGAGAACATTCTTCTTGGTGCCTCCTGACATTTAGGGGTTGTGGCAGTGTCCCGGGGAGTTGAGCTCCGAGGTGTTGTCGTCACAATTTTATCGTTGCAGTTCTGGAATACACGAGTTTTACCGACATCGAAATCTCTTTTTATGCAGTTGTTGGTGAGATAACCCCGATAACCCAAGATCGGGCGAGCTCGGGAGTATTGCCATGACTTCAGATAACGGATGCTTTTCAAAGGTCGAGGTACACGATTTCCGAAGGTTTCTTGGTTATGTGTTGACGGATGGATACAAGCTGGATCTAGGTATTGTTAGTTTGGGTGATATATTTTGTGTCCCTGTCCCCAACACCAGATTGCATAACCAGAAAGTTTCGGGAGCTTATAGGTGGGAATTCTAGTAGCTTATAGGATATCTTTCCGACAGATGTATGATTTGAGATTGGGGTCCAACGCCTAGTGGTCCGCCCATCCACGGTCGATTTACAGTGGTCGCGAGGCGTATTAAAGAATCCTTGGCTATGCTAATTCGGGGACGTCTTGTTTGTCATTCGTGACGTCCGGTCAGACGTCGTGCCCGTGTGGGCCCCACCACGAACACTTTGGGCGTAAATCTCTATCATGTGTTTGTTCCGCTTATTCTAGAAGCCAATCTTTTGTTTTGTTTTCAGTTGTGCTATTCGAGTTGTTTCAATGGCAGATGATGATTCCATACCTTTATCTAAGTGGCTTCTCACCTTAATGGACGTGTGATGTTAACTTTGGAATTCATTCGTTCATCCTTGTTCGAATGTTTATTGTGAAGACTATATGTTGCAATTTCTATCCGTTGATTCAACTTGTCTATCTGTCTATCAAAGTGCTAACGGATGTCACCCTCTTCAGGATGGCTCCGCCAACGCGTCTGAATCCGGATCGCAATGATGAGAATCACCAGACCCTCCACCTCCACCTCCGCCTCCGGAGGCATGGCAAGCTATCATGGCAGCCACCAATGCCAATGCTCAGATGATTTTGCAACTCTTGCAAGAGCGTACTCAAGGGCAAGGCAATCAAGGCAATCAAGGTCATGGCAACAACCAGCCGCACTTTGCTACCCTCAATCAGTTCCTCGCTAATCAGCCGAAGTCTTTCAGTTTCTGTGTCGAGGCCACAGACGCCGACGATTGGCTTGTGGACATCTGCAAACATTTTGAATGTAGCAATATCAGACCTGAGGACTTTGTCAAGTTTGCTTCGTTTCAACTCAAGGACCAAGCTGCTGAGTGGTTCCAGCAATACAAAGATTCCAGAGGAGGTCGTGTCATTACCTGGGATGAGTTCCGCCGAGACTTCGTGAGCTCACCACATTCCGAAAAGTGTTGTTGAGAGCAAGCGTGAGGAGTTCCATAATCTCAAGAAAGGCAACATGTCGTGTATCAATACAATATCCAGTTCGAGCTTCGCTCGCTTTGCTAAGCAAGACGACTGATGAAAAGAGTATGGTCTATCAATTGTGAGGTGGTCTCGAGAGAAGATCTGCAATTAGCTCTCGTGCTTTTTGAGCCGAGAAAAGTATGATGAATTCTACAACATGGCACTGAAGCAAGAAGCTGCCCAGCTCAAATGTGAGGCTTCTAAGAAGAGAATCAGGGATGCAGTTCAGTCTTCTTCTTCCTCTCAAGTGGCAGCTAAGCAGCAGAAGTTCTACCTTCCTCCTCCTCCGTTCCGTCAGCCTTATCGTGAGAAGAACTCGGTGGTCGTGGAGCTTCCCACCCGCCCAACCAGGGCTATCGTAACAAGTCTAATTCTCAAGCTCCAAGGTCAAATGCTCCTTATCACCGTCCGCTCTCAGAGGTGACTTGCAACAAATGTCACAGAAGGTCACTATGCGAACAAGTGCTTCAACCAAAGGCGCCTTCCGCCTCCTCCTCCTGTGAAATCTTCCAGCAATGCAGTGGTCAAGCATAATCCAAAGCATGCCAAGGTGAATATGATGAATGCAGCTCAAGCGGAGGAATCTACTGATGTGATAATTGGTAATCCCTCAGTTAATGATATTCCTGCAAAAGTCTTATTTGATACTGGTGCATCGCTTTCTTTCATTTCGAGACCTTTTGTTGCCAAGCATGAGTTTGTGACGGAAAAGATTCCTATTCCATTGAAGATTGTGTCCCCGGGTAAGCAAATGCCATCTAAAATTTGCGTCCCGGATGTTTCTATCAAGATGGGAAACTATAGATTTCTGGCTAAACCAATTGTTCTTGGTGACTCGGATATTGATCTTATTCTCGGGATGGACTGGCTTTCTCAGCACAAAGCTCAGCTTGATTGTGCTGCCAGGGAAATTCAATTGACTCACTCCTCTAATGGTGTGATCATCTATGCAGCTCGTGATGAAACCATTCGGTTGTTTTCCCTCAATGAGAAGGGCGAGTTGGATGCTATCTCTCAGATTCCAGTCGTTTGTGAGTACCAAGATGTCTTTCCAGAAGAGCTTCCGGGTATGCCTCCTCATCGGCCAGTTGAGTTCGTTATCGATCTTGAGCCCGCATCGAACCCGTTTGCAAGCGTCCATACAAGCTTGGACCTAATGAGCTGAAGGAATTGAAGAAGCAGCTCGATGAACAAGAGCGTCTGGGTTTGATCGGACCGAGTTCATCTCCTTGGGGTTGTGGTGTTCTTTTGTCCAGAAAAGGATGGCACGGACCGACTTTTGCGTCGATTACCGTCCATTGAATAAGAAGACTATCAAGAACAAGTATCCACTTCCCAACATCAATGAGCTTTTCGAGCAACTCAAAGGTGCTAAAGTGTTCTCCAAGCTTGACCTTCGTATGGGCTATCATCAGATTCGCATTCGTGAACAAGATATTCCCAAGACAGCATTCAGAACAAGCTTTGGTTCTTATGAATATACTGTCATGTCTTTCGGCCTTGTCAATGCTCCTCCAACTTTCTCTCGAATGATGAACTTCATCTTCAACCCCTACACCAATGAATTCGTCCTGGTCTATCTTGATGATATTTTGGTCTTCTCCAAGAATAAGAAGGATCATGCCAAACATTTGCGATTGGTGCTAGACAAGCTCAGAGAGCATCAATTCTATGCGAAGTTTTCTAAATGTGAATTTTGGCTTGATGAAGTGCTTTATCTTGGTCACATCATCTCCGCCAAGGGCATCGCCGTTAACCCCGAGAAGGTGTCCGCTGTTGTGAATTGGGAACCTCCTCAGAAAGTCAAGCAGCTCCGCAGTTTTCTTGGTCTTGCAAGCTATTGCCGAAGATTCGTTGAGAACTTCTCCAAGATTGCAAAGCCTCTTTCCAACCTTCTCCAGAAGCATGTGAAATATGTCTGGTCTCCTGAGTGTGACGTTGCTTTCAATACTCTCAAAGAGAAACTCGTCACAGCTCCTGTCTTGACTCCTCCTGATGAATCCAAGCCATTCAAGTTTTCTGTGATGCTTCTCTTCAAGGTCTCGGTCTTTGTGTTAATGCAGGAGAAGAGAGTTGTGGCTTATACCTCTCGTCAGCTGAAGCCCAACGAAAAGAACGAACCCACTCACGATCTTGAGTTGGCGGCAGTTGTCCATGCATTAATAACGTGGAGACGTCTCTTGTTGGGAAGGAAAGTGGACATTTTCACCGATCACAAGAGCCTCAAGTATATCTTCACTCAACCCAACCTCAACCTCAGGCAAACTCGATGGGTCGAAATGATTCAAGAGTACAACCCAATTATTGAATATACTCCGGGCAAGGCCAATGTCATTGCAGATGCTTTGAGCGGGAAGGCTTATTGCAACAATTTAATCCTCAAGCCCTTCCAACCGGATCTCTGTGAAGCTTTCCGCAAGCTGAATCTTCAAGTTGTTCCTCAAGGCTTTCTTGCCAACCTCATAGTCTCTCCTACTTTGGAAGATCAGATTCGTGAGGCTCAACTCCTGGATACCATGGTGAAAAAGGTGAAACGTGGTATCGACAAGGGCATTTCCAAGTACAAGTGCTTCCACATGGATGACAAAGATACTCTTTTCTTCGAGGACCGGATTGTGGTTCCAAAGGGTGATCTACGTAAAGTCATTATGAACGAGGCACACAATTCGCTTCTATCCATTCATCCCGAAGTATGAAGATGTACCATGACCTCAAGCAGTCATATTGGTGGACTCGAATGAAGCGAGAAATTGCTCAATTCGTGAATGAGTGTGATGTCTGCAGAAGAGTGAAAGCAGAACACCAAAGACCAGCTGGTCTCCTCCAACCTCTTGCTATTCCAGAATGGAAGTTTGATCATATCGGAATGGACTTCGTGTTGGATTTCCAAAGTCCAAGCGTGGAAATGATGCTATCTTCGTTGTCATTGACAAGCTTACTAAAGTGGCTCATTTTCTTCCTATCAAAGAATCTATCACAGCAGCTCAGCTGGCAGAGCTATACACCTCCAGGATTGTCTCCTTGCACGGCATTCCACAATTGATATCTTCAGACCGTGGCAGCATTTTCACCTCCAAGTTTTGGGATTCTTTACAGAAGGCCATGGGCACAAACATTCGTTTCAGCACATCTTTCCACCCTCAAACAAGTGGCCAAGTCGAGCGAGTCAATCAAATCCTTGAAGATATGCTCAGGGCTTGTGTCATTTCCTTCGATATGAAGTGGGAAGATTGTCTTCCATATGCCGTGTTCTCCTACAACAACAGCTTCCAAGCGAGTTCGGGCAAGGCCCCATTCGAAATTCTCTATGGCAGAAAGTGTCGTACTCCTCTCAATTGGTCCGAGACAGGTGAACGCCAACTTCTTGGCAATGACTTGATCACAGAAGCCATAGAAATGTGCAAAGTCATTCGTGAGAATCTCAAAGCCGCATAATCGCGCCGGAAGAGCTATTATGATGACAAGCACCGTGATGTGGCTTTTGAAATCGGAGACCATGTCTACCTCCGCGTCTCTCCAATGAAAGGCACTCTTCGCTTCGGAATCAAAGGGAAGCTTGCCCCTAGATACGGGGGTCCTTTCAAGATCATTGGCAAAAGAGGCGATCTCGCCTATCAACTTGAGCTTCCTCCAACTTCGCAAACGCGTGCGATGTGTTTCACGTGTCACAGCTTCACAAGTGCTTCAAGACTCCTGAACGCACTATCAACTTCGAAGAGATTGACCTCCAAGAAGATCTCTCTTATCATGAGCACCCCGTTGCTATTCTTGAAGAAACCGAGCGCAAGACTCGCAACAAGTCAATCAAATTCCTGAAAGTGAAGTGGTCACACCATTCCGACCGAGAAACCACACGGGAGCGCGAGGATCACCTCCGTTCGAATATCCGGAGTTCTTTCAGTCCTAGATCTCGGGACGAGATCCTCTTGTAGTGGTGGAGTGTTGTAACACCCCGGATGTAACTTTCCATATTTGTAACTCCAACTCTTGCCATTTTCGGCATTGTGATAAGATATTCCCTCCGTGGTTGGGTTTTTCTTCATTTATGCATTTTGTCCGTGTCATGCATCTCATATCATGTCATCATGTGCATCGCATTTGCATAAGTGTTCGTCTCATGATTCCGAGCATTTTCCCGCTTTACGTTTTGCAATCCCAAGACTCCTATGTTCCCCGGCATCCCCTTTTACGTTTTTCCGTGAGCCGGGTACTAAACTTTCTCGGAATGGACCGAGCCTTGCCAAGTGGCCTTGGTATACCACCGGTAGACCACACCATCAAGTTTCGGGTCATTTGGAGCTCGTTTGGTACTCCAACGGTTAACCGCACTCATAAAAGCCTCTTTTAAGTTGCAGCCCAACACCCTTTCAAAACAGCCCAATAACCCATCTAAGTCACTTCCATGCTCTCCGTCGTTCGATCACGATCGTGTGGGCGAAAACTACACCTCATTTGGAGCTTCCTAGCTCCTTCTACCTATAAATATGCATCTCCCCCTCCAAATTCGGGCGAAACCCTAGCATTTTTTCCCCTCCGCGCCGCCGGACGAATTCCGGGCGGCCGGACACGCCCACCGCCCGGACGAACGGAAGCCGCCACGTGGCCCGTGCCACTTCGCCAGCGCCGCCGCCAGCCGGGCGGCGAGGCCCTCCCGACCCAGGCCCGGGCGAACCCCCCCAGGCCGTCCGGCGCTCGCTCCAGCGCCTCCGCCGCCCGCGCCCGGCCGCCGCCACCGCCGCCGGTGGCGGATCCGCCCGCGCCGCCCGGGCTCCGTCGCCGCCGCGTCCGGAGCCGGCGAAGCTCCATGCCGCCTCGCCCAGCGCCCCGCCCTGCCTCGTCCTCCTCCGCCCCGGTCCTCCTTCCTCCCTCCTCCGGCGAGGTTCCGCCATCCTCGATCCGCGCGCCCGCCGGATCCGATCCGGATCCGACGAGGGTTGACTTTTCCCCGAGCCCGATTTCCTCTAAGTTGTTATTATGTCAGTAATTTGTTGCATTTTCGTCATGCCATATCTCTCTGCATATTGCTCCGTTTCGTCCGTGTAATATGTCAAAATGTTCGCCTCGAAGACTCAACCATTTCATCTCATTGCAGAATTTTCATTTGAGTACATCTTGATGGCCGAAATGCTGTTGGAAGAGGGCTATGTGATGTTAGTTTCTGTTTCGTAACAGAACATGCACTTTTGTCATTTTTGCCATGATTGATGTGTGCACCCTATGAACTTGAGTCCTACATGTGTTTTGTAATATGCCATGCCATCTTTCCAGGGGTGTATGCCATGTATTTTTGTGATCCCTGTGGTGACTAGCACAACCATGTAAACTAGGCTTCCTGATGTTGCTGATTTCAGCCCCTGTTTTGCTGATATTTTTATGCCATGTTAACTTGATGCTACCGAGAGATCCATGCATATTTTGAGATACTTCAGTAAGGATGTTTTGAACATATGGTTATGCTCTATCCATCAATGCCTTTGTTTGCAATTATGGAGGGCCATAGGTTGAGTCAATAGAGCTCTACTTTTGCTATAAAATGTTTCTTGGCAGATTGTTTACATGTTATTCAATTTTGCCAAGGTTTTCGTAGTTGATCCGTGTATGCTATGATGTTTTCTTGCCGTTTATATCTTCTATGCCATGTTTCCTTGATATATGTATGCTTAGTTTATCATGAGATGCTTTGTAGTGAGTGCATCGAGCTCTTAAACATGCCTACTTGTTATCTGTTTTTGTCATACCCTGTTGCTGAATCTGTTAACGAAACTTGCTATGTTTACATGGGTGTTATTATATTTTCTTATCCTTTTTGGCTTATGGTAACTAAGGGACTTTTGTTCTATGCTTTGATTCGATTCATGCCATGCCTTGTTTTGCTATTATAAGTTCCTGTAGCATGCTGTTTAATTGCTCTGAACATTGCTTCCTGATGCTGATTTTTGCCATGTTCAGTAATTTCCCCAAGTCTGTGAAGCTAATATATTTTTCACTATTGCCATGCTTGTTTGGACCTCTTATGATGTGAATTAGCCGTAGCTCATTGTTCATCTTTTGTCAAGCATCTTGAGTAGATCACTTCCATATGCTTTTCTGGTACGTTTGGGTGCAGTAGCTTAATTTCTTGCTGCTTGCTTTGTGGCATCATGCTGTTAATGGCAGATTTGTGCCATTCTTGTTTTGCTTGTCATTTGCAAACCGTGCATCCGATTCCGGTGATCTTTATATCGATTTCAACCGAAATCATCTCATCTTTCCAGCGGCATACTTGGTTTGCCAAGTTGTTGCCTGGTTCATCATTTTCCTTCCGGAGCACGCATACGCATTGCATATCACATCTCGCATATCATGTCATGTTTTGCATCATGTTGCTTGTGCATTGCACCGTTATTTATTGTGGTTCCTTTGTTTGTGTTCTTGCTTTGGTTAGAGCCGAGACGAAATGCGTTAATGAGGAACCTGTTGAGAACGCTTACGAGGATCAAGCTTTCGACAACTCTGAGAACTTTGCAGGCAAGATGACCATACCCTCGAAATCACTTCTATCTTTGCTATGCTACGATGCCTATCACTTGCTTGTCATGCCACCCATATTTCCATGTCAAACCTCTAACCATCCTTTCCTAGCAAACCGTTGATTGGCTATGTTACCGCTTTGCTCAGCCCCTCTTATAGCGTTGCTAGTTGCAGGTGAAGATGAAGTTTGTTCCTTAGTGGAACATGGAGATGTTGTTCCTTGTTGGAACATGTTTACTTGTTGGGGATATCACAATATATCTACTATAATTAATGCATCTATATACTTGGTAAAGGGTGGAAGACTCGGCCTTATGCCCTGTGTTTTGTTCCACTCTTGCCACCCTAGTTTCCGTCATACCGGTGTTATGTTCCTTGATTTTGCGTTCCTTACATGGTTGGGTGATTTATGGGACCCCTTGACAGTTCGCTTTGAATAAGACTCCTCCAGCAAGGCCCAACTTTGGTTTTACCATTTGCCACCTAAGCCTTTTTCCCCCGGGTTTTCACGAGCCCGAGGGTCATCTTTATTTAACCCCCCCGGGCCAATGCTCCTCTGAGCGTTGGTCCAAACTAGAGCCACTTGCGGTGCCACCCTGAGGCAACTTGGGGCATCTTCGGTTGCCGTACGTAGTGTTCATCCGGATGTGCCCTGAGAACGAGATATGTGCAGCTCCTATTGGGATTTGTCGGCACAATCGGGCGGCTTTTTGCTGGTCTTGTTTTATTGCTGTCGAAATGTCTTGTAGTCCGGGATTCCGAGACTGATCGGGTCTTCCCGGTAGAAGGAATATCCTTCGTTGACCGTGAGAGATTATTATGGGCTAAGTTGGGACACCCCTGCAGGGTATTATCTTTCGAAAGCCGTGCCCGCGGTTATGAGGCAGATGGGAATTTGTTAATGTCCGGTTGTAGAAAACCCGAAGTTGACCTTAATTAATACACATCAACTGCGTGTGTAACCGTGATGGTCTCTTCTCGGCGGAGTCCGGGAAGTGAACACGATGTTGGAGTTATGTTTGGCGTAAGTAGTTCAGATCACTTCTTGATCACTACTAGCTTCACGACCGTGCCTTGCTTCTCTTCTCGCTCTCTTTTGCAGTGTAGCCACCATATATGCTAGTCGCTTGCTGCAGCTCCACCTCACAACTCGGTCCTTCCTATAAGCTTAAATAGTCTTGATCTCGCGGGTGTGAGATTGCTGAGTCCCCGTGACTCACAGATTCTACCAAAACAGTTGCAGGTGCCGACGATGCCAGTGCAGGTGACGCAACCGAGCTCAATAGGGAGTTCGACGAGGAACGTTGTCGTTACTATGTGTCTTTTCCCGATGATCAGTAGTGGAGCCCAGTTGGGACAATCGGGGATCTGTGTAGCATTTGGGGTATCTTCTTTTATTTTGGTTCCGTAGTCGGACCTTGAGTGTATTCTGGATGATGGATGTTTATTTATGTATTGTGTGAAGTGGCGACTGTAAGCCAACTATGTATCTCTTTCCTTATGTATTACATGGGTCGTGTGTGAAGATTACCTCACTTGCGACATTGCTTTCAATGCGGTTATGCCTCTAAGTCGTGCTTCGACACGTGGGAGATATAGCCGCATCGGGGCGCACAAGTTGGTAATCGAGCCTTCCGACTTAGGAGCCCCTCGCTTGATTGTTTGCTAAGCGTTGTTGAGTCTAGAACGGAAAAATGTTTTGAGTCTTAGGATTATATATATCGGAGAGTAGGATTCTTTTTACTCCCCAGTCCCTTCGCCGCTCTGTTGAGGTCTCCTGACGTAGAAGTTTTGACTCTCCTCTCCTCAAATTTCACTTCAAAATTTTTTTAGGATCACGCGGGTATCTTGGGATCGTTCCGATGGTTTTGTGACGAGAACATTGTTCTTGGTGCCTCCTGACATTTAGGGGTTGTGGCAGTGTCCCGGGGAGTTGAGCTCCGAGGTGTTGTCGTCACAATTTTATCGTTGCATTTCTGGAATACCTGAGTTTTACCGACACCAAAATCTCTTTTGTACAGTTGTTCTTTGAGATAACCCGATAACTTGATCAAGCGAGCTCGGAGTATTGCCATGACTCATTATAACGGATGCTTTTCAAGGTCGAGGTACCACGATTTCGAAGGTTTCTTGGTTATGTGTTGACGGATGGATACAGCTGGATCTAGGTATTGTTAGTTTGGGTGATATATTTTGTGTCCCCTGTATCCCCAACACCAGATTGCAAAACCAGAAAGTTTCGGGAGATTATAGGTGGGAATTCTAGTAGCTTATAGGATATCTTTCCGACAGATGTATGATTTGAGATTGGGGTCCAACGTCTAGTGGTCCGCCCATCCACGGTCGATTTACAATGGTCGCGAGGCGTCTTAAAGAATCCTTGGCTATGCTGATTCGGGACGTCTTGTTTGTCATTCGTGACGTCCGTCAGACGTCGTGCCCGTGTGGGCCCCACCACGAACACTTTGGGCGAAATCTCTATCATGTGTTTGTTCCGCTTATTCTAGAAGCCAATCTTTTGTTTTGTTTTCAGTTGTGCTATTCGAGTTGTTTCAAAGGCATATGATGATTCCATACCTTTATCTAAGTGGCTTCTCACCTTAATGGACGTGTGATGTTAACTTTGGAATTCATTCGTTCATCCTTGTTCGAATGTTTATTGTGAAGACTATATGTTGCAATTTCTATCCGTTGATTCAACTTGTCTATCTGTCTATCAAAGTGCTAACGGATGTCACCCTCTTCAGGATGGCTCCGCCAACGCGTCTGAATCCGGATCGCAAGAGCGTACTCAAGGGCAAGGCAATCAAGGCAATCAAGGTCAAGGCAACAACCAGCCGCACTTTGCTAACCTCAATCAGTTCCTCGCTAATCAGCCGAAGTCTTTCAGTTTACGTAGCCGAGGCCACAGGCGCCGACGATTGGCTTGTGGACATCTGCAAACATTTTGAATGTAGCAATGTCGGACTGAGGACTTTGTCAAGTTTGCTTCGTTTCAACTCAAGGACCAAGCTGCTGAGTGGTTCCAGCAATACAAAGATTCCAGAGGAGGTCGTGTCATTACAGGATGAGTTCGCCGAGACTTGAGCTCACCACATTCAAAAGTGTTGTTGAGAGCAAGCGTGAGGAGTTCCGCAATCTCAAGCAAGGCAACATGTCTGTGTATCAATACAATATCCAGTTCGAAACTTCGCTCGCTTTGCTAAGCAAGACGTGCACGATGAAAAGAGTATGATCTATCAATTCAGAGGTGGTCTCAGAGAAGATCTGCAATTAGCTCTCGTGCTTTTTGAGCCGTAAAAGTATGATGAATTCTACAACATGGCATGAAGCAAGAAGCTGCCCAGCTCAAATGTGAGGCTTCTAAGAAGAGAATCGGGGATGCAGTTCAGTCTTCTTCTTCCTCTCAAGTGGCAGCTAAGCAGCAGAAGTTCTACCTTCCTCCTCCTCCGTTCCGTCGGCCTTATCGGCCAGAAGAACTCAGGTGGTCGTGGAGCTTCCCACCCGCCCAACCAGAGCTATCGTAACAAGTCTAATTCTCAAGCTCCAAGGTCAAATGCTCCTTATCACCGTCCGCTCTCAGGGGTGACTTGCAACAAATGTCAGCAGAAAGGTCACTATGCGAACAAGTGCTTCAACCAAAGGCGCCTTCCGCCTCCTCCTCCTGTGAAATCTTCCAGCAATGCAATGGTCAAGCATAATCCAAAGCATGCCAAGGTGAATATGATGAATGCAGCTCAAGCGGAGGAATCTACTGATGTGATAATGGGTAATCTCTCAGTTAATGATATTCCTACAAAAGTCTTATTTGATCTTTGGTGCATCGCTTTCTTTCATTTCGAGACCTTTTGTTGCCAAGCATGAGTTTGTGACGGAAAAGATTCCTATTCCGTTGAAGATTGTGTCCCGGGTAAGCAAATGCCATCTAATATTTGCGTCCGGATGTTTCTATCAAGATGGGCAACTATAGATTTCTGGCTAAACCAATTGTTCTTGGTGACTCGGATATTGATCTTATTCTCGGGATGGACTGGCTTTCTCAGCACAAAGCTCAGCTTGATTGTGCTGCCAGGGAAATTCAATTGACTCACTCCTCTAATGGTGTGATCATCTATGCAGCTCGTGATGAAACCATTCGGTTGTTTTCCCTCAACGAGAAGGGCGATTTGGATGCTATCTCTCAGATTCCAGTCGTTTGTGAGTACCAAGATGTCTTTCTAGAAGAGCTTCCGGGTATGCCTCCTCATCGGCCAGTTGAGTTCGTTATCGATCTTGAGCCTGGCACTGAACCCGTTTGCAAGCGTCCATACAAGCTTGGACCTAATGAGCTGAAGGAATTGAAGAAGCAGCTCGATGAACAAGAGCGTCTGGGTTTGATCGGACCGAGTTCATCTCCTTGGGGTTGTGGTGTTCTTTTGTCCGTAAAAGGATGGCACGGACCGACTTTGCGTCGATTACCGTCCATTGAATAAGAAGACTATCAAGAACAAGTATCCACTTCCCAACATCAATGAGCTTTTCGAGCAACTCAAAGGTGCTAAAGGGTTCTCCAAGCTTGACCTTCGTATGGGCTATCATCAGATTCGCATTCGTGAACAAGATATTCCCAAGACAACATTCAGAACAAGCTTTGGTTCTTATGAATATATTGTCATGTCTTTCGGCCTTGTCAATGCTCCTCCAACTTTCTCTCGAATGATGAACTTCATCTTCAACCCCTACACCAATGAATTCGTCCTGGTCTATCTTGATGATATTTTGGTCTTCTCCAAGAATAAGAAGGATCATGCCAAACATTTGCGATTGGTGCTAGACAAGCTCAGAGAGCATCAATTCTATGCGAAGTTTTCTAAATGTGAATTTTGGCTTGATGAAGTGCTTTATCTTGGTCACATCATCTCCGCCAAGGGCATCGCCGTTAACCCCGAGAAGGTGTCCGCAGCCAGAATTGGGAACCTCCTCGTAATGTCAAGCACCGCATGATTTTCTTGGTCTTGCAAGCTATTGCCGAAGATTCGTTGAGAACTTCTCCAAGATTGCAAAGCCTCTTTCCAACCTTCTCCAGAAGCATGTGAAGTATGTCTGGTCTCCCGAGTGTGACGTTGCTTTCAATACCCTCAAAGAGAAACTCGTCACAGCTCTGCCTTGACTCCTCTGATGAATCCAAGCCATTCAAGTTTTCTGTGATGCTTCTCTTCAAGGTCTCGGTGCTGTGTTAATGCAAGAGAAGAGAGTTGTGGCTTATACCTCTCGTCAGCTGAAGCCCAGCGAAAAGAACTACCCCACTCACGATCTTGAGTTGGCGGCAGTTGTCCATGCATTAATAACATGGAGACATCTCTTGTTGGGAAGGAAAGTGGACATTTTCACCGATCACAAGAGCCTCAAGTATATCTTCACTCAACCCAACCTCAACCTCAGGCAAACTCGATGGGTCGAAATGATTCAAGAGTACAACCCAAGTATTGAATATACTCCGTGCAAGGCCAATGTCATTGCAGATGCTTTGAGCGGGAAGGCTTATTGCAGCTTTAATCCTCAAGCCCTTCCAACCGGATCTCTGTGAAGCTTTCCATAAGCTGAATCTTCAAGTTGTTCCTCAAGGCTTTCTTGCCAACCTCATAGTCTCTCCTACTTTGGAAGATCAGATTCGTGAGGCTCAACTCCTGGATACCATGGTGAAAAAGGTGAAGCGTGGTATCGACAAGGGCATTTCAAGTACAAGTGCTTCCACATGGATGACAAAGATACTCTTTTCTTCGAGGACCGGATTGTGGTTCCAAAGGGTGATCTATGTAAAGTCATTATGAACGAGGCACACAATTCGCTTCTATCCATTCATCCTGGAAGTACGAAGATGTACCATGACCTTAAGCATTCATATTGGTGGACTCGAATGAAGCGAGAAATTGCTCAATTCGTGAATGAGTGTGATGTCTGCAGAAGAGTGAAAGCAGAACACCAAAGACCAGCTGGTCTCCTCCAACCTCTTGCTATTCCAGAATGGAAGTTTGATCATATCGAAATGGACTTACGTGGATCGATTTCCAAAGTCCAAGCGTGGAAATGATGCTATCTTCGTTGTCATTGACAAGCTTACTAAAGTGGCTCATTTTCTTACTATCAAAGAATCTATAACAGAAGCTCAATTGGCAGAGCTATACACCTCCAGGATTGTCTCCTTGCACGGCATTCCACAATTGATATCTTCAGACCGTGGCAGCATTTTCACCTCCAAGTTTTGGGATTCTTTTCAGAAGGCCATGGGCACCAACATTCGTTTCAGCACAGCTTTCCACCCTCAAACAAGTGGCCAAGTCGAGCGAGTCAATCAAATCCTTGAAGATATGCTCAGGGCTTGTGTCATTTCCTTCGTATGAAGTGGGAAGATTGTCTTCCATATGCCGAAGTTCTCCTACAACAACAGCTTCCAAGAGAGTTCAAGGCCCCATTCGAAATTCTCTATGGCGTAAAGTGTCGTACTCCTCTCAATTGGTCCGAGACAGGTGAACGCCAACTTCTTGGCAACGACTTGATCACGTTTCAAGAAATGTGCAAAGTCATTCGTGAGAATCTCAAAGCCGCACAATCGCGCCGGAAGAGCTATTATGATGACAAGCACCGTGATGTGGCTTTTGAAATCGGAGACCATGTCTACCTCCGCCTCTCCAACGAAAGGCACTCGTAAACGCCGGTATCAAAGGGAAGCTTGCCCCTAGATACGTGGGTCCTTTCAAGATCATTGGCAAAAGAGGCGATCTCGCCTATCAACTTGAGCTTCCTCCAACTTCGCAAACGTGCACGATGTGTTTCGCGTGTCACAACCTTCGCAAGTGCTTCAAGACTCCTGAACGCACTATCAACTTCGAAGAGATTGACCTCCAAGAAGATCTCTCTTATCATGAGCACCCCGTTGCTATTCTTGAAGAAACCGAGCGCAAGACTCGCAACAAGTCAATCAAATTCCTGAAAGTGAAGTGGTCACACCATTCCGACCGAGAAGCCACTTGGGAGCGCGAGGATCACCTCCGTTCCGAATATCCGGAGTTCTTTTCAGTCCTAGATCTCGGGACGAGATCCTCTTGTAGTGGTGGAGTGTTGTAACACCCCGGATGTAACTTTCCATATTTGTAACTCCAACTCTTGCCATTTTCGGCATTGTGATAAGATATTCCCTCCGTGGTTGGGTTTTTCTTCATTTATGCATTTTGTCCGTGTCATGCATCTCATATCATGTCATCATGTGCATCGCATTTGCATAAGTGTTCGTCTCATGATTCCGAGCATTTTCCCCGTTATCCGTTTTGCAATCCGGCACTCCTATGTTCCCCGGCGTCCCTTTTTACGTTTTTCTGTGAGCGGGTACTAAACTTTCTCGGAATGGACCGAACCTTGCCAAGTGGCCTTGGTATACCACCGGTAGACCAACTGTCAAGTTTCGGGTCATTTGGAGCTCGTTTGGTACTCCAACGGTTAACCGCACTCTCGCAAAAGCCTCTTTTAAGTTGCAGCCCAACACCCTTTCAAAACAGCCCAATAACCCATCTAAGTCACTTCCATGCTCTCCGTCGTTCGATCACGATCGTGTGGTAACTACACCTCATTTGGAGCTTCCTAGCTCCTTCTACCTATAAATATGCATCTCCCCCTCCAAATCCGGGCGAAACCCTAGCATTTTTCCCCCTCCGCGCCGCCGGACGAAATCCGGGCGGCCGGACACGTCCGCCCGCCGCGCCCGGACGAACCGGAAGCCGCCACGTGGCCCGTTCCCGCCGCGCCGCCGCCGCCGGGCCCTCCCAGCCAGCAGCGCCCGGGCACCCCCAGCGCCGTCAAGCGCCCGCTCCGCGCCTCCGCCGCCCGCGCCCGGCCGCGCCGCCCGCCGCCGCCCGGTGGCGGATCCGCCAGCGCCGCCCGGGCTCCGTCGCCGCCCGTCCGAGGGAGCGAGCTCAGCTCCGCCTCGCCGCGCCGGCCCCGCCCCGGCCTCGTCCTCCTCCGCCCCGGTCCTCCTTCCTCCCTCCTCCGGCGAGGTTCCACCGTCCTCGATCCGCGCGCCCGCCGGATCCGATCCGGATCCGACGAGGGTTGACTTTCCCCCGAGCCCCGATTTCCTCCCAAGTTGTTATTCTGTCAGTAATTTGTTGCATTTTCGTCATGCCATAACTCTCTGCATATTGCTCCGTTTCGTGCGTGTAATATGTCAAAATGTTCGCCCCGAAGAGTGGATCATTTCATCTCATTGCATCATTTTCATTTGAGTTCATATTGATGCCCGAAATGCTGTTGGAAGAGGGCTATGTGATGTTAGTTTCTGTTTCGTAACAGATCATGCACTTTTGTCATTTTTTCCATGATTGATGTGTGCACCCTATGAACTTGAGTCCTACATGTGTTTTGTAATATGCCATGCCATCATTCCAGGGGTGTATGCCATGTATTTTTGTGATCCATGTAGTGACTAGCACAAGCATGCAAACTAGGCTTCCTGATGTTGCTGATTTCAGCCCCTGTTTTGATGATATTTTTATGCCATGTTAACTTGATGCTACCGAGAGATACATGTATATTTTGAGATAATTCAGTAAGGATGTTTTGAACATATGGTTATGCTCTATCCATCCATGCCTTTATTTGCAATTATGGAGTGCCATAGATTGAGTCAATCGAGCTATACTTTTGCTATAAAATGTTTCCTGGCAGATTGTTTACATGTTATTCAATTTTGCCAAGGTTGTTGTAGTTGATCCGTGTATGCTATGATGTTGTTCTTGCCATGTATATCTTCTATGCCATGTTTTCTTGATGTATGTATGCTTAGTTTATCATGAGATGCTCTGTAGTGAGCGCATCGTGCTCTTAAACATGCCTACTTGTTATCTGTTTTTGTCATGCCCTGTTGCTGAATCTGTTAACGAAACTTGCTATGTTTACATGGGTGTTATTTTATTTTCTGATCCTTTTTGGCTTATGGTCAGTAAGGGACTTTTGTTCTATGCTTTGAGTATTCATAGCATGCCTTGGTTTGCTATTATAAGTTCCTGTAGTATGCTGTTTTATTGCTCTGAACATTGCTTCCTGATACTGATTTTTGCCATGTTCAGTAATTTCCCTAAGTCTGTGAAGCTAATATATTTTGCCATGTTCAGTGAACCATGCCTTGATTTTTGCCATGTTCAGTGAAGCTGATATATTTTGCACTTTTGCCATGCTTGTTTGGACCTGTTATGATGTGAATTAGCCGTAGCTTAGTGTTCATCTTTTATCAAGCATATTCAGTAGATCACTGCCATATGCTTTTCTGGTACCTTTGGGTGCAGTAGCTTAATTTATTGCTGCTTGCTTTGTGGCATCATGCTGTAAATGGCAGATTTGTGCCATTCTTGTTTTGCTTGTCATTTGCAAACCGTGCATCCGATTCCGGTGATCTTTATATCGATTTCAACCGAAATCATCTCATCTTTCCAGCGGCATACTTGGTTTGCCAAGTTGATGCCTGGTTCATCATTTTCCTTCCGAGCACGCATACGCATTGCATATCACATCTCGCATATCATGTCATGTTTTGCATCATGTTGCTTGTGCATTGCACCGTGATTTATTGTGGTTCCTTTGTTTGTGTTCTTGCTTTGGGTAGAGCCGGGAGACGAGTACGTGAACGAGGAACCTGTTAAGAACGCTTACGAGGATCAAGCTTTCGACAACTCTGAGAAATTTGTAGGCAAGATGACCATACCCTCGAAATCACTTCTATCTTTGCTATGCTAGATGCTCGCTCTTTTGCTATGCCTACGCTACGATGCCTATCACTTGCTTATCATGCCACCCATATTTCCATGTCAAACCTCTAACCATCCTTTCCTAGCAAACCGTTGATTGGCTATGTTACCGCTTTGCTCAGCCCCTCTTATAAGCGTTGCTAGTTGCAGGTGAAGATGAAGTTTGTTCCTTAGTGGAACATGGAGATGTTGTTCCTTGTTGGAACATGTTTACTTGTTGGGGATATCACAATATATCTGCTATAATTAATGCATCTATATACTTGGTAAAGGGTGGAAGACTCGTCCTTATGCCTGGTGTTTTGTTCCACTCTTGCCGCCCTAGTATCCGTCATACGGGTGTTATGTTCCTTGATTTCGCGTGCCTTACACGGTTGGTTGATTTATGGGACCCCCTTGACAGTTCGCTTTGAATAAGACTCCTCCAAAGAAGGCCCAACTTTGGTTTTACCATTTGCCACCTAAGCCTTTTTCCCCCGGGTTTTCGTGAGCCCGAGGGTCATCTTTATTTAACCCCCGGGCCAATGCTCCTCTGAGCGTTGGTCCAAACTAGAGCCACTTGCGGTGCCATCCTGAGGCAACTTGGGGCATCTTCGGTTGTCAGACGTAGTGTTCATCCGGATGTGCCACGAGAACGAGATATGTGCAGCTCCTATCGGGATTTGTCGACACATTCGGGCGGCTTTGCTGGTCTTGTTTTACCATTGTCGAAATGTCTTGTAGTCCGGAATTCCGAGACTCGGGTCTTCCCGGTAGAAGGAATATCCTTCGTTGACCGTGAGAGCTTATTATGGGCTAAGTTGGCACACCCCTGCAGGGTATTATCTTTCGAAAGCCGTGCCCGCGGTTATGAGGCAGATGGGAATTTGTTAATGTCCGGTTGTAGAAAACCCGAAGTTGTCCTTAATTAATACACATCAACCGCGTGTGTAACCGTGATGGTCTCTTCTCGGCGGAGTCCGGGAAGTGAACACGGTGTTGGAGTTATGTTTGACGTAAGTAGTTCAGGATCACTTCTTGATCACTACTAGCTTCACGACCGTGCCTTGCTTCTCTTCTCGCTCTCTTTTGCGAGTGTAGCCACCATATATGCTAGTCGCTTGCTGTAGCTCCACCTCACAACTCTGTCCTTCCTATAAGCTTAAATAGTCTTGATCTCGGGTGTGAGATTGCGAGTCCCCGTGACTCACAGATTCTACCAAAACAGTTGCAGTGCCGACGATGCCGGTCAGGTGTGACGCAACCCGAGCTCAAGTGGGAGTTCGACGAGGAACGTGGTCGTTACTATGTGTCTTTTCATGATGATCAGTAGTGGAGCCCAGTTGGGACGATCGGGGATCCGTAGCATTTGGGGTATCTTCTTTTATTTTGGTTCCGTAGTCGGACCTTGAGTGTATTCTGGATGATGGATGTTTATTTATGTATTGTGTGAAGTGGCGACTGTAAGCCAACTATGTATCTCTTTCCCTTATGTATTACATGGGTCGTGTGAAGATTACCTCACTTGCGACATTGCTTTCGATGCGGTTATGCCTCTAAGTCGTGCTTCGACACGTGGGAGATATAGCCGCATCGGGGGCGTTACAGGACACCTTGCTCCGAACGCCGCGGTGGTGATGCCGGATCTCGTCCCCTCTCCTGCAGCCCCCGACGCCCTCCTCCTGAGGGGTAGGAAACAGCTGGATTGGGGCAGCCATCCGCCGCGACGACATGTACCTCCTGTGATCCATGGTTAGCGTCTGCCTGCTCCTGAGGAATTAGCGGTACCCGATAATCGCTGCCTCCAGCGTGGTCGATGGGGCTTTCCCGGGGCTCCTGAGAGAGCTCAGCTTCGGGTGTCTCTTCCCCCCAGCTTGGGCCGAGGAGCGAGCCATGGTCTTCCTCCAGCGCGTGCCCTTGATCCATCATGTGGGGCACATACTCTTCCGGGGTCGCCACCCCGAATGCTTCGCTGTAGTGCCCCGTGTGCCACGCAGCTCTGCTTGAGGCGCCAACCTAGGGTGGTAGCGCGGTGGCCCACTGGCACCGTGGGTTGTGGCGAGTCCTCCTTCGCTGGCCGGGGGCGGAGGCGGCGCCATTGTTAGCCCGGTGCTGACGGCTTGGTTGGCGTTGGAGTGGCCTTGGAATCCGCTCGGAGTTGCGCGGGCGTGCGCGGGGCCTCCGTGTGGTCCACCTTGGACCTGAGGCGACGGCTGGGTGCAGAAGGGGTGAGCCCCCGATGTGGCAAAGCCCAGGAGCTCTGCCACCCGCTCCAGCAGCACGTCGTGGCCGCCCTCCAGCAGCCTGCATTGCAGTAGCTCTCGGGCCATCGTGAGCGCGGCCCTTGAGTTCGCCTGCTCCCGTCGGGTGTACGGCGCCGTAGCCGCGGCGTGGTTCGAGGCCCTCGCCGACCGCACCTTTTGCCAGCGGCGTGAGCTGACGTCGCCTGACCGCGTCGCCCGCGGCCCGTAGCGCCCTGCGGGCCGCGGGCTGCCTGTAGCACAAGGTTGAGGTCGCCCTGGGCTAGCGGCTCTGCGCGGGCGGGCCAGGCTGCCCAGGGATCGGGGTTGCCCGTTGGGTCGCCGGACATGATGATGACGATGCGACGGGGCAGCAGAAGGCGGATTCTGGTGCACCCCTACCTGGCGCGCCAAATGTCGGATTTCGGGTTCCGGCAGACCCTCTAGGTTCGAACTCTGGGGTGCACGCGGAGATCACACCCCCGGCCTACCTACCCCTCGTCGCCTCGCAAGGATCTAAACTACACAAAGAACAACACAAGGGACACGAGGTTTATACTGGTTCAGGCCACCATTGTGGTGTAATACCCTACTCCAGTGTGTGGTGTGGTGGATTGCCTCTGGGGCTGATGATGAACAATACAAGGGAAGAACAGCCTCGCGAGGGACTGTTCTTGAGCTGGTGCGATGAACTGCTAGGGGAGTTCAGTCGCCTCTCTTTCTCTCTCTCTAGATGCCGATTGTCGGTGTCAAAACCGGCGGATCTCGGGTAGGGGGTCCCGAACTGTGCGTCTAGGCGGATGGTAACAGGAGACAAGGGACACGATGTTTTTACCCAGGTTCGGGCCCTCTCGATGGAGGTAATACCCTACTCCTGCTTGATTAATATTGATGATATGGGTAGTACAAGAGTAGATCTACCACGAGATCAAGGAGGCTAAACCCTAGAAGCTAGCCTATGGTATGATTGTTGTTCGTCCTACGGACTAAAACCCTCCGGTTTATATAGACGCCGGATAGGTTAGGGTTACACAGAGTCGGTTACAATGGTAGGAGATCTACATATCCGTATCGCCAAGCTTGCCTTCCACGACAAGGAAAGTCCCATCCGGACACGGGACGAAGTCTTTAATCTTGTATCTTCATAGTCTTGGAGTCCGACCGTGATGATAGTTCGGCTATCCGGACACCCCTAGTCCAGACTCCTCGGTAGCCCTGAACCAGGCCTCAATGACGACGAGTCCGGCGCGCATATTGTCTTCGGCATTGCAAGGTGGGTTCCTCCTCCGAATACTTCATAGAAGGTTTTGAACACAAGGATAGTGTCGTGCTCTGCAAAACAAGTTCCACATACCACCGTAGAGAGAATAACTTTTGCACAGATCTGCTGACGTATTCCGCGGCGTGACATCACACCGCCGCCGTGTCTTTATATGAATTGTTTTTACTGTTCCACCTCAGCCGCGTTTAGCAAGGCGGTTTCCTTGGCACGTCTTATCAAAGCATAGATCGTGTCCCCTTATTCCGGGATTCCCATCAATACGGACGTGGGTAACCCAACAGTGCCCGTCGGCACGCCTCCTCTATCAGAGGCGAGTCCTGATCGACCACGGGGTGGGCTCTTGGTATTCAACCTCTTTATAATGAGACCAAGGCCCTCTTCTTTTTACACCCTCCATCAAGTTCGCCTCGCTTGAAGTTCTAACACCCAAAGCTTCAGATTTAGGCGCGGACCTTCGACGATGTCCGGCTCCGACCAGCATGGCCAATGGATGTCTTCCTCCGTCACAGAAGAAGATGTGCTAAAGCTGCGAGACGCCAGGTATCTAACCGGCGAGATCTCGCATAGGCTGCCTGCTTCGGGGCAGGTCATTCCCACTCCCGAGCCCGGCGAGAATGTGGTGTTCGTTTCTCACTTCCTTCGGGGTTTAGGCTTCCCGATGGATCCCTTTGTGCGGGTGCTCATGTTTTATTATGGGCTGGATTTCCATGACTTGAATCCGGAGTCCATCCTCCATATCTCGTCATTCATTGTCGTATGTGAGGCCTTCCTCCATATTACCCCTCACTTTGGATTGTGGCTCAAGACCTTTAAGGTGGAGCCAAAGATGATCGGGGGGCAACAAGCAGAGTGCGGAGGGGCGGTCATAAGCAAATGTGCTGATGCTCCGTGGCCCTAGGGCTCTTTTCAAGAGGAGCTTGGTTTGTGGCAACGGGAGTGGTTTTATATCACCGCTCCCAGGGGCACCAAATGGGTGGCGCTCCCTGCCTTCCGCTCAGGTCCACCACAGCGGCTGGCGTCATGGGTCAACAAGGGGCTCGACTGGGGGCCGTCCAAGGACGTTCCTTTGCTGCAGGGCCGTATTCGACACCTCCAAGAAAGGGAGATCAATCTGGTTGCAGTGGCGGCAGGTTATGTTGATCCGGCGCCTTCTGCCCTGCAAACGTCGCCCCCTTCGCCTGTGGGAATTTAATCCGGAGGGACCACGAGCTCTCCAAAATTTTATGGGCACGACGCCTGTGGAGATGTATAAACTGTTCTTCGGATCACAAGAGAGGTGTCCGGACCTGACTGAGGACGCAGGACTAAGCTGCAATCGCCCAGATACTCAAGTAAGTAGTCCTGTAACCGGACAAGTTGTTCATTCATTTATCATATATATATATATGCCCTTTAAAGGAGCCGTTTCTTGAACAGGAGTGGATAGCCAAGGCAAAGTTAATAAGGTGTCCGGCTCCCCTCCCGGAGACCATGCCGAATCCCATGCTGACCAAGATGTTGAAGGTCGCGCCTTTTGAAGAAGGCGAAGGGGGAGCGGGGAAGCAACTGCCTCTATGAAGGAGGCTATCAAGGAATGAGGGATTAAAAGTCCCATCTTTCGAGGAGAGAAGAGGACCGCTTCAGAAGATCCAGAGGTCAAGGCCTCAAAGAGGGGAAAGGAATCTTCGTCAGAGAGTCCACCGGGAAGTAACCCAGCCGCACTATTTCCCCAAGGGGATCAGCCCTCCAATGAGCCGTAAGTAAAAAGAAGGGTCTTGTAAATAAGGAACATCCCTGCATTTATTTATGAAGATAACCGAAATTGTACCTTGTAGTTCGTACCTCAGCCCTTCTCAGCAGAGCTCGTCTTCGGGGGATCTTCTTCCGGAGATGATGGAGAGCGAAACGCCTCCACCTGTCGCACCCTCATGCGAGGCGGACGACCTTGAGGTGTCTTCGCGGAGGGTTCCCGCAAGTCCGGCGGGGCCGGAAGGTCCGGCGCCAAGTGGTGTGCGGTCGGAGGAGCTGAAGGATCTGCTCGGGCGAGCGGCTATCTCAGAAGATCACCGTGCTCTAATGGGTACGGTGATCGAAAGAGTTGCATCCGCGGAGAGCGGATTGCATGAAGCGATCGAAGCTTATCGACGGGTTCGAGGTACGCAAAATGATGTACCTTCGGCGGTTATGCATATAGAATGCGCCTGTATAGATAGTAGCCCTGAGACTCGCTATGTTGTCAAAATTGACAGCGTCTGAGGATCAAAATCTCAGTTATAACATATCACCGCTCCTAAACAGGTGGCGGGGCGTCCGGTGGCTAGCCGGACTGATGAATATGCCAAACTAAAGCGGCAACTTGACGAGGCGGATGCGGACATCGCGCTGGTCAATAAACGGTTTGACGAGTCACAAGGTATGCGACTTCTACGCGAACACCTGGTAAGGGAGCTTGACGCCCATGTCTTACTATATGTATGCTTAATGCAGATGGTGCCGCTGCTTGGAGGAGCTGCGGGCGGAACTCGCCCGAGCGAAAGAGCAAGCCGAAATAGTAATGTCTGACGCTTTTAGGGCGTAGAAGAGCTAAAAGCCAAACGGGCTGCTCCTTGCCCGAAGCAAAGAGGAAATGGCCGATATGGCCAGAAAGTTGAAGAATACTACCGATCGCTGCGAGGTTCTTGAAAAAGAACATCAAGCGGAGCAAGAGGGCCTGAAAAAGGCCGCCGCCGAATCCAAGGGTGCCCGTTCGGCTTTGAGAGCTGCCAAGAAGGAGCTGAGTCAGGCCGGGGCAATTGCGGTTGGAAAACCGTTTCTGCTGCGGAGGAAATATACGGATCCAAATTATGCACAATTGGACAAGTTGTGGAGTTTGGAGGATGCTTATCTGGACTTAGCGGCGAGCGCTGCGGACGCGATTGAGCACTTCCGAGGCCAAAAGGGGCACATAAGGGAAGAGCTATATTGGTCGCAATTCCATAGTCCGGAGCGTCTTCTTCCGTTGACCGATCGGTTGGCCGAATGGGCCGAGCTGAATCGACTATCCGGACTTGCCATGAAGCATGTCATGACTCATTTGTGGCCAAAGCGGACCCCACCGAAGAGTTATTTTGGTTTAGTGCAGCGGTTCCTTGATGCGGTACCAGCGTGTCGATGCAATGAAGCGGTCGGCGTGTATTGAGGGAGCGCGGATGGCTCGCCCGTGTCAAGACATCTTGGGCAGATATGAAGGCCACCGACGTTGCATCCCAAGATTCGGACAGAAGCCGAGTACCTGCCGAGCACTACTTTGAGGAAGTCCTGCAGGGCGCTCGTTTAATAGAGACGCAGTGCTCGAAGGATATTATGTTTAAATGACATGTATGATTTGTGAAAACAATGTTTCAATATGATATAGGAGCTTTTTATACTTGTGCGTTCAAGTAGTAAACTACTCCCTGTGCGGCCGTTTATGTATATGTATATATAACCTGAAAGATGGCAGTCCTTGGTTTAGCCCCACGCACATAGTGCGAGGGTGTTTGCAAAGAAGGCGTTTTTTCACACTTAATCCAACGTCTTGGTCCTGTTAAGGAGGTGGTAGCGTAGCAAACTAGGCAACTGGACTATAATGCTTTATCACTTTCACTTAGCCATAGGAGTTCGAGGGTGGGGCTACTATATAGCCCCTGGGGGCACCGCACTTGTCACATCCCAGATAGACCATGCATTAGGGTGTGCATCATGTTTAAATTTCATTTGAATTTGAAATGGGGAAGGCAGGAAACCCCAGAACACCCCCCCCCCCTTTAACAACTAGGGTTTACTAAAAGTTATTTCAATGAACCTGAAATGCCCTTCAAAATGTTCATCCTCTTTGCTCTGGTTCATAACCCATGTCAAAGGAGGTGTGTCATTTTCTAGGTCATCTAAGGGTTCTAGAATTAATCCACAAGTTTTTGAAATGGGAATTTTAAATTATATAAAATATTTTAAATGTTCAAAAATTTCCAAACCAAAATGTTTCATGTTAGGAATATTCTAACAAGTGACAGGAGCATTTTGGTGATTTTAAAATAGTTTTGGTATTTTAAAAAACCCCACAAAGTTGCAGAAAATTAGAAAAGAGTAAAAATTAGAAAACCCTTACTCGACGCCGCCCACTGTGCCCACCTGCCGGCCCAGCCCAGCCGGCCAGCTGCTTGGCTCGGCCAGCAGGCATCCAGTGCCCGACGGCGAGCACCGGGCGCCGCCACGCAGCTGGCCGTCACCACTTCACCTCCTCGCCGCCTCGCCGCCCTGGATGGCCTCCACGTCGTCGCCGAACCCCCTGGACACGCCATTCGCCCCCCGGCCTCTCGCTCTCGCTCCCCCCTCGCCATGGCCGACGCCATCGCCGACGCGCCACCGTCGACGCCGTGCTCCCCGCCGTCCATGCTCCTCCCCACCATGTCCAGCAGCTCCGCCGCACCCCACTACCCCTAGCTAGCCGAGTCCCGCTCGCTCTAAGCACCCCGAAGCCTCTACACCGACCTCGACCGAGCTCGAAGCCGCCGGAGATCCCCATCGCTGTCGCCGCCGCATCAGACCGCCCCCGACCCCGATGAGGCTCTCTACGGGTTCACTGTGAGCCTGGCTACTCCCCCGTCCTCTCCGCTCTCTTCCTCTTGCACCACAACGAGCGCACGTCGATCACCCGAACGCACCGCCGCGGAGCTCGTCGCCGACGAAGCTCCGGCCACCCAACGGCCACGCCACCGTGTCCATCGCACTCACCGTGTCGCGTTGGGTCTAACTCTGCACTCCACGCGCCTCACCTTGCCCCCTAGCAACTAGTCCGAGATCACCCGAGCCCGGCCGCCGCCAAACTTCGTCGCCGGGCGCCAACTCCGCCACCCGACCCCAACTAACACCACCAAAAGCCGCGGTTCGTCTCCAGCTCCACGTAGATGCCTTCGCGCCCCATTTGGTGGCGAACGTAAAAGCATTTTTGCTCACCGGCGCTGGCCTCGCCGGCGGCTAGACGCCGGCGAGTTGACCATCGACCGATTGGTGGTGGGCCCGTTGATCGCCGAGTCAGCGGCAATTGGACCCCTCGGTTAACTAATCCGGTTAGTTTTAATTAAAATTAATTAGTTAAACTAATTACTGACATGCGGGTCCCACTGGTCAGTTTGACCTGACGACCCGTTGACCCCCTGACGTCACGCGACCTCATCTTGGCGCAATAAATGAATTTCTGGATTTATTCTAATATAGTAATTCCAGAATATAATTCAAATTTCAAATGCTTATAACTTTTAATCTATAACTCCAAATGCAAAGATTTATATATGAAAAATTATCAGAAAATCCACTCTATCCATTGGTACAGGTTTCATGCATGTTAAAACAAGTTAACTATGCTGTTTAACCAGAATAAGATAATGCACCTTTAGGACTAACTCAAATGAGCTATCATTTGAATCCTTGATTCAAATGAGTTCATCCCCTGTTATTTCAGCTTGCATTAGGCCAACACACATCCATATTGCCATGTCATAGCATGCATCATATATGTGCATTGCATTGATTGTGTTCTTTCTCGATTGCGGTGTTTGTCCCTCTCGGTGAGACGATGTTCCGACGATGAATTCGATGACACCGATGAAGAACTATATTATCTTCAGAAGTGCCAGGCAAGCAAATCCCCTTGTTCATTCCGATACAATCCTACTCTCTCGCTCCTGCTCTCAGTTATTGCATTAGGACAACAACGATTCATCTGCTACTTTGTGTCATGCGGTAGTTGAACCCATTCCTCTGCATGACCTGTCATTGCCACAAGAATAGTTGAAAACCCACTAGCATGTGTAGGAGTTGATTGAGCCATGTTGTGTTCCTACCATGCTATGCCTGCTATTGCTTAGAGTTGTGTCAGGTCTGATTCATTGGGAATGAATTGGAGTACAGATTCTATGTTACGATCTTTGAGAGTGAAGTGTGTGAACACGATTTGGTAAAGGTAGCGGTGAGAGGCCATGTAGGAGTACATGGTGGGTTGTCTCCTTTGGAACCGCCCTTAAGCACTTGAGTTCTATGTATGTTGTCCAATGACTCGATAGTACCACACATTGGGCTCAAGGCGCTCCAAGCCCTCTCGACTTATTAACCGACTTGATCTCTGTCCAGAGTCGCAACTAGTCTCTGGTGTTTGTAGGTAGTGCTATTTTTCTGCGAGTGGCACCCGGCAGGTGGGCTTGGGACAGACTAGGCACAGTGTGGCACGGTGTACCAAGTGGCACCCGGATGGTGGGCTTGGGAACCCTGCTCACATCGTTTGGGGCCGTGGCGACACCCGGCCGGATCTCGTTGCGGATGGAACCCGAATAGGCGATAAACCTGGACTAGAGTCTTGTGTGGTTAGTCAGTCGTGGCCGACACCCTCGCCAAAGCTTCCGCTTGAAGGTTGCCGAGATACATGACGTGTATATGGCGGTAAGTGGCGAGAGCGTGTGTGAAGAAGTACACCCCTGGGGTTATCATGATCTATTCGAATAGCCGTGTCCTCGGTTATGGACTTCTTGGATGCTTACGTGGTACATAGACAACTTGAAGTGGATACTCTAAAATGCTCAAGACAAGTGTGAGTGCTATGGATGGCCTCCCCGTATGGAAACGGGAATGAATCCGTAGTAGTGTATTGATGTGGTGATTAGTGGACTCGTGCACGTTGTCTCACCTCAAGAGTTTCTTGTAGTCGTAGAACAGGATAGCCACAGAGTCAAAGGCGGCTTGCTGCAACTAAACTCCACATTACCTTTTGGCAATAATGCATGTATGATAGGATCTGATGTAAGTCTTGCTGAGTACCATTGTACTCACGTTGCTTTATTTATGTTTTGCAGCGGAGACTTCGGTCTTACTAGTAGTTCCGCTTGGACTTCGACGAGTAGCTTGTTACCGCAGCTACGATCTTGTGCCTTCGGCAGGATCTGGTAGATAGTCAGGCTTCTCAGCCTTTTTCATTTATAATTATGCGTACTCGCACATGATTAGCTTCCGCTTGTGCTTTGACTTGTATGCTTTCGAGTGTTGGGTCATGAGACCCATGTTTGTAATATCTCGCTCCTCGGGCCTATTGATAAATATTTGAGTCGTAGAGTTATGTTGTGATGCCATGTTGTATCTACGCATATCGAGCATAATGTGTGTATGTCTGAAATGCTTGGTATGTGTGGGATCCGACAAACTAGTTGTTTATCCTTGGCGGCCTCTCATATGGGAAATGTAGTCTCGTGCTTCCGGCGATAGTAGTCCGCTTCTGACCGGTTCACCGGAGTCCCGCTAGCCCAAAGACTACCGCTTGGACACTTGACTGGCGGCATGTGTTTCACTGCCTTATGTCCGTTCCTTCGGGAAATGTCACGCGGTGGTATTCGAGTCCCGCCTAGCCTGCTACAGCCCGGGATACCGGAGTCCTGTTAGCCAGTGCTACAGCCCGAATATATACGTTGATGACCGACATGCTCGATGTGATTCACGTATGCCTGTCCCCATAGGTTAAGCGCCGCTTTGGGTTCACGACTAGCCATGTCGGCCCGGTTCTTTGTCATATGGATGCTAGCGACACTATCATATACGTGAGCCAAAAGACGCAAACGGTCCCGGGACATGGTAAGGCGACTTGGGAATACCGTGCGTGAGGCCGCAAAGTGATATGATGTGTTACATGCTAGATCGGTGTGACTTAGGATCGGGGTCCCGACAGCGTTGGTATCGAGCGTCGCTCAGAGGATTACCAAGCCAAACTGGTCAAGTTGTGTCTAGAAATGCTTTAGTTATGTAAGGAATTGATTGTGGAAGGGAACGTAAGGCTCTTTTTACTCCTTATACCTCATGGCCTTACGATCCGAGTCATCCTCTTCTCTTCTACGGGTTTAAGAACTAGGCTTCTCATCTATCTATCGTGATGACGTGTTACTAATCCCTAGACTTTTAAGATTGTTGGTTTTAATCCCAGTTCAGTTCCTACTATTTACGTATGATAACCGTTGATCCCGAATCTTGCTATGATGTTGTTGAGTGGTTATGCCACCATTTCGCAGGATGTCTCAAATCATTTTGAGCATTTACAGCCGTTATCTTTGTCCGAGTCATCCTGTGTCTCTAAATAGCTTGATGCATTTGCAAATCCTTTCTTTCCGTTTCCGATGTCCTTTTGGTCGTAATAAGCACACTAATTAGTATGTTGAGGTACTCGCTGCCTCGGCATATATGTTGGAGCTATTATTATGAACCTAGGTGTTTTAGGGAGTCACCTAGCAATTTAGCAATGCCTTTGTATCCCCAAAGGTGATGATTATGGCCATCATTTTGAAAGCATCCCGTGATGCCATTTAGTAGTAGGTATTCTACTCTGGGTTGTCAACCCGAGATTCATCCTACTTCATGTTGTTAGTATTTGCTAGTGCCTTTAGGATATTAGTAACCTTGCGATAGTCCTCAAGGTCCGTGGTATATCCTTCTTCCAAATACCATGAACCACTTATGGCGTAAGTTTGTTGAACCAAAAGATCACAACTAGAGTGCTCTTGAGGAGTTCTCCGTTCATAATTGTGACTCTGCCAGTTCTACTTTTCTCGCATGGATTATCCGGAAGAAATGTTGAGCTTCGTTCGACATACTAATCTGTGCATCCACAACTCGAAGTTATATGTTCCTCTCGAGTTGCTCTCTTGATTGTATTCGACCTTCATCTATCAATTGATAGCCAAGGGTATGTGTGCATTTGTGTTCATCGATGCATTTTGTCCTTGTGGTCCGTCAAGCCATTCTATTCCGGAATGACTAGGAGAAACAAACTCGATACCTCATCCATATCCGAGATTGGGTCAAAGTAGTTGTATCCCGCAGATCAAAATGCCAATTCAGCTTTTGTTCTGTTCTACCTTGGAGTGTTACCATCTTTATGTTAAGAGTGTCATGAGAATTGCACAACCTCTTAGGAATTCTTGACGCAGTTGATACTCTCGCTATCATTATTCATTCCTCGGTTCCGTGTTGTTGTAACCGAATGCCGACAAGTGAATTGGGATGTGCGAAATCAATACTCCGAGCCACTCGTTGCTTGGTGGTAAATGGACAATACTCCCATTCTTGGCGTGTTGGTTATTTAAATCATCATTCTAAGATTGATCGTGCTACCTAGTCCTTATTTTCTTGCACTCTTCGATTGATGAGTTAGGATCTTGTCTAGTCCTCACTCATTTGATAATATCGTCTTGCCCTCAAAAGCAAGATTGTTCTCGAGCTTAGTAACATACCGTGGTTCGTGACTTTCCAAATATCTTCTTGGAAGTGTTACCGGTTGTTCCACGGATATTATGTTGAGCCCGTGATCAAGTCGGTTTCTTGTGAACCACCCTTTCTCCAAGAATCTGTGTTGGATACCCCTGAGCTAGTTGGTTAAAGCCAAACAACAACTTGGAGAGTTGGAAGATAAAAGCTTGCCTAACTTAGTTCGATCCAAAGGGATATTCTTGTGAAGTGTGTGTTGAAGAAAGATGATATCTTCATCGATTGGTCCTCGTGATCAGTTGTTGGATCTATCGTCCTACCAATTCTTTGATTTGAGTATGGGCCATTGTCAAGTCAAATCGGAACCAACGATATTCGTAATGTTGTCTTACTCGTGGTTGATCCCTCGAGCATACACCATTATATCTTTTGGTCCGACCAATGCTATCACCGTGTTCACATGATGGTGCAAGTCCAAAGTGATATGGAAATTCCGATGAGTTGCCGTTGAGCCCATCGGTAGCATTTCGTCTCCCCCATGAGTCGTGTTGAACATCAACCTAGTGTTGGAAAATTGTGTAAGCATTCCTTCGTGTGCCGTTCATGAAGCTTATGCTTGGATGGTTGAAGAGACTTCCTCTAGTTCATGTGCATCTAATGTAAGTTGCCGCCATGAATTTGAGAAAGGTTTGTCTTGCTTCCTCTGGAATCATTCCAGGTCAGTCATGCATCTGCGAAGTATTCTATGGTTTGATAGACTGATCATCTTCATTCCGTATGTATTCCTAGCACACCAAGCCCCTGATTGATTTGTTCAAGGAAAGGAGTTCTTTCATAAGAGCTAATCATGACTTATGTTAAGACTTCGATATCCTCGATGATGTTTCCCCAATTCGAACTTCGGTAGTGTTTTATTATAAGACTACCATGTGGTCATGCTTGTCTAGGACAACGTGTTCACATGTTTGTAGCAAAACCAGCTCATGTTTTGGAGCTTGCTATCGTAGTTCATATCCCGAGAATCTCGCAACGCCATCTCGTCGAATTGTGTTGCAACCCTTACTTTTCAGACATGATGAGTCTGAAATATCCTAACATCAACCAGATCTGAATCTCAGGCAGATATGATGGTTGGAACATTCGAACAGTTGTATCTCGTTCCCAGCTTGCACCCCATTGTGCCAATTTCCATGGGCTGCCCTCTCATTAATTGATGTCTAGGATCATCCTCAAAAGTGGACTTACCATGGGTCCCCTCCACCTCCGACGACAAGCAAAAATCATCCATTGCGTTGTCTTCAACAAGGTAGTCTACATCATCCATTCTAGTCCGGGTGTACCATTCCTTGCATTCCACCAAATGATCGCCAGAATTGCCTTAGGCTGGTTTAAAGAGTTCCAATGATCCTGTATCAAAAGTAATTCTTTTTGCCACTTAAGGGAATAGTTCTTTCGTCACCTTTCTCAAGGTGTCCCGTTACGGGATCATGATAAATATTTCCTCGCCATCTTGACACCATCCACCATCTTTCCAAGCGTGGAATTGTTGCCACCAATCAAACCCCATCGGTTGTTCCTCCATCCCTCTCGATGTATTTTGTGTCTCAACTCGAGATGTGTCACCGTCTCAGTCCGTGAGTCGATCATATTTGCTTGATCTCCGTGAAGATCGAATCATGCAGGGTTTTCCCCTTTCTTTCTGTTGTCGTGTCGAGCGAAGATCTTGAAAGCAAGACGTCAAGACTAAGATGATGGAATGAATCAACGTCTTGAGAAAGGCAATTGGATCATGAAGATTGTGATAGTTCGTGACTCCCCTTTTTCCTCCTACCTCACGTCTTGAATCTCGGGGCGAGATTCTTGTTTAGTGGGGGTGAGTTGTCACATCCCAGATAGACCATGCATTAGGGTGTGCATCATGTTTAAATTTCATTTGAATTTGAAATGGGGAAGGCAGAAACCCCAACACCCCCCTTTTAACAACTAGGGTTTACTAAAAATTATTTCAATGAACACTGAAATGCCCTTCAAAATGTTCATCCTCTTTGCCTTGGTTCGTAACCCATGTCAAAGGAGGTGTGTCATTTTCTAGGTCATCTAAGGGTTCTAGAATTAATCCACAAGTTTTTGAAATGGGCATTTTAAATTATATAAAATATTTTAAATGTTCAAAAATTTCCAAACCAAAATGTTTCAAGTTAGGAATATTCTAACAAGTGACCAGGAGCATTTTGGTGATTTTTAAAATAGTTTTGGTATTTTAAAAAAAACCCACAAAGTTGCGTAAAAGTAGAAAAGAGTAAAATTAGAAAACCCTTACACGACGCCGTCCACCAGGCCCCACCCGGCCCAGCAAGAGCAGCCGTGAGCTGCTTGGCTCGGCCAGCAGTATCCAGTGCCCGACGGCGAGCACCGGGCGCGCCACGCAGCTGGCCGTCGCCCTGCTTCACCTCCTCGCCGCCTCGCCGCCCTGGATGGCCTCCACGTCGTCGCCGAACCCCCTGGACACGCCATTCGCCCCCCTGCCTCTCTCTCTCGCTCCCCCCTCGCCATGGCCGACGCCATCGCCGACGCGCCACCGTCGACGCCGTGCTCCCCGCCGTCCATGCTCCTCCCCACCATGTCCAGCAGCTCCGCCGCACCCCACTACCCCTAGCTAGCCGAGTCCCGCCGCTCTAAGCACCAAGCCTCTACACCGACCTCGACCGAAGCTCGAAGCCGCCGGAGATCCCCATCGCCCGTCGCCGCGCCGCATCGAACCGCCCCGACCCGACGAGGCTCTCTCTGGGTTCACTGTGAGCCAGCTACTCCCCGTCATCTCCGCTCTCTTCCTCTTGCACCACAATGAGCGCACGTCGATCACCCGAACGCACCGCCGCGGAGCTCGTCGCCGACGAAGCTCCGGCCACCCAACGGCCACGCCACCGTGTCCATCGCACTCACCGTGTCGCGTTGGGTCTAACTCTGCACTCCACGGGCCTCACCTTGCCCCCTAGCAACTAGTCCGAGATCACCCGAGCCCCGGCCGCCGCCAAACTCGTCGCCGGCGCCAACTCCGCCACCGACCCCAACTAACACCACCAAAAGCCGCGGTTCGTCTCCAGCTCCACGTAGATGCCTTCGCGCCCTATTTGGTGGCCGGAACGCAGTAAAGCATTTTGCTCACGCCCGCGCTGGCCTCGCCCGGCGGCTAGACGCCAGCGAGTTGACCATCGACCGTTGACCGTGGGCCCGTTGGATCGCTCTGAGTCAGCGGCAGGTGGACCCCTCGGTTAACTAATCCGGTTAGTTTTAATTAAAATTAATTAGTTAAACTAATTATCGACATGCGGGTCCCACTGGTCAGTTTGACTCGGACGACCCGTTGACCCTGACGTCCAGCCGACCTCATGTCGACGCAATAAATGAATTTCTGGATTTATTCTAATATAGTAATTCCGAATATAATTCAAATTTCAAATGCTTATAACTTTTAATCTATAACTCCAAATGCAAAGATTTATATATGAAAAATTATCAGAAAAATCCACTCTATCCATTGGTACAGGTTTCATGCATGTTAAAACAAGTTAACTATGCTGTTTAACCAGAATAAGATAATGCACCTTTAGGACTAACTCAAATGAGCTATCATTTGAATCCTTGATTCAAATGAGTTCATCCCCTATTATTTCAGCTTGCATTAGGCCAACACACATCCATATTGCCATGTCATAGCATGCATCATATATGTGCATTGCATTGATTGTGTTCTTTCTCAGTTGCGGTGTTTGTCCCTCTCGGTAGAGCGATGTTCCGACGATGAATTGATGACACCGATGAAGAACTATATTATCTTCAGAAGTGCCAGGCAAGCAAATCCCCTTGTTCATTCCGATACAATCCTACTCTCTCGCTCCTGCTCTCAGTTATTGCATTAGGACAACAACGATTCATCTGCTACTTTGTGCTGCGGTAGTTGAACCCATTCCTCCTGCATGACCTGTCATTGCCACAAAGAATAGTTGAAAACCCACTAGCATGTGTAGGAGTTGATTGAGCCATGTTGTGTTCCTACCATGCTATGCCTGCTATTGCTTAGAGTTGTGTCGGTCTGATTCATTGGGAATGAATTGGAGTACAGTTCTATGTTACGATCTTTGAGAGTGAAGTGTGTGAACACGATTTGGTAAAGGTAGCGGTGAGAGGCCATGTAGGAGTACATGGTGGGTTGTCTCACCGAACCGTCCTTAAACCTTGAAGTTCTATGTATGTTGTCCAATGACTCGATAGTACCACACATTGGGCTCCGGGCGCCCAAGCCCTCTCGACTTATTAACCGACTTGATCTCTGCCCAGGAGTTGCAACTAGTTTCTGGTGTTTGTAGGTAGTGCTATTTTTCTACCGAGTGGCACCCGACAGGGTGGGCTTGGGACAGACTAGGCACAGTGGCACGGTGTACTAAGTGGCACCCGGATGGTGGGCTTGGGAACCCTTCTCACATCGTTTGGGGCCGTGGCGACACCCCGGCTAGATCTCCTTGCGGATGGAACCCGAATAGGCGATAAACCTGGACGAGAGACTTGTGTGGTTAGTCAGGTCGTGGCGACACCCTCGCCAAAGCTTCCGCTTGAAGGTTGCCGAGATACATGACGTGTATATGGCGGTAAGTGGCGAGAGCGTGTGTGAAGAAGTACACCCTGCAGGTTATCATGATCTATTCGAATAGCCGTGTCCTCGGTTATGGACTTCTTGGATGCTTACGTGGTACATAGACAACTTGAAGTGGATACTCTAAAATGCTCAAGACAAGTGTGAGTGCTATGGATGGCCTCCCGTATGGAAAGCGGGAATGAATCCGTAGTAGTGTATTGATGTGGTGATTAGTGGACTCGTGTACGTTGTCTCACCTCAAGAGTTTCTTGTAGTCGAGAACAGGATAGCCACAGTAGTCAAAGCTGGCTTGCTGCAACTAAACTCCACATTACCTTTTGACACTAATGCATGTATGATAGGATCTGATGTAAGTCTTGCTGAGTACCTTTGTACTCACGTTGCTTTATTTATGTTTTGCAGCGGAGACTTCGGTCTTACTAGTAGTTCCGCTTGGACTTCGACGAGTAGCTTGTTACCTCAGCTACGATCTTGTGCCTTCGGCAGGATCTGGTAGATAGTCAGGCTTCTCAGCCTTTTTCATTTATAATTGTCTGTACTCAGACATGATTAGCTTCCGCTTGTGCTTTGACTTGTATGCTCTGAGTGTTGGGTCATGAGACCCATGTTTGTAATATCTCGCTCCTCGGAGCCTATTGATAAATATTTGAGTCGTAGAGTTATGTTGTGATGCCATGTTGTATCTACGCATATCGAGCATAATGTGTGTATGTCTGAAATGCTTGGTATGTGTGGGATCCGACAAACTAGTTGTTTATCCTTGGCAGCCTCTCATATGGGGAAATGTAGTCTCGTGCTTCGAGCGATAGTAGTCCGCTACAGCCGGTTCACCGGAGTCCTGCTAGCCCAACACTACTGCTTGGACACTTGACTGGCCGGCATGTGTTTCACTTCGTTCCTATGTCTGTCCCTTCGGGGAAATGTCACGCGGTGGTATTCGGAGTCCTGCCTAGCCTGCTACAGCCCGGGATACCGGAGTCCTGTTAGCCCAGTGCTACAGCCCGAATATATACGTTGATGACCGACATGCTCGATGTGATTCACGTATGCCTGTCCCCATAGGTTAGCGCCGCTTTGGGTTCACGACTAGCCATGTCGGCCCGGGTTCTTTGTCATATGGATGCTAGCGACACTATCATATACGTGAGCCAAAAGACGCAAACGGTCCCGGGACATGGTAAGGCGACACCCGTGGGAATACCGTGCGTGAGGCCGCAAAGTGATATGATGTGTTACATGCTAGATCGGTGTGACTTAGGATCGGGGTCCCGACAGCACTCTCCCGAATTCGGGGTGCGTATGTGCCTGACCGAAAACCGGTCCTTCGTTAAGGCGGAGGAATTCTAAACATTCCGATGAGTCATCGAGTGGTTGACCAGTCTCTCGCTATATCATGACAAAGTTTTGGCTTTTTCATCGAGGTGCTCGCCGGCCGAACCGGGCACAATCGCAGAGTTCTCCACGGTGTCGCGTTAGCCGATAGAACGGAACGTAAGCCAGCAAAACATAGGATCCCAAACCCAACATTTGACCAAAGACATGATTCGGAGCTGATGCATATAAGGCCTAATCTCGAGACGCGAATACTCCCTAAGGTATTCGGTCTTTATAAAACGGGCAGAATAATGCCCTAAGCCCCCGTGTCCGTGCAGCGCAAAAATTCTGGTGCGGCCAATGCCAAAACGCCAGCCTCCTCCTCGGTTATAGTAAGAAACCGGGGGATGTATATCAACAAGAGACAGTAAAAAAGGTTTACACATGGTCTTAATCTGAAAAGAATCCTTGCAACGGGTCCCTACTGCACGTATGCTACCGTGTCTCCGTTGTGCCGTATCCTCGACGGGTGTAGCACGTTGTTCATCTGTAAAAGAGAGGAACTTAGTTTAAAAGAAAAAGATCATGCGAAGATGTACTTTATATTAAATAAACAGAGTACGATTCAAGAAGTGAATAAAACTGAGCTTTATTGTCTCTTGTGATACATGCATGCAGCCCCTTGTATGGGGGTATGCCGCTAGTAGGCGCCCGAACTTCGTCTAGCTGTGTCCGGGTTTGAATGACCAATTCAGGTTCTTTGACTAAGCGGAGCCGGATAGGTGTGGGGCTGTCAAGGCGATGTCGCGTTCCTCCGTGCTCAAGTAACACTTAATACTCCCTTTTAATGAGATGATGCCGCGTGGACCGGCATTTTGAGTGTAAGAGATGCATAATGCGGTATTGCGTTAAAAGCGGGCGAAAGCTTCGCGTCCCAATAGTGCTTGATAGCTACTTTTAAACGGGGCGACATGGAAGATTAACCTTTCACGGTGGAAGTTGTCGGATGAACCGAACACAACTTCTAGCAGTATGGAGCCCGTACAATGGGCATATGGTCCTGGCATTACTCCTTTAAAGGAGGTGTTGCTACGGCGAATTTTGGTTGGGTCTATCCCCATCCTGCAGATTGTGTCCTAATATATCAGGTTTATGTCACTGCCACCATCCATGAGGACTTGTGTAAATTGGAATCCGTCGATTATAGGATCCAATATCAAGGCAGTCCATCCTGTGTTCCGGATGCTTTCGGAATAGTCCTGATGGTCGAAGGTGATTGGTTTCGACAACCAGTGTTGGTACTCCGCTGGGGTAGTTTGTGCGACGCGCATTCTAGTGGGCACCGCTTTGTTTTTCCCTTTGATCACGTGAAGTGAGTTTACTGTTTTAACCTCTTGTGGGAAATTCTTTTGTTTTCCGGGGCTCTACTTGTGGTGCTCGTCATCATCTTCACTTGGTGTGTCGAGCCCCTTGTGTTCGGCGTTGAGTCTGCCGAACTGTTTGAAGACCCAACAATCTCTGTGGGTATGGTTTGCGAGCCTCCGGAGTACTGTGGATTTACATATCTTGTCCAAGATTTTGTTTAAGTTGGATAGCTCATCGCTATTGTCCTTAAGGGGCATTTTTTATTGTTCTGCCATGAGCTTTTGAATCCGGCATTGACTGTCGCGCTCTTTGGACCGTTCCTATTGATCCGGCGCTGGTCCTTGTTGCGCCGTGGTTTCCCGTTTCCATCCCTGACTTCGGATGTACTTGGGTCGTTGGTGCCGCATCTTGCTAGCCAGCTGTCCTCTCCCGCGCAAAAGCGGGTCATGAGGCTTGTTAATGCAGCCATTGTTCTTGGCTTTTCTTGGCCGAGGTGTCTGGCGAGCCATTCGTCTCGGACGTTGTGTTTGAAGGCTGCTAAGGCTTCAGCGTCCGGACAGTCGACTATTTGGTTCTTTTTAGTAAGGAACCTATTCCAGAATTTCCGGGCTGACTCTCCGGGCTGTTGAGTTATGTGACTTAGATCGTCTCAGATCCGGAGGGCGGACATAGGTCCCCGAAAATTTTCCCCAAACGCATCCTCGAGCTCTCCCGGCTTCCAATGGCATTTTCAGGAGGCTTTTAAGCCAATGCCGAGCTGGCCCTTTGAGTTTGAGGGTAAGTATTTTATGGCGTGGAGATCATCTCATCTAGCCATGTGTATGTGGAGGATGTAATCCTCAATCCAGACTCCAGGGATTGTTGATCCGTCGTATGCCTCTATGTTTACAGTTATGAATCACTCTGGAAATTCATGATCCAGCACCTCATCGGTGAAACATAGGGGATGTGTGACGCCCCTGTATTTGGGTGTGCCGTGATGTTCGGATATTTGGCGTGTTGCATTGCTTTGAAGAGCTTGCTTTCTCGGCCCATAGACGGACCTAACTGGGCCATCCTTTTGATGTGAATCCTTATGCGGATCGCATATCGGCTTGTGTCTTGGCGCCATTTGCCGCTCTCTTTTGCCGTGGGGTCGTCCATCCGACCGGGTGGCCTTCTTACTTTTGATTGTGGGGGCTCTATGGCCTCCTCATCAAATTCGGGCAATAACTTTCTCTTTGGGTAGCTCTTTGTTCGGCGATCGCCGCCAGATTTGTCTCATGATGTTGAATACTCTCCTCCAACTGATTCTGAGTGCATCTTCCGCTGTTTTGAGCTTCCGCTTCTGCTTTTTCAGGCTACGCGCAGTGGCGACGAGCCTTTTGTGGAGGTTATTCTGCTCCAACAATTTGTCCGGCGTGAGATCGTCCGGACTGTTGTCTTCGCCGGGGACGGGTTGTTTATCCAAGTTGTCTTGTTCGGACGAATGCTCGATAGCATGTTCGTCGTCCACCGGTTTGCCCTGCTCTATGGCTGGGTCTTTGTTGAGGCGGGACTTGGTTCGGCGTTTACGTTGCCGTTTTGACTGCTTTTCGAGGGATTTATCCTTCGTGGCGTCCGTTGTTCCTCGTCTTCATTTCCTTTAGGTGTATCCTCCATGTATACATCATGGGATGAGGTGGTTGTCCAGCATCCTATAGGTGCTGGTTCATGGTTGTCTCCTACATCGTCGTCCATACCGTCGATGTCTTCGTAGTCGAAATCGAGCACGTCGTGTAAGCTCTCGACAGTGGCTACGAAGTGGGTGGTGGGTGGGCGTTGAATTTCTTCGTCGTTCGCATCCCAACCTTCCTGACCGTAGTTCGGCCATGGCTCTCCGGATAAAGAGAGAGACTTTAGTGAATTCAGGGTGTCGCCAAAGGGCGAGTGCTGAAAGATGTCCGCGGCAGTGAACTCCATGACCGGCGCCCAATTGGATTCGATTGGCAGGGGCGCGGAGGGTTCGGAGTCCGGAGAGGAGTCCGGCACCCTGGAGTCGAGGTCTTCGCAAAGGACAGGGATGGAGTTCGGCTCAATTGCCGTAGAGATTGTAGCCCCCGAGGCGGTGTCCAACCACTCGTCCTCGATCGGGGAATCCGGCTCCAGACTAAGGGTCGGAGCGGATGCTGGTGCGGCCTCCAGGGCACTGTTCGGCTACAGAGCTATATCATGCCCATCGAGACAGTGCGGCACGCTTGGTTGCGACTCGAATCCGTTGAAGATCAAGTCCCCGCGGACATCGGCCGTATAGTTCATACTTCCAAATCTGACCTGATGGCCAGGGGCATAGCTTTCGATCTGCTCCAGATGGCCAAGTAAATTGGCCCGCAGTGCAAAGCCGCCGAATTCGAAGATCTGTCCGGGGAGAAAAGTCTCACCCTGGACCGCGTCGTTGCTGATGATCGAAGGAGCCATCGGGCCTATAGGTGACGACACAGAGGAACTCTCAATGAAAGCACCAATGTCGGTTTCAAAACCGGCGGATCTCGGTAGGGGATCCCGAATCGCGCGTCTAGGCGGATGGTAACAGGAGACAAGGGACACGATGTTTTTACCCAGGTTCGGGCCCTCTCGATGGAGGTAATACCCTACTCCTGCTTGATTAATATTGATGATATGGGTAGTACAAGAGTAGATCTACCACGAGATCAAGGAGGCTAAACCCTAGAAGCTAGCCTATGGTATGATTGTTGTTGTCCCCTACGGACTAAAACCCTCCGGTTTATATAGACACCGGATAGGTTAGGGTTACACAGAGTCGGTTACAATGGTAGGAGATCTACATATCCGTATTGCCAAGCTTGCCTTCCACGCCAAGGAAAGTCCCATCCGGACACGGGACGGAGTCTTCAATCTTGTATCTTCATAGTCTTGGAGTCCGGCCGTGACGATAGTTCGGCTATCCGGACACCCCCTAGTCCAGGACTCCCTCACCGATCCTCTAGATCTGGTCTCGATCTCGCTCTCTATCCTTCTCCCTTCGTCCTCCTTGCCTTGGTGGTGGCTAGCTCTATTTATAGTGGAGGCCCTGGGCCTCTTCCCAAATATTGAGCGGGAAGGGCGCCAACAATTGGCCATTTTGAAGGGGAACATCTAGTACACTTATCCTGACTAAAGTCGGTCCTCGCCTGCCAAAGACTCTGATGGTGACGCCGGCTTGGGCTCCACGATGACCTCCTTCCTGCCATTCTGCTGGTCTTGGTCTTGTTGCACCGAAATGGTTGCGTTTGCTTGATACCCTTGGTCTGTGCTTGCCTCCTTTGCACCAAAGGGGAAATGAGGACACTGCGCGGGCTGGCGCCCGCCTGGCGCCCTCGGTCGTCATGGCTTGCGTGGTGGGAACCTCGTGAGGTACCCCGCCTCGATCTCTCCGCCTCCTCGCGAGCCAGCCTGACGGGGCCATGCCTGAGGAAGCTTCCTGTCGTCCACCCCGCGAGGGTCTTGAGCTTGTGTTTATGAAGATGGCCCGTACTGGGCCACCCCTTGAGCCACACCGTAGGCCGCAGGCAGGCAAGTCTGGGTACCCCCATTCCCAGAACGCCGACAGTTCTACCCGTAGGGCACGGTTGCCGGGCTCAGCCCCGACAACCACCTTTTGTACAAGCCTTGCCGATGCGCATGTAACCCTTTGTACAAAGCCAGGCGCATACCCTGAGCACAGATAATAAAACAGAGCACTGGCATCTAGAACTTGCATGCATGTTTATTTAAGTATGATTTTTACATACTCATTAGATCATATAGATGAGGTCGTATGCTACTGTTTCTTTTCCCTGAACTAACAACAGGGCTCTTACCGCAGATGAACTCCCCGCAGAAGAGGAGTGGGAACAAGCTTGCATATCGGCCCCAAGCAATATAAGGCAGCTAAGTTCTTTTTTGTCACCCATAGTGTACCCCTGTGAGAAGACTTGTGCGTAGAAAAACTTGTCACCCTCCGAGATTTGTGCTCACATTACTTCGATTCAAAAATCACTTTGGTTAGGGTGGTCGCAGCTGCATTTGGGAACGAGGGTTGACTAAGGGCCAGTTCCTTTCCATGCTCCTAGCCCACCAAGCAGGGCCTTGCGGCAGGCAATGGAAGGGACTGGCAGGATGTCTTGCCAGAAAATCTTGTTTACTTGAAAGTATAAAGGAGTTGTTCCTTTGCATCGACATGACACATGCACAAGTGCCCAGCAAGCATATTTTCTTTTTCATTAATACGTAGAAAACACGAGTACAAACCTCACAGGGTACAAATATGGATGGAAAAGATTACATAATTTAGACTAAAGTTTGGCAAGTTCCTACATCTTTTAGATTGAAAAAAAGATAAGTGCCATGTAATCCCTTTCTTGTCCCTCTCCTCCTAGGAACTATAGTGGGAGGTGAAGAGGGAAAAAGGAGTACCTTGTCAGAAGCCCAGCATGACCCCGTCAGGGCCCGCAGGACGCAGCCTGACAAGATCAGGAGAGCGCGGACAAAGGTGATGGACGGAGAGAGCGGTTAGGCGATACCCTGGTCACCACTGCCAGGACCAGCGGAAAGCGACAAGAGGGACACCGACAGGGAAGACGAAGTCGGAGTCCACGGGGAAGCCTGCCGGGGTCCAGCTGGAGGAGGCGGAGACATCCACACCCAACACCACGGCAAATCGCTCTTCTGGGGGGAGAAGAAACAAGTGCAGATGGCGGTGCTGCTGGCGCCCAGCTGACGGTGACGGTGCGACCGACGCTTAGCCAAAGTCCGAGTCGTCGTCCTCCCGTCTAGAGTCGTCGTCATCACCATCACCGTCCTCTTCGTCGCTGTCACTCGAGGAGGAGCTTTCGTCGTCGGTCGAGCTCTCCGCGCAGCACCCTAAGCGAGCACCCAAACGCCAAAGACCTTGATGGAGAGCTGGTTGGCCTCCATTAACTTGAAATGGAGAAAGTGCCCTGCCGCTAAGCTGTGGGCACGAGCAAAAAATTTCTAGCCACGCTGGAGAAGCATGCCATGAGGCGCGGGGAACTCCACATCCGCCCGCATACTGCCATTACAGCAGCCCCTCATGTGCAACCTCAATCCGGGTGGCCTTCTACTTCCATTAGTCTTGCAAAGGGAGTGGGGATCCAAAGGCGGCTGCGCGGAGGACCGCGCAACTGGACGATGAACTCTGATAACCCACAAGTATAGGGGATTATAGTAGGCTTTTAGGGTAGAGTATTCAACCCAAATTTATAGATTCGATACAAGGGGGGCCAAAGAATATTCACGAGTATTAGCAGCTAAGTTGTCATTTCAACCACAACTGAAAGACTTAATATCTATAGCAAAGTATTTAGTAGCAAAGTAGAATGGAAGTAATGGTAACAGTGCCAAAAGTAACAATAGCAGTTTTGTAGTGATTGTAACAGCAGTAGCAATGAAAGTAACTTAGCAAACATCAATATGTGAAAAGCTCGTAGGCAATGGATCGCCAATGATAATTGTGTTGGATCATATTCATCATGTAGCAGCCATAACCTAGGGTGACACGGAACTAACTCCAATTCATCAATATAATGTAGGCATGTATTTCGCATATAGTCATATGTGCTTATGGAAAAGAACTTGCATGACATCTTTTGTCCTACCCTCCCGTGGCAGCTGGGTCCTAATGGAAACTAAGGGGTATTAAGGCCTGCTTTTAATAGAGAACCGGAACAAAGCATTAGCACTTAGTGAATACATGAACTCATCAAACTACGGTAATCACCGGAAAGAATCCCAATTATTGTCACCTTGGGGTATGCGGATCATAATTTGTAATAGGTGTCTACAACTTGCAAGATAGGATCAAGAATGCAAATATATTCATGAAAACATAATAGGTTCAGATCTGAAATCATGGCACTCGGGACCTAGTGACAAGCATTAAGCATAGCAAATTCGTAGCAACATCAATCTCAGAACATAGTGGATACTATGGATCAAACCCTAACAAAACTAACTCGATTACATGATAAATCTCATCCAACCCATCACCATCCAGCAAGCCTACGATGGAATTACTCACTCGCGGAGGTGAGCATCATGAAATTGGTGATGGAGGAAGGTTGGTGATGATGATGGTGATGAATCCCCCTCTCCGGAGCCTCGAACGGACTCCAGATCAGCCTTCCCGATGAAGAACAGGAGGCGGCGGCTCTGTATCGTAAAACATGATGAATTCTTCTCTCTGGTTTTAGTTCTCCATGAATAGGTACTTATAGAGTTGTAACTATGGTCGGAGGTGGTCCAGGGGGCCCACAAGCCTGGTAGGCGCGCCCTGGGGGGTAGGCACGTCCCCCAGGGCTTGTGGCCTCTGGGTGGCCCCCTCTGGTTGATTCTTGCGCCAGTATTTTTTATATATTCCAAAAATATTCTCCGGAAATTTTTAGGTCAATCCGAGAACTTTTGTTTCTGCACAAAAATAACCCCATGGCAATTCTGCTAAAAAACAGTATCAGTCTGGGTTAGTTCCATTCAAATCATGCAAATTAGATTCCAAAACAAGGGCAAAAGAGCTTGGAAAAGTAGATACGATGGAGTCGTATCAACTCCCCCAAGCTTAACCCATTGCTTGTCCTCAAGCAATTCAGTTGACAAACTAAAAGTGACAAAGAAAAACTTCTACAAACTCTGTGTGATCTTGTTGTTGCAAATATGTCTAGCCAATATTCAGGTTTTCAGCAAAGATTATGAACTAACCATATTCATAATAACATTTAGGTCTCACATTTACTCATATCAATAGCATAATCAACAAGCGAGCAATAATAATAAATCTCGGATGACAACACCTTTTCAAAAGGATCATGATATAATATAAAAAAATGGTATCTCGCTAGCCCTTTCTGAGACCGCAAAACATAAATGCAGAGCACCCCTGAAGATCAAGGACTGACAAGACATTATAATTCATGGCAAAAGAGATCCAGTCACACTCATACTCAATATCAATTAATAACAAAGCATAAAAATGATAGTGGTGCTCTCCAGCTGGTGCTTTTTATAAGAGGATGATGACTCAACAATAAAAGTAAATAGATAGGCCCTTCGCAGAGGGAAGCAGGGATTTGCAAAGGTGTCAGAGCTCGGAGCTTTTAAAACAGAGATGAATATAATTTTGAGTGGTATGCTTTCATTGTTAACAAAACAACCAAGAGATTTCACTATCTTCCATGCTAGATACATTATAGGCGGTTCCCAAACATAATGGTAAAGTATTTGCTCCCCCTCCACCAACAGTCACACTCCACGGCTAGCCGAATCCACGGGTACCGTCCATACCAACCAAAGTCCTGGGGGAGTTTTGTTTGATAATTATATTTTCATTTGATTTAGAGCATGGAACCGGGCATCCCGAATACCAGCCACTTTCTCGTGAATGACAAGTGAATAAACACTCATCATGAGAATAACCCACCTAGCATGGAAGATACTAATAGCTCCCAGTCACTACATGAGCAATTTAGGCATACAAAACAGATTATTATTTGAAGGTTTAGAGTTTGGCACATGCAAATTTACTTGGAACGGCAGGTAAATACCGCATATAGGTAGGTAAGGTGGACTCATATGGAACAACTTTGGGTTTAAGGAAATGGATGCACGAGCAGTATTCCCGCTTAGTAGAAGTGAAAGCTAGCAAAAGATTGAGGAGCGACCAACTAGAGAGGGACAACGGACATGCATTGAGATTAATCAACATTGAGTGCCAGCATGAGTAGGATATAAATCACCATGAACATAAATATTGTGGATGCTATGTTGTTTTTGTTTCAACTACATGCGTGAACATGTGCCAAGTCAAGCCACTTGAAACATCCAAAGGAGGATACCATCCTATCATACTACATCACAACCATTTGAAAATACATGTTGGAACGCAAGATAAACCATTATCCATCCTAGCTAATTAAGCATGGAATGAGTAACTATAATCTATAATTGTCATTGCAAACATGTCTCATTCATAATGGGCTGAATCAAGAACGATGAGCTAATCATATTTACAAAAACAAAATAGGTCGAGTTCGTACCAGCTTTTCTCCATCTCAATCATTTCATCAAATATCATCAAAAATCTTTTTGGGTTTTATTTTAATACTACTGCTAAATAAACTAGGAAAGAAAACTAAAAGGTAGCGATGACTAATTTTCTTGAATTTTCTCAAAGTTTTTCAGACACACAAGAAGAAGGTAAGAAAAATAAACTAGCATGGATAATACAATGAAAAGGGATGAACACCGACAACTGGAATGGATGTGTGAACATGAAGGTAATGTCAGTGAGAAATGCATATTCCCCAAGCTTAGGCTTTTGGCCTAAGTTGGTCTAGGGCCATTGCTGGCCAGGGTAAAATCCAGGGTTGTAATTGGGCTTGTACTCGATTGCAGCTGCCACCGCCTGGCAAGCTGCCTCATGGATACGAGCGGTCTCCCTCGCTCTCTCATACTCAGCCGCCTCCTCTCTGGTTATGAAGTACCTTTGTTTTACCTGAAAGTCAAAGAAGGCATAAGCAGGAAGCGTAACATGGACAGTGCGCTGCCTGTCATAGATTAGTATGTACTGAAAAGGAAACTCGCCTCTCTCAAGAAACTGGTAACACTCCATAGCATCATAGTCAAGAAAAGCAGGGTGTAACTGAGGATCATTTTATCTTATGGGGACACCAAGATATGTAGCTAAACGAGTGGCATAAATTCCACCAAAGAAATCCCCATCTTTAGCATTATTATGTAACTGACGTGGAATGATAGCCCCCAAATTAAATCGTTTATCATTCAGTACTGCGCTCTTAAGAACAATGAGGTCGGGGGCGCACATGTGGCTATGATCATGTTCACCATTAATGCATTGTTGGGACCCCGACTCATAAGTCGTGATCACCGAATGCACGTGTATAGTGATCCCAGAGATCAATGCTCACTGAACACACAGAAGGTGAATAACAAGAGTCTTACATCCATACATACCGTATTACACAAGTAGGACCATTATGGTCGAGTCTTGAGTATAACATCACAGCAGAAATCTTCGTCGATAACTTGGACCCATGCCATCTGCCTTAACCCTATAGGCATTCTGACTGGGAAGCGTCCTAGCTCGCGTGTTCGTCCCTGAAGTATTCTTCATCATATCCTGTTCTTTCATGCCTGGCCAATAAAATAACCAGTGGCAAGCCAATGAGTACTTTGAATGTACTACTTAAGCAACCCATGTTTTGGTTCAAGATACAGCAATGCATGATATAGGTAAATTTTTGCAGAAAGCTAGTTTTTGTTGTGCTATGACATGTTCAACAATTGGTAAGTCATGCATCATACAATCTCAAGTAACCATAGGGTCTGGTTATAGATATCAACATAAATGGAGTGGGCATCAACCCAACTCAATCATGTCAAGTCCTTTGACTTGGCCCAAGTAGTTCTTCCCACTTATCCCAGCACACACACTGGTTTGTAAACAAGTGCACGTAGCCCAAGAGTGGTTACCCAACTGTCCTTGACTGTGGACACGGCTATTCGAATAGTTTTACACTCTGCAGAGGTTGCACACTTTACCCATAAGATCTGGGGAACTTCCATGTCAGCCACGACCCGCGGTACCTCAAGTACCCGGGGTAAGCACCCGATCACTATCTTTCCCTAGACGACACTAACATGGAGTCCACTCGATTGGTAGTAACCCCCGTGCCCAACATTTCACAACTTAAAATTTGTGGAGCCTTGCTCCCATATTCATCACATACCACTGGCACGGGGTACCAATTGTGTGTCCGGTGCCCCATAAAAATGTTCTTGGCCGCCCTACCTGGCACGACCCCGTCCCGAGAGAGTGCAACAACAACTCTCCCGTCACTAGTAATGCGGGCTCCAAGCTAGTATCGGCCTAGGTAATCAATAATGCCCTTTCCCATATAAGAGTAGAGTGATTGCGCATGTAAGGTTGGAATAATGGCCGCAACTTAAACCAATCCATTTTGAAAACAACACTCACACTTGCCTTGGTACACCACTTCGTCATCAAGTGGTTACCCAACTCATTATCTCCCTCAGGCATAAGTGGCACCCGACAGGGTTTTCGAAAAGTCTTTTATAAATACTTTGTCTCCATCACCATGCATATTCTCGTCCCATTTGCGTAGCCACTACTATAGCATCCTATCTACTCCCACCGGCATAACCCTCATAAGGAGGTAGGGTCATGCACCATGCAAGTATCAACGAGGAAGTAATAGAGGCAACCCATCAAGGTGGTTACCACCTCATCATGATTCCGTTGCAACAACAATATGGTGCTATATGACAAGCATAAAAAGGGTTTCATAGACATGGTCAAAGGGCTGTGTCGGTGTCAAAACCGGCGGATCTCGGGTAGGGGGTCCCGAACTGTGCGTCTAGGCGGATGGTAACACGAGACAAGGGACACGATGTTTTTACCTAGGTTCGGGCCCTCTCGATGGAGGTAATACCCTACTCCTGCTTGATTAATATTGATGATATGGGTAGTACAAGAGTAGATCTACCACGAGATCAAGGAGGCTAAACCCTAGAAGCTAGCCTATGGTATGATTGTTGTTCGTCCTATGGACTAAAACCCTCCGGTTTATATAGACACCGGATAAGTTAGGGTTACACAGAGTCGGTTACAATGGTAGGAGATCTACATATCCGTATCGCCAAGCTTGCCTTCCACGCCAAGGAAAGTCCCATCCGCATCGGGACCAAGTCTTCAATCTTGTATCTTCATAGTCCAGAGTCCGCCAACGGTGATAGTTCGCTATCCGGAGACCCCTAATCCGGGTCTCCTCTCAGAGTCTCCCGAACCAGGCTTCAATGACGATGAGTCCGGCGCGTTGATTGTCTTCGGCATTGCGAGGCGGGTTCTTCTCCAAATTCCATATACTTGTCGAATAGTGTCCAGCTTCTGATAAATGCTGCGCTCTTTGGCTTCTACGCCCAATAATGGCCATCTTCCACGTGTTTGAATGAATGCGAAAAGCCAGGGTATTTTCACTTACCCCCCTAGCTGCGCAAATGAGCTGCCTATAAAAGGGGCGAGGATCTAGATCTGAGTCACACCATCCCTCCTTCGCGAGCTTTCACTGGAGCGCCTCTGACCAAAGCCCATTCCATCATGGACAATCGACGCTGCTCCTCCTCTCAAGGCTCCCAGCCCTCACCGAAGTTGGGAGAGATGCTCAGTCCGCATAGCGAGCTAGTTATACTCCAAACCAAGGGATTTCTTCCCCCGGCCTTCATGGTTCTGGTTCGAGCCGGACTTGCCACCTACAAGGGCGTAAAGCAAGCGGAGAGTGTCCCCGATCCCTCTAAAGGAGAGCGGGTATGCTTCATCTCTTATCTAGTAAGAGGACTCGGATTTCCATTCCATCCGCTTTCTCCGGGGCTCCCTGAGTTCTCTGACCTCTAGTTGCACCACCTTACTCCTGCCTCCATCTTGCACATCGCGGGCTTCGTGGCCCTTTGCGAACTGTTCTTGGGCGTCGAGGCTCATTACGGGCTGTGGAAGAGATTATTCTGCCTAGTACCCCGTTCTCATGAGGGGTCAATATATCAAGTGGGCGGAGCCGAGCTATGGCACATCGCCGGGACCGGATACCTATCCGGAACCCCAAAGAAGGCGTCCGAAGACTGGCCTTCGGAATGGTTTTACATGGAGGACGTCCCACTGCCGGATCCTGTTCGGATAGGCCTTCTGGAGTTTAGCAATGCTCCTCTGAAGAAGCGCCTAAGCCGGGCGCCCTGAGCCCCGGAGGGAAAATGACCGATGTCCTCTACTTGATGAGCCGAATAAGATTATCGGTTTCATGCCGGATTGACCATGATTGGAGTCATGGCAATCAGATTATGAGGGGAGTGCAGCCACTCCAATATAGGGGCCACCCCATGTGGGACTCCAACGGGGAGGACGATGCCACCCGCCATGGCCGCAAAGGGCCGGGATCGGTCACCGAACTGGTGAAGATCTTGTCTGCCATGTATAAAGGGGAGGAGGAGGATTTCCTCTGTGTTAATCCACTGAAGGAGTTTTCTTCGAATAATCCTCGAAGCTGGGTAAGCAAACATCTTCGTGACCTGTTCGATCCATGTTCCCGTGGTTAAATATCTCATTTCATGGTTTCTGCGCAGGAACTGCGCCGGACTATGGAGAAGATACGCAGCCCGCCCCCACAACCCGAGGATCCGGAACGGCCCCTCAATCTGACCTCCGAAGAGGATCCGGATATAAAGGTGGAGTTGATCGACGGGGTGTTCCACCAACTTAGCATCGACAATGCTTTGGTTGCCATTACGGCCGACTACCCCGGAATACTTCCAAATTTCGCAGTAATCGAGACCAATGTCCCAATATTCGATAATGACCCATCCGTGCTTATTTCTCGATCACCGTATACCAATGGTGTTTCGCAGGGGTACCTTCGAGGCAGAAGCCGAGCCCGCATGGCTGGCCAACAAGGCGTGACGCCCGCAGGCTAAAAAGGAGTGCGGTCCGAATCGAGACTCAGCCGCAACGGCATGGCGTGTCACCATGTTCCTAGGATGGATTCCTGGAAGGCGTACTAACGCTGACGCTCTTTTCAGGAAAAAGAGCGCTCGCCGGACTGAGCCCGGAGAGGTTGCCAATCGAACCTCCGCTCGCCAGGCTCCAAAGCGGGGTCCAGAAGTGGAGGCGAACACGAGGCGTACGTCGGATGCTCCTCCGACAGAGGATGCCGACAGATTGTCCGCCACCAACTCCGAGGTGCAGAGCGCCCTGAATCACCGGCGCCGCCGGACAGTTCTTCGTGACGCATGTTTCTCCCAAGAGGCCTTGAATGCCTTCAATTCGGAGATGCGCACCTGCGCCGCTCAAGATGGTCTAGCCAGAGCCACGGAGCAGTATGTAAAGGACATACGGGTAAGGAAATTTGATGATTATATATGCCAAGAGTCTCGAGACTTAAAATAGTTAGAATAACTGATTTAAGGATCATTTGTTATGCAGGATCTTACAAAAAAGAATACCCGACTGTCCCAGGAGCTTGAAGAGTGCATGGCCCAACTTGAGGCCACACTAGTCGCTACAGGGGGAGCCACAGAGACCCCCTCTGGTAATATACGCTTCAAAAGATAAATAGTTTATGAAGTGCGGCGGGTGTGTAAATGTGACAAAAAACATTGCAGATGGCGCCGGACTAGATCCGGACAAGCAGCAGCTCTTGCGCCAGCTAAAGGCTGGCGAGAGCGTGCTTACGAGGGTGCGGCAAGAGAAAAATAACCTCCAAGATGCCAACACAAAGCTGGGTGAGGAACTAAAGGATGTTCGTGCCCAGTTGTTTGACTCCGTAAAGGAGAATCGGCGGCTTCGTCGCGGCGTTTTCAGTAAGTGCTTGAGCGAACTTTGAAAGAGTTCGGTGAGGAAGGCGACTAACATAAACATGTATGCAGGTTTGCTCACAGGTCGTCCTGAGGAGGAGATGCCCAGTTCTTCGGGTGATCTTCTTCCCGAATTGCGTCAGCTGCACGAACGAGTCCGGCAGGTGATGAAAGGCATTGGCCAGGCTTTGTGGCCATCAATCTCCCTGCCCGAAGGCCTTGGGGAGCTGGCAGAACGGCTTCAAGGAGCACGGCGGCGCTTCTGACTATGGAAGATATCGGCCTGCCGTCAAGGCGCCAGGAGGCTCGGGCCATGGTAAAGACGCTGCGGTACACGGTTGTTGACCCAAACCACATGGCCGAGGTCGGACCTGTGGGGCCCGATGGGATGGAGATCCTCAGAAAGCTTAGTGTACGGCCAAGTAGAATTGGCCGCCAAGTATTCCCAAAGCAAGATTGTAAATTAGATAGCCTATTAGATGGCATTGAGGAGGAATACAATGAGTCGAGTTGACTATGTAAAAATATGACATGAAAAAATGTCTTCTAGCCGGATTGTAGATCGTTTGTCAAAGCGGACCTTTTCGCTTCGACCACCCAATAGTCCGGAGTGTGTCCGAATACCTTCGTGGTTATATAAGAACCGGGGTATGCATGGAGACAAGGCGTAGGGGTCATTATTGTTGTATCAGACAAGTGCCCAACTAGTTATGTTATATTACATGGGTAGTAAGAAACATCTTCCAGGAGAATAGTTCCGTTAAGGGTTCCTTTTCTTTGGGATGCATGCCCTAAAGTGCATGTCAAAGCTGCTATGAAAGCAGAAAATCATCCTGGGGCAGATGGGTAAATAGTTAAAAATAATCTTTCAGTTCAATCGACCGAATATTCCCTTAAGAACGCTTAGCTTTCGGCTTCACCTAGTCTGAGGTACACATTCGGTGACCCGGCAAGAATAATCGCAGAGGTGCTCCCTTTACCACCTAGCCGAACAATCGGGAACGTGGCGGTAAGCACAGGAGCCAGCAACCCAGCTTGGCCAAAACTTAAGTCATATCGATGCATATAATGGTGAATAAAAGGTACATGCGGAAGTTTAACGCATGTGTTGGGCATGAAGCCCGTATAAATAAGCTTCGTTAAAGAAGCCCCGAATATAATGAGCGCGGACAGCGTCAAGTATGTGCTAAAAAGCAAAGCGAGCCTCTAGAGGCTTCAAGAAGAAGGAGGAAGAAGGAGAGAAATAAAAGACAGCAAAAATAGAAAATGTGGACGGAGGAAGGAGACGAATTTGGAGTCCGGCGCTTAGGCGTAGAATCTTCATAGACGGGTTGCGCTCCATGGGTTCGGCTCGAGTCGGTTATCCGATGCGTTTCGCAGACGGTATGCTCCGCCGGTCAGGACCTGGTCGATGATGAAGGGACATTCCCATTTGGGCTTGAGTTTGTCCTTTTTCTTGTCCGGCAGGCGTAGAACTAGTTCGCCAACGTTATAAGCTTTGGCCCGTACTTCCTTGCTTTGATATCTTCGAGCCTGCTGTTGATAGAATGCGGAACGAGCTTTTGCCACGTCGCGCTCCTCCTCCAATGCGTCCAAACTGTCCTGCCGATCGATCTCAGCTTCTCTTTCTTCATACATGCGCACGCGAGGTGAGTCATGTATTATGTCGCAGGGCAAGATCGCCTCTGCCGTACACCATAAAGAATGGTGTAAATCCGGTAGTACGATTCGGTGTGGTCCGCAGCCCCCAGAGTACAGAGTCAAGCTCCTCAACCCAGTGCGTGTTAGATTCCTTGAGGGACCGCACTAGTCTGGGTTTAATGCCTCTCATGATTAGACCATTTGCTTGTTCGACTTGGCCGTTGGTTTGAGGGTGATAGACTGAGGCGTAATCGAGCTTGATGCCCATGTTGTTGCACCATAATTTGACCTCATCGGCCGTGAAGTTGGTGCCGTTATCAGTGATGATACTATAGGGGACACCGTAACGGTGCACTACCCCTGATATGAAGTCTATCATCGGTCCGGATTCGGCCGTTTTAACAGGCTTGGCCTCTATCCATTTGGTGAATTTATCCACCATGACCAATAGGTATTTTTGCTTGTGGGTTCCTCCCTTAAGGGGTCCAACCATGTCAAGCCCCTGCACCGTGAACGGCCAGGTGATGGGTATAGTTTTGAGGGCGGTGGGTGGCATGTGGCTTTGGTTAGCAAAAAGCTAGCAACCGACGCATCGTTGGACTAAATCCTGCGCATCTGCCCGGGTCGTCGGCCAATAAAATCCTATATGGAAGGCGTTGCCTACAAGGGCCCGGGCTGCGGCGTGGTGCCCACCCAGTCCGGCATGAATTTCAGCCAGGAGGTTTCGCCCTTCCTCTTCGGAGATACACCTTTGAAGGACTCCTGTAGTGCTTTTCTTATAAAGCTCTCCCTCATGGACTTTGTAGGCTTTAGATCGCCGTACTATGCAGCGAGCCTCATTTTGGTCTTCGGGAGTTTCGCCTAGTTAGGTAGGCTAGGAATGGTTCCGGCCCACGGGCGATAACCGCCATTATTTCATGAGCGGAGGGTGTTATCTCGGGGGCAGAGCCTCCGGTTGTGTCAGAGTGTTCGGCGTCAGGCAGTGCGGTTGGGTCCGGATTGTTACTGCCGGACTCCCCTTCCCATAGTACGGATGGCTTGAACAGCCGTTCCAGAAAGATATTAGGTGGGACGGCATCGCGTTTTGCACTGATGCGTGCCAATATATCCGCAGCCTGGTTGTTATCCCAGGCTATATGATGAAATTCGAGCCCTTCGAACCGTGCTGACATTTTTAGGACCGCATTGCGGTATGCTGCCATTTTCGGATCTTTGGCGTCAAAGTCTCCGTTTATTTGAGATATTGAGAGGTTCGAATCGCGCACCTCTAGGCGTTTAATGCCCATGGAGATAGCCATCCGGAGGCCATGCAGAAGGGCCTCGTATTCGGCTGCGTTGTTGGAGTCCGTATACATTATCTGAAGGACGTATTGGACTGTGTCCCCGGTTGGGGACGTCAGGACGACGCCAGCCCCTAGGCCGGCCAACATTTTGGAGCCGTCAAAGTGCATGATCCAATTGGAGTATGCGCCGTACTCTTTAGGGGGTTCGGCTTGATCCATTGGCCACGAAGTCGGCCAAAACCTGCGACTTAATAGCTCGTTGTGGCTTATAAGTTATGTCGAATGGAAGGAGCTCTATGGCCCATTTAGCAATCCGGCCCGTCGCGTCGCGGTTGTTTATAATGTCGTTAAGAGGTACTTCGGAGGCTACCGTTATCGAACACTCTTGAAAGTAGTGTCGCAGCTTCCGGGATGCCATGAACACCGCGTATGCTATCTTTTGATAGTGTGGGTATCGGGACTTGCATGGAGTTAGGACAGTGGACACATAGTAAACCGGTTTTTGAAGAGGGAACCGGTGTCCGTCCGTTTCTCGTTTGACAACGAGCACCGCGCTGACAACTTGATGTGTTGCGGCGATATATAATAGCATTGGTTTGCCCACGTTGGGCGCGCCACGACCGGATTTGTTGCCAAAATGGCCTTTATTTCTTCGAGTCCGGCCGTGGCGGCATCCGGCCCACTCGAAGTGTTCGGCGCCGAGGAGGCGGTAAAGGGGTAACGCCTTTTCTCCCAAGCGGGAAATAAAGCGGCTTAGAGCCGCCACACATCCCGTCAATTTTTGTATTTGTTTGAGGTCTTTTGGAATATCCAATTGTGACAGAGCTCGGATCTTGGCTGGGTTTGCTTCAATTCCTCTACCGGACACAATGAAGCCCAGGAGCTTTCCGGCTGGAACGCCGAAGACGCATTTTCCCGGATTGATCTTGATGTCATATTTTCGAAGATTTGTCGAATGTGAGCCTGAAGTTGTCTACTAGGGTTTCGACGTGCTTGGTTTTGGCGAAGAGCTTCCACTGTTTTGCCGATCTGGTTTGCCAGACATGTCTGAATCATGCGCTGATATGTTGCGCCGGCGTTTTTGAGCCCAAAGGGCATTGTGTTGAAGCAAAACGGGCCGTATGAAGTGATGAATGTTGTTGCAGCTTGGTCTGGCTCCGCCATCTTGATTTGGTGGTAGCTGGAGTACGCGTCGAGGAAGCACAATGAGTCATGCCCTGCTGTAGCGTCAATAATTTGATCAATTCGAGGGAGGGGGAAGGGATCCTTTGGGCAAGCCTTATTAAGGTCTTTAAAATCAACACATAGGCACCAGGATTTATCCTTCTTTGGTACCATCACCAGGTTTGCTAGCCAGTCCGGATTTTTTATATCTCTGATGAATCCGGCTTCCAAAAGTTTGGCTAGCTCCTCTCCCATGGCCTGTCTCTTGGGTTCGGAAAAGCGCCGAAGAGCCTGTTTGACTGGCTTGAATCCTTTTAGGATATTTAGGCTGTGCTTGACCAGCCAACGTGGGATTCCTGGCATGTCTGAAGGGTGCCAGGCAAAGATGTCCCAGTTTTCTCGTAGAAATTCTCGTAGTGCAGCGTCTACATCCGGGTTTAATTGTGCCCAACTGGAGGCCCTCTTTGCAGGGTCCGTTGGGTGGACTTGGAATTTGACTATTTCATCCACTAGTTTAAAAGAGGTGGACTTGGAGCTTTTATCAAGTATCACATCGTCCCTTTCACCATGGAGCGCATCACGGTGAGTTCCTCGGCCGCTAGGGCTTCGGATAGTGCCTCGAGGGCTAGTGCGGTTGTCTTGTTTTCGGCGCGGAGTGCTATGTTCGGATCACTAGCGAGAGTGATGATTCCGTTAGGTCCGGGCATTTTAAGCTTCATGTACCCATAATGGGGTATAGCTTGAAAAATTGTGAATGCCTCTCGTCCTAATAAAGCATGATATCCGCTGTTGAACGGGGCCGCTTGAAATGTGACCTCTTCGGACCTGTAATTGTCCGGGCGAAATAACACTACGTCGCAGTGATTTTTCCTGTGCAGCATGCTTCCGGCTAGGATTATTCCTCTAAAGGTTGTGCTGCTTCGCTCAATGCGGTTCCGATCTATTTCCATTTTTCGGAGGGTTTCCTCATAGATGAGGTTTAGTCCGCCGCCATCCATGAGTACCTTAGTAAGGCGAAAGCCGTCCACTATTGGACCGAGGACCAATGCGGCCGGTGCTCGGGCTGTTCGAATTTAGGTTAAATCACTGGCATTAAAGGTAATAGCTGTGTCACCCATGGATTTATTGTTGCTACTTGGTAGACTTGACAAGGTTGCGGAGTGTTCGTTTTCGCATGTTATTTGATGCGAAAGTCTCAAAGACTGTTAACACCGTCTTTGGTGTTCTTTGGGCTGGGATTCGAAGCTAGAAGCTCTTCGCCACTTTTGGCCACCTGCCGTAGTATCCAACATGCTCGAAGGCTATGAGTTGGAGTGGCGCCCTCTGTACTGTGAATTTTGCAGGGTCCGTTTAGCCAACCCTCCAGTACGGTTCCGTACCCTTTAGGGGGTTTTGGTTTTTTGGTGTTTAACCCAGGTGCTTGGTAATGATGCACCCTTTTATTTCGGACTAGGGATGTATTCGGGGCCGGATTATCCCAAAATTTACTTTCGGTTTTCCAGGCGCTCTCCATCGCCGCAAGACTTTTGTACTATGGTCACCAAGTCTGCAAAGCGTGTAATTTTGCGACGACTTATGGCGTTTAGGATTCCCTTGTCCGTGCAATTTTTGCAGAAAATTGGGATTGCGTCCTCCCCTCGGTAGTCCTTTATCCTGTCCATAACCAGGAGGAATCTGGCCCAGTAATGTTGTACTGTTCCAGCGGGCTCTTGCCGAATTCGGGATAGATCGCTAATGTTTGGGTGGGCGGGTGGAACTGGATCTGGAACCCCGTCCAATTTAAGACTCAGGGGCAGGGAAGTTTCCGAACTCGGAAGTTTGGATTTTTGAATGCTATCCAATGAATCCATCCCGTCGCCTGACTTTAAGTTCAGGGCTTGATCGACATCCGTCCCTCTTCGGGAATCCGGCATGGAGGATCGGGAATCGGACGTAGCTAGTCCTTAAAATAGAAGAAGAGTCGTCGCATTGCTCCTCTATCACAAAGCAACATGATGGGTAGCACAGGGAGAGTTGATCTCTCAGATCGGTTTTAGGCCCAATCCGTCGTAGTCTGTGGCGACTCCTGTATGCCCAAGAGCTCGCTTTTGAGGAGAGCTCGATCGATCTAACCGTTCGGCAAGTTCCGAATTAACGTGAAGATTGGTTTCGATGACTCTAGAAGTCATCGTCGCGCCGTACGAATCGGGCGGTTATAAGAAAACCACCTAGCGAAGAGTTCCACCAAGGCCAAGGCTCCTTTGGCGATAGTATCGCCTTTAAAGACGGGATGAGGCATCCTTCCCGACGGGCGACGCATACGGAGGAACTCTCAATGAAAGCACCAATGTCGGTGTCAAAACCGCGGATCTCGGTAGGGGGTCCCGAATCGTGCGTCTAGGCGGATGGTAACAGGAGACAAGGGACACGATGTTTTACCTGTGTTCGGGCCCTCTCGATGGAGGTAATACCCTACTCCTGCTTGATTAATATTGATGATATGGGTAGTACAAGAGTAGATCTACCACGAGATCAAGGAGGCTAAACCCTAAAAGCTAGCCTATGGTATGATTGTTGTTCGTCCTATGGACTAAAACCCTCCGGTTTATATAGACACCGGATAGGTTAGGGTTACACAGTCGGTTACAATGGTAGGAGATCTACATATCCGTGACGCCAAGCTTGCCTTCCACGCCAAGGGAAGTCCCATCCGGACACGGGACGAAGTCTTCAATCTTGTATCTTCATAGTCCAGGAGTCCGGCCAACGGTGATAGTTCGGCTATCCGGACACCCCCTAATCCGGGACTCCCTCAGGCTGCTTGCCTATTTTAACAAAGTCTTAAAGGTCTTCAAATATCTCTGGTCCAACCCCGAGCATTTCGTCTACTTCGTCAACTATCGTCGAAAGCAACCATAATAAGCAACGCAACAAGGCAGAAAAATAAAAGTGCTCTAAAAGTATTAATTGGACTTTTCTAGAACATCTCCGGTTATATGAAAAATAACCAGAGTGGTTTCATTGGAATTGGATCAGTGGAAATCACTGAACATTTCAATATGGTGGAATCAAGGGGTTTATGGATTTGCAAGAAGTGTACAGAAATATATTTTTGGAAAATGAGCAAAGACACCCATTTAAAAAACCATGATTTTAGAAGCATCTAGGAGTTGGTTTCACTGGATTTGGAGTTCAAATGAATTTCTTATGAATTTGCAAAGTTGACAAATATGAAGAAATGGCTCATTATATTGTGTTGCACCAAAAGTATTAATAAAAATGTTCATAAACTAAGTTATCAACTTAGAAGCATCTAGGAATTTGAATCATGGCATTTGGATCAATTTTGAGCTCTCTGTGATTTTCTAAAGTTTATGACAGAAATGGAAAAATGGGAGTTTATAAATGTTTGTGAAGAAAAAGTCTCTGAAAAAATGTGCATGTTGCACCGACAGGTAGATCATGATTTATAGAGTCACTAGAAATTTGAATCAACAAATTTGGAGTTAATTTGAATTATTTAGAAATTTTAAAATATTTATGAAAAAGAAAAGGAAGAAAGAGAGTCAACCTTATAAAGCGCACAGGTTCCCGAGTGGATATCGTCAAGAATTATTTGACCTTCTTCTAGCGTTATACACTTCTGACCGACTCCAGTCGCGCTTTCCCTGTAAAACTATCCCTTTATCACAGTAAAGGCCTTGGATCGATGGACGATCTGTCGAGCCTCTTCTTCATTCTCTGGGAGTTCTTTCCTTAGGATGTACGTGATGTACGGCATCGTCCAGTCGGGAGTGATGACCAAGACTTCCATGATCAAGTCGACCACCTTTGGAACCTCAACTTCACCGGATCTGTGACACTTTTTGGTTGCGGGGCTTCTTCGGTGAAAGGATCCTCTTGAACTGATGGTGTGTGGATGTGTTCCAAAAACACATTGTCGGAATGGCTTCTCTCTTGGAACCTATTTTTGCCAAATCATCACCGCTTGATTTTTTTCGGGGTATATGATGAAGCTCTAACCCCTCGAATTTCTTCTCTAGCTTACTCACTGCATTGCAGTAACCAGTCATGGCCGGACTTCTGACGTCCCACTCCTTCATCACTTGATTAACCACCAAATCTGAGTCGCCATAGACCATGAGGCGACAGACGCCGAGTGAAACAGCCATACGCAACCCATACAAAAGTGCTTCATATTCTGCTTCATTGTTGGAGGAATCAAAGTGAATTTGAAGAACATATCTGAAGCTTACCTCCTCGGGGAAACTAACACTACCCCAAAGACCGGAACCATTCAGCATCTTGGAACCATCAAAGAACATGGTCCAGTGCTCCGAGTGAACTTGAATCGGCAGTTGTTGTTCAATCCACTCGGCGATGAAATCTGCAATTGCTTGGGACTTGATGGCTTTCTTTGCCTCAAACTTGATATCTAAGGGAAGGAGTTCAATCGCCCATTTTGCCACTCGACCGCGATTCGTCTCTGTTGTGCAGAATCTCTGACAATGGAGCGTCGCTGACGACTGTAATGGAATGGTCAGAGAAGTAATGTGCAACCTTCTTCGTGGTCATATAAATCCTATATACAAGCTTCTGATAATGAGGATATCTTGCTTTGACGGAGTTAAAACTTCAGAAACATAATATACTGGGCGCTGAACTTTAAAGGCTTTTCCTTCTTCTTCCCACTCGATCGTAAGTACTGTACTGACAACTTGTCCCGTGGCTGCAATGTAAAGCAGCAAAGGCTCTTTGCTGATAGGGGCGGCAAGCACCGGCTGGGTGGAGAGCAGGGTTTTTACCTCTGCAAACGCTGCATCAGCTTCAGGAGTCCACTCGAACTTGTCTGACTTCTTCATCAGTCGGTAAAGAGGCAATGCCTTTTCACCGAGACGAGAAATGAATCGAATTAAAGCGGCCAAGCAATTAGTAAGCTTCTGGACATCATGCACACGCACAGGACGTTTCATTCGGAGTATAGTACCAATTTTCTCTGGGTTGGAGTCGATCCCTCGTTCGGAAACGAGAAAACCGAGTAACTTTCCGCCAGGGACTCTGAATGTACTCTTTTATGGATTAAGCTTGATATCATACCTCTTGAGATTGGCAAAAGTTTCAGCAAGGTCAGTCAGCAGGTCGGAACCCTTCCGTGACTTGACCACAATATCATCCATGTACGCTTCCACATTCCGTTTGATCTGAGTGAGCAGACACTTCTGAATCATCCTCATGAACGTGGCTCCGGCATTCTTTAGGTCGAATGGCATGGTAACATAACAGAAGCACCCGAATGGAGTGATGAAAGCTGTTTTGATCTCATCGGGTCCATACAGACGGATCTGATGGTAACCGGAATAGGCGTCTAAAAAAGACAGGTGTTCACATCCCGCAGTTGAGTCGACTATCTGGTCGATGCGGGGGAGAGGAAAATGATCTTTCGGTAGGCCCGATTGATATGTTTGAACTCAATGCACATACGAAGCGAATTGTCCTTCTTGGGGACCATGAAAACATTGGCGAGCCACTCGGAGTGGTAAATCTCTCGGATAAACTCCGCTGCAAGGAGTCAAGCCACTTCTTCACCGATTGCTTTTCTCTTCTGTACGGCGGGCCGTCGAAGATGTTCCTTGACCGGTTTTACCTTCGCTCGACTCGTAAATGATGCTCAGCCAGTTCCCTGGGAACACCTAGCATGTCAGAAGGTTTCCATGTGAAGATGTCCCAGTTCTCACAGAGGAACTGGGTGAGCGCTTCTTCCTATTTGGAGTCGAGTGTTGTTGAGATATGAGTCGGGGCAGCATTGGGGTAGGTCGGGTGAATGTGAATCGGCTTTGTCTCACCGAATGACTAAAACGCTGATTCCGTAGCGGGCTTCTTGGCTCGCAACAAATCACTCGGGTCTGTAGTTTTCTGGTATTCCTGCAGCTCTACCACTGCCATCTGAGCATCGGCGATCTTTGAGCCTTTCTGAAAACACTCTTCCGCTTTCTTCCGATTGCCGGTGACAGTGATCACTCCTTTGGGGCCTGGCATCTTCAGCTTAAGGTATACATAATATGGTCGAGCCATGAAACGTGCGTACGCTGGCCTTCCCAGAATAGCGTGATAAGCACTCTGGAAATCCACGACTTCAAACGTCAACTTTTCTTTGCGGAAATTCTTGGAGTCCCCGAAAACCACATCAAGAGCAATTTGACCGAGTGATTTCGCCTTCTTTCCATGAATGACTCCATGGAAACTCATGTTGCTGGTACTGAGCCTGGACATCGGAATGCCCATCCCTTTCAACGTCTCTGCATATAGTATATTCAGACCACTGCCACCATCCATCAAAACATTAGTCAGTCGAGTGCCTTCGACAACTGGGTCGACCACCAAAGCTTGCCTCCCAGGGGTGGCTATGTGCGTTGGGTGTCAGACTGGTCGAATGTGATGGCAGTCTGAGACCATACTGGGTGTCGCCGGAGCGACCATATTCACCTCTCGGTTGATAACTTTCAATCGACTTTTGCTTTCAACGTCAGCAAAAATCATCAGGGTGGAATTGACCTGGGGGTATCCATCATCACTATCTTCCTTGTGTTCAACTTTGTCTGACTCCTTTTCCTTATCTTTGGGCTGTTTCCCTTGGAACTGCTGGATCAAGAGCCAACACTGTCGAGTGGTATGCTTTGGGTAAATGAGTTTACCCTCTTCATCTTTCTTTGCGTGAATGTGGCATGGCAAGTCTAACACATCATTTCCGTCTTGATCCTTCACTTTCTTGGGGTTCCAAGGCCCTTTGGGCTTCCCCTTAAGCTTTACTTGAGTCACGGCCAAGGCTTCTCCAGGAGCAGCTGGCTCGGCTTTCCGCTTCTGCTTCCGACTGGAATTTCCTCCTCCGGTTTCATGAGCGACTGACTTGTGCTTTCCACTCCGGAGCCGATCCTCTTCTTCACCATTAGCATACTTGGTGGAAATCTCCATCATTCGACTCAGAGACATGTCTCCGGTTCGACGGAATTTTAGATTCAGTTCTATGTACTTAACGCCTTCCTTGAAGGCACAAACTGCCTGGTGATCCGACACGTTCTCCGCTGTGTGATGCAACGTGATCCATCTCTGGATGTAATCCCTCAAAGTTTCATTTGTCTTCTGCGCCCAAGATTGCAATTCTGTCAACCCTGCTGGTCGCCAGGTGTCCCTTCAAATGTTACGACAAACACTCGAGAAAGATCTTCCCAAGTGTAAATGCTGCTGGGTGCTAACTGGTTCAGCCACGCTCTAGCCGAGCCCTCCAACATAAGAGGCAGGTGTTTCATGGCCACTTCATCATTACCGCGGCCAATCTGAACAGCCACTCGGTAGTCCTCAAGCCAAGTATCAGGTTTGGACTCACCAGTGAACTTACTGACTCCGGTCGCCAACCTGAAGTTGGGAGGAATCACTGCGGCCCTGATGGCTCTCTTCAAGCACTCGTCCCGAGGCGTGCACTCTGCTGCTGGTACATCTCGTCATGACCTCCTCGGTGAGCTCTGTTCCTATCGACCAAACCACGAACGATAATGGATCTCGCATCAAAGCCTGGTTCTCGGGTCGACCGAATCCTTCGCCCAAAGACCGTGAGGGCGTCTGTCATCCCGGGCCGTCGAGGCATCGTATGACCCACTCCTTGGGGAGGGTGGGCACTGATGTCGATCGTCATGATCGAAGTCGGTGATCATACCGCTCACGGTTCCTATATTGATCTCGCCGGTCTCCACGCCCTTCACGCCTCAGGGGCGATCTTGGGCTGTGAGCCGACTGAACTGTATCTGCAACAACGGATTTGCTGTGGATCCTATTCCGCGACTGTGATACAGCTGAATTCTGGTCTCCTGCTGCCCGGAGTAATGCTCTGATCTGCAACAAGCCTCTGCCAGCCTCGGACTGGGAAGGCTGAATCGACTCTGCTATACGGGCCGCAACTGCTAAATTTTGGATCGGAGTTTGATATACCTGAGTCGGTGGCTGAAAGAGCTGATGCCGACTGGATGGTGAGACCCGTTGTCGTGCTCGTTCGTCGAGTACTCGTTGGAGATTCTCCAGTCGAGTGCACTCAGCCAAGTTGGCCAAGCGCGCGTCTTCCAAGGCACGGGCCTCGGGGGTTTCTCCAACTATAGGAGTGTGAAGTGCATCCACGTTCCGGCGGCGAAGTTCCTCCCTCTGCAGCGAAGTGAGGGGCTCGGGGAGGTACTCTTCATGGGCATGTGACGGAGCGCCTCCGCCGTCGCCACCGTCGGCCTTGAGGAAAGCCGGAGGACTACGTGGTCCATCGACCATCGTGACTTCCGCCGGATCATCATTGTCGCACTTTCGGATGCGATCTCTGCGAGCCGGTCGGACAAAGTTGAACAGGCCGTAGAGAGATTCGTCAGGCTCGATCGCCGCGACTTGAGGGGTGGCTGACTGGCGAGCCACCGCATGCCTCACCCACCACTGGAGCCTCGACCGACCGGAACGCTTGCGCCAGTGGGCAACAGGGAGGGAGGACGCCACAGGAGTCGAGCGATCTGGGTCGACGGCTGCCGCAAGAGGACGCCACGGATGCACGCGCGAAAGTGCGTTGCCCCGCGAACGGGGAGCGCGTCGACGTCGAGTGGTGCCTCCTGAAGCCAAGCGGAGTCGTCCGGCGATTTAACACGAGCATGCCGAGACGGATCTCGCGGCCCTCAGCCAAACCTCCGCCTGAAACCATGATGAAGGGGATCGGAAAAACTGCAACTTCTCCAACAAGTCGCTAAGACACCTGCCCCAAGGTGGGCGCCAACTGTCGTGGTTCTAAGTCTGACAGTAATGTAGGGGGGTAGGAATGGAGAGACAAGATCCTAGCTATGGAGTAGTTGTATACACACGAGTTTTACGAGTTCAGGCCCTTCTCGGAGGAAGTAATAGCCCTACGTCTCGGAGGCCGGAGGCAATGATCGGATTATGCGTGTATGAATTACAGGGGTGCGAACCCTTGATACTGAGGAGGGGGGTGGCTTATATAGAGTTCGCCAGACCCCTCCGGCCCTCAGTTATGCAGGGTTTAAGGTACATTAAGGTCGGGTGTTACTGGTAACGCCACAAATAAAGTGCTATGATGACCATAAAAGCTACTTAATGACCGACCGTTAGTGTGCGGAGTGACTTTAGATCTCCTGGTTGTCGAGTGGTTGGCTTTATAGTCGAGTGTCTTCGAGTCTGTCGAGTGGAACATTTCTGAGTCGATTGAAAGGTGATTCTTCTAGAGATGTCCTTGGGGAGGGTATCTTGGATAGGTCCATGACCCTACCCTAGGTACATAGCTTCATCACCGGGGGCTCCTGTCGGTACAACAAACATTTAAGTTGTTGACCAGACTTATACACAAGCGTGTCGGCAAGAAATAGCTACACCAACATCCAAAGCAAGGCCAAGCCAGAGAAGCAGCTCTTTATGAGATCAAAGAGCGGATCAAGAAGACCAAGACAGACAAGACAGCAGAGCACCACCTCAGGAAAGACTCCCTTGCCGGGTAGAAGAGCCTGGTCGGGTCGAGGCCGCCGCAAGGCAAGTCCAAGATTTCCCCGGTGGGCTCGCCAGGTCCGCCAAGGGAAAATCTCCCCACCAAGGCGCCACCACTCCACCTTGCAGCAACGCAAATCACTTATCAATGCGGTGTCGAGACCCCAAGTGATTAAGTGGCTTCCACTAATCACATGGCAGCCATTTGGAAGACAGATTACCTTCATATGATACCCGTCCAGAGGCGTGTCAAACAGATAAGCAGAAGATGATTAAGCGGCACAACAGGCATGCCAGGGTGCATCCTCAGCATGACACCTAGCAGTGCATTTAATGCACTTTGTCCTAACTTCCAGAGTTAGGTATGATAGCACTGTTAGCTAATCATTAGATAAAGACTATGTTGCCACTGTGGTCACCCCTTAAGCTATAAAAGGAGGTTCAAGGCAACAGAGCAAAGGATTCAGACCCTTCACACTTGTACGCACGTAGCTGCTCCTTCCCCGAGGAAACCTTGCCGGGCTCGAGCGTTGCGTGTCGTTGTGCTCTTCCACTCAATCCACCAAACCAGGAGTGGGGTTTTACGCCTCACGGGGGCCCGAACCTGGGTAAAAATCTCCAGTGTCACCGCCGTCGCGCTGTCTCATTGCCTCCGCTCTTTGTGCAATGTGATCTTCCCCCTTGCCGAACCACAAAGGGGCCAATGGCCCCCTAGGTGATCGTGTCCACCCGCGACATTATGGCATGCAGATCTTTGTTTAGAAGATTTCCATGCCCATCTAGCAAGCCCACTCAAGACTAGCAAGAATCAAATCAAGATATCCGGCAACAACCATCGCCGGCCAAGACCCATGAACGACCTTACCTAGCAATGGCTATCCTAGATGGTGTGCACTCAGCTAGCCTTTGACAGCAAGCTACCTCCTCACCTATGCATGGCACAGCCGTTCTGTGCCGGCAGAACCCTTTCGCCACGCGGCCGATGGGCAGGCGTGCCAGGAGATGGACAAGACACAAGGGGTGAATCACTCACCCACGCCATCGCATGGTGTACATCTATACCAAGATGTGTCACGCCCCGCGTAGGTGTCACTATGGTCAGTGCTGACAAGACTATGGTTCGTTCCCAAAAGACTGAAGATGACAACACACCGTCGTGCATTTAATGCACTCACCTACCAGGTCGGAACCAGACCACTTCCTTAGCATCGAAGCCATTGTGGTACCCCTTGAGATATAAAAGGAGGGCCAGGCTAAGTCAAAAACAACTTCGAGAGGAGGAGACACAAGTAGGACAATGTTGGACACTTGTTAGAACACCAGTAGGAGCATACTATGCTTCCTGTTACCGGGAAGGACTTGTAGCTCTTAAGCCACCCACATAAACACACAAAAGTAGGAGTAGGGCACTACGCATCCATGCGGCCAAACCTGGGTAAATCGTTGTGTCCATTTCACATATTTCAGTAGTGTAGGTACTCACCTTCGTACCCCCATCCCCGCACTAGCAAACAAACGTCACCAGTCTATCGTGTCATCGAAGTGTCTGCACACACATGCCGACATATGACGCGCCAAGCAGGGAGGCACTCATGCAAATCTACATCAACAAAGTCATTGCGTCTCTATTGACGCCAGATCCATCATCGTCATCATCGGCCTCTTCACCGCCAGGATAGCATGGCCAGGGTATGGTTGCCTAAGCCTGCGGCACCGCACCCTGGGCATCTGCAATCTTCGTCCTTGCCGGCGGAAGGAGGGCGCCCTGCCTCGCCTCCGGAAAGACCCCACATCTCGGCAAGCATCGGACCGTGCGGTTCTGATACGTCTCTGTTGTACCTACTTTTCCTAATGCTTTTCCTCTTGTTTCGGACTCTAGTTTGCATGATTTGAATGAAACAAACCCAGACTGATGCTGTTTTCAACAGAACTACCATGGTGTTGTCTTTTTGCAGAAATAAAAGTTCTCGGATTGGAACGAAACTTTGCGAGGATTTTTTATATAATAAAAGAGAATTTCTGGAGCCAAGAACCACCGGAGGGGGCACCTGGGTGGGCACAACCCACCAGGGCGCGCCTCCCTCCAGGCGCAGCCAGGTGGGTTGTCCCCACCTTGTGGCCCCGCAGACTCCAACACTGATCTATAAAATCACATATTTGGAGAAAAATCAAAGAAAAAGAATTGCCGCGTTTCACGAGACGGAGCTGCCGCCACCTCCTGTTCTTCATTGGGAGGCCAGATCTGGAGTCCGTTTGGGGCTCCGAAGAGGGGGATCTTCGATCTTCGTCATCACCAACCTTTCTCCATAGCCAATTTCATGATTCTCCCCACCGGGAGTGAGTAATTCCTTCGTAGGATCGCTGGTCGGTGAGGAGTTGGATGAGATTCATCATGTAATCGAGTTAGTTTTGTTAGGGCTTGATCCCTAGTATCCACTATGTTCTGAGATTGATGTTGCTATGACTTTGCCATGCTTAATGCTTGTCACTTTGGGCCCAGGTGCCATGATTTCAGATCTGAACCGTTTATATTATCACCATTATATCTATGTTCTAGATATGATCTTGCAAGTTATAGTCACCTACTACGTGTTATGATCCGGCAACCCCGAAGTGACAATAGTCGGGACACTTCCCGGTGACGATCGTAGTTTGAGGAGTTCATGTATTCACTATGTGTTAATGCTTTTTCCGGTTCTCTATTAAAAGGAGGCCTTAATATCCCTTAGTTTCCAATAGGACCCCGCTGCCACGGGAGGGTAGGACAAAAGATGTCATGCAAGTTCTTTCCATAAGGACGTATGACTATTTACGAATACATGCCTACATTATATTTAAGAAGTGGAGCTAGCACTGTATCGCCCTAGATTATGAATGTTATATGATGAATATCATCCAACGAATTCACCAATCCAATGCCTACAAAATTCTCTTATATTGTTCTTGCTAAGTTACTACTGCTATTGTTACTATTTGCTACTTCTTGAGCTTCCGTTGGTTTTTCCCTTGAAGAGGAAAGGGTGATGCAGCAAAGTAGAGATAAGTATTTCCCTCAGTTTGAGAACCAAGGTATCAATCTAGTAGGAGACAACGCAAAAATTACCGAATACCTACACAAACAATCAAACAAGTTGCACCCAACGTGATAAAGGGGTTGTTAATCCCTTCACGGTTACTTGCAAAAGTAAGATCTGATAGAGATAGATGAAAATAACAAATGATAAAGTAAATATTTTTGGTATTTTTTTGTTTATAGATTGGAAAGTACAAGATAGCAAAATAGTAGATCGGAAACTTATATGATGGAAAATAGAACTGGGGGCCATATGTTTCACTAGAGGCTTCTCTTAAGATAGCAAATAATATAGTGGGTGAACAAATTACTTCCGAGCAATTGATAGAAAAGCGCAAAGTTATGAAGACATCTAACGCAATGATCATGAATATAGGCATCACGTCCGTGTCAAGTAGACCAAAACGATTATCCGTCTACCACTATTACTCTACGGTGGGTGGGGGGTGCGCCCTCCGTCCTTGTGGCCGCCTCGTGGCTCCTCTGACTTCATCTCCAAGTCTCCTGGTTGTCTTCTGGTCCAAGAAAAATCATCGTGAAGTTTTCAATCCGTTTGGACTCCGTTTGGTATTCCTTTTCTACGAAACTCAAAAACAAGGGAAAACAGGAACTGGCACTGGGCCCTAGGTTAATAGGTTAGTCCCAAAAATAATATAAAATAGCATATTAATGCATATAAAACATCCAAAACAGATAATATAATAGCATGGGACAATAAAAATATATAGATATGTTGGAGACGTATCAAGCATCCCCAAGTTTAATTCCTGCTTGTCCTCGAGTAGGTAAATGATAAAAACAGAATTTTTGATGTGGAATGCTACCTAACATATTTATCCATGTAATTCTCTTTACTGTGCCATGAATGTTCAGATCCATAAGATTCAAAACAAAAGTTTAATATTGACATAAAAAAATAATACTTCAAGCATACTAACAAGGCAATTATGTCTTCTCAAAATAACATGGCCAAAGAAAGCTTATCCCTACAAAATCATATAGTCTGGCTATGCTCCATCGTCATCACACAAAATATTCAAATCATGCACAACCCCGATGAAAAGCCAAGCAATTTTTTCATACTTTCGATGTTCTCAAACTTTTTCAACTTTCACACAATACATGAGCGTGAACCATGGACATAGCACTATCGGTGGAATAGAATATGGTGGTTGTGGAGAAGTCAAAAAGAAGGAGATAGTCTCACATCAACTAGGCATATCAATGGGCTATGGAGATGCCCATCAATAGATATCAATGTGAGTGGGTAGGGATTGCCATGCAACGGATACACTAGAGCTATAAGTTTATGAAAGCTCAAAAGAAACTAAGTGGGTGTGCATCCAACTCGCTTGTTCACGAAGACCTAGGGCAATTTGAGGAAACCCGTCATTGGAATATACAAGCCAAGTTAAAAATTCCCACTAGTATATGAAAGTGACAACATAGGAGACTCTCTATCATGAAGATCATGGTGCTACTTTGAAGCACAAGTGTGGTAAAAGGATAGTAACATTGTCCCTTGTCTCTTTTCTCTCATTGCTTTTTATTTGGGCCTTCTCTCATTTTTTTGGCCTCTTTATTTATTTATTTCCGGAGTCTCATCCCGACTTGTGGGGGAATCATAGTCTCCATCATCCTTTCCTCACATGGGACAATGCTCTAATAATGAAGATCATCACACTTTTATTTACTTACAACTCAAGAATTACAACTCAATACTTCGAACAAAATATGACTCTATATGAATGCTCCGGCGGTGTACTAGGATGTGCAATGAATCAAGAGTGACATGTATGAAAGAATTATGAATGGTGGCTTTGCCACAAATACGATGTAAACTACATGATCAAGCAAAGCAATATGACAATGATGATGCGTGTCATAATAATCGGAACGGTGGAAAGTTGCATGGCAATATATCTCGGAGTGTCTATGGAAATGCCGTAATAGATAGGTATGGTGGATTTTTTAGGAAGTTATATGGTGGATGTATGGTACCGGCGAAAGTTGTGCGGTACTAGAGAAGCTATCAATGGTGGAAGGGTGAGAGTGCGTATAATCGATGGACTCAACATTAGTCATAAAGAACTCACATACTTATTCCAAAAATCTATTATTTATCGAAATGAAGTACTATGCGCATGCTCCTAGGGGGGTAGAATGGTAGGAAAAGACCATCGCTCATCCCCGACCGCCACTCATAAGGAAGACAATCAATAAATAAATCATGCTCTGACTTCATCACATAAAGGTTCACCATGCGTGCATGCTACGGGAATCACAAACCTTAACACAACTATTTCTCAAATTCACAACTACTCACTAGCATGACTCTAATATCACCATCTTTATATCTCAAAACAACCATAAAGAATCAAATTTCTCATAGTATTCAATACAATTTATATGAAAGTTTTTATTATATCCCTCTTGGGTGCCTATCATATTAGGACTAAATTTATAACCAAAGAAAATTACCATGTTGTTTAAAGACTCTCAAAATAATATAAGTGAAGTATGAGAGTTAAATAATTTCTATAAAATAAAATCACCGCCGTGCTCTAAAAAGATATAAGTGAGGCACTAGAGCAAAATTGCCTAGCTCAAAAGATATAAGTGAAGCACATAGAGCATTCTAATAAATCACGATTCATGTGTGCCCCTCTCAAAAGGTGTGTACAACAAGGATGATTGTGTCAAACTAAAAAGCAAAGACTCAAATCATACAAGACGCTCCAAGAAAAACACATATCATGTGGTGAATAAAAATATAGCCTCAAGTAAAGTTACCGATAGACAAAGACGAAAGAGGGGATGCCTTCCAGGGCATCCCCAAGCTTAGGCTCTTGGTTGTCCTTGACTATTACCTTGGGGTGCCTTGGGCATCCCCAAGCTTAGGTTCTTGCCACTCCTTATTCCATAGTCCATCAAATCCTTACCCAAAACTTGAAAACTTCACAACACAAAACTCAACAGAAAATCTCATAAGCTATGTTAGTATAAGAAAATAAATCACCACTTTTGGTACTGTTGTGAACTCATTCTTTATTTATATTGATTTAATATATACTGTATTCCAACTATTCCATGGTTCATACCCCCGATACTTCCCATAGATTCATCAAAATAAGCAAACAACACATAGAAAACAGCATCTGTCAAAAACAGAATAGTCTGTAGTAATCTAGATAGTTCAAATACTTCTGTAACTCCAACAATTCTGAAAACTTAGGACAACCGAGGTAATTTGTATATCAATCTCGTGTAGAAAATTCAGAATTTTAGCACGCCTCTGTGATTTCTAAAAATTCTGGGACTGGGCGCAAATGTTTCTTTTTTTCAGCAAGATCAAATCAACTATCACCGTAAGCCATCCCAAAGGTCTTACTTGGAACAAACACTACTTAAAATACAAAACCACATCTAACCAGAGGCTAGATGAATTATTTATTGCAAACAGAACCAAAAAGCAAAGAACAAAAATAAAATTGGGTTGCCTCCCAACAAGCGCTATTGTTTAACGCCATTAGCTAGGCATAAAAACACAAATAAATCTTGGTATTGTCATCTTCGGTATGCAATTCCTTTCTCATTAAATCCTCCAAAACTCGTCTTAACAAATCTATCCTTTACTTTATTTACCTTCTAGTAGATGAACTCAAATCATCAAAAGGACTTTGATTAGTTATTTTAACATTCATAAACCCGTAATCAAGATCCTCACCATAGATGTCATCATAAATAATACGTATCTCGTTTCTAATGGGTTCCTTCATCATCTTATTCAACCAATCCATATTAAATCCTACATAAATTCCCATAGTAATCCAATCAAATTCCTCGAAGGTCTCGAGGTACAAAGCTTGCGAGATTTCTGAATAGGGAACTCTCCTCCTAGGATTTCTCTATAAGCTTGATAATCCCTAGTTTCCAAACTACGCATAGTTTCTTTATCGTGGAGGATATCTTCAGTTGGAGGATGTTCAACATCTTTTTTGGATAAAGCAAAAATATCCCTAGCTTCTTGTATTATAAAATCAAGTTCTTGCATAAGGATGATAGTGGCAATCTTTTTAGCCAAAGGATGATTAATATTTGTAAGCTCATAAAACGCTTTTCATAAGGCCGGATGGATGGGCACAAATGTTCTTTCTAGTTTCTCAACAAGCATAACAATGGCATCCACATAACAGTTTGTATCCAGAAGAATATATCTTTTATTAATAGGCATAGATCCCGTACAATCAAAGAATTCTTGAATAACACTTAATAATACTGCCGTCCCCCACACGAAAAGTTTTTGCTTTGTAATTAGGTGGAGTTTCAGCTTCATGATCCAAAGAACAAGATTCAAAATTTTCCTCAAGATTTTCAACGATAACTACCCCTAATTCAGACATGGTAGCAACAAACTAATCTAGCAAACGAACAAACAAAAGGCAAACAAAGAAGACGAACAGAAGAGGGGCGAAGAAAAAGCAAATCTTTTTGAAAATCATTTTAGAAGTGGGGAGAGGAAAAAGAGAGGCGAATGGCGAATAATGTAATGCAAGAGATGAGAGTTTATGATGGGTACTTGGTATGTCTTGACTTGGCGTAGATCTCCCTGGCAACGGTGCCAGAAATTCTTCCTGCTACTTCTTGAGCTTGCATTGGTATTTCCCTTGAAGAGGAAAGGTTGATGCAGCAAAGTAGAGATAAGTATTTCCCTCAGTTTGAGAACCAAGGTATCAATCCAGTAGGAGACAACGCATAAATCACCGAATACCTGCACAAACAATCAAACAACTTGCACCCAACGCGATAAAGGGGTTGTCAATCCCTTCACGGTTACTTGCAAAAGTGAGATCTGATAGATATAGTTGAAAGTAACAAACGATAAAGTAAATATTTTTGGTATTTTTTGGTTTATAGATCAGAAATTAAAAGATTGCAAAATAGTAGATCGGAAACTTATATGATGGAAAATAGACCCAGGGGCCATAGGTTTCACTAGAGGCTTCTCTCAAGATAGCAAATAATACGGTGGGTGAACAAATTACTGCCGATCAATTGATAGAAAAGCGCAAAGTTATGAGGATATCTAAAACAATGATCATGAATATAGGCATCACAACCGTGTCAAGTAGACCGAAACGATTCTGCATCTACTAATATTACTCATCATCGACCGCTATCCAGCATGCATCTAGAGTATTAAGTTCATAAAGAACGGAATAACGCATTAAGTAAGATGACATGATGTAGAGGAATTAACTCAAGCAATATGATGAAAACCCCATCTTTTTATCCTCGATGGCAACAATACAATACGTGCCTTGCTTCCCCTGCTGTCACTAGGAAAGGCCACAGCAAGATTGAACCCAAAGCTAAGCACTTCTCCCATTGCAAGAAAAGGAAATCTAGTTGGCCAAACCAAACCGATAGTTTGAAGAGAATTACAAAGATATCAAATCATGCTTAATAGAATTCAGAGAAGATTCAAATAATATTCATAGATAAGCTGATCATAAATCCACAATTCATCGGATCTCGGCAAACACACCGCAAAAAAGTATTACATAGAATAGATCTCCAAGAACATCGAGGAGAACATGGTATTGATAATAAAAGAGAGAGAAGAAGCCATCTAGCTACTAGCTATGGACCCAAAGGTCTATGGTAAACTACTCACGCTTCATCGGAAGGGTAATAGGGTTGATGTAGAAGCCCTCCGTGATTGAATCCACCTCCGGCAGGGTGCCGAAAAAGGTCCCTAGATGGGATCTCATGGGTACAGAAGGTTGCGGCGGTGGAAAAGTGTTTTCGTGGACTCCTCTAGTGGTTTGGGGATATTTGGGAATATATAGGCGAAAGAATTAGGTCAGGAGAGGCACGAGGGGCCCACAAGGGTGGGTGGCGCGCCCTCCGTCCTTGTGGCCGCCTCGTGGCTCCTCCGACTGAAGGAAATATGCCCTAGCGGCAATAATAAAGTTGTTATTTATATTTCCTTATATCATGATAAATGTTTATTATTCATGCTAGAATTGTATTAACTGGAAACTTAGTATATGTGTGAATACATAGACAAACAGAGTGTCCCTAGTATGCCTCTACTTGACTAGCTCGTTAATCAAAGATGGTTAAGTTTCCTGACCATGGACATGTGTTGTCATTTGATGAACGGGATCACATCATTAGAGAATGATGTGATGGACAAGACCCATCCATTAGCTTAGCATTATGATCGTTTAGTTTTATTGTTATTGCTTTCTTCATGACTTATACATATTCCTCTGACTATGAGATTATGCAACTCCCGAATACCGGAGGAACACTTTGTGTGCTATCAAACGTCACAATGTAACTGGGTGATTATAAAGATGCTCTACGGGTGTCTTCGATGGTGTTTGTTGAGTTGGCATAGATCAAGATTAGGATTTGTCACTCCGAGTATCGCACAGGTATCTCTGGGCCCTCTCGGTAATGCACATCACTATAAGCCTTGCAAGCAATGTTACTAATGAGTTAGTTACGAGATGATGCATTATGGAACGAGTAAAGAGACTTGCCGGTAACGAGATTGAACTAGGTATGATGATACCGACGATCGAATCTCGGGCAAGTAACATACCGATGACAAAGGGAATAACGTATGTTGTTATGTGGTTTCACCGATAAAGATCTTCGTAGAATATGTAGGAGCCAATATGAGCATCTAGGATCCGCTATTGGTTATTGATCGGAGATGTGTCTCGTTCATGTCTACATAGTTCTCGAACGCGTAGGGTCCACGCGCTTAACTTTTGATGAAGATTTGTATTATGAGTTATGTGTTTTGGTGACCGAAGTCTGTTCGGAGTCTCGGATGAGATCACGGACATGACGAGGAGTCTCGAAATAGTTGAGAGGTAAAGATTCATATATTGGAAGGTCATATTTGGACATCAGAATGGTTCCGACTGATTCGGGTATTTTACCGAAGTACAGAGGGGTTACCGGAATCCCCGGGGAAGTAATTGGGCCTTATTGGGCCATAGGGGAGAAAAGGAGGCTGGCCAAGGGAAGAGGCCCCCCCATGGAGTCTGAATCGGACTAGGGGAGGGGGCGGCGGCCCCCTTGCCCTTTCCTACTCCCTCTCCCTTTCCCTCTTTCCCACTCCGGAAAAGGAAAGGGGAATCCTACTAGGACTTGGGAGTCCTAGTAGGACTCCCCACACTTGGCGCGCCCCTAGGGGGACGGCCTCCTCCTCCCCTCCTTTATATAAAGGGGCAGGGGGCACCACAAAGACACAACAGATATTCTCTTAGCCGTGTGCGGTGCCCCCCTCCACAGTTTACCACCTCAGTCATATTGTAGTAGTGCTTAGGCGAAGCCCTGCGCGGATCACATCACCGACACCGTCACCACGCCGTCGTGCTGACGGAACTCTCCCTCGACCCTCTATTGGATCAAGAGCTCGAGGAACATCATCGTGTTGAACGTATGTTGAACGCGGAGGTGCCGTACGTTCGGTACTTGGATCGGTTGGATCATGAAGATGTTCGACTACATCAACCGCGTTAACTAGATGCTTCCGCTTTCGGTCTACGAGGGTACATGGACACACTCTCCCCTCTCGTTACTATGCATATCCTAGATAGATCTTGTGTGATCATAGGAATTTTTTGAATTACTATGTTCCCCAACACCGACTTCATCTCCAAGTCTCCTGGTTGTCTTCTAGTCCAAGAAAAATCATCGCAAAGTTTTCATTCCGTTTGGACTCTGTTTGGTATTCCTTTTCTACGAAACTAAAAAACAAGGGGAAAACAGGAACTGGCACTTGGCCCTAGGTTAGTACGTTAGTCCCAAAAGTAATATAAAATAGCATATTACTGCATATAAAACATCCAAAACAGATAATATAATAGCATGGAACAATAAAAAATTATAGATACGTTGGAGATGTATCACTATTGCAGTTGCTACAAAATCATTGTTATCACTGTTACCGTTACTATTGCTACTACTACTACTATCAAAACTATCATACTACTTTGCTACTGATCACTTTGCTGCATGATACGTCTCCGACATATCTATAATTTATGAAGTATTCATGCCATTTTTAAAACAATTTTATATGGTTTTAGTATGATTTGCATGGAACTAACCCGGACTGACGTTGTTTTCAGCAGAACTACCGTGGTGTTGTTTTCGTGTAGAAATAAAAGTTCTCGGAATTGGACAAAACTTTTTGACGATTTTTTTGGAACAAAAGAGACCCCCGAAGCTTTGTGGGAGGGCCAGAAGTGCCACGAGGAGGCCACAACCCACCAGGGCACGCCTGGTGGGCCGTCTGTGCCCCCGGTGGGTTGTGCTCACCTCGAGGCCCATCTTCGCATGAAACCGGCGCCAAAAAATCCTATAAATAGAGAAACCATCAGAAATAAACCTAGATCAGAAGTTCCGCTGCCGCAAGCCTTTGTAGCCACCGAAAACCAATCTAGACCCTGTTCCGGCACCCTGCCGGAGGGGGAATCATCTCCGGTGGCCATCTTCATCATCCCGGCAGCCACCACGATGAGGAGGGAGTAGTCCACCCTCGGGGATGAGCGTTTGTACCAGTAGCTATGTGTTTAATCTCTCTCTCTCTCTCATGTTCTTGAGATGTCACGATATTGATGTATCACGGGCTTTGTTAATATAGTTGGATCATATGGTGCTTTCCCCTCTCTATCTTGTGATGAATTGAGTTTTACCTTTGAGATTTCGTTTTATCGGATTGAATACTTATATTCTTGCAAATGAATACTCGTGGTGACAATGGGGTATCATATTGATTCACTTGATGTATGTTTTGGCTCTCAACTCGCAGATTCCCGAGGTGACATTGGGGTAATCTATGCATAGGGGTTGATGCACATGCTTGTCTTTGTTTCTCCGGTAGAAATCTTGGGGCACTCTTTGAAGTTCTTTGTGTTGGATTGAGTATTATGAATAGGAATTTGCTTTGGTGTTATTTTAGTACAAACTCTAGGATAGATCGAACAGAAAGAATAGCTTTGTGTTATTTCAGTACAAACTCTTGAATAGATCGAACAGAAAGAATAGCTTTGAGGTGGTTGTCGGTGTCAAAACGGCGGATCTCGGGTAGGGGGTCCCTAACTATGCGTCTAAGGTCGTTGGTAACAGGAGATGGGGGATATGATGTTTACCCAGGTTCGGGCCCTCTCTATGGAGGTAATACCCCAGTTCCTGCTTGATTAATCTTGATGAATATGAGTATTACAAGAGTTGATCTACCTCGAGATCGTAATGGCTAAAACCCTAGAAGTCTAGCCTGCATGACTATGATTATGATTCTTGTCCCTGTGGACTAAGCCCTCTGGTTTATATAGACACTGGAGGGGACTAGGGTTGTACAAAGTCGGTTACAGAAAAAGGAATCTTCATATCAGGATGCCAAGCTTGCCTTCCACGCCAAGGAGAGTCCCATCCGGACACGGGAGATAGTCTTCAGTCTTGTATCTTTACAGCCCATCAGTCCGGCCCACGTACCATAGTCCGAACGCCCGAGGACCCCCTAATCCAGGACTCCCTCAGTAGCCCCTGGACCAGGCTTAAATGACGAGGTGTCCGGCGCGCAAACTGTCTTCGGCATTGCATGGCAGGTTCCTTCTCCGAATACTCCAACACAGGTGTCGGATGCAACGAACGTGTCCGGCTCTACAAAACAAATACCACACACCACCGCAGAGGAAATAATATTTTGCGAGTCCAATCTACTGACAACTTTTCTGCAACGTGATATCACGTCACCACCCGGTTATTATATTGAACCGTTTTTTCGCCCGTTGCTCCATGTTCTGAGATGCGGTTTCATTGGCACGTCTTGTCGAAGCACAGATCGTGTCCCCTTATTGAGGGATCCTCATAAATACGGGCGTGTGTATCCCAACCTTCCTGTTGGCATGATTCCTTAAGAATAGGTAGGTTTTAAGGCCTAGGAGGAGGCATTCAGTATTCGTTGCCTTTATAAAGGTACTAAGACTCGTCTTGCTTCTTCACGCCAACCCTTCTCTAGCCTCGAGCTCCAGCACCCAAGGTTCAATCTAATTGTTTCGAGCTTCCCAGTCATGTCCGGAACCGGCTCTCAAGGTCGGTGGATGGCTTCTTCTGTCACAGAGCAGGATATTACGAAGCTCCGGGCGGCAAGATACCTGACCGCGGTAATCCCCCACAGGCTTCCTGCTCAAGGGCAGGTTATCCCTACTCCCAGATCCAGCGAGAGAGTTGTATTTGTCTCCCACTTCCTCCGAGGGCTAGGGTTTGCTCTCCACCCCTTCCTTCGAGGGCTCATGTTCTATTATGGGCTAGATTTTCACGATCTAGCTCCAGACTCCTTTCTTCACGTCTCGGCGTTCATTATCATATGTGAAGCCTTCCTCCGTATTCCCCCACACTTTGGCTTGTGGCTCAAGACCTTTAATGTGAAGCCGAAGGTAGTCAATGGGAAACAAGCGGAGTGTGGTGGTGCTACGGTGAGCAAACTTATCAACGCTTTTTGGCTAAAAGGATCCTTCACAGAATCTTCCGACTTATGGCAGAGGGGGTGGTTTTACATCACTGAACCCCGCGGCACCAAGTGGGAGGCTACACCCGCGTTCCGATCTGGCCCTCCAATTCAGCTCGCATCATGGATCAATAAGGGGTTGGACTGGGGATCAACCAACAAAGTGCAGACTCTACAGAGCCGCATCCGGAGCCTTATTGAGAAGGACATCAGACTTATCAATGTAATCCAAGTAATGCTAGTCCGCCGGGTCCTACCATGCCAGCGGCGGCCTCTTCGCCTATGGGAGTTCGATCCGGAAGGACCACGAACCCTTCAGCACTTCTTCAGCACAACACAAAAGGGAATGTGGAAATTATTCTTCGGGGCACGAAAACAGTGGCCGGATACTACAGAGGACGTCGGCCTTGACTGCAACCATCCGGATACCTTGGTAAGCCCTTGACTCTCGAATACAGCTTAGATAAGCATCTCATAATAAGATACTGAGAAAACCATCTTCCAGGGCTGGATAAAGAAGGCGGAGCGAATCAGGTGTTCGGCTCCTCTTCCCAAAGACTCAGCTAGTCCCGTGCTAACAAGGATGCTGGTCCCGGCGCCATACCAAGTGCCGGTGGAAGAGGACAATGAGGAGAGCGGGGGAGCCAAAGGTGGCTTCCATCCCGGAGGTAAACCACACACTGTGTCCGGGGAGATTAAGGCTCCCTCTTCCGAAGACAAAAGAGAAGGAGAAGCTGACATCCTTTCTCCCTATGGTAAGAAAAGGGCCGCCTCCAAAAGTTGGGAGGTAAGGGCTCCTAAGCGAGGCACGCCCCTGTCGGGTGGTTCAGGCTCGGAAGGTGACGTTGTCGCACAGTTCCTTCGTAAGGACAAGCCTCCAGCCAAATCGTAAGTGATCAAAGGTGTTTCAAACATATCCCGTTCCTTTTCTCGTTACAAAGTTAACATCTAGAATATGTGTTTTCTAGTCCGGCACACGGTCTTCCTCAACAATCCTCCTCCTCGGGGGACCTTCTTCCAAAGATGATGGAAAGCGAGACGCCTCCACAAGCTTCCTCGCCCAACAGGGTAGACGACGTCGAGGTGTCGTCCCGGAGGATCTCTCCCGATCACCAGAGGATAATGGATACAATGCCCCAAGGTGAAACTTCGGCCGCCCAGGGTCCGAAGTGTGCGTTCCCTATGGGGGCTAACAGTAAAGGCTTCGGACTATCCAGTTTACAGCCGGAGATGACTCTAGGGTCGAGCGAACATATCCTTTCAAAGGGAGTCCGTACTCCCACAACTGCTTCCAGGAATCCGGAGGCGCCGGATACACTGATGGACATGTTGCGGTATTTGTCCATCTCAGAGGAGCATCATACCTTGATGGGTACGGTGGTTGAGAGGATTCTGTCCACGAAAAGCGGATTGAATGAAGCCTTCATGGGCCTGCTAAGAGGCTTTGAGGTATGTAATGTTATATTTTCGATTGTGCTTTATATGCAAAATGCACCTGTGTATAGATAGTAGCCCCTGAGACTCTGGTTGGCGTCCAAAGGGAGGTAATTAGAGGATTGAAAAGATGTCCCCAGGAAATAATCTAATTAATTGAAACACAGGTTGTTACCTCCATGACGACTGCCCATGCTACAGAGGTTGCAGGTCTAGAGCACAAACTTGATGTGGCGGATAACGACATCATGCTTATTAACAGGCGACTCGACGAGGCGCAAGGTATGTGTTGGGGCGGTCAGTGTATGTATATATAATAACATGAGCATGAAGCTAGAATTATATTCTGAGACATGCGTATCTGCAGATGGTGCTGCCGCGGTTGAGACCCTTCGGGTTGAACTTGCCCGAGCCAAGGAGCAAGCCCGGATGAGTAATGTGGATGCCAAGAATGCAGCTGGTGAGTTAGAAGCCGGACAAGCTGCTCAGTGCCAATGTGAGGAGAGAATGTCCACTATGGTGCGCGAGTTGAAGGAAGCCACTGTCCGGCGTGAATTCCTCGAGAGGTATAACAAAGCCAAAGCGGCCGATCTCGACAAGGCCTTACTAGAGGCGAGAGAAGCACGATCTGAGTCTAGAGCGGCTCGGGAAGAGATCCGGCAAGCTGGGGAGATAGCGGCCAGTAAGCCTTTCTTATTACAGACTAAATTCAGCAATACGAAATATTCCCTGCTTAATCAATTGTGGAGCTCTCCAGATGCCTTTTTGGACTTGCCGAAGAGCGCCTCCGATGCGGCGCAGTTTTACGAAGCGCAAGAAGGGTATGCAACGGAGAAGCTTTTCTGATCACAATTCGGCACACCGAAGCGCCCACTCTTGCTGAACGAACAGATGGCCCAGTGGGCCGAGCTCCACAAGATATCCGGTTGTGCCATGAAGGACATCGTAGTCCAGCTGTGGCTGACTGAGCCAGTTCCGAAGAGTTATTTTGGTTTGGTGCAGCGACTAGTCGATGCGGTGCCACGTATGACACCGTTAAGCGGTCAATGTGCATTGAAGGTGCACGGATGGCCTTTGCCCGTGTCAAGACGTACTGGGCGAAGATGAAGGCCACCGATATTGCAGCGAAAAGTCCACCCAAGGGCAAGGAGCATCACATGCTAGAGCATTATTTCGAGGATGTCTTGGAGGGTGCCCGCTTGATAGAGGGTCAGTGCTCGAAAGAGATGATATTCGAGTGAAATGTATTCAAATTGTAAAAAGAATATTATGATATTTTAAGGCTATGCCTAGAAGTTTTGGCTCGTCCTGTGTGGCCGTTTTTGTATAAGCTGAAAGTTTTCCAGTCGTCGGCTTCAGCCCCCTCGCATAAAATACGGGGGTATTCGGAAAAGCACTTGATCACTCTTGACCCAACGTCTTGGTCCGTGAAGGAGGTGTCAATGCAGCGAACTAGGCAATTGGACTATAGGGCTTTAGCACTTTCACTTAGCCATAGGAGTTTGACGGTGGGTCTACTATATAGCCCCTGGTATGTACGCAGTTATACGAATATGATGCGTTACATGGGTGACCAGAAGAACGGTCCTTCGTGTAATACAGAAGGAATCGCAAAAGATTCTAATAAGTCATCGAGTGGTTGACCAGCTCTCGCCGCATCATGACAGTCAGTTTTCAGCTTTCTCTACTGAGGTGCTCATCTGGATAAACCGGGACACAATCACAGTAGTTCTCCCTTTACTACCCTAGCCGATATAGCGGAATGTATGGTAGTAAGCACAGGAGCCGGGCAACCCAACTATTGACCAAAGACATGATTCGGAGCTGATGCATATAAGGCCAAACTCGCGACGCCGAAGTGTGCTATAAAGCTGTTCGTACTTGTCGGCAACTCATTGGTTTCCATATCGAGCCCCTGGCAACCTGTGCTGAGGTGCGAGTGTGAAATAACCGAAAAAATTCAGCTCTTTAGAAAAAGCGAATACTGGATATGGATTATGTTCAGTGGGACCTGATCGATATGTCAATTGCCATTTTACAAATATAATGCCACGCCCAGGCTATTTGACATGCCGGTGGTCGAAGGCTGAGGGAGAAGGCACTTTACAGGCTCAAAATAGAGAGTGCGGTCTACACAAAATTATTTGGACCTCCTGCCGCACGTCTGCGCCGCCTTGCCTCAGTGAAAGGATTCCTTTAACAGGAATAACCTTTGGGTAAGTGTATGAAGCCAAACTCCGAAAGAGTCCGTGAGATGACCAATATTTGAGTCACCTGTGATAAAATAGAAAAAAATAGTTAGAAAGGAGAAGGAGGAAATGGGAGTGCTTGTAGGCTTGCCCGTATTGTGCCTCCGCCGATGACCAGGGTATTTTAAGTACATAATTATGCATGCGCGGTATAAACTTCGCGTGATTGTGAGGCGAACGACGAAGGCCGAACTGCTAATCCAGCTCTGAGATAGATTGGTTCCATTTAATAGAGCCCGTCGGCTTAATGGCCGATGAGTTGTGCAGCTTAACGAGGCCGCTTTGTACTTCGGTTGTAATAGCCATAGTACGATCCTCTGTACGGAGGGAGTGTTCCATATTTCCGTTTATTTTTATGACGCCGCGTGGACCGGGCATTTTATGTTTGGCGAAGGCGTAGAGTGGGACCGCTTTAAAACGAGCAAAAGCGGTATGCCCCAGAAGTGCACGGTAGCCACTATGGAACGGGGAAATACCAAAGGTCAAGCTCTCGCTTCGGAAGTTGTTTGGCAAACCGAAAACGACTTCCAGTGTGATGGAGCCCGTGCAATGAGCTTCTACGCTGGGTACTGCTCCCTTGAGGATGGATGTGGTGGATTTGATTCTAGAAGGATCAATGCCCATTTTGTGGACAGTGTCTTTGGTAGAGTAGATTAAGGCTATTTCCGCCGTCCATAAGGACTTTCGTGAGATGGAACCCATCAATAATTGGATCGATGATCAGAGCTGCCGAACCTTCGGGACGGATATGACTAAATTTTGGGGGAACCCACTCTATGGCGTATGCGTCCCGTAGTGCGTGCATGTGCTCCCCTGTAGGGGTGTGCGTCACATATACCATGTTTACGGTTTTCACTATGGGGGGAAATTGCTTCTGAACCCCGGTATTTGGCTGGCAATTCTCTTCATCATCGTTGTCGCTGGGCGGCCCCTTCCCCTTGTGTTCGGCATTAAGCTTGCAGCTTGTTTGAAGACCCAGCATCTTCTATTAGTGTGAGTAGCTGATTTATCGAGGGTGCCATGAATCTGGCAGGGCCGATCCAATATCTTGTCGAGATTGGATGGTCCGCCTCTATTTGCCTTGGGTGTCTTTTTCCGTTGACCGGGTTTGGAGCCGCTCAATCCGATGTTGACTGTTGTGTCTTGTGTTATTTCATTATTATTACGATGCTTGTGTTTATTGCGTCGTGGCTTACCGTTGCCATCTCGGACTTCGGAAGTGCCCGGATCGCTGGCGTTGTAGCTCCTATGATTGAGCCAGCTATCTTCTCCCGTGCAAAAGCGGGTCATTAGAGCGGTAAGGGCTGCCATGGATTTTTTTTTCTTGACCGAGGTGGCGGGCGAGCCATTCATCCCGGACGCTGTGTTTGAAGGCCGTGAGGACTTCGGCGTCCGGACAATCGGCAATTTGGTTCTTTTTAATTAAGAACCTAGTCCAGAGCTTTCTGGTTGACTCTCCGGGCTGCTGGATGATGTGACTTAAGTCATCGACATCTGGTGGCCGGACATATGTACCTTGGAAGTTATCGCGAAAGGCGTCTTCCGGGTCTTCCCAGCTGCCAACGGAGTTCTCTGGAAGGCTGTTTAGCCAGTGCCGTGCTGGTCCCTTTAGTTTTAGTGGGAGGTATTTAATGGCGTGGAGATCATCACCGCGAGCCATGTGGATATGGAGAAGAAAGTCCTCAATCCATACCGCGGGATCTGTTGTTCTATCGTATGATTCGATATTCATGGGTTTAAACCCTTCTAGGAATTCATGCTCCATTACTTCGTCGATGAAGCAAAGTGGGTGTGCGGCGCCTCTATATCGGGCGGCATCGCGATGTAGCTCGGATGGAGTCCGTCTGCGTTTCTCGGCCCGGGCGTGATTATGATTGTTGCGTCCGGCTAGGTAGCCGTTGTCGCGTGTCGGGGCACGTCCCCGTGATCCATAGATTGATCTGTTCTAACCTGGTCTACTGTCCAAGTTCTGCCGCAGGTCATATGTATGTCCCCGAGCCGTTTTATCTCTGCCTTTACAGTGAGGTGGGGCGGGCTGGTGTTCGGCTTGAGTTGCCGCTTTATCCGAACCACGTGGTGGTCGGTCAGCCGCATTGTGTGATGATGGTACGGGCTCCAGCGCCTCATCATCGAACTGAGGTAGCGATTTGCACTTCGGGTAACGTTTGGCTGGGCGCTTAAGGCCATATTCCTCCGCTGCCAGGACATCAGTCTATCTGTTGTTGAGCAGATCTTGATCGGCTTGAAGCTTTTGCTGCTTCTTTTTCAGGTTCCTTGCAGTGGCTATTAGCCGGCGCTTAAAGCGCTCCTGCTCGAGAGGTTCCTCAGGCACGATCAAATCCTCATTGCCAAGGCTCACCTCATCCTAACAGAGCGGAAGATAATTACGGTCCTCCGAGTCTCTGTGTATGGCCTGTTCATCAGGGCTAACTTGCTTGTCTTCCCGTTCGTCCTGTTCGGAAGTTGCCTGAACGGGGTCTTCATTGTCTTCGGCATCGTCCGGAGTATTGATTTCTCCTATGCTGGTATTGCTGTCTTTTCCATGGCATGACTTGGAGCGGCACCGCTGACGTCGGCGCTTTGGTTTTATTTCAGGAGGTTTATCCTCGACTGGGTCTTCCTTGTCGTCGCCGTTATTCTCTTTGGGTGTGTCCACCATGTATACGTCATACGAGGAAGTGGGCGTCCAACGTCTGGTAAACGGCAGGTTTTGGGCCTCCTCTTCTCCAGCATCGTCGTCCATACCATCGATATCTTCAGAGCCGTAATCTAGCATGTCGGTTAGATCCTCGATAGTGGCTGTAAAGTAGGCGGTTGGTGGGAAGCGAAATTCTCCATCATCAGCCTCCAGTTCGAACCGGATATAATTCGGTTGTGAGTCCCCCGCTAAGGGGAGTGTTTTTAATGAGTTTAGCGCGTCACGTAAAGGCGAGTGCCAGAAGATGTCCGCGGAGCTGAATTCGACGATCGATGTCCGATCAAGCTCGACGTGCACGGACACACATGGTTCGGATCCCATAGCCGGAAACGAGTCCGAGGTTCCGGTGACACAGATCCCACTCAAGGTTGGGTCCATGTGCGGCTCCGACGCCGCTGAGCCTGCGGCTTCCGAGGCGGGGCTGAGCTTCCCGTCCTCGGGTGGCGCGGTCTGCTCTGGATCTAGGGCCAGAGCAGTTGCAGGTTCTATCTCCTGGCAGATTTAAGTCATGTTCATCGCAGTGACAGGGAGCGGCTGTCATGGTCTCGAATCCGTCGAAGATCAAGTCTCCGCGGATATCCGCGACGTAGTTCAAGCTTCCAAATCTGACCTCACGGCCAGGGGCGTAGCAATCGATCTGCTCTAGATGGCCAAGCGAGTTGGTCCACAGTGCAAAGCCGCCGAATACGAAGATCTGTCCGGGGAGGAAGGTTTCTCCCTGGACAACATTGTTCTAGACGATTGACGCGGCCATCGAACCTCTTGACGACGACACAGCGGAAATCTCAATGAAAGCACCAATGTCGGTGTCAAAACCGGCGGATCTCGGGTAGGGGGTCCCGAACTGTGTGTCTAAGTTCGATGGTAACAGGTGATAGGGGACATGATGTTTACCCAGGTTTGGGCCCTCTCTATGGAGGTAATACCCTACTTCCTGCTTGATTGATCTTGATGAATATGAGTATTACAAGAGTTGATCTACCTCGAGATCGTAATGGCTAAAACCCTAGAAGTCTAGCCTGCATGACTATGATTATGATTCTGGTCCCTATGGACTAAGCCCTCCGGTTTATATAGACACCGGAGGGGACTAGGGTTGTACAAAGTCGGTTACAGAAAAAGGAATCTTCGTATCAGGACGCCAAGCTTGCCTTCCACGCCAAGAAGAGTCTCATCCAGACACGGGAGATAGTCTTCGGTCTTGTATCTTTACAGCCCATCAGTCCGGCCCACGTATCATAGTCCGGTCGCCCGAGGACCCCCTACTCCAGGACTCCTCAATGGTTTCGTACCCTACAAACGATTTATTCTTATGTTCTCCGCTAGATAGGAACTTTGGAGTGATTCTTCATTGCACTTTGAGGGGTGGTTATATGATCCAATTATATTAGCATTGTGGAGAGATTGCATTAGTGAAAGTACGACCCTAGGCCTCATTTTCAAGCATTGCAATACTGTTTTTGTGCCTGTTTAATATTTGCTACCTTGCTATTTTTATTTATTAAGATTATGAAAACATATTTCTACCATCAATATTACACTTTTATCACCATCTCTTCGCCGAACTAGTGCACCTATAGAATTTGCCATTGTATTGGTGTGTTGGGGACACAAGAGATTTCTTATATTTTGTTGTAGGGTTGTGTAGCGACCAAACCTCAAACAGTCTGATATCTGTGCTTCAAAGGTCATCCTGGATCAAGAATATCTTGACACGCACTTTTCTTGAAGGATTTATAACAGAGTAGCAATCACACACTTATTACATCAAATGTCTCAAAAGAGAACTTATTACAATAAATATGGCTTAAGGCCATCTAATAACGATAACAGCGGAAGGCTTGGAAGATAAGTGAGTCCATCAACTCCAACGGCATCACTGAGTATAGAACCACGACCTAAGGCACCTTACTCGTCGTCTGAAAAGTCTGCAACATGAACATTGCAGCCCGAAAACATGTTAGCGCATGGAATATGCTGGCAATGTAACACATAGAGAGTATTGAACAGAAGTATGCTATACTACATGCATATAAGGCCGGTGGAAAGCTCTATGGTTACAGTTTTTGCATAAAGCCAATTTTTCCCTACTACAAAGGAATAAATTTTATTTAACTATCATGGTGGTTGTTAAACATTGAGAGTGTAGACACCCTCTCAATCCCAATTAAGCATCTTCATTAAAACCCAACATAATTAATTAAAGTAACATGATGAGATTCGCATGATAATCCAAGTACTAGATACTCAAGATGTCCATAACCGGGGACACGGCTAATCATGATTAGTTTATACACTCTGCAGAGGTTTGCGCACTTTTCCCCACAAGACTCGATCCCCTTCGTTGGATTTCTCGCACTACATGGTGTTTGAGAAACGGATGACCGAGACATAGTCTTTCAGAAGCGCTAGCACCTTACGATCGGGTAGACAGTTACACCTACTTTTCCCTACATCTGCTAGTCTACCACTATAAGAGTTCGCATGACTTAATCAACTATGCTAGAGCCCATAGTAGCTTGTGGCTACACACGGAAGTTTCTAGCATGAATAATCTCATGATCCCTTTGAGCCTGGGTGGCGGTCCATAAAGAAAAACATGCAATCGCTGGAATACCCAGGTGCCTCAATTCACCCAGATGTGTGTTAAAGTTGCCACCTTAAATAAACCATTAAATAACAATATCACATCTGTCATGGATACACTCACCCAATCCACGTCTTCTAGCATATCATGGCAATAAGCAAACGTAGAAGTAACTCCCAAGGGTTTGATAATAAAACAGGTAATAGGTACTACCTCATCTACTTCCCAAAACTCACATATTAATCAGATCCTAACCATGCAATTGTTTGAGGATTTATCTAATGCAATAAAACTGGGTAGTAAAGAGGTATGATCAAAGTGTTACTTGCCTTGCTGATGATCCGTGAAACCTAGCGACTCGAAGTAGCAAGCGGCGCACTCCGGGTACTCTATCGCAAAAAACAAGCAGACAATAAGTACTCAACTAATGCACGGGTAAAACTCAAATAAGAAATATAACCAGAAAGCTCAACTTAAGATCTCCGGTTTGCAAAAAGAATCAAATCAAACGAAGCAACGAAAGTCAAACGGCGAAAGAAACAAGCTTCGTTTACTAATCTGGACCTAAGTCAAATTTTACAGAAGCAAAAACTTGTTTGAGTTGGTTAAAAGGAAAGAGGGTTTTGAGACGAAACTCTAGGCACTTGAATCGCCTGATTCCGATAAACGAACAAAAAGATATACTAAAACGAAAATCGGATCAGAAACCGCGATCTGGAATAATCCCGGAAAATCCGAGAAAAAGAAAAACTGACAACCGGTTTAACGAACGGACGTTCGTTTACTGCAACTAAACGATGAACTCGTCCGTTAAAACGAAAGAACGAGCGTACGCTCGCTAAATAAGTGAATCGATAAAAATAAAAAAACCGATAAAAAACCTAGGGTTTTCAAAAAAACCGAGTCGGTTTTCTTCAGAAAACCGGGGCGGCGGCGCACGGCTACCTCGTCGGGGCTCCGGTGAGGTCCGGCGGGGTCCGGGCGGCGGGCTTTGGTGAGGCGACGGCGGACGGCGGCGGTGGCGCGTTGGCGCGGGAGGCGGGCGGGTCGAGGTGGCGGGGTGTGGAGGGCGGGCGGGCGGGCGGTATTTATGTGGGGGCGTCCTGCCTTGGGGAGGCGCCTCGGGAGGCATGTCTCCTCCCGGACTCGGTGGCAACCGCTCGGGACTCCGTCCCGAGCAGTCTGAGAGAGACAATGGCTGCCGCCTCGGTGGGCCTTGGCCCAGTCGGTATGTGATATTTTTTAAATAAATCCCGCTGAAACTAAGAAAAATTCTTGAAAATAAAATAAAATTCTAATGCCAAAAATAACTTTTCACCGCCTAAATAAAATATTTAGAACGAGATGAACATTTTCTTGGCCCTAAAATGCAGTTTTGAAAAATGTGCAATTTTCCTAAATTCAAATAAAATAGCGAAAAACTCTGAAATAAAATCTTATTTGATTTTTTATTAAATCCTCAATATTTCTTTATTTTGGGAAAGTCATTTTATTCCCTCTCTCATATTTTTTTAATAGAAATAATTAAAGATAAAATAAATAAAATCAAATGATCCTATTTTCAAAATTTGAGAAAACTCAAATATGAAAATAACGAAAATCTCAACTCTCTCCGAGGGTCCTTGAGTTGCATAGAATTTCTGGATTAGGCCAAAAGCAATAAAATATGATATGCAAATGATGATCTAGTGTATAACATTCCAAATTGAAAATTTGGGATGTTACAGGTTGTTTGAGAGAGACCATCTTCATCCTACACCTCCCACGGATTGATAAACATTAGGCCATACACTTGAGGGAAAATTGCTACTGTCCTACAAAACTCTGCGCTTGGAGGCCCAACATGATTCTACAAGAATAAAGTTGCGTAGTAGACATCAAGCTCTTTTCTGGCTCCGTTGCTGGGGAGGTGAGTGCATGAAGGTATGTCTTTAGATTTTGCAATTGAATCTTTTAGTTTCTTGTCTTATCACTAGTTTGGTTTATAAAAGAAAACTACATAAAAAATGGAATTGAGGTTGCATCATATTATTGATCATCTTTATAATATCTTTCTTGAAAATGATGGTTCGGAAAATTGTGCTCAATTGTTAGAAGAGGAAGTTAATAAAATGTTTGGCACAAAATATTTGAATGACGAGTATGATTGCAATGTTGTTAGTATGAATTCTTTGAACATCCATGATGCTAATGATATGCAAAGCTACAAGCTTGGGGATGCTATATTTGATGAAGATGACATTTTTAGTCCCCCAAGTTTTGATGAGAAAATTTATTATGATGAAAGCATGCCTCCTATCTACGATGATTATGGTGATGACATGTATGCTATATTGAATAATTATAACCATGAAACTTGGCATCATGATTTTAATTTTCACTGTCATGATAGTTATTTTGTTGAGTTTGCTCCCACTACTATTGATGAGAAGAAATTTGCTTATGTGGAGAGTAATAAGTTTTATATGCTTTTGTGTCATGGAAAAAAATGCTTTATGTGATGGTTATATTGTTGAATTTCTTCATGATGCTACTGAAAATTATTATGAGGGAGGAACTTATGCTTGTAGGAATTGCAATAATATCAAGTTTCCTCTCTATGTGTTGAAAATCTTGAAGTTGTGCTTGGTTTGCCTTCCTATGCTAGTTGATGCTTGCTCCCAAAAGTTATTTGATCACAAAATCCCTATGCATAGGAAGTGGGTTAGGCTTAAATGTTCTTGCCATTTGCTTCATCATGCTCTTGTTATGTTTCAATTCTTATCTTTTATGCGAGCAGCATTGAAATCATCATGCCTAGCTAAAAGGCATTAAAAAAGCACTTGTTGGGAGACAACCCAACACTTTTACCTACTGTTTTTGTGTCTTCACATGATTATGCTACTGTATTGATCATGTTTTATTGCTTTTGTTTCAATAAAGTGACAAGTAAAGCCTTTGGGATCATGTTGCGTGATAGTTGATTTGATCTTGCTGAAAAACAGAAACTTTTGCACTCACGAAAATAATCCTCATTTTTAACAGAAGAGTTCTTTTGAGTTGATTCCTTTTGCAAAAGATTAATAAAGAAATTCTCACGCGCTCCTAATTTTTTCATAATTTTTGGAGTTGCAGAAGTATGGTTTGAGTACAGATCACTATAGATTGTTCTGTTTTTGACAGATTCTGTTTTCAATGCATAGTTTGCTTGTTTCCTAGTTTCTATGGCTTATATTGCTCAATATAAATTGTGGAAATGATATGCTAAAGTAGGCATTGTGTGGAAACAATTATGAATCTTGTCTTTTGCAGTACCAAAGTTAAATGGTTTGCTCTTTATCATACTAACCTATCTCACAAAGTTCCGTTAAGTTTGGTGTGATTGAAGTTTTCAAGTTTTGGGTGAGATGTCGATATGAGGAGAATAAGGAGTGACAAGACCCTAAGCTTGGGGATGCCCAAGGCACCCCAAGGTAATATTCAATGAAGATCCAAGCAACCAATCTTGGGGATGCCCCGGTAGGCATCCCACCTTTCTTCTTCAACAATTATCGGTTAGTATCGGTTGAGCCTAAGTTTTTGCTTCTTCGCATGATGTGTGCTATTCTCAAAATGGCATTTGTTTTGTTTTGCTTGCTGTTTTAATAAAATAATTAGATCTGAAAGTTTTTAAATAAAATAGAGTCCTCAAATAGTTGCCAGGGAGGCTAGGTAAGCGGCATTCACATCCTGTCAACGAAGCTCTTTTCTGTGCAATTGCTCTAGTGCTTCACTTATATCTTTTTGAGCATGGTGTGCTTTAGTATTTTTGAAGAAACTCTCTCTTGCTTCACTTAAATTAATTTGAGAGAAAGAAATATTATGCTCAGGATCTTCACTTATATCTTTTTGGAGTAGTTTGTCATTTAGTCTTGTGCTTCACTTATATCCTATGAGTAAATTGTTGAATGAATTGAATATCATGAAGTTGAAATTATATCATGCCTAGTGGTAGCTTCACATTGGGTTTAGAAAGTGAAATCTTTTGAGGCTTGACAATCACAATATTGGTCATACAAGAAATTCACAAATAATTAGTATAAGGAAGAGAACTTTCACATGCAAATACACTATCATGGAAATCTTTTGTGATTGTGAGCCCCCATCAAAATATTATATACCAAAATTGTTGACGTTGGACAAGGAAGACAACATAATTATTTATGTTTGCTCATATTCACATAGAAGTCATATTGTCATAGATCCTTCAACATGTGGTGCTTGCCCCCCATCTTTGCTAGCCAAAAATTCCGCACCAAGTAGAAATACTACTTGTGCATCCAAAAAAACCTTAAACCCAAATCTTATTTTCAAGAGTTAACCATACCTACCTAAGGATTGAGCAAAATCCTTCAAGTAAGTTGTCATCGGTGCAATCAGGCAATAAAAATTGCTTCTGAAAGTGAGATCATTTAGTGTAAGAGAATATTGATCGTTGTATGAACTTGGATGGCAAAGAATAAAAGCGACAGACTGCATAATAAAGGTTGCCATCTTAAGGGGCAATACAACATGACGTTCTTTTGCACTAAGGTATTGAGCATACAAACAAATAAGCGCATGGCAACCTCTGCTTCCCTCTGCGAAGGGCCTATCTTTTACTTTTCAGTATTTACTTTTATGCAAAGAGTCAAAGTTTTCCTCTCTATTCCTTTTTTTTTTCTCTTTCGGCAAGCATCATGTGGTGAGGAAAGATCTTGGCACATATGTCCAGTTGAATATGGGTAGCAAGAGTTATTATTGTTGACATCACCCTTGAGGTGAATACATTAACAATAAGCCCCTATCTTTCTATGTGTTTGGTTAAAACGTTTTGCTCATGTGTATGCGGTGAGTGTTAGCAATCATAGAAGACTATATGATGGTTGAGTATGTGGAGTTCTTACTTAAACTCTGTTGAATAAGTTGAATTACAATTGCTTGGTGACTGAGAACATAGGTTGTTGAGTTTCAAGAGAATTCATTGTTTGAACCTTAACATGTGAATTGGTTGCTACTTTAACATGAGAACTTTTATAAGAAAGAATTGTTGTTATGATGCTAGGAAAAGTGATTGAAATTATCATCGATCAAACTTATGCACTTTGTTAGCATTCATACTTCATAAATTATTTCTTTTATCATTTAGCTACTCGAGGACGGGTAGGAATTAAGCTTGGGGATGCTGATACGTCTCCAATGTATCTATAATTTATGAAGTATTCATGCCATGTTTTACAACAATTATATATGGTTTTAGTATGATTTGCATGGATCTAACCCGAACTGACACTGTTTTCAGCAGAACTACCGTGGTGTTGTTTTTTGTGCAGAAATAAAAGTTCTTGAAATTGGACGAAACTTTTCAAAGATTTTTTTTGGAACAAAAGAGACCCCCCAAGCTTTATGGTAGGGCCAGAAGTTCCACGAGGAGGGCACAACACACCAGGGCACGCCTGGTGGGCCGTCCGTGCCCCGGTGGGTTGTGCTCACCTCGAGGCCCATCTTCGTGTGAAACCGACGCCAAAAAATCCTATAAATAGTGAAACCATCAGAAATAAACCTAGATCAGAAGTTCCACCACCGCAAGCCTCTGTAGCCACTGAAAACCAATGTAGACCCCATTCCGGCACCCTGTCGGAGGGGGGAATCATCTCCGGTGGCCATCTTCATCATCCTGGCGGCCACCACGATGAGAGGGAGTAGTCCACCCTCGGGGCTAAGGGTTTGTACCAATAGCTATGTGTTTAATCTCTCTCTCTCTTGTGTTCTTGAGATGTCACGATCTTGATGAGTTAATATAGTCAGATCATATGGTGTTTTCCCATCTCTATCTTGTGATGAATTGAGTTTTCCCTTTGAGATTTCGTTTTATCGGATTGAATGCTTTTATGGATTTGAGAGAACTTGATATATGTCTTGCAAATGAATAGTCATGGTGACAATGGGGTATCATATTGATTCACTTGATGTATGTTTTGGCACTCAACTCGCGGATTCCCGAGGTGACATTGGGGTAATCTATGCATAGGGGTTGATGCATGTACTTGTCTTTGTTTCTCCGGTAGAAATCTTGGGGTACACTTTGAAATTCTTTGTGTTGGATTGAGTATTATGAATATGAATTTGCTTTGCTGTTATTTTAGTACAAACTCTAGGATAGAGCGAACAGAAAGAATAGCTTTGTGTTATTTTAGTACGAACTCTTGAATAGATCAAACAGAAAGAATAGCTTTGAGGTGGTTTCGTACCCTACAAACGATTTATTCTTATGTTCTCCGCTACAAAGGAACTTTGGAGTGATTCTTCATCGCACTTTGAGGGGTGGTTATATGATCCAATTATATTAGCATTGTTGAGAGATTGCACTAGCGAAAGTACGGACCCTAGGCCTCATTTTCAAGCATTGCAATACCGTTTTTGTGCCCGTTTAATATTTTCTACCTTGCTATTTTTATTTATTCAGATTATAAAAACATATTTCTACCATCAATATCACACTTTTATCACCATCTCTTCGCCGAACCAGTGCACCTATAAAATTTGCCATTGTATTCGGTGTGTTGGGGACACAAGAGATTTCTTGTATTTGGTTGCAGGGTTGTTTGAGAGAGACCATCTTCATCCTACACCTCCCACGGATTGATAAACCTTAAGTCATCCACTTGAGGGAAAATTGCTACTGTCCTACAAAACTTTGTCCTTGGAGGCCCAACATGAGTCTACAAGAATAAAGTTGCATAGTAGACATCACTGCAGATAATTAATCTCCAGGTGTGGCTGAATTGACAACTCAGTTGCTAATACTTGCAAATATTCTTTGGCACCCCTTGTGTCGAATCAATAAATTTGGGCTAAATACTCTGCCCTCGAAAACTGTTGCGATCCCCTATACTTGTGGGTTATGAAGACCTTTTTTTGGTGCCGTTTCCGGGGAGCATAGCTATATTTGTGGAGTCACTTGGGATTATTATCAAATTATCACTATGAAGAATCTGAAGAACGCTAAGACTAAGATTTTTGCCTCCAAGACGAGGGGAGGTAAGGACTTGCCATCTAGATCTGCACTTGATTAACCTTCTGTTATAAGTAAACTTGCAACACCACCACATGCTATTAATCCTGATATGCCACAACTTATTGATGATGCTACTTCTGCTATGAATGATATTTATGATGATGCTAGCACTTTGCTTGATGATAATGTGCCACTAGGTGAATTTCTTGATGAACAACTTGCTAGAACTAAAGCTTTTGAAATTGTTGAAACTGATGAAGAGCTTGAAACTGAAAATCTTGAAACACCTATTAGACCTAGTTCTCCTAGATATGAATTGCTTAAGGTACCGGAAGGCTATGTTATGGATGAGGAGACAACTAGAGACATCCTTGCTTGTAAGGATAGAGATGATCTAGAAAAATTATTATGCAAGTATAAAGAAAAGACTCTAAATGCTAAAATGAAATGTGATCTTCAGTTTGCTACTTCACCTATCTTTGTTGACGATAAGGATTATGAATTCTCTGTCGACCCAGAGTTAATTACTTTGGTTGAATCTGATCCTTTCCATGGTTATGAAACCGAAATTGTTGTGGCACATCTTACTAAGTTGAATGACATAGCCACCCTTTTTGTTCATGATGAGAAGATTCGCTCTTATTATATTCTTAAATTATTTTCGTTCTCATTAAAGGGTAATGCTAAGACTTGGTATAATCTTCTTGCTCCTGGTTGTGTGCGTAGTCCCCAGGATATGATTTATTACCTCTCTGAAAAATATTCTCCTGCTCATAAGAAACAAGCTGCCTTACAGGAAATATTTAACTTTGTGCAAATTGAAGAAGAGAGTCTCCCACAAGCTTTGGGGAGGCTTCTCCAATTGCTTAATGCTTTGCCTGATCATCCTCTTAAGAAAAATGAAATACTTGATATCTTCTATAATGGACTAACCGATGCTTCTAGGGATTTCCTAGATAGTTGTGCTGGTTGTGTTTTTAGGGAACGAACTATTGGACAGGCTAAAGAATTATTGAATAACATATTGAAAAATTATGATGATTGGACTCTTCCCGAACCACCACTTAAACCTACTCCGAAGAAGAGGGGTATCTTATATCTCAGTCCTGAAGATATGCAAGAGGCAAAGAAATCTATGAAGGAAAAATGTATTAAAGCTGAAGATGTCAAAAATTTACCTCCTAGTGAAGAAATACATGGGCTTGATACACCACCACCACCTAAGGTGGCAGAGGTAAATTCTTTAATGAAGTTCAATGACAATGACAATCCTTATAATATGCATCCTAGCCAATGCCTTTATGAGTTTGATAATTACATTAGAAAGCAAGATCACTTCAATGCAAATGTTATGAAACAATTGAAATACAATTTTGATATGATTGCTCGCTTGAGTGACTTGTTATTTAGAATCTCAAATGATGTTAGAGATGTGGGAAAACATGCCTCTATGGTTCAAACTCAATTAGAACAAGTTGGTAAATCTCAAAGAGAATTGCTTGATGAAATGAATAATAATACCAATGATCATGTTGTTAGAGTAATGACTAGAGGAGGTAGAACGAATCAGGAACCACTATATCCTGAGGGACACCCAAAAAGAATTGAACAAGACTGTCAAAGAGTTAACACGGATGCACCTAGTCCTTCTAAAAAGAAAAGAAAGAAGAAAAATGATAGGACTTTGCATGCCTCTAATGAACCTGAAGTAAAAAAACCTCCTGATAATGATAATGAAGTTTCTACCCCTGATGCTGAACTCAATCTGGTAGTGAACACTCACCTTCTGATAATGAAAAAGATAATGATGAGGTTCATGAAGACACTCACACAAATAATAAAGAACCAGACAATGATGTTGAGATAGATCTAGCAGTTGATCTTGATAACCCACAATCCAAAATAAAAGATATGATAAAAGGGACTTTGTTGCTAGAAAACATGGGAAGGAAAAAGAACCATGGGTTCAAAAACCTATGCCCTTTCCACCCAAGTCAACTAAAAAGAAAGATGATGAAGAATTTGAACGCTTTGCTGAAATGATTAGGCCAGTCTTTTGCGTACTCGCTTGACTGATATCTTGAAAATGCCTCCTTATGCAAAGTACATGAAATACATCATCACGGACAAGAGAAAAATACCAGAAGCTGAAATCTCCACCATGCTTGCTAATTATACTTTTAAAGATGGAGTACCTAAAAAATTTGGAGATCTTGGAATCCCCACTATACCTTGGTCCATCAAAAGAAACTATGTGAAAACTGATTTATGTGATTTAGGAGCTGGTGTTAGTGTTATGCCTTTCTATTTATATAAAAGACATGATTTGAATAAACTCACACCTACTAGAATATCTTTGCAAATGGCTGATAAATCAACTGCCATACCTATCGGTATTTGTGAGGATGTGTCCGTTGTTGTTGCTAATGTTACTATCTGGACTGACTTTGTTATACTTGAGATGCCCGAGGACGACAATAACATGTCGATTATCCATGGTAGACCCTTTTTGAATACTGCAGGGGCTGTTATTGATTGCAATAAAAGCAAGGTCACTTTTCATATCAATGGTAATGAGCACACGGTGCACTTTCCGAAGAAAGAATTCCAAGTGAATGGTATTAATGTTATTGAAAAATCTCTGACAATCACTATTGGAAGTTTTCAACTACCTCTACCTACTGTTAAAAAGAAATATGAAATGCTTATTGTTGGTGACATTCATATCCCCATTGAGGTAACTTAGTGATTTATGAAAGTTCTTCGGTTTCATGCTAATCGGAAGTGGTTGTTAATAAGACTTGATCAGCCTTATTAATGGATCATTTTTCAGAGGTACGAAGTTGATGGATTTAGTAAGCACTACCTTCTGTCCCTACCTTCTTTTTTGTTTTTATTAGTTAAATAAAATAAAATGCTATGTTTTGTCTGTTTTCTGAATTTCTCGTGCAATAAAAAATGACCGAAAAATAAAAGTTCTCATAATGCTCTGAAAATTTAATACGAATTTTTCTGAATATTTAATAATTTTTGATGCAAATAACATCAAAGGGGGGTGCACCAGGTGGGCACAACCCACCTGGGCGCCCCAGCACCCCCAGGCGCGCCCTGGTCGGTTGTGGGCCCCATGTGGGCCCCTCACTTATCTCTTCACCCCACATCATCACCTACCTCCAGAAAAAATTCACCGTTGTTCTCTCTCTCTCGTGTTCTTTCTCTCAAACCCATGAATTTCGATCTCTTTGCTCAAAGCTCCATTTCCGAAACTCTTTTGGGGGATTGTTTGTTGGTATGTGACTCCTCCGTTGGTCTAATTAGTTTTTGCTTTAGTGGTTTATATTTTGAATAAATAGTTACTCTTGGTGCTGTTGTAGATGAGCTTGCATGTTGAATTCTTAGAGTTCTAAGTAGTTTGAATGCTTGATATAGCCTCTATGCATCCCTATGAGTAGTTGCTTTCAATCTTCTGAAGTTTTGTTAACAAATTTTGGTGACCCAGAAATTTTTAGAAAATTGTACGTGAATATGATGAACCTCTTTGGAAGGAGTTCTTCGAGGACGAGGTCCTCGGAGGCATCTTCTAGTAGCAGCTCCGCTCGTCGGTCTTATGTTGAACCAAGTGAAAGTTCCATACGATATGCCGCCACCAAATCATGCTTATGGCCATGCAACGATTATATGTTGCGTGTGGGCATTAAGGAAGGATTTGAGCAATATGTTCACAATGCCGAGCTCGGTCCGTACATTTCAGATAAGTGCAACCAACACCTCAACCTCACTGAATCATTTACCAAGGAATTTAAATTCCATCCCCATGATTCTAGGGTGTCATTTAAACTGTATGAAAATCCATTTACGATATCTCTAGAGAGATTTGCCTATTGCTGCAAAATCCCGTTCTGGGGTTTGCTTGACGAACCACCAAGATCTGAGTTTGAGATATTCTTGACTAGTCTTTGCTATGGTGAGACTAGGGGAGTGACGCAAGGAAGAATAAAGAGCATTCATTTCCCTCAATCCAGTACTTCGCATTATTTACTGGAAAATGCATTGTAGGCAAACAAGATTGTAGTACACTTTGCGCTCCAGACTTGAGCCTCATACGCACCGCTCTCATCGATGACAAAAGTTATAATCTTGGAGCGATTGTTGCACGCAGGTTGCAACACAACGCTGGTAGTGGATATTTTTATGGTGGAATTTATGCCACGCGCTTAGCAAGAGAGTTGGGTGTTTCACCTTGGCCTTATGACCCTGTTTTACCCACGCAGTACTTGGACTTTGATGCTATGAAACATCATAAGATCCTTAGTGGTGAATCCCATAATTTCACTTATAACCTGTTGTTTAATAAAAGTTCCATTGTGGACACAAATTTGCCTGCACCTGCTCTCTTTGATGTTCACAGTAAGGGAAGATATTATGTTCTTGAGAGTGAGGCCCGATCTCGTAACCTGGCAATTTTGGCTGCACGGCGGGCTAAGGCATCTGCACCTAGAGCCTCCGTGAGCTATCACTCCGACCATTATGCAGGCTACTGACTGATTACCAAGTTAGGCCAAAAGCCTAAGCTTGAGGGAGTACGTATTTCCACCGACATTACATTCATGTTCACACATTTCATTCCACTTGTCGATGTCCACACTTTTTCATTGTATCATCCATTTTATATTTATTTTCTCACTTTCTTCTTGTGTGTTTGAAAAACTTTGAGAAAATCCGAAAATATATTGCCTGCTTCTTTTCGTTTTTTCTTCCTATTTTAAATTGTTGTAGTACTAAAAAGAAAACCCAAAAAGATTTCCTTGTTCTTCTTTTTCTTGTTGGGAGCTTTCCCATGTAAATAGTTTTTCTCATTTTTGTTTTTTCCCTTTTATTGGCTTGTTTAAGAAAAAAACCAAAAATTCCAAAAATATTTCAGTGTGTTTCTCTAAATTTCCTTTCCGTTTTTACTGAGTCATACCAAGGAGAAGACCATGATGAAAATGTTGAGTGGCTCTCATATGCATTATTGTTGATCTAACGAAGAGCCCATATTACTTTGTCTTCTCCTTTTGAATAAAATATTTGTAGATTCCAGCTTAGTTCACGACACTCTTGCACTATTATTATTTTCAAATCGTTCGTTCGTGCAAGTGAAAGGCAATAATGATGATATTTGATGAACTGGTTGTGTTAGAGAAAAACGGGTATGAACTCAACTTGTTCTGTTTTTGTAAATATGTTTAACCTAGTATCCATGATTCAACCTATTATGATCAAACATGTTTGCAATGAAAATTAGAGATTATAGTTTCTCATGCCATGCTTAAGTAGCTAGGAGTGGATAATGATTTATCTTGGATGTCAACATTGCGTTAAAATTGATTGTGATGTAGTATGATGATATGGTTTCCTCCTCTGAAT